>OV884009.1:11862376-12475684 GCA_930367205.1 Acanthosoma haemorrhoidale
AAGTTAGCTATTATTCCTTCAATGAGCATTTTTCAAGTTCATGGATTAACGACAGAAATCCATGATTTGGTGACAAGAGAATATATCTTCCACTTTGTTCTAGGTTCTGCTAATCTGTACTTACTGATACCTCTATCTTTTCCAACACATCACTGCTCAGCATTATTCCCGTTCTTTGAAAATAGTAAGGCACTCCTGCCATATGTGTCTTCAGTCTTTCCAGACTGAAACAGAACTTCTGCATGTCTACCTCACAATATTACTCCACCCAACGGTCGGTCCATGCCCATAGGAAAGTAGTCCCTGCTACGTCATAAGCTTTCCCACACTAATTTGAATTTCACAACCTTCCATGCTTAATCACTTTGATCTAGACCAATTTTTTGTTTTCACTTCTTCCAAATTACTCCTTATCACAATAGTAACAATCTGATCACATTGGACCAACAGCTTAGTCAGAAATCTTAAACTAGATTTACAAATCTAGTGTGATAATTAACGAAAAGGACAACCAAAACCGGTGTAACTATAAAGTAAAATTTAGGATTAAATTTAACAATTATTTACAAATTATTAAGTATGACAATTGAAACCTCCTTAAAAATAACATTACAATATACATGGGAACATGCTTCCATCCTTTAACTACCTCACAGTAGGACCTGATGCAAACGCACGTAATGTGTCAAAACATTGTCATTACTAAATTTTACATTTATACATCTTTTTATCATCAACTTAAACCAATATCGCAACTAACAATCTACTCATATCTAAATTCATGGCTAACTCCCATAATTAATATTATTTAGTGAGGAGGGGATCTTTGATTTGGATTATTTAAAAAATGAAAAAACATTTTACTTTGGGACATTGTCCCTTAAGAATAACAAAAAGAAACAAATTAGGAATGCCTAGCTGACAAAAAAAAACCTAACATTACATAGATTTGATAAGCTCACAAATAACAAAGGAGCTATGTGCTTATGACGACTACAAATAACCAATAGCAAAAAATTAAAACAAAAAACATTAATCTATGGAAGCAATTCATCAGCCACTTTAAACGAACCTTCAGATCCTTAGAGAGGTCACCATATACTACAAAATTGTAGTCAAAATGGGGGAAGACAAGAGAGGAAACCAGGAGGCACATGTAATGGGAGGAGATGTTGAATCAGTTGAGCAGACTTCCGCCCTTAAGGAAATGGATCGGCAGGTGATTTGGGAAATGTGGTCCTTCCGACATGGAGTTTGGTCAATGACCATACTTAAATTTTTGACTGATGTAAAAATTATATGGTTGAGCATCGATGGTAGATATGGGAATATCATTTAGGATTTTGAGGAGGGGACGTGAACCTATGATAATTGTCTTTGATTTCTCCACATTCAATTGAAGATATGGAGGTCTACACTCCAATTCAGTCCAGGTCTTCCTGAATCACTAAGATGGAGGGATAGGTAAATTTGGATATTTGGATTTTTGAAAGGTTAGAGAGAATTTGATTGATTTATATGATTGTATTTTTTAACCAATGTTGTGTACCATTATTAACAATGATTCTTTGAAATAGAATTAGAATAAGAAACAGTTTAAAATTTGATATACAATTCAGTTACTCTATTGTAATCACATTTTCCAGTATCCTTTCCATGTTAAATTATATTGCCTGTATAATTTATATAAAATATATGTATAAAATATTTAAATTATATGGTAATGATATATATATATTATGGAATACCTAACAAAGCTTTTATTTATTTTATTATCATCTTCATGTTGAGGTCGGAAACTTTTCAGACGACCTGTGTATATATACATCAATTTTTTTTAATAGTAGGCAAATTAAAATAAAAACCTTCTTTATTTGAAATAAGATATTTAAATAGGTATGTACAATTATATATAGTACTTTTATTAGCTAAATAGTTCTGTAAATGATTTCAGTATAACATTCATTTCTCAAAAAGACACTGCTCAGTATCTAAGGAACCTCTCACCATCTTCAGCTGCTCAGGAGGCTAAGCAAAACAGTCAATCTCCTAGGTAACAACAAATTCGTTTTTATAAGTTTCAGCTTCTTTAGTATTTTATTTTCATTATAGTGAGAATTAACCAAACCATTATCCTATGTCCTTTGATTTATTTAACTTTGTTAATTATTTTTACTGAATCCCTTACACTACACTACTAGAATTCCTTATACTACGCTAGGAAGTCTGTGAAGCAGCCTGGAAATTTGGCTAATAGATATTGGCCTTTTGATTTTGGGAGGAGCTAAAAGAATGGGTCTTGAAATTAATTGTTGCAGTACTTTATTGTATTAACTACCCCACAAATCATTACCTCTGGAGATTATATTTTCTTTGAAGATTACCAATTAAAATGAGTAGATAGACTTGCATAATGTGATTTCCTGCTATGCTCAAATTGAAGCTCAAGTCTAAAGAAGAATACTGGTAACTATCAAATGTTTGTGTAATGGCTTAAGGGATTCTCCAAGAGCAACTTTGTTGCAAGGAACACAACTTCTATCATGAGCTTCTACCCACAAAAAATAACTTTTTGATGTAAACTGCTGAATTATATGTATATAAGTTTTGTGTTAGACAGGACTGTGTTTTGTGTCAGGGAAGACAGGAGAGTTTTCTGTCTCATTCAATATGAATAAGGAAATGAAGATGCCGATTGGCAAAGCAAGGAAGATGTGCCAGATAAAACAAAGAGTAAATTACAAACCATTAAAACTAGTCCACCTCTTGCATATATCATTAATACTAGGCCTAGGGTCTAAATATGTATATATATATTTTTTAATTATGAATTAAATAAAAAAAAAACAGTTTAATATCAATCCATTTTTATTTTGCCTTTTTAATTAAAAAACTTCATTGAATGTCAAAAGCTGTTAAGGGACTTAAGTAAAAATACTGAAATATAAATAATTTTTTCCACCCTTTTATTATTAACTATTCATAGTAGCCCTGTGAATGGAGCCTTTATTTGTAAATTGTATATGCTCCATTCTGAATATATATACTTGTGTATGGCATAAGAACCATCTCTGTCTAGCATTAACCTCCCGATCTCACCCAGCATTTCTTGTCTCACTCGCTATCGTTTCCTCGGTGCCCCCTTAGATGTTCACCTCCTTTCTGGTACGTGAAGATTCAACTTGAGGATTCAGAATTTATTTAGAGAACAAAGCATTACTTGAATAAAATCATTTATTAGTATAAAATGATGTAACATTAAGAAATTATCTTAACTTAAAGATTCTATTTACTGTCTCTCAAATAGTTTTAATTATTTAAGCTTAATGTTTAGAATTCGATGCATTTTAGTAAATTTAAATTAAAAATGAAGTAGCCAAATCAAATCATAGATATTTATTTTTTACAGGCCTATATCTAACAGTTTGGAAACTGTGACTTCTCTTGATGGAAGCAAGTATAGAGTTTTGTCACCAGTCGTGAGTCCATTAGGCTGTGAATCAGCAAGTGATAAAGAAAGTGAATATGTTGACTGTGATTGGTTAGAAGAACGTACATCAGTAGCATCACCTATTCAAACAGACGAGTTGCATGAATTGTCTTCTGGAGAAAGTGTAGACTATCATATTATTAAGAAAAGTGATAAAAGTGTTGAAACATCTGGTAGAAGAGGTGTTAGTGATATAGGGCAGGTGTATAGTGTAAAAGATACTAAATTTGTTCTTACAGTTGATGAAAGTACGTTATCGTTTAGTGATGATACAATAGATTCTGTTAAAGAATCTGAAACAGTTCAAAGATATACTATTAATAATAATTTCTCTAGGGAACGATCATTAGAATCATTGCATAGCTTTAATTACACTGTTGAACATATTAATGAACTAAGTAAAGGTATTAGTGAACCTATTTTAAATAGTGACAGTCGGTTGGCAGGAAGGAGCACAGAAGGCCTCATTAAAAAAAAAGAAACAAGAAAACAAAGGATAATGACGGTTACAAGTTCTGGCTCATCAATATTATTTTCTAAGCATTGGGGTCCACAAAGATATGTAAACATTTATAGGGAACCAAACTGCAGCCTTGGTATCAGCATTGTTGGTGGTAAGGTAAATATTGTCGAATTAAACCGTAAATACAAAGTAAAATTTTATTTATAGTAATTAAGAAATATTAGATACTAATTTTAATCTATTTATCATCAAGTTTCTAGAATGTATCATTTTTCAAACTTAATTAAATTGGCAGAAGTGAATGGTGGTTACATTAACACTGGAATCCAAAAAAAAAAAATTATTTATGAAAATTTAGTTTAGTTTAGTGACTGAGTTTTACATATTTACTTTTGCAAGTTATACATTTTTATATCACGTAAAATTAATTTAAAAACTGGGATTTTGTTTGAATAGACTTTAATCAAAATATATATATTCTTTTCATTTTTGTTTCAATTTTATCATTATAGAAATTCATATGGTGCTCTTCAATATCTTAACATCTCAAATAATCGTTTATGTGAGAAATAAACATAAATAAACGATTGCAAGTCTTCATCATTTCTCTCAATCGTTTTCTTTTTCTCTGAAAAGTTATTTTTCTGTTGTAAACTAGCTAGGGATCATTCCTTTTTAACATCCAGGAATAGTCTGCTATCATATTAACATTCCATCTTCCTTTGTATTACAATTTTTCACCCTGATCCTCACACAGGTTTTTAGGAAACTAGTCAAGACATGAATGAAGAAAGTTAACTTTCAGGCTCATATTACATCTCAAGATTATGTGATTTTTCAACACATGTACGTCTCATCTACTTTTTCTTCTTTTGTTCCCAAGAAAGCAGGTTACAACAAGTTTAAAAGACCACCAGGCTTCTTCATTATATATTTTCATTTTTGTTTCAAAACGTTCATACATTATTAGAATTCTGATGACATGTGCAACTAATACACCTTCCTTTAACTTTGACTTAGATAAAACCGGAAACTGGTCACAAGTATTTTTAAAACATAATCTTTCTTTTGGCGATGCTTTGACAAATTATTTCATTAAGTCTAATTTGATATGATATGTGTGGTGGAAGGAACACCTTTTTTTTTTTTTTTTTTGGATCCATCAGACTTTTTCTTGCAATGTTTTTGATTCCAGGGACTAATGTCTTTTTCATTGGCTATTCTTCCTTTGCGTATTGTACCCTATTATGACTGTCCAATTCACACAGGCAACTTGGGAACTTTGTGTAATCACTCCTGACCAAGCAACATAGAAACTACTGAACTTGTCAATTAGTGTGGAGGGATATCCTCAAAGTTTAAAGTTATACCCTCTTATTGAGTATTTATAGGCACCAAATAACAATTTAATGTGTTTAAATAAAGGTACAAAAATCTGTGATTTACATCCAAAAAATTATAAAAATTACTGACCACATTTAAGACAAATTTTTCATCGCTGGCTTGTGTAATCATTAAGCTATTAGTCTTGAGCCTCCTTGGAGAGTTAGCAAGTGATGAGGATCCGGAAGGCGTCAACAATGTTTGACTAGCATTATGTAATATGTTTTACAGAAAAATATTTTGACTAAAGTCATAAACAGATTTTTTCTATTATTCACTTTATAAAATTCATGTCAATTTTAACCCTACAGAGCATACAATAGAAAAAAATAAGTTCAACTTGAGTAAGCCAAGGCAAGACTCATCATCTTGCTGAAACACTATTCAGTGGCATGTCTCCATTTTAGAAGAGGGAGGGCTAGAGGAGGATAGTGGCTCAGCAAAACCAAATTATATTGTTTCTTATTAGTTGTAGAGCTTTTTGATAAACCTTCAAGTTTGATATTGATATTTAGGTTTAATTTAGGAACTCTATAAATGTTATTTATGTGATGTGCTTATGTTTGTGTTTGTATTGTTTATGTATGTTAAAATAATAGTCCTTTCCCCACCAAGAAAAGACACCACAAAGCTCATTAGGTAGCCTGCCTGACTACTAACGAGACCTGGGTTCAATCCCACCATTGACCCTAGTTCCTATAATTAATTGTTTTATGAGGGATGGATCTGGTCAGAGTATAACCAGCTTCATGATCCAAAATTAGTTGACACATGATTAAAGAAGTAGGAAACACATCTAGTAAACCAACCGAAAAATTGAGTAGTAATAACCTAGAATTGACTATGCTAGAATATCTCAGCCATCTGGCAACTATGATGGTAACCTTGGCAGGCCTTGTCTCTTCATGAGATAGTATGCCACAGATCGAATTATGCATTAATATTTGATCCTCAACTTACTTCTGTAGAATCTTAGGTGGAATTTAAAGCCATGATGAATTTCTATCAGCTATTTCAGTCACCAGCTAGTGCCAAGATCACCCGATTTGGGCCTAATTAAGGCCAGCTATCCAACCTCTCTGGACCTACAATTTGCTATACTGTGGCAGTTTCAACATTCGCGATCACTTTCCCAGCCTAAAAAACAGTTTTTGCTTTTTTTGGAGCCGGTTCCCCCTTTGCAGCCCACTGTTTGGACTGTATTTTTGTTTCGGGCGTATAATGGTGTATCCAAGTTTCATCCACAGTAACTAATCGGCGCCAAAACTCGGATTTATTGCGCCTAAACTGCGCCAACAGAGCGTTGGAAATGTTCATTCGAACACGTTTTTGGTCTAGCATGAGCAAACGCGGCTCCCAACGCGCGGACAGCTTTCTCATCTCTAAATGTTGATTTAATATGTGACAAACACGTTCTTTTGACATGTTCATAACTTTTTTTTTTTTCTTTTTTTCGCCCTTCCTGAGGCTGAGCCTCAAACGGGCTAAACATGTTCATAACCTCTGCTATCTCTCTCACTTTAATTCGGCGGTCGTCTAGGACCATTTGGCGATGTTTTCGTCGGTAGTTGCAGTTTTTGGACGTCCCGAACGTTCATCGTCTCCCAAGCTCTTACGACCACGTTTAAATTCAGCTGCCCAAAATTTCACTGTGGTAAATGATAGAGCAGAGTCCCCATACACAGAATCCAACTCATCTTTGATTTGCGTAGGTAAATTGCCTTTCAAAAACAAAAAAAATACTCGATTTTGTCCATTTTCATAAAAACACTCACATCGGCTCACTCAAATGACTGTTACACAACAACTGCGCGTCCAAAATGACTGAAACTTTGGTGAGTAACTGTCAACAGATGAACAACGAAATTCACTAGCTTTTATTTACGACTGCTGCTATCTTCATGTTGAGGTTGGAAACTTTTCAGACCACCCTTGTATCATTAGCTTGGAACCGACAAAAAAATAACTTTTTTAGGGAATCACTGCAGTGATTTAACAAAAATGGATATAAAAGAAAGTGAAAAACATAAATTTACTTCTCTTATTATAGCAGGACAATAATGATGAAAATCAGTGAAAACATTAAATATAATATACCACTATTAATCAGAAGATTTACAACATTTTGTTTGGTAAAAAATAATTGAGAGGGGAAATTGAGGAATACAGTAGATATTAAAAATTATATACAAATAATTAGAAAGCAATGCCAAGGGAAACATCCATTTTAGAGGAAATTTTTATGATTTGAATAATTAAGCATACCTTATTCCATAAACAAACTAGTAAGACTTAATCCTTGAAGGCTAGATATCCACTAAGACTCTCTTGAAGGAATATCAGGTCACAAATTAGTTGATTTGACTCATCTGAGAATAAATAAACCTATACATACCTGTGTGGCGGGTGTTATTGGAATGGTTATAATTTTATATTACATATTACTATACTTTACTGACTATAAAGTTTGTTATTACAGCTAGTTTGTTAAAACAGCTTTCATAAATGGTCTTTAGGTTGATCTTTACACTTCAAATCCAGAATGTAGCAGTGCCATCTCAGGAATTTTTATTAAAAATATTCTTCCTAATAGTCCAGCAGGCAAGATTGGGGAATTGAAGGTAATAATTTGTTTATTACTTAAATATAAGTTATATCTTATATTATATTATGTAGTTTATTTATTTGCCATTTATCTCTGGATAACAAAGTATTTTAGTACAAGAATAACTTTGAAAAATGTGTAGTGGGGGGAATGAATTATCTTTTATTTTACATTGATTAATTATCCGCCATTAGTTAAAAATACATGAAGAGTTGAGTTAAAAAAAATTTAATCTTTAAAGGACTGGAAAGAAAATTATTTTGCTGTCATTTATTATCCAACTAACTCTATTTTTTATATATTAAGATGTGCTTTTTGCATTTAAATGCTCTAGGAGGATCTCAACAGAATTGAGAAAAACTGAACCAGAAGAACAGAGGTGTTCTACTATAAGTATCAAGGCCATCGTTCACTACTACATTAATATTAACTACTATTGCATTCTTGATGATTTTCCTCAGGCTTGTCCAATTTATCGTGATGGTTCCAGTACCCTGACATCCTAGGTCTACTAGCTCTTGGTCTATTCTTGGTTGGTCTGGTTTCAAATTACCTTCAGGGTTCTCTCTCATCCTTTGTCTATTTTAGTGAAATGACCTAACCACCTATACTGTGATTCAGTGAGGTTATTTCATTTATTGAAATATTAAGTAAAGGGGTAGCCAAAATCTAACAAAAAGGACTGAACACCTGGACATCAACAAAGGCCTAGAGCGGTCATCCTGACCACTCATGATGATGAAGATAAAGATAAATTAAAGGTTCGTAAGTAGGAAAACACAGGGTAACCATCATAGACCTTTTACACATTATAAAAAAGGGTTGCATAGGAACGGCAGGGGAAATAATTATAATCGATGTTGCAGACCTGTACAGCACATAGTTACCAGCCAAATAGAGATCAGGTTTATGCTATTAAGTGTGAATAATGTGAAGAATAAACAGTCTCTAAACTCCCCTCCCCACAATGAACGTGCTACCTGAGGAATCCACTAGAACAAAAACTATTATACTACACCTCCGACCAATGGAGCCCAGTTTAGGGGAAACAGCGTTGAGCAACTGCCACTCCATCTAGCTAATAAAAACTGCCATAGAATGAAGTGGGGAAAGCCAGTAGGTGTCTTTGAAGAAACCCATCTATCAGTTTCGCCAAATAATTGGTGAGTAAAAAGTTTCACTCTGTGTTCCATTCAGAGTCCTCCTCAGAGTTTCACTTGGATATATACGTCTCCTGTAGAGTCCCACGCAAAGTTACTGAGTAACTCAAACTCTAAACTCATTTAAATATTGACTGCAGTTTGTATTACTTAGAATCAATAAGCCTAAGAATAATTATTATAATTATTTCCTCAGCAAGACCTGCAATATTGTTACCTGACCTGTAACAATTATTACATATTGTAACAATATGTAGTATTATTAGATTGGATATAACATTCTGACTGATAATGAAATAATATATTAAAATTGGTTTCAATAAATCCAGGTATTCTCTTTTGGCACTGAATTAATTACTAATAACAATTAATTAATCTGTATTTACCTCCTGGATGTTACAATATATATAATATAGTTTAATAATGGGGGAATAATTGAGAGATTGTCAGAGAGACCATTTTACATCACATAACTGGGATGGGGAAGAATGAAGGAGATTTTCTTATAGAGGGTAATGTGCATAGTGTTGAGACTAGGATTATGCATAGGCTACTGAGAGATAAATAGTTAATAACGGAAATTTGAATCTATTTTGGAGTTAAGAAAATTGGATAGGGCTTGAAAAGGGAATATGAGTAGATGACATTCGATTTTGGATTAGTCGTGAGGAAGATTTGGGCTAAGAGGAGTGAAAGAATTGGTAAATCTATGTGCTATTATTGGAGACTGAAATGAATAAAAGTATGGATAGGAGGATAGGATGGTCAAGGATGTTTAATCTTATATTGAAATAAAGAAGTATTGTGATAGTAATAATAATAATTAATTCAAATCAGATAGGATTATGACCAGCTGAAGAGTTGTCCAACTGAAAACGAGGCTCAACAATATTGGAAAGCAAATATAATGTCTGGATTATCAGAACTCTCCAGCATCAGTAAAGAATTTTTAACAAATTCCATTCATGTGAATGAAGTACTGGAAAGCTACAGGACCAGATAAGCTCTAAAACTATTGGTTTAGAAATTTCAACAATGTTCATCTCTTACTTGCACTTTGCTATCAGGGATTTATAACAGGTGAGTTGAATCCTCCATCATAATTCTGCATGGCCATAACCTACCTTATTAGGTATTCCTATTAAGCAAATAGGTATCTTAGGTATTCCTAAGAAGCAAACAGCAAAGAAACACTTCGATCTGAGGTCCACAGACTTATAACATGTTTCAACTCAATGTAAAGTAATAAACTTTACAACTCAATAATAAGCATACAATTAACCACTAGCTTTGCACAAGCAAGATTATGGTCCA
Source organism: Acanthosoma haemorrhoidale (assembly GCA_930367205.1). Lineage (NCBI taxonomy): Eukaryota > Metazoa > Arthropoda > Insecta > Hemiptera > Acanthosomatidae > Acanthosoma > Acanthosoma haemorrhoidale. The sequence continues at coordinate 11,872,792 of OV884009.1, forward strand.
AGAACAACCAGGTAATAAGAGAAATTTGAGAGGATGCAAAGAACTCCTGGTCATTAATACTTTCATTGCACATACCGTGTAACTTAAAGAGCTCATAGCATAGACATAGGCCGGATAGATTATTATTTTAACTCAGTACCACTTAATTGGCTTTTGAAGATCTTAGAAATCTATTAAGACCAAAGATAAGACCGTAAAATAATAGATCTGTTAAAACGTCTCATGTGATAGGTCACTCACTATCTGTATATCTGTACACAAACAAGAAATGGCTCGAGCTTTAGTAATCCAATAATCATAAAGTGAGGTATTTCCCAGACAGGACTCTTTCAGTCCTGTCTTGTTCTTGCCTGGCTCTTAACCCACTTAGTAGACTGCTAAATGATACTAGCAAGGGATACACGATCAACAATGAAATCAAGCTGTCTTACTCAGTCTCATGGATGACCTCAAACCTCATGCTAAAAATGATAATGAATTAAGAACCCTTCTAGAAATAGTAAGAGTTTACAGAGAAGACATAAAATAGGAGTTGGGTATAGAAAAATCTGTGGTGTTATATGCTAAAAAAGGCAAAAAATTCAAAGCAGACAATGTAGAAATGTTAAAAGATACAATTATTGGTAAGCTTGTAGAGACGGATTGTTATAAATATTTAGGAATGTGCAAATTGTTGAAATTTAAAAAAAATATTAAGAATTATTTCAAAGAAGAGTTTAAATATCGCATCAAGGTTATACTGAAAAGTTTTTCACAAGGTGGAAATACAGCTAAAGTTTTAAATAGTTGGGTTTTACCAGTTAATGCTAGCACCTTCAAAATTCTAAAATGTGCGAAAACTGACCTTGATAGATTGGATTGCTATGTTTCCATGTTCCATAAGAGTCCAGATGGTACTCTTAACAAAACGACATCCTAAGTCCTCAATAGCCAGATTATATCTACCAAGAAAGACAGGAGGACATACTCTAATTAGCCTTCTTAAAGCTTGCTGGGAGGAAGAAAATAGTGTTCAAAACTACCTTCTGAACTATGACTCTGTCTTTTTCTCAGTTCTGTCATCATAATTAAACTGCCCTCAGCCTATCAAGAACTTAACCAAGAAGCTGTTACCTTTGCCTCTCTCACAGATGTATGGAAAAACAAAGCACTCCATGGAAGATTCTCCCGAGTAAGCACTGGAGTGGATACTCAGTCACTGCTCTCGTGGATGAGAAATGTCAATATCTTCCCGGGAACAGGATTCCTTCTGAATATACAAGACCAAGTCATTGCCACAAGAGCCTACAGAAAGCACATCTGCGACTTAGGTCACTTGTACAGGAGTAAGGTGAAATCGATACATTATGTGACTTCAGGCTGTCAGGTTATATCAGAGAGGGAGTATCTGCAAAGACATAATAATGCTGCGAAAATTTGTCAAATAGCCATAGCAACAAAGATGAACTTGTTAAGCAGCCAATCTCCCTACTATCAATACCATCAAGCACCAATTGTCTCAGAGAATAATATGACTATTTACTGGGCTCACCTTAACAGTAAAGACCACACTGTTTTAAATAATAGAGCAGACATCTTAGTGATAGACAAGGAAAGAAAACTCGCCCAGGTATGAGATAAGAGTGCATGCAGATGAATATTTACTAAAGATAGTAGCTGAAAAGAAGCAATACCAGGATTTAGCTGAAGACTTTAGGCAAATATATATATTTGAAAGTTGTGGGATTTTCCCCATCATCATTTCCTGGAATGGTTAGTCCTGAAGGACATGGTGGAATCTATCAAGATGCTAGAGCAGTCAAAGAAAATACTTGGCAGAGTTCAGCAAGGAACACTCTTGGGAACTGCCAACATAGTTAGAAAATTCAGCAACATAAAATATTCTGAGACTAACACTGCACTAATAGTCCAGGTAGGAGAATATTCGGGGAGTATTCTGAGGAAGTGTGAAATTTGTAATAATAATATCTTTATCATCCTGGGGTTATGTTCCTTAAGAACAAACATTTTTTAACCTAAAGAGGGATCTTTCACAGTACCATTCCCCACTAATATTTACAATGTGCAGAGAAATAAAAAATAAAATACAATGAAATAAGAAAAGATAAAATAAAAAATTTATATTTACAAATACAAATAAAATACTCATATTCTTCAAAGAAGTAAAAATATAAAGTATATAAGAGCACACAAAAATAATATGAAGAAAAGAAAACAAGAACTTGCTAGAAATAAAAATAAAACTTTATAAAAATAGTAAAAATTTATAATCTTTTATTAGTTAGCACTGTATGTAACTACTCATTTTAAAATAATTTAGTTTTGAAAAAATTTAATGAAGGAGTGTGGGGGAAGGGAGTTCTAGAAGGAGATCGCGATACAGAAGGAATTTTGTGGTATTGCAGTTCTATGGAGGTAAAAACATAGGATGGGTTGTTGGCAGCGGGTCTGGCATAAATAAAAGTCTGATTTGGTGTTAAATATGGAGAAGAGGTATAAAGGAAGTTGGCTAAGGAATAGTTTGTAAAGGAAGGTACCAAGGAAGTATTTGTGATGATGGTATGCACCAAGCCATTTCAACTGAGAATAAAAGGGAGTCATTCTAGAATTTCTTGAGTGACCCAGCCCAACTTTGCATGTTGATGATCAATGGTGGATTCTTGGTTATTTCGTGGAAGGTCTTGGTTATTTTGATGAGAATGAATTTGGTTCAAAATATATGTAGGAATACAGAGTGGATAAGATTAAGATGGGTTTCTAGGAAGACTGATACACCTGTGGTGTTTTCATAATCACTCATTGCATTAAAGTCTTTTGACAATGCGAGGGTGATGTAAAGCTATAAATAATAATAAATTTTTCAAAGAACACATATTGAAGATTGTGTGTGAACACTACCCATTCAAGAAAACACACTGAGGCTCTATAATTTAGCTGGAAGTCAGAGATATACTCCCAAATCTAAAGGATGAGAGCCTGAAACTAGGTATTTGGCATTATTTCTTTGGACATTGTTATATGCATATAGTAGAATTGGGCAATATAAAGTTGTTATTTTGTATTATAATGTAATTAATGTTGATAACTGGTTAATTATTCAACTAATAGAATCATTAATAGTTTTACAAAATTGTATAATCATTTATATATTAATATTTTTTTCACTTAAAAACAAGTAATTTCATATCATATATTCATGTTAGATTCATTCTATTCTATTCAATTCAAAACAGACAGGTGATCGTATCCTTGAAGTCGATGGAATTGATCTGAGGCAAGCTAGCCATGAAAGAGCTGTTGAGATTATTAGAGCAGCAAACAATCCTGTCACATTCCTTGTGCAATCTTTAGTTCAACAGGTAAATTTGTTTAATTTTTTTTATTATTTAAAAAATATCCAACTGTTAAGTACTTCAAAGTCTATTAACAAACTAGTGTATGACAAAAGCTGAATAAAAGTTTCATAAAATCTACTGCTACACTATGTTTGCTTATTGCAGTTAAGAAATAAACCACCTCTGTCTCTCCACAGCTTTATTAATTTTCACCCAAACGTTTTTGATGGACTATGCCATCATTCTCAAGGGTTCGACCTAAGAGTAACTATTGTATTTGCCGGCTTGGTTTTGAAACATCAGTCCATCAAAAACGTTCGGGTGAAATTAAATAAAGCTGTGGAGTGTTCACCGCAGAAGGTGTTTTATTTCTTTGTTGTATTAGCTGGTGGCTCAAAGACCAATGTCTTCAAAACTATTTGCTTGATTGCCTCTTTACTTCACTAAATCTCTTTGTTTATCTCTACTCCTCTACCTAGCATGCTAATGCATTCTAATTAATTTTCTAGATTAATTAAATTTCTAGATTGACTTCTAAATTATTGACTCCCTTGGCAATCTGATTGCTAATATAACAGGCCAGGAAGTAGAAAAGGACAGTTTCAAGTATCTTGGGGTATACATTAACAATGATGGTTAGAGGCAGGAGAAAATTGAAGAATTTAGGATTTATAGTTGTTAAGGATGAAAAACAGACTTCACTCACCAGCTTGTTCAGACTGATTGTGGTGGAGAAAGGAATACTTAGGAAGGGAGCCAGAGATTATGTCAGGTTTGATCCAGGATTCAGAGATAGCTATGCCATGATAAAAATTGTTGAGAAAATATTTAAGGAATTCATTGTGATAAGAAGGAAGGGTATAGATGATGTTAATATGACAGGAAGTGAGAATAGTACTCACAAATAAGGAATAAAACCAGCAGATAAGATGATGTGTAGCAGTGAGAGGATTGTGGTTGACAGTAAATGAAAGATAATCATGTAGAATAAAAATATAAATTATAAAATAGAATTGATCTATACATATCAAAAGATTTTGCTTTGTTATGAATTAAGGCTAAAATCCAAGATATATGCCATATGTCTATCTCTTATAGCTGTCTCTGAATCCTGGATCAAACCTGTCGTACTCTCTGTCTCCCTTCCTAATTATTCCTTTCTCCGCCACAATCAGTCTGAACAAGTTGGTGAGTGAAGTCTGTCTTTCATCCTTAACAACTATAAATCCTAAATTCTTCAATTTTCTCCTGCCTCTAAAAATCCTTTTAGAATAGTTAATATACTACTTGCACATCAAAATTTCCCATCATTCTAAACATGTTGTTTACACGATGTACACGTAATGTAATGTAATTATAATTACACAGAATTATATATGATTGTCGAATAGAAAATTACAATATTGCTAATAATCTAAAAATAAAGGACATGTGTGTAATTAACATGGGATTCTTCAAAAGTATCTTGATGAACTATCTATATCTATAGATATAAAAAACAAACATGACACAGTTATGGTAAAGAAGAAAACAGGAAGTCAATAATTGAGAAGAAATATAATCAGTGGGTAAAGGATAAGTGAATGTTTTAAGATAAGAAACAATAATTCAGGCAACAACATCTAGGTTCTCTAATTTATTGACGAAGGCAACAGAAGCTGTTATCATACTGAAACTTAATGTTATCAACAGCAAACCAGATATACTTCAATTTACACGAATATGTTTGTGACGGCTGAGAAATAGGCACCTGGAATATATTTATTGTTTGGTCACTCTTCTCCTTGTGATAGTGGACCTACTCATCCCAAATCAACTGGTAGCAACAATAAGGAACAAGATGGGAAGAAGATGGGGGGCAGGTTGTCCTTCTTGTTTGTCATTTCCTCTCCAGCAGACCTATAGAATTCTTCAGTTGGTTCATCCCAAGGCACCTATCGAGGCATTTTAGCTTTACATTAAGAAACTTTATTCAATGATTTAGTTCTTAATCGTCCTTTGATAAGGTTTTATTGGGTTGGAAGAGATGAAATGTCAGTTCCTAGGGTATGAGGCAAATGAAAGAAAAAACAAACTTTAAGAAAATTATTTTTATTCAAAATAACTTCAGTTAGCTCTAATACATTCCTCCTAATGCCCAACAAGCTTTTTCTATCCCCTGTTCAAAGAAACTTTTTGGCTTTAAATCAATTAAGTCGAGAAATGAAAATTTTACCTCAATTTTATTTTGGAATATTTTGTTTTTTTAAAAATGTGTCAAACGCTCTAAAAAAATGATAGTAAGTTAACAAGTCAGGTGAATATAGTGGATGTGGTGAAACTTCTATTTTTTGATCACGTAATTTGTTTAAAGTTAACTGACAAACATTTCAACAAAGTTTCTGGCAATTAGTCAGATCATGTGGCACTGGTCAGTTTTTTTTGTTTTCCCAATATCATGAAGGTGTCTATAACAGAAGTATTGCTAACGTTAACGTGTTTTGAAAGTTCTTCACTTGTCTGATGTGGATTTGTCTCTGCTAAGGTCTTTATTTAATTCATCATCATAGACTTTGTTTCTGGATTTCTACGATATTCATTCTCAAGGCATGTATTGCTGGATTGTTGAAACCTAGAGAACCACCAATATACAGTTCTTTAACTCACTGTATGATCACCAAAAGCCATATTGATGTTTAGAAAGCCTTTGAAAGGATTCCAAGTTTAAATTCATATAAGTATATAACTTGTAATTACTCAGATTCCATTTATAGTAAAAAATTACACAAACACTTAAACAGTTCACAATAAAGTGATAGATATAGCTTGAAAATGGAAGAGAAACATCTACAAACTAATTGTATAACCATTGTATTAGTGTTTGTAAACAAGAGATGGATTCTTACTTTAATGATTTCATCAAAATAAATGAATCTGACATTTCATCCCTTCTAATCCAATATATTGCTCCTTTGATTCAATGACATTTATTTCTGCCTGTTTCATCTCTTTTATTTAAGCCAATAGATAATCTCTTTCACAACCAAAATAATTGCTGTGCTATAATGCCCTAAAAGGTGACATCTGTTTCGGGGAGGACTCGAACTGATAGCTACTCCAGGTCATCCTACCGAGGGCGTGAAACCCTTGATCTGGCCAGTTGGTTGTTCGGGTATTGGCAGCTCTGTCATATTTTCATCAGTGTGTTCAAATCCTTTTCTTTTTTTATTAGTGCCTTTTCATGAAAACTTAGTCTGCATGCGGTACAAATGACCGCTTGTTATTTATTAAGTTTTTGCATTCTAAAGAAAGTATTAATAAAAATGAACTCAAAATAAACACTTCTGAATCCAGAATATTTTTTTCAATTATTATTTAATTCAAATTTATTTTTATAATATAATGGCAGGTTCTTGGTGGAGAGTCAGCCTCTCCAGCAGATAAAAAAGATACAGAGTTTTTATCAGAAAATTCAAGAAATATAAATATTGACAAAAACACTCAGAAAGATGGAATTCAAACACATGATAGCATGGTAAGTGATCTAATGTTAATTTCAGTCTATTTTTGTCTATGTAATGTTCATAGTGGTATATACAAAATTAGCATAACTTAATTTTTTTAACACTTTGTTATGAAAAGTGGTTGCTGTTTTAAATTTTTTTTATGATATATTTATTTTAAATCATTGGAAATCCAAAAATAAAGTCATGATAGTTTATTTCTACTATACAAATACTCTTAGAATAGTTTTATTTTCTCTTCAACCTTGATGTATCAATAATGCTGACAAAATTCTCTTGTAAAAATCCTGGATCCAGTGTGTTTTATATGTATAGGTATTTTGGAAAGTTTATCTCTTACTCTGAATGAATGAAATGTTGTTCATAATATGTGGTCCTTTATCTTTCTCTGTTGTCTTTCTTCTTTCCCCAACTATACCTTGCTCACACGACTCGTTCGCTTTTCCCAATTTAGATGACCTTAACTACTCGTGCTTAGAGATAAGAACCTACTTTTTCCTTATGGTTGATTGTCCTATACTGATTTATTTCTCTTGATTACTACTGGTATAGTTTCAAGTATAGTTAATAATACAGATTAAATAAATGGGCAGTAATTAAACTGCAGCATACAATCGGTCCTTCCTTGCTTGCTCTGCTACCCTCGGAAATTCTCTACTTCCTAATATCTGCCATGCTTCATTCTTATAAACCTTTAAAGCTCTACTACTCCACTACGTTCTCACCATCCAAAGAGACCCTCATTAGTCTTGGAGCGATTCATTCATTCTATTATATTTCCGGACTTTTATTTTTGTATTTAGTATTTTTATTTAATTGTTTTCTATATAAAGATAGATGTTGGCTGCCAGATATGACTTAGTCATCTGAACCTATATAATGTTATTCATATAGGACTTTGTCCCGTAATAAATTTTGTTTTCTATCCTATTCTAATGAGGACATCTACCAAGTCATCTACTCATTACTTATTATCATCAACCAGAAGTAGAGTAAGGGAGAAAAGAAGTCTATATTTTTAAAGTAATATTTTTATCTACAAACAAATACTTAAATGGCATTTATAATTTTAATATTTGCATATACCACAATCTTACATACTTGTAATATATATTGTATTTAAAGATTTTTTCCTATGTAATATTTTTAAGTAGCCCTGATCCCAAACACTATTTATTTGCTTACAATATTCAGCAGTAATTACATTCTACTTTACTGCCTATACTTTTAAAATTGAAGTTCAAAGTGGCAGTGAGGCAAGTATGCCTGACTCTCAAATCTGATAAGTCCAAGCCCTTCCTGGCCTGGAAGGTGATTCTGTTTTTGTGACAAAGTTACCTTTCACTGCCATGGAGATTATAAAAGAGTGGCAACCTTTTTGAAAAACCCCTGGTGGTAACGTGGTCTACCTACGTGATGCTAGAGAGTTAAATTTAAGTGTGCAGTACCACACAATTAAGGTTTTTGTTGATCTTACTAATAACTTTCCTTTAATTGCTTTACTTTTAAGTAGCATTCACATAAAAAAGAAGTTTCTGTAAAAATCCCCATTGATATGACAACATGAGTTTGTCAACAAGGCCACAGCAGTTTTATATAAATAGTACTTAAAACAAAAACTGGCATTAATCCAATATCAATGATTTTATGTAATTATCATCCACCAAAACCCCAATATATAGTACATATTATTGATTAGAATGTCAAATGTCTTACTTTGATATCCTACTAAAATAAGATAGGAAAATATTTTTTTCACAATAATTAACTGATGGATGAAACAATTATTTTCCAAGGGATTGCTTTTATTTTTAGAGTTTTTGGTGCCTCAAATATAACTACCTTGCACAACAACATACCTCTATGTCAAACATGAATTGAGTTAAAGTTGCGGACATCGTTTAAATGATAGTTTTAATGACTCTACGTAATTGTAGTCAACTAACCTTCCAACATATTATCCTCTTTCTTTGCTTTAATTTTACTTGTTTATTAATAAGGATTAAAAGAATATTATAAAAACTATATAATTAATAATATTTTATTTCCTGAGGTCCTCAATGTATCTTCCTGAACTGTCTTTTCAACTAGTTAGAATGACAAGTGTTAATTTAAAAATAAAATTCAATCAAATATCATTACAATATATTAAATATTATTCACAGAAGGTAAAAATCTTTAATTTGATAATCTACACAATATAATAGAGAGTATTTATATTTTTTATTAAACTATAGGTAGATGATCCTTTGGCATATTTTATGGGGCTGCTTTTATTTTTCCCATGATCATCAAATGGCACTACTATGCAAAATATCTTGCTTCTAACAAACCCAGACGTTGAGTTAAAGTTGTGAACATGATTTTAATAACAGTTTTATTGACTTTTTTTATTTATAAACAATATAAGTCACATAAAATAATTCATGTTATTAATCAAAATGTCGTTAACTTCAATTTGGTACACTATTAATTATGATCAGAATTTTTTTTTTTTTAAATTGCTTGGAAATAATTATTTAATGACCATTTATTATTTTTCATGGATTGCTTTTATTTTTATCATCATTGGTGTATCAAAAGGAACCACCATGCAAACTACTGGAAATCATCATCATTCCTCTACCTATAACACAGGTTGAATTAAAATTTCAAACAAAATTGTAATGGATCTAGGCAATTATATTGCACAAAAGTCTCATAAAATAATACATGTTATTAATCAAGAAATTGAGACCTTTACCTTGATACCTAACTAAAAATGATGAATGACTAAGGAATTAATAACTCTTAACTATGTTTTATGAAGTTAATATCATGATATTTCATGTCGTTGGGGAATCAAATGGAATCTCCATATAAAAATTTGATGTCTGTAGGTCAAACAGGGGACTCACTATCACCAGGACTGACAGACATACATATCAGTGAAAAAATAAGGGTTTCAGGTTTTGAAAATAACAAACAATGGAATCCTCAAAACTGACCACACTACAGTTAAAATAATAAAAATCCATAAGTGAAAAAAATGTTTTCAGGCAATTTGGAAGTGAGAACATCTTTTATATTTTGAGTCCTCAAGTGAAAGAGATAATGGTTAAATAATAAAATATACCCAAATGAAATTTTAATTTCATTATTATTGAAAAGGAAACAAATATTTTTTTAATAAATAACACATTAAAGACATAATGAAACACATGGGATAACAATTGACTAAAAATAATTTTAATTAAATTTAATGGGTAAAACTAATGATAATTATATAATAACAAATTATATTATAAAATAATAAAAATATTTCTAGCAATCCCCTACAGTGGAAACAAAAAAAGAAGTAAAGGACAGCAGACAGCTAAAAAAAATAGCAGTGGACAGTCCAAGTAGCTCGGAAGAAAGTGATGAAGAAGATTATAGATATCTTGAAGGATTTACTAAGTCAGCAGCTGGCATTGAGGTAATTAATACTTTATACATTTATTTTTTCTATGATGGATTTAGGGAGTGTCCTTGTGGTTAGTGGTTAGCGTATCTGACTTTTAACTACAGAGATCTTAATTAGATTCCTAGCTATCCTGACTTTTTTTCTCTCCATCTCATGAGGGAAAATGAGTACTCACTTGAATAATAAATTCAGCCTAGAAAACGAAAATAAAGGTTGCAAGAATTACCTAGTACTGACCTGTAAGACCTCAGCGACATCAACCAACAATGATGGCAACTTTGATGAAGCCTTATGAAGAGCTACATACGATGTTCAAGATTATTATTAACATAAAAATAATGTAAATCAATTTAATAACTAATTAAACATTATATGTAACAAGGCAATAGTGGGTACATAAATTGGAATTTCAAAGTGAATAATCAAAATAACTTCTCATGACATAAATTATTATTTCAGTAATTAATGTGGGTTCTAACTCCATAACATTGAAACAAAATACATTGAAATATCTTGGTGTCTTGTTAGGTTGAAAACTTAATTGTCATATCTTCTTGTCATATTTTATATTTAAAATTAATATTTTTTTTGTCATATTTCACAAATAAAATTAATAAAAATTTTTAATTTTGTATCAAGCTAATTTAACTTGAAGTTGAGTGCATCTAATTTGAAATAATTTATTAAGAGTAATAATTATGACTTTTGTACTCTCGATTCGGAGGAAGGCACTTACAATTTTTTTTTAACAAAATAAATGTATTTCAGAGCACCATTAATTAATAAATTTCACACTCTGTTATATCACTGTATCCTATAAAGTACTGCATATTTATTGTATAATATACTACTGACTTACTGGCTAATGTCTATAAAATAACAAGAGTGTGATTCCATGAAGTAAACAAACCAGACAGAACCAAAGTGAATAATGCATTTGGGTAACATTGAATATGTCTGAACCTGCATGAAATTCAGTTGATTGTGAATCACCATTTGGTAGTGTTTTCGGTAGTGCCAAAAAAAATGCTAAGTTTCAATGCTCAACTTGTTAGTTTAAAATTTTTAGTAGAATTGCACAAAACACCAACAGAATGTTCTCAAATGCTTACTATGGTTGATAGGAATGATTGCCTTTTTCATGCACATGTATTGGCAGTGTGACATTGTGGAGTATCAAAATACAAAATATTTAGCGAGAAACATGAAAATGTTCCCTTACTTTTCAGGAACTGAAGAAAATTTATGATAAATCAGTTAGATTGTTTGAAAAGACCGTCGACTCAGTGTTCAAATGATAGATGAATCTGTGAATATTGAAAAAGACATCACACAGTAAATTTTGTGTGAGAATCTTAACATGACAAAAGTTTGTGCAAAAAATTGAAGGCAAAGATGGTCTCAAGGGTTCTCACACTATTTCAAAAAGAGCATTGCAAGGAATGTTGTTAACATTCTACATCAACTATATGTTGATGCAAACATGTTTCATAAGATCCTCCCAATTTAGCATCCCAATTAAGAAAAGTTAAACCAGTGCTTAAAAGGGACACAGTTTAAATCCATTGCTGCTGTGAAGAAGAAAATTATACAGATATGTAGAAACAATTGACAGAAATTTGCTCTACACCTTCAATCAGCTGAAAACAAGACTATTGTGATGCATTAGTGCAAATGAGGAGTATATTGAAGGGAACAAGCATTAATTTTATAAATACCAATACCAAAGGTTGTTCCTTGTCTAAGGTTGTTCTAATTACTGGCCAGGCAAGAATAAACCAAAGATATTTGTACAGATTAAAACTGACTGCCAACAACAAATTCTCTTGTGAAAACAATACAAAAGATATACAGGACCATAATTAAGGTCTTATAGTTTCAAATTTAATAATAAATAATTTTTTAAAATTTTTAATATTCTTTTTGTTAGATCTCTTTTCCTTACAAACAACTATTATAATATAATAATTATTATTATTTAAAACTATAAAACAAATGTAAATATGCACCAAAATGTGTAGTATCCAATGGTTGGAATATGTAGAACAAATAAAACCCAAAAAAAATGTAATGAAAATATTCGTATACATTGAAGCCTGTTCAATTTTTTTAGCAATCATTAAACTTATAATCACAGCAAAGACAGTTTATGGACTTTTGCTTTCATATAATTTATTTTTTTATATTGAAATATATTTAATAAAATGTTTATATGCAATCAACACACAAAAGTGGACTTTTAAACTCTAGTTTTATTTGTATACTTTTTTTTTTTTTTTTTTTTTTTTTTTTTTTGATAAATTTGAATATATGTCATCATTTTGTAGATAAGTCGAGGAAGTGCTGCAAATGTAAAACGCAGTAAAGAAGAGATAGAAGCAGATCTGGAAAATGAAGACGAGTTTGGTTACACATCACGTAAGTACCAACATTTATTTTTCCTAATTAAATTCTATAATTTTGTATTTGAAGTTTTAAAATAAAAATTTTTGCTATCTCAATTCTTGTTCAAATTTGAATAATCATACATGTTTATTTACTTGTCAATTGTATGTTGTTACTCTTTTCAGTTACCTCTTTAGGTTATTTTCAAATTATATTTACAACATGATTATTGGAATCCTATTTACATTTTGACAGCGAATATTGCTTTTAGAATTATAAACAATAAAACTTGAACTACTGAGAAAATATATAGGAAATGGCTTATTTTCAACATCTATAATAACCCTCAGATTTAATTTCACTAATAATATGAACATTTATTTTTATATGAAATTGCCACAATATTTATAGAATATAAAAAGATATAACCTTTGGTATTATGTCGTAAATCAAAATAAAATCTCCTACATTTTTTTGTAATTGTGTTATTACATAGCGTTACAATTATGTTTTCAGGTTGTTATACTTCTACTCCAGTAGGTTAATACTACAAACTACAACATGTATTTATAGATGCTTAATTACATTTATATTTATAATTTTAAAAAATAAAGGGATAAATTACACCAACATATTTTGAAAAATTGAAGCTGAATTACTTACTCAATAATTATTTTGGGATAGTTTTAATTGCTTCCATAGATTTTTAATATATACTGATGACATATTCAAGATAGGTAAATAAATTTCTGTACTTGAGAAAAGTTTGTTTTACAGGGTGTTCATAACAGTACAAAATAAAAATATATAAATAATGGAAATGAATGATAATATAATCTCAAAGCTACCTAAAAATATAATGTATATGATTAAAAAAAAAAAAAAAAAAAAAATGAAAGACTACAAACTTATTCTTGTTCCTTCTGATTTTCACTCTAAGTAATGCACAAAATTAGAATATGCCAATAATAAGAGGCAGTAAACCAAATGAAAATAATAAAGCTTTTATTCGAACATAATAAAATCACTTTTTTTAATTGAGTTTGTTATGAAATTGTTAATCTTGCCTGTCTGATTGTTAAAGATTGCATTTTTACTGCAAAAGGAAATAAGAATATGCTAGTTTTCTCTTAATTTGGAGCTGTCTATACTGTTGAAGTTATTCCATTGTCTCAGTTCTTTAAAGGTATTCTTAATTTGAATAACCTAAATTCATATCCCTATTGGAACCGCTCAACCATAACATCTTGTCATTGCAAATTCTGGAAGTTCTATTTTTGAATAATTCTATCATTTATATCAGCCAGTTAATAAACAGTTCAACTATTTTTATCTTCAGGTGAAAAAGTCCACGTTCAAGCCTTACTGTGTACCCAGATGTACTGCAAGGAAGATGGATAATATGAATGAAGAATTTGGTTAAGAACTTCTATATAACTTCAAGTGATCCCTAAAGCTGTACACATGGCTAAAATAAAGGACAATAAAGAGAGAAACAGATTTTCAAAATCTTCCTTCTTGACTCCCGTTTTGCACTTTGACTTGGCGAAAATGCTTTGTGCAGGAAGCAGCAGTCTTTCTTTTAGCACATGTTTCATTTGCAGTGCTACTATATAAGTCTAATTTTTGGAACTGTACTCCCAGATAAGTTTATTTTTCAATCTTCAGGTCTTTTTCTTCTAAGAAGAACAGCTCTCTCTTAATTCTCAGTGTCAGTGGTCAGTTTTAGAGCCTTTTATTTGTAGTATTTTACATAGCTTTGTACAGCCCTGAGCATTTTCATACATTGAGCATTACTGGTATAGAGTAAAATATCTTTATTGTTATAGCAATCTACATTTATTTTCCTAACATTCCCTTCCATAATCTTTTTTTCAAACTCATTATTAAAATTAATGAACTGCGTTGTGGATAATTTATCACATTGCATAACTCCTTTTATAATTTTTATCAGATTAAACAAATATTGGTTCTGTAAAATATTTAGGTTTGCATTGTCATAGAAACTGGAGTTATTAACAAATTGTCTGGTCAGAAGATTATGGTTTATACAGTCAAGTAATTTAGAAAAATCTATAAATGCTGCAAATGCCTTTCTTACTGGGAACCAGATGTAGGGCTATGTCCATAAGAGATGACTACAAAGAACCAACAGCAAGAGATTTTAACACAAAAGATAATTGAGTAGAGATGAAAAAAATTAAGAAAACAGGGATTATTACAAGGGGGAAAAGAGCATGGAGGGTTACTGGGATAAAAGACAAAACATAAAAAGGATAATAATGATGAATTATGAATGTTTAGATTGGAGGGAGATAAGGAACTAGTAAAGTCTATATTTAAAAATTGAGAGAGTTGATGAACGACAAACATTGATTAGAATAGTGTCAAAGGTTAGTAGCACACTGAAAAAGAACCGTCAAAGGAAGCAAATCAGTGAGAAGGGAGATACAGATCGGAAGAGCAGTATCATCTATTACAGGATTTGATTGCTGAATTAAATTAAAAGAAATCGTGAAGGTAAGGAGGCTTTGTAGTACTGAAGAGGAGGGATTCAAGGCAGAATGGTACAACTATCCCAACCCTGAATATGGGACTAAGGGGATCCTAAGTATAAATCTAAAAAAAACAATTCATCAGCCATTTTAACTAAGCCTCAAGATCCTTAGAGAGGCCACCATTTACCACACAACTATAGTCAAAACGGGGGAAGACTAGAGAGGAAACCAGGAGTTTCTAACTCGTATAATGTAATGGCATATGTGTACAATGGTATCTTCAACCTATAAATAATTGCCAGATGACATCTTTTGCATAGAGTACAATACCTCAGTCAACCATATACAATTGTAAACACGCTGTAATGACTCTGCTGGGTCTTCCCAAAACCCAAATATTCCCACCTCACTTGCAAAAATTATATTAATATTTTATTAATTAACATTTATAATACAGGGCAGAACAGATACTGGGTTATATCTAAGCATATATCAACCAGTATGTAACAATGAATGCACAAATATATTAGGACTTTCAACAATCAGTAATCCTCTTTTCGCTCAATCTC
Organism: Acanthosoma haemorrhoidale; assembly: GCA_930367205.1. Classification (NCBI taxonomy): domain Eukaryota; kingdom Metazoa; phylum Arthropoda; class Insecta; order Hemiptera; family Acanthosomatidae; genus Acanthosoma; species Acanthosoma haemorrhoidale. Next base: position 11,888,527 of record OV884009.1, read on the forward strand.
AAATTCATGTTTACTTTTTTACACCACTAAAAAGTAGAAGCTACATGAAATACCCAGTTGAATCCGTTTGGTTATGAATAGAAAAGTAGTGATTGATTCAGTATTGGAACATCCTATGTATTATTTATTTTATTGACATGTAGTGAATGTTCAGCTGATTTGTTTGATTTGTAGGTAGTTTGTTTTGAGGTTATTATGGGTCTTATTTAGTTAAAAAGGTATGACAATGAGTTAAGGTCTCAGAGACAGACTGATTTTGACTGCATTGGAATAATAATAAGACTACACTTATTTTTATTAAAAAAAGATTATAAATAATAAATTGAATAACTGTCATTTGATTCTTCAGGATAGTACATTTATTTAAGGAAAGTTAATCTTTTATTTTTAAAAATTATCGTTATGATTAATTATTAGCATTTATTTCGATATGGCAGGGGTGATACCTCCAATCAGACACAAGGCCTGACTGTCCTAGCTTACTATATGCTGATTCTGATAGCCTAACTATATGATCAACAGTTACCCGTTTTAATGTTATGACTCAATCTTGCAATCACATTTTTTTATTCAGGGCTTCAAATTTGACACTGGCATAATTCAATTTTTAAAAATCCCAATGGGGGAAATGTGCTTAAAAATAAATTATTTTAAGTGTTTATTGTAAGAATTTTTTCAGGATGTAAAGTATTGCTTAAAAGTTTAAATTCTATAAATTCTAATACAAAAGGCATTCTATTTTTGTTGAATGTGTATAAGTAAATTATAATGTATATGTTTGTTAATTGTTTCAAATCTAATAGTTTATGTACATAGTGTAGAAATTAAAGAAGAATTTGTATGTTCTTCATCACTTTGAAGAAAAATTTGCAGTATATATGCTTCATGCAAACCATTACTCATTTTAGCACTGTGTTATACAAAATTCAAACACAAACTAACTACATAAAGAACAAAAATAGTCTAGAGACAAAACAAATAATTAACATGTAAATACAAGCACCTATCCCTTGCATGTTTGTACACTCAAACTCATTTAAATCTAGCCAGCCTTGGCACCTAGCACATTAATACTAAACCTTCTTTACACCTACTAAACAGTATAAAGCTATTACGAAATGGGTAATCATTCACGATAACGAATGAGTATGCCTGTAGATCCATGCTGCTCCATCTTGAAATGGTTGAGTAGTGCCATTCAGATTATTTAGTACCTTTAATTTTAATTTAATTTATATTTCAGATGTGTTGAGATATGTTGTGGGGTAGAGTAGGATGATGATGCCTTACCATTGTCTGGGTAGGTTTGGATTGGTAAAATAAATAACATTATGGGGGGCACCCTTCTATGTTTGACCCAATAGTTCTGGAGGAGTCTTTAGAAAAAATTGATGTAGTTGCATGAGCAAATGTGTTTTTATAGCTGACCTATAGAAAATAATGGGTTATAATTAGAAGGATTAGCATTTTTTGTTTGCAAAGAAAATTTTGTAAAAATAAAATGTAAAGAGACGAGTCTTTCGAGTTTCCACATGTTTTGTCGGTTCATGTAAGCAATGAATGATCTAAAAAAATATAATTTTTAACAAAACAAAATCAATTCAACTTGGTTAAAAAAATTATTAATGAGTAAGAAAATAAATCTAGGTATCATGTATTAAATTTATTACACTGGATGCAGACATCTTCTTTTATTTAATTTGAATATAAACAAACCCACAGCTGGTAATTAAAAGAAATACAATATATTATGTTATAAAACAGGAAACAGCTTAATAGAAATGATATACCAACTAAATCAAATTAATTAATTTATTAAATTTGAACCTTATATTCTTTGAAATTTGACTAAAATCGACTTCTAAAAATTCAGCTATCTATATTTCAATATACACTACTGATAGTACATTTAAATGTATATGAATCTGTACATTATATAAATATTAATAGGTTTGATGGTGATGATGGATCATATTTAATTTATTAATATAATTATGTAAATAGATTTTTGCACATTTTAATATCATTTTCCATGTTTCAAAAAGAAACATTTTCCCCTTTCAGTTGAAATTTATATTTAGTGTTTTTATCATTTCATATATCTTAAATGTTAACGCAAACAACTATTGGGAAGCATTGGAATACATTTCTTTTGTAAATATTTTAATAAGAAAAATACATCCAGCCCTTATGGTGTAGTTGATCAAACATTTGTTTTTGTTAATGCTATTTTTTTTTTGATATTATTTAATTAAATTAATGTGATTTTACTTCAGAATTTTGACATAGAAATTGTTTTCTCTCTTGTATGATTTGTTTCCTTCTCAATTGACATTCATTATTTAAATGCTATTTTAGTTAATAATTTGCCTTTTGTCTGGTGCTAATCTTAAAGAATTTTAGATTCTATTTTTCAAGTAATTTCCTCATAATATGATTTTTTTTTCTTGTAGGATGAACCAGGGTAAGTGTAACCACAAAATTGATAAGTTGAGATTTGGCTTGACACTACTTCCATATTATTGGTACTATTTTCTTGAAAATTTGCATGCTGCACATTTAAGTGTTTACTGTTGTGAAATAATCCCAATTATTTTAAATTACATTATTTTCCATTATACCTATTCTAAAAACAAGTTGATTGGTTAGACTCAACATAGAAAAGGTGTAACCTACATCTGATTTTTATATGCTTACTTACGTATACTTAAAGTAGCTCTACCACTCACTAATGAGTCTTGGCTTCCTCCAATAGCAATCATTAGGAGTTCCTCTTTTGTGCAGCTGCAATCTGGTATCAAATGCCAATGTTCCCAACATTTCTTTTGAAAATTTGGAAGTCTCTTTCCTTGGGTTTGGTTATTGTTCTGGTATCTGATCCATTAAATAGAACAGGGTAAATCAGCATCTTATACAAAACAAACATGGTATGCCAAGATACAAGCCTACTCAAAAGATGTTTCAGCCCAAAGTAGCAGCAGTTGGCAGTCATAACCCTCCTTTTCATTTCCTTACATATCTGGTTGTCATTTGTTGTCTGTGGATTAAGGTATGTAAATTCAGATACCTGCTGAGTTGGACTGTTTTATTAAAGATTTTTATATGAGTAATCATTATAACCGAATGGGATCAATGTAGATAACTATATTTTATGAATTTGACAATAACTTAATACCTCCTGCCATTGATAGTACATGAATGGATAGACATTTCCTCTTGGCTATTTGTATTTATATTTAATCTTCCAAAACTATTATTTTAAATCAAAGTTGTCACTGGTATCCTTCTTTTCAATCTTCTTATTTTTTATATATTATTTTGAGGCAAATGGTAAATGTAACCCATATTGTTTTTCACTAACCCCTTTTTCCTTTTAATTTATAGGGTGCTATTCTACTTACAGTCTTTAATTTTGGCTTTCCTACTTTCTGCCCTTATACATTACTTCCAGAATTTCTTTTTTCAGGATGTGTGGATCTTGTACTCTACATTTTTCAAGTACCTGATCAGGTTGATTGTGGATTTCATTTTTGCAAAACTACACAGGTATGGACCAAAGCAATCACTACCACACACTAGACATGCAGTAATAATGGCATGAATAAAATGTTGGATAGAAATTTCAGAGCAATCCACTCTTGGCATTTATCTCACTCTGAAGAACCTCCTTTCTTATTTATTGTCATATTCCAAATTAACACCGATCTTGCAAAGTCCTCATCTCTTTTCAGGGGTGAATTATTTAGTCATAAAGGGTCTCAACATTAAAAAAATTATCATCACAATGAGGTGATTCATTATTTTTTAGGCTCTTGATTGCAAAGAAAATGTTGTCCTCATAAGGTTCAAGTTCATCTTTAGGATGTCATACAGCTACAAGATCCGCTGCCTTATTTATTTTACCTTTGTTGTTAACAAGTAGCTTGCAGAAGTGCAGATACTATCCCTTTAATGTTAATCTTTTATCTGTCAGCAGTTTTCGATTTTCAATTTTACGAGCAGCTAATCACAGTTTAAAGGGTTTCCTACATTGAATTATGATATTAAATTTTATTCCATCGACCATATAGCCAGTAGTTCTCCACACACCTTGGATTATGCATTTGTATTTATTATACATGATGTTTTACAAAATACATGAAAGTGGATTTATCTTCTGGTGTACTGGATGGTGACCCAGAGTAATTCTAAAAAAATCACATAGACATTTTTTTTTTTGCATCGTAACTTTTAGAACAAAACAAAAATCACTCACTAAATAAAATGTATTAACATGAAAGGATTCCTAGGAGTAGAATTCCTTTGTTTCAATAAATAAAATGGGATGTATCATTGCATGCGGTCTCCCATTCACCATGTACCCTCACTTTTCTAAGAAGATAATTTTTGGTTACAACACTAAAATATGAAGTTCAAACCAATAAATCACAAAACTAAATTAGTTCATCAAAATCCATTCATAATTAGTATAGTTAATTCCTGTAATAAAAATAGAGCAATTTATTAAAAACTTATCATAAGGGACAAATATCTAGTAGATAAAGTGGTCAGAGTCTTGCACCATTTCCAAACACTATGATACAGGTTGAGCTCATTCCTGCTGTAAAGCCTCATACTATTAGGTAATATTTCACCAATAGAAAGAATCACTCTGTTCCCCTTCGTCACCCTTTTCTGGCTGGTCATTTGTGTCTTTAGGATACTTATGGCTGGATTTCTATTTTTATTGTCCTTATCTTTTTGACTGTACCCAATTAATTTACTTAAATAGAGAACATTAAAGATGCAGCTATGCTTCATCATGTTTTATGTCCACTAAATTAACTATGGAAGATGCAGCTTTGTACCAACTGTCTAATAACTTTTTTCATAATTACTGCTCAATGTCATATTTTTAGTGTCAAAGCAGCAATGTATTATTTTACTAACAGTTTTCCTATTTGTTGCATGCTACCTGGAGTAATATTAAGAGTTAGTCCTAGAACTTGTGAAAAAGTGCAGCTACTTGCTTGCATTCATGTAACTAAGATCTATTTGAAGGAGATAAAAAAGTTTCGATGCAAATTTCTTTCACGAATTTGGTTTGTCAAAAATAGGAGGGGGTACTGTTCATTGTTAGTTAGTAACTTGTAGCCCCCAGTAGAACAGTACTGTCACTTACTTAGTGAATTTTCATATTCACTATCCATACATTTACCTCATTATAATTATTCTCCACCAACTTAAAAAAATGCTAGAAACTTCCCATTTAGCTCAGCAGATGCACACATTAAAGGTGAACTTTTGTATCTACCAAATACCATATTAACATGAGCTAAATACATAATCAAATAAATGGTTTCACATAATGTATTCTCCCATCGGATAAAATATACTTGTGTTTAACTTGCCCCATATTTACACTTACCCAAGGTCACCCTGCAGCTCCCTTAAATATTTGTTTTGTGCGATCTTTTCAAAATGCCAAGTTTTAGCTGTATTTATAAATGTGACTCAATTTACTTTAAACAAATTTATTAGAAATGTACAGTTCTAAGTTCATTACATTTAAAAGTACACTATTAGCTGTGTTTTTTTTGTAACTATATTCTATGATTAAATGCAGAAACATAAATTTCCAATAAGTTTAATAGTCTCTCAGTTTTTTTTATGAAATCACATACCTATTGATGTTATGCCTATTCAGGAATTTTTAGGACTAAAATGTAACAAATTACAAGTATAAGTAAGATTATAATATTTTAAGCAAGCCAACAAATCACAAGCCAAAAAAATAATTGTACAAACAATAAATAATGACATCACATTAATTCACTACTGAATAAATTTTTCATATTCTACAGGGTGGATTTTAAGGATAATGTGTTTTTAAACATTTGTAATTATCAAAGTAAATTTTTTTTGAAATTATATGTATGTAATGATGTTATCACTCACAGCTTTGTTAGATTATTCGTTTTTCATATGATAATTTTCATTTTAAAATATTTCTAGGCTATATATACTGTAACGATACTTGTATTACCAATTATATTTACTTATTAGAATTAAATTGATTTGAAGAAGTGATTTTTCTGTTGGAAGCAAAGTGTGTAGAAATAGTGTGCAAAGGTGTGTGGCCTGAGCAGGTAGTTTGTTGTGTTCTAGACTAGTGGTCACCAAATAACGGACCACAGGGAAGTTTTGTATGGCCAGTGATAAAATTGTTACAAAATTTTATTTTGGGAGACCAACATTGACCATGCAGGTGGAAATCGTGGGGATGGCCTGACATGGGTAACTTTTTCCCCGATATGAAGGAACCTCCGGAAAAGTAAATTTAAGATATTATGAACCGATCTATGACTAAACAAGAAAAATGTTTAGGACCTTCTTTATGTATTTCTTAGACTCAAGCCAAACATATGAAGTCATATAGTGATGCATATATTTTAAAAGAGTGCTTGCTGGAGGCTGAAATGTGTTATTTAGAATAAAAAGGATATTGTTGATACTAATTGACGTATTCCTCTTCAGGCACAAGGAATTCACAACTTTTGGCAGAGGAAAACTACATAACTTTGAAAAAAAACTTTAGCTGCCACAGATTACTATCCTTTGATTTTAGGCTAATATATTGCAACCTTACAAATGCAGAAAAGCTGATTATTTTTGTGTGCTACCTTGACAGGACCTGTGAACAGTTTTTTTAAGAACTGCTGAATATTTTGATAATGTCAGGAACTACTACCATGATAGGATTCATAACATGGCAGTCACAGAGTTTTTCCACCAAGCTGGATTGGACACAAAACTTGGTGGGGGAGGCTTAATGTCTCAGTACTGCAAAAGTTTAAATGTGTTTTTAAACGGACCTCCGGGAAAAATAATTGGTTCTAGTCAAAAAGCAGTCTGTTATTGTCAGGTGTTCAGAGGAGATAGACTGGAATGATTTGGTTAAGTAAGAAGCAAGAATGAGTTGTAGTCAGGATGGGAGCATGAAGCCAGAAGTGAAGTGAAGAGAACTCTATCTACCAATAATGAAAAATGTAGCCATGTTATTATATATCATCGTTTGTATTTTTCTTTTTTTTTTCTTTCATAGCCCCTTTAAATTTACAGATAATTATATATAATTATAGATCCTCAGGCAAATATAATCTAAATTAAATGAATCTACAGATTCATCTGTATCATCGTTTGTAGTAGGTAACGAGTGTTTAAATAGTATATAACTTTTTATGAATGTTCTTTTACTCCAGTTGCAAAACAAACTATAATAAACTTGAACAGATCCAAAACCTAGGAATGCTCATTATCAACAACTACACTCGCTTCACTAAAATAACCACTATACTCAATGATTCACAACTCTCCACAATTCAAGAATCTATCCGTTCTCAAACTGAAATTTATCTCAATAAAACAATAGCTTCTGAAAATCCACTATTTTAGGAAATTTGTAACTTAAGCAAAAATTCTATCAAAAGATACATTCATAAAAGAAACATAAAATAACACGTGTTGTTATGTTTAAAATGTTTTGATGGATTTACAGTATGGATTCCACAATACAAATACGAAATAGCTTAAGTATAGTTTGGGTACCCAAAAAAAAAAAAATAACTTCTCACATGTTTATATAACTCTTATTACTTTAAAGATTATCTTGATTTAAATTGTGTATACATTTATATTATTATGTTACAGCCAACAAAATAACATGAGAATGGTACCATAATTTGTAATAATTGAATTGTGAATAAAGTTTTCTTCTCTCTCTCTCAGAAAGTGAAAATTTTAGCAAAGACGAGATATTGTGATAATACATGTAATTTTTTAAACTTTATAAGAAAGATATCTGAATAGGCAAAAGTTGTGATTTCATAAAAAAAAATATAGACAAACTGAGAGACTATAGGTTTTAATGAAAATTTATCTTTCTACATTTAGTAATGTACATATAAGTGTTGATGTTGATACTCACAAGAATACTAATATATTCTATGAGTTATTGCCAAATAATTATGAAAACTGTAATATGTAATAGTAATCCCGCATATAATTCCGTAGTAATGCTGATTACACATTGTGTTTTATTGGATAACTTGAAATTATTTGTCTGACCATAAATTAGCATTATAAATACAATTTTTAGGCTGGTAAAAATGATTTTAATTTATCTTAATAATGTTTTATCAATAATATTATTCAATATGTCCTACTGCATACATTAGCTGTCCTCAAGCAACTCTATCAATCCAATGTATCATATTATTCTGATATAATAAACACTCTTCAAGAAAAATTGATAAACATTTCAACTCAAAGGTAAAAGAATAAATGATGTAGTTTATTAATTTGAAAATGAAAGTCTTGATTTAAAATAATTTACTACAGCGCTTTTATTATTTGTTCATATACAGTTTTAATATTTTAACATGTTGAGAGTCAAGAGTCTCTGTGAGTACTTTCCACTAATGTCAGTGCTTGGGTCTGCCAATTCTAGTTCTTTAGAAAACCTTTGCACCACAGGGATCTCTTCCTATGTGATTAACACTGTTTTTAGACCACATTTGCACTATAGAATCAACAACCCCTACTGTTTTTTTATAATTTCATTATTTAATTACTTTATTTTATCAATAAATTTCTAATATTTAATATATTTGAGACAATGTATATTAGACTGTACAATATTTTATTGTGTTTATGTTGTTATTTACTTCTACTATTAGCATGTTCTATACTCAAATCTAACTGGAGTGCGGGAAATTAAACGGGAGTTTTTATTGAATAAGCATAGGATTCCATTGACAGGGCATCAGACTGATGTGATGATCAAGGAAAGCCTATGTAACCTTTACCATGATTTTAGTTACCCTTTCCCAAATGGAGAAAGGGAGTCAGCAGAACCTTGGACCACTTTGGTGATCAATATGTTCAAATAATTATTGTTAATATAATTGGAACTGTCATTAATTTGAAGTTATGATTCTTAAACAAGTTATCAATTATTTGACTTACATCGCTGAAAACGTGAAATTATTTTTTAAAAAATCAATTGGATTTTTAGCCTGTGTTAGTATTTATAATTTATTTTGTTCGTTGGTTTCATCTATTTCTTTTGAAAATTTGGTTTATTTTGAACAATAATTATTACTTTGTGTAACCAGTTGTATGACGTGGTGAAAATATATAGCACGTTTATTAATATGTGAAATTCAGTTCTGATATTAGGTGTATATATATACATATATAGTTATTTTTTAAATATTTTGACTGGAAAAAATGTGATTATGATGTTTTAAAATCATTTTATTCCTTTGCCTTGTAGTAAACGTACTACTTACATTGTCAGAAGTCGTGAGAAAAAAAAAGTCATCTTTTATTGTGATAATTATTTCATATGTTATATTTATATTATTTAAATTAATTTTTTTAATTCAGCATTTGCTATATTGTGAAGCATTTCAGATCATCATTAATAGAAAAAATCATCTATGTTACTAGCATAAAAACAATGAAAATTCATTTTTCTAGTTAAGTGCTTGACTGCATGACTGCTTATGCTGTACTATTTTTATTGTTACTATTATTATGTATTCTCATTTAGGAAGGAACGAATTTTTAGAAGTAAGATCTGAGTTCTAGACCTAACATTAACTCCCATGGATATCTTGCATTACTAAGAGAAATGTATGAGATACTGGAATGATGTTATTGAAAAACAAAACCATCGCGATTCTTTATTTATATTTCAATAATAATAATAATGTGAAATAAAAGTAAAAAAAAAACTCTAGAAGTGTTTTATTATATAAAAAATGTTCCCTAATTACTCCCTATTTTTCTGAAGTTTTAAAAGTAAAATTTCTGAAAAATTAAAATTTTTTTAATTTATAAAACGAAAGTGAATTGATACTTTAAAATTTATTTTTAAAAAACTCAGTGATTAATTACTCCAGAGTACACTTATTTATATGTACTTATTCGTATCCATGAATATTTTCTGAAATATACTTTTATGAACAGCTAAATATAATTAAAATAAAATATAAAACCATACTGTGTGAAGGAGAATTTCCATATACTTATCATCTTAAGGATTAATTAAATATAGATACGATAGAGCAAAACACCTGTCAATCATTTTTCTATCTTGCAAGAGCGATTAATCGTTAATATGTAAACACTTATAAGGCAGAATGTTTCATTTTGTTATGGGAAATGAAACTTCCCACCGTCCCCTATTAAGGCTGTGGCTATTAAGGCTTTCTACACTCTATATGCACAAATATCAAACTTCAACACAATATTCACACTGACAGCCATCTACACAAATATTACCATAATATCAGCTCATCAAGTCATCTTATTAACCAAAACTGAACAGATTAAATTAAATGACATAGTCACATGGAATAGGAAGAAGAACATCAAATTTGACCCAACAATTTATGTACATAGGATCTTTACATCACAATGAGACACACTCCCTCCAAGCATACTTAAACAGTACATCACCAAATCTGTGGACTACTAGGACTGCCCTTGGTCAGTGCATTAATCAGAAAACTTACATAAAGGAAATGGAGCTAAACAAAGTTTACATGTTACATTGCTTTTTTGGTTTGTTTTTTTACATTGCTTCTATAAATGTTTGGTATAAAATTCAACAATCACAACTTATGCATTACATGAACAAAAAAAATAAAGGGTATAATAGTATTTAGTGTTTTTACATCGTAATTATTCATTTGATATTTGTTGGAAAGTATATAAAATAGAGTTGTAAATAAATTAATTGTTAAACTTTCACTTATTAATACAGGATTAATTGAAAATAGTATCTAAGATATATATACTTTATTGTGCTAAAATTACAATCTGCCTTAGGCAATAAGTAATTTAGATAAATGCTCTCATTCATACCATATTTACAATTCATCATTCACTCTCTCATCCATACAATATTTACAGACAGCCCAGAGGCCTCCCAAATCCACATGTTAGTATCTAAGATAAAACTGCAACTTCAATTATGTAAAAGATAAAAATAATACCTACATCACATAGACAGTAGTGGTTATATACATAAATAAATATATATGACAGTAGAAGGTTTATACTTTTTTTTTTTTTTAGAAGGTCAATTTTGGAAATTAATTTATTAAAATCATTGAATAACTTGTGTAAGCGGGTTTTTTTTTTAGAAGCTGCTTTAAAATGGTGGCTTTTATAAGATTCCCTTTCAAGTGCTCTAATCTGTAGAAATAGCTTTTTACCGGCCTGAGTCCAGTCTGTGCTTGTGTCAGGTTTGGGGTTCAAATATTTTATTTTTTGGCTCTCTTCAATATTCCTTATGTACTCTGAAAGGTCCCAACCATTGTGATTGTTCTACCATTGTTCGCGCTATTCTATATTTGTTTGATGCCATAGCATCCACTTACTACTATACTTTATACTGAAAAAACGTATTGGACGATGATCTACTTATGCCAAGAAAAAAATTACTACCTGGTTATAAAACTACTTAAGAATCGAACTGTTCAGACCAACAAATTAAAAGTACAAAGAATACATATGATATAACCAAAAATTTATAGACACTGACTCAGCTCACCTTACTAAATTTTAAACCAGACCTACAACTAACACTACCCTACAAATACTGTAAGTGCAAGACAAAAATTTTAAATTGACACTGTCGTCCTAATACAGATATCAACAGAATGTCGTCAGACATAGAAAAATTATAATTATGCCGATACTCTGGAAAACAAGTTATAATAAAATAATAGCTCCATCTGGAACTAGTTACTTTAAGAAAAAAAAATGACATTTTGTCTAAAATAATTATTAAAGAATAAATTTTCCGTCTTTCCACAATATGAAAAATAATTATTGCATGAATTTCTATAAATTATAAGATGAAAAGTCGATTAAAATAATATATGGTAATGTGAGTTCCAAAAATATATTGCAATAATGAAGAAGGAATTCTTATCATAAAAAGTTCACATTTCTTTTTACCCTATCATGAGTCCTATTACTGTTAGCTGTGATAGTATTATGTGAGTATAGCTGTTGAATTACAACTTATGGGCTATTATCAAATTATATTTGATGTCTTCATTTGAAAGAAGACATTTTTATAAAAATGATTGGGTAACCAGGAATCGTTCAATAATGAAATAGTAATGCCCTGTTCAAAACAATTCACATGGCCACTCTATGTATGTGATCTATTATATAAATATATTTGCTTTTCTATTACACAAACGGAGGTAGAAGATGTCCTATTTTCTGTCAGTGTATGTGCATATCTACAGCACTTGGCTTTTTATAATACATTATATTATAATGAACCTCTATCTTTGCATAATTTTTTTACTAACAACATTTATAGCAAGTTTATAATGAATAATAGTTTATTTTACAAGCTTCATTTAGATGATCTCTCCCACTAGTTCTTGCTTCTAACTCAAAATCATCTTGATCTCTCTCCTCTGAAGGTCTGGCAGTGACTGAACCTTTTTGACTGGTCTAGAACCAAACTTCCTACCTGCCTCGATAAACCTTTACTCTTTTCACTATCTTTTGTCTACCGAGTTCAATTTATCCCTTACTACCTGTGGTGACCCTAAAATAGACCTCCCTATACCACCTTTCTAACTAGTTCATTTATTATTCATTGAAATAATATTCAATAGATCATAAAAGTATTGTTTCAACATATTAATTTATTTAAAATAAGTATAACTGTTGTGATTAGTATTTATTACAATACACATATATTTAATGTTGTATTAACATGTGTTTTTATGAATAAGGTAAGACATTTACTGCAATATTGTATTTAGGAAGGATTAGAAGAAATAAAAAAAAAAGTTTGAAATTATAAATACATTTTTTTTTTTAATTGATTTATTTTACACCAGTCCTCCACCATGCTGGAGGCAAAATCATAAGCTGTCTCACTATATTAAAAAAAATGTTGAATAAATAAATAATACCATATAAATTGAATACCATTATTGAAATATATATATATATATATATATATATTATATATATTATTATATATATATATTATATATATATATTATATATATATATTATATATATATAACTTCCGGCTTAACGATCGCGCTAAAAAGGGGTTGTTAGGTGTAATCAAGAAGCAGACTAGAACTTAACTAACTATTTATTTCCATCTCCCTCCTATATATACAGTGAGTGAGGATTAGCCCCACTCTCTATTATTGTTTACAATAATCCTTTCTCACATGTTAACTCCTTCCCTCCAGTTCCTTCATAGGAGGAACTTTTGTTTCGGAGTTTCACAAAATTTTTGATCCAGCTTCTTCGTCTGGATTTACATAGTATATATAAAAAAACAAAAAGACATATATATATATATATATATTCTAAGGAAGAGAACATCTTATGAATAATATATCATAAAGAAAAACTTGTCAATCAACAGGTAATAAAAACAATAGTAACAGAATATGGCTGTCCCAGCTTCTTCGTCTGGGTGCCCTACTTATTTCTTAACAAAACTAATAATTATTACAAAGATTTATGAGTCGGGGCGAGTCGGAGTATCCATCCGAGCGCCGCCGTCCGACCCGCGAGACTCTTGTGGCTGGGGGACCCTCAGTTCGTCCCGGTGGACCGTGCGGTTTCGGAAGGGAAAGTTTACGTCCTTGATCGTATACAAATTGTGTTCCCTTATCGCCGCGACCTTGTACGGTCCCTCGTAGCGGGCGGCCGTCTTAGTTCTTGCGGTTCGTAACCGCCTGTATACGATTGTCCCCAGCGGTAATGTCCTCCCCCCCTGTATTATTCCCGGTCTTTCATTATCCCGGTCGACGCGCGTCTGCTTCCTCCTTATGACCTTCTCCCGAACTCGGTCCCAAAGATCCCTCCGTTCCTTGCGTGTTTGTACTAGGTACCCGCGCAGCTCCGCGTTTTGGGCTGTCATTAGGTCCCCCCTATCTCGCCTATTTTGCCCGAATACGATTTCCACAGGTGAAAACCCCGTTGCCGCGTGGATCGTATGGTTATAAGCGACGACGGCCCTTGGCATTGCTTCTAGAGGTTCCAGCCCCCGGCCAAGTCGGAGTAGTCTTAAGTGCTCCCCCAGAGTATTGTGGAGTCGTTCCACCGCTCTGCCGACAGACAAATTTTAACCCGATCTCCCCCCACCTCGCCTCGGGCAACCTCTTACCTCCCGTTTTCTTAGCGTTGTTGATCCGTATTAACGCTCCCCGGTTGCCCCGCCCCTCACCGTACCCTCAGTCCTCCTTCTGCCGACGCATTAATACTTCCGCTCCGGATGGCCCTCCCTTCCAAGGGAACCCCCCACTTACCTCACGTTTGTCTCCAGCCGGGCCGCTGCACTCGGACGAGACGCTCTCTCCCTCCGAGGACTCATCGTTGTCATTCTGCCGATCTCCTCGACGGTGCGTCCTGTCGCCGTCCCATCTCTGGCAATTGACTTCCATCGGTTCGGGTCGATGTCCTCTCCTCCCGAACTCGCCGGTTCGTTTGGGGCACTCGCGCGCGACGTGTCCCCGGCGTCCGCATTCGTAACAACGGGTCAAGTTGCATTGTGCTGCTAGGTGGCCAGTTCTGTTACACTCGTAACAGCGCCTCTACATTCGTTTCGGTCGCTCATCTGGTGCTCGGAAGGGTCTTCGTGTCGTGCCCACTCCCCTTGTTCGGTCGCTGCGTTGTATTCCCGGCGGCCTCCTTTCTCTCCTTCGACTCCTGACCTCCGTCCAGTCCGGCTCCGGGTTCTTACTGCGCGCCATACTTCTTTCCTGTGCATCGATGAGTTCGTGCGCACAGTCTAGGACGTTCTTGTCCTTGGCCAACGACCCACGCCTGTCTACGCTTTGGTTCAACTGCACCTTCATAATCTCCCTCACGAAAATCAGTCTCACATTTGCTTCCGTCTGCCCGTACGTCACGATCATTTTTTCTTTGAGGCGGTTGTAGAGTACGAGCAGTTTTTCTGCTAAATCGCCCTTAGTCTGTCCTGGTCTTCTATGTTCCCGCAGGAGAAAGATCACATCCTCTTCTGGTGACCAACGGCCACCCCCATATAGCTTCTTCAGCCGGTTTTTCAATGCTTCCCATGGCTGCAACGAGTCTTCCTGTATGGCATTCAGGACCCGGCGCGAGATTCTTCCTACCAACGAAGCTTCTAGGATTTGTATGTCCCCGTCGGACAGTGTCCCCGCTTCCTTCCTGGTTAGAATCAACTCCTTGATTTGATCTCCTCCCTTCAGGAAATGTTCCAACTCCCCCAACACTCCCGTGAAAGGTTCAAGTATACCGATCACGTCGTGGATAAAAGCGCAGTTCTGGGTCCGAATCTTTGCTAGTTCGATCTGCGTGCTTTTGGCGGACTCGTTCAATTGCAGTTCAAACTTCACGCGCTCCTCGCGCAGCTGGGTCAGCTCCTTCTTCAGCCTCGCCAAGTCGTCCTCGGCCATCGTGCTCCTCTTTTCCTGGTACGCCCGAACTATATAATCCGCCCCTGAGACCGCTAATTGCTTAAGTCAACGACTGTATTTTAGGGTGTGAATCTAAAGGTCCCGGGTTTCGGCACCACTTAACTTCCGGCTTAATGATCGTGCTAAAAAGGGGTTGTTAGGTGTAATCAAGAAGCAGACTAGAACTTAACTAACTATTTATTTCCATCTCCCTCCTATATATACAGTATGAGTGAGGATTAGCCCCACTCTCTATTATTGTTTACAATAATCCTTTCTCACATGTTAACTTATATATATATATATATATATATATATATATATATATATATATATATATATATATATATATATATATATATATATATAAGTTAATTGTCGGAGGTTAAGCTTTAAGAAATAATAGGAAAGAGGGAAACGAACTACACTCTCGAACTTCTGTAAAGAGACTACTTTATTATCTTTAGCAATCCGACCTACATAGGATCATGGGTTGTTTACCTCCCATGATCGTATTAGTTTACAACATAAACTTGCCTCTGGCTTTAACTCCCCCCTGCCAGTTCCTGACCATCCGTCGGGAACTGAAACTTAACACTTATGCTAATTATATACAGTTCTGACATAATAATTTCCTGCTCGCCTAGAGCAGCACAACACTGTCTTATAATCATAAAAACAGAACATAACTTTATCCAATGTGGTACAAGGTTAAAACGCTAAAATAAAAAAAAACATGTATCTGGCAAATGCCACCAAAAATCAAAAGAGATGTGTGCAGGAGTGAGAAAATTAGAGTCAATTTCCTATTTGGTTGGCTTCCCCACTGGAAGCTTTAACTGCTCGAGATGGACCGTTCTCCTCTTCGCGGGTTCATAAACACTTTGGATGGTCACCAAATTGTGTTCACGAATCGTGATCACCCGGAAGGGACCCTCCTAACGGGACACCTCCTTACTCCTATTGGAACCGATCTTACGATAAACCGTAGTGCCTATCGCAACGCACCCTTCTAGTGGTTTGACGCCCGCGTTCTCCCTCAACACCCTCCTGGATTTTTCCGTGGTAATTTTCGCGTACACCTTCCCCCATAATTTCCCCAGTTCCACGCGGTTGGTGGTGAGTTGTGCGGACGTCTCGTCTCCCACCACCGTTCTACTCGTGTCTCGGCGACGCCCACGAAGTCCGAAAAGGATTTCAAAGGGTGAAAACCCGGTGGCAGTGTTAACAGAATGGTTATACGCAATGACCGCCCTAGGCATTGCCTCTACCGGCTCCAACCCTTTGTCGGCATTGTAGACGCGGAGATGATCGCCCAAGGTACTGTGGAGACGCTCAATTCCTCCTCGGCTCTTTGGATGCCCTGGGGTATTGACGTGCTACATCACGTCCAGAGCCTTCATCTCTTTCCGCACGTCGGCGTTATCGAACTCCTTTCCACCGTCCGACGCTATCCGATCTGGGACGCCGTAAAATTGGAACCAACACCTCAGCGCGCCTAGTACTGCTTCCGATGACTTTTCCCGAATAGGGTATGCCATAGCCATTTTACTAAAAAGGTCAACCATGGTGACCCACTTGTGTCCCCGCCAAGTGAAGGTATCAACTTGAAGGTCAGTGAGCGGTGTTTGCGCCGTGGGAGTCTCGACTTGTTGCCCGGTCGGTGGGTGCCTGTCATATTTGGTACGGTGACAAACTTCACACTCAGCTAGTGTTTCCAGGATTGTCTTTCGCATCCCCCACCAGAAATACTTCCGCCTCAACGCCTGAGCCGTCTCTTGTTCTCCCCGGTGGTTTGTTTTGCCCTGATGGTACGCTAGCGTGATCTCCTTCTGCGTTGGCTCATCCGGGATGGTCTCTACCATCATGGTACACCGTACAAATGTTCGGTCAACCCCAATCTGCTCCGCCCTCCAAAGTCGCTTAATTTTCTCCCATATGGTTGCGTTCCCGACGTAAAGAAAATGGGTCTTCCCTGGTGTGGAAGCATTATTAAGGGTACGACTAATTTGGTCATTGTTCACCTCTGGAGCGGACCATATGGTCGTGGTGGTCGATCGTGGAGAACTATCATGTGCTATTTTCATGGGGCCGAAGGTCTTCGTCTTCCAGACTATCTGGCGGCGCTTATCATTGATAATTTCTTCCCGCTCTTCCATGTCCGCAGGCCTGTCGTCCGTTGAGCTCTCTCCTCCTGCCGACGGCACCAAATCCGTAGACCCTGGTTCCTGTTGGTCTTCTTCTCTCTCCGGCGTCCATTCTCGCAAGAAATCCAAGACGCAAGACCTTCCGTCCCGGGAGGATTCCCCCTGATCTTGGTCGAGTGCGTTGACCACCATCGCCCGGGACAGCCAGTCCGCCACGAAGTTTTCCTTACCGGGCTTATATATAACCTCCAAGTGGTATTGGCTGAGGAACTCCTTCCAACGCATGACCCTCGCCGACGACTCTTTTAATTTACCGACCACTGTAACGGTTTGTGGTCAATGTGCACCCGGAACCTTCTCCCGGACACGTAGGGCCGGAAATGGTCTATCGCCCAGACTATCCCTAATAATTCCCGCTCTAGCGCGCTATACCTACTTTCCGCCTCGGTGAGGCGCCTACTGGCGTACGCTACGGGACGGTCCCCTGTGTCCCCCCGCCTGTGACAGAACCGCTCCCAAGGCGTATTCACTGGCATCCGTCGTGATTGTGAACTGCTTCGTGAAGTCGGGAAATGCCAGAACCGGGTGTTCCTGGAGACGATCCATGCACTTCCGAAAATTCGCCTCGATATCTGGGGTGATGACCACCTTCTGACCTTTCTTCAGGAGATTGTTTAGGGGTACCAAACAAGCCGCCATTTCGGGGACAAATCTCCTGTAATAGTTAAGCGTACCCAGCAGGTGCCGGATCCCTTTAACGTCCGACGGAACCACCATCTTCTGAATCGCTGCCACCTTCCCGGCATCGGGTCTCACTCCCTCCTTAGAGATCGTATGCCCCAAAAAATTGATAACCTCTTGGCCTAGACGGGACTTTTCGTCTGACAATTTCAAGCCAAATTGCCTCACGTGATCGAATACCATCCGCAGGTGATCCGCATGTAGTGCCTCGGTCGCACTGAATATCAAGAGGTCATCCATATATATTTGGCATACGGACTCGTCTATCCCTCGTAGAAACTCATCCATGAGCCGTTGGAACGTAATGGGTGCATTCTTCAGGCCAAATGGCATCCTCGTAAACTCATAGTGGCCTCTCTCAAACGTGAATGCCGTCTTGTTTCGGTCTCTAGGGTGCATTTGAATCTGGTGATACCCCGCTTTAAGATCCAGAGTGCTAAATATCTTCGCCCCGCTCAGCCTGTTCAAAATGTCGTCGAACCTGGGGATTGGATATTTTTCATCCACCGTATTTTCATTAAGTTTTCTGTAGTCCAATACGACTCTATTTGTCTGGACTCTCACCTTCCTCATTATTTTTCTTGACGGCCCACAGGGGGCTGTTATATGGCGATGTACTGTCCACTATAATCCCGTGCTTCTTCAGGTTGTCTAGCTCCTCACGAATGTGGTGCCTCAGAGCCTGCGGATACCTGCGCTCCTTCACATAGCACACCCTGTCTTGCTTGAGCGGAATCTCGTGTACAGTTCTACCTGTGAGCCCCAATCGCTCGCCTTCCTTGAAGAAAATATCTATGTATTTTCTCTTAAGCTCCCCTTTCCAATCTTCTGCTTGCTTTAGCGCTCCTACTCGCGCCACCCCATCTCGCCCTACTTCTCTCCCTAGTCCCAGGCACCTATACCTTACGTTACCTATTCGAATGTCCCATCGCCCCTTTTCGTTTCTAACCTTTGCTCCTACTTTACCTAGCAAATCGCACCCTATTATCCCTCCATATTCCCGGGGCATCTTTTCTACCACGTGAACTGTTAAACTCTCCTTATCGCGTTCCCATCTATTTAGCCCTATTACTGCCTCCCCTTCGACCTTACAGGGGCCCCCCAGGGTAATAAAGTTACAAGAGCATACCTGTATTTGGGGCATCCTCTCTCCTTCACACATCCTCTCTAGTGTCTCCCGACACATTATAGTGTTGGTACTCCCAGTATCCACTAGACACTTCACTCCCCTCACGACTCTGATTATAGGCAGACCGCTATCTCCGACTTTCACACTATTGTTTACTATCGTGCGGTCGCCTCTCCGCCGCCACTCTGCTCAGATATCACGTTCTCCCCTCTCCTCTGATGTTTGTCGTCGAGTGGTCCTCCAAGCACTGCCGCTCCTCCAGCCCATTCGGTTTCCTGGTTCTTCCTTCTCTTCTTCTGTCTCGGAAGTTTCCGAGGTCTCTGACGCTTCTGGCTGCGGCCTCTCTTTCCTCCGCATCTTCTGAGCGTTTATCTCCATCGGTTCAGGTCTGTTCCCGTCTCTGCGTCGGCTCATATACGGGCACTGCCTGGCTACATGCCCTTCCGTACCACATTCAAAGCACCTAGTGCGTGGGCACTGTGCTACCAAATGTCCTGCTTTCCCACACTCATAGCACTTCCTGTCGTCTCGCCTACTGGAGCGCCCCACATTTCCTCGGGTCCTTTCCCCCGCCATTAATCTTTCTCTTCCACTGTACTCCGCCTCCTTCTTTTTCCATGCGATGGGCGTGGTTTTGGGCCTTCTATATGGCACTCTTCTCCAGCCCATTTCTTCCTCGCCAACTGTGGTGTCTTCCTCTCTGGCACTGGTGTCCACCATTTCTTGGGCACATTCCATAAATGTGCGTTCTCTCGGTAACCCCTCCTTTCTTCCAGTTTCATTCGCTAGCTGTACTTTCAGGATAGTTGATAAGAACGCCATCCTGGCTTCTACTTCCGCAGCGCTTACTGTCTCCCACATCTTCTCCGTGATATTGTTGTATCTTGCCAGCATCGTTCCGGCGTACTGCCCGTTCGTCTGCTGGTGTCTCTTCGTTTCCCCTGAAGAGTTTAAAAATGTCCTCTTCCGGGGTCCATCTTCCCCCACCGAACGCCTTCTTCAGCCGCTCCTTCACTACTCTCCACGAGGTCTCCTCGTCGGCCTGGATCATGTTCAGGACACTCCGCTTCACTCTGCACACCAGAGCTGCCCTCAGCGATTCTGCGTCCCCTTCCGTTATCAGGTCCTCCGACCGTTTCCCCTCTATCCGCGTAATCAACCGGTCACCCCCTTTAAGGAAATGATTTAGTTCCCCGGTCTCACCTGTGAATCTTTCCAGATCCGAAATCGACTTCCTCATGTCCTGAGCCGTAATCGCCTGGATCTTCATCCACGCCAATGTATTCGCGTGAGCCGCTGCCATGGTCGTTTAAGTTAACTGCGGTATATCTGTAGCCGCACTAAGCACTGGGGGTCGTAACACTCCCTCTGGCATTTTATTGAGAGAGAAAAAAACGTGAAGCGAAAGAACGAAAAAAAAAATAAAGAAAAGAAAATTATTACTTTTCGCTTCGCCGTACTAGGTTCCCGGGTTTCGGCACCAGTTAATTGTCGGAGGTTAAGCTTTAAGAAATAATAGGAAAGAGGGAAACGAACTACACTCTCGAACTTCTGTAAAGAGACTACTTTATTATCTTTAGCAATCCGACCTACATAGGATCATGGGTTGTTTACCTCCCATGATCGTATTAGTTTACAACATAAACTTGCCTCTGGCTTTAACTTATATATATATATAGCTATATATATATATATATATATATATATATATATATATATATATATATATATATACAAAATAATAAGATAAAGCGGGAGATGAAATAATTAATACCGTAAGTGACAGTCAAGTGAACCAAAATCACCTCAAGTAAGAAAATATTGAAAGCCTCAACTAACCTTGCAGCAAGGAAAAATATCTGCTTATACTGGGTCCTTTCACACAGAGGTAAAGATCGAAACGAAAGAGCAGACAAACTAGCTTAGCAAGGAGAGAATCACCATTTTTCGGCTCTGAGCTAGCTATCAGCCTTTTGTAAGATGCATCTGGTTCTATTTTGGGACGGTGGATGAGGTCCTGGACAAAGAAGCAATGGTCCAACAGTGTCAGCTGTAGACAGTCTAAGCTATTTATCAACAGGCCTTTTAAGGTTAAAAACTCATGGTTAACAAATTGCAGCCAGCAAAACATAAACCTTATGGTAGGTATTCTGACCAGACCCAGGAGTCTAAGTGGGTACTTATTTTTGATAGGTGTTTCTTGGACTCAAATTTGTCCTAAATGTAGATTAGATGAGGACGCTTCTTAGGAGAATGCACATGACTCAGAAAACAAAGGTTTTATACCCTAGGCTGCGATAGGATTTCGTTAAAAAAGCATATCTTCATCAAATAGTAGAAATCAATCCTTGACTTCGTCAAGAGGTCAAGGAGATTCCAGGAGGAACAGGCATATGTATAATATGTATAGGGGTGGTTAAAAAGGGCCTATAAGTCTAGTTGTTGGACCATTATAAAAATCATAATCCTGTCCCCCTATATATCAGTCTATCTATGTTTCGATGGCGTATTTTATATATCTTCAAAATTACATAGAGATATTATGGTTTGATATGGAAGTCTCATTTTTCGGACATGGGTTCGGTGAACCTATAGTCTTTAAATTTTCTAATTTTAACAGGGTTAGCTATTTATGTGCATCAGCTGTTTGAGTCTCATGGAATAATTTAAATTTAGGATGCTTTGAGCTTTTGTGAAACATACTACAAAGCTGTGAAATTGGGAGATGTTTGAGCTGATCAAAATGATGGGCTTTTGCAGATCACAGCAGATAATAGAGACTTTTACATCCAGTCTATAGATGGGAAGGAGACATTATACTATAACTTGGGTTGCAGATAGTACGTAACTCCATTATAAAGTGTTCAACTTAAGAGTACATAAAGCCTGTATTCTAAAATTTGACAAAACTTTATTTTTAAAAACTGTGATATTGTTATCTTGCAATGGCAGTAGTTATTTGAATAGCTCATTATATTGATTAGGCTGTTGGATAGTTAATAACTGGAATTGGAATGGAGTTTCTGTATTGATTTATATTATGGGGTCTGCATATATTAGTACTGCCATTGTCATTATTATTATGCTGGGTTTTATTACAGTTATATTATTATTATTGTAAAGTGTAGTATTATCATGCTTATTATATTAAATATTTAGAATCATATATTTTATGATTATATTCTGGTCTTATTTTTGATTCTTCTTCTTTTATATCTAAATGGTATTGTACTCTGAAATAGAGATTTAAATTTTTTTTCATTAAATAGTTGATCCAGAGATCAATAGCCTGGCTATTTTTGTTTCATTGTTTAAAGATTTTTTTTTTAAATTGTTACCACTAATAATAATTTTTTTTTCAATTTGATGGTAGTGTGTCTACCTAGCTACCTCAATGTACTCCAGTGCTTCCACAATTGCAAACACTGCCCCTGGAAATATAGAAGCTTCTTGGTTAAGCCCGAATAGAATTTGCACTGTCTGTTCAATTAAAGCACATTCTACTTCTTCACCAGACTTTGATGCATCTGTGTATATAAATGCATACCCTTCATACTGTTGCATTATTTCTTTGAAAGTTTCACTCATTCTCACATTGAACGATTGATTGGTTGGGTTATCCACTATTTTTTATTTCGAGATTGATCTGTAGCTTTTCCAATTGTTTTAAATGCCTTGAGGATGTAGCCATTATATGATGGCATGCAAATGTCCCACAAAGCTCTAGGATCAGTTAAAATTAATTTAATAGAAACTGCTTCTAAGATTGACTTTAGCGCTAAGGTTTCTCAGTAAATGTCTGCTCTTACTAAGGAGGCTACACCACCCAAACGTTACCATCCTCAGTTCTATCTCTTCAGAAGGTTTTACATTAAAGATTTATGTATATGGAGATGTTCTTCTAAGCAGAGAAATATGTACTCTTCATCACTTAGTAGGGGTCTGGAATAGTTAAAATGCAGTAGGACAGCATTGTAGTTGCAGCAAATAAATTTAACGTCTTTGGTGTGTTATTTTATATATTAAATGTTCTGTTCAATAGTCTAAGTTAGTTGATGAATCATCTAACTTGTAAATAAATAACATGTTTTCCTTTAATGTTTGAAGCACCTAATTTTAATACCGATGTGATGTTGTATAATAGTCCTGATAAATCTTCTTTTGTCACTAGTGAATTTAATTGCTAATTTTAGTACTTTATTTCTTTCGCTTGTAATTTCGAATACAACACAAACCTATGTTATGTTGTATCAGTGTAAAATAAATTAGAGAGTGGTGTACTTTTAATAATATTTTTTATGAACACAAACCTGTTCGTAATTTAGGAATATTTGTCATATTTGCTAAAAATGAATTGTTGAATGGGTTTATATTGTTTTGTTATGCTTTTATTTTGTGATTTTTATTTTACAATGCCATTCATTTTATTTCTTTTATTTAATGGGATGGATTATTTTGTGAATTCTGCATCTATTGGACTCATTATTGTAGCTAGTTTTTATTTTTATTAGTTGTACAGTTTGTTGTTATAAGTGGGGGATTTAGAATTTTAAAGTTCATCTTTTGCTACTTTACTTGCTTTGCTAAAAAATGTTTTAGGTAACTTTATCACTAATAATTTTCTTGGAACTGATTGATAGAATAAGGTTTTCGGAGAAATCGTTCATCTTTTTTACCTTATTTGTTGTTTTGAAGTTTGCTTGTAGTTAGTTGGAATTAGTGTTTCATCTTTCATGGTGCTGGTCAGTCCTTCTTCTCGTCCCTTGTTCATTTTAAAGGACTCTTCACTAGCTGATTGTCTTTTGGTCCATCGGCCTTGGACTTCTATGACAGTATCAGGGAAATCTGCAGCTATATGCTCTGGCCTTTCAAAAATAGCAGATAAGTACAGCCCTATCTAAAAATATTCGATACCTCAAACTTTTTTGGCATACTTAGATAGTCCTTGAGAGTTTTTTTTACACCCATTTCAGTTGTAATAGTTTGATGATGTATTATGAACGTGCTGGCCAATAAAAAAGCATGAAAATCAACTATTCGATACACATGAGGTATATTTTATCAGTTATGGATATAAAATTTCGGAAATTTTTTCAATATTTTATCAAAAAATACTATATTTATATTTTAAGTTTTCATATAATCAGTATCTTTTGAGGTGTTCAATATACATTTAATGTTTTTGATATACTGAACCGTTTGTACTACTATCATAGAACATACAGATAAACAAATAGACAAAATACATTTGTCCATACCTGTAATGTGGTGTAGAGCATTCATTTTTATCCTTGGTTAAAAACTAGCCGATTCGAGGGTCAGTTGTCCCACCACTTATTCCCCAATAGATCAGATTTACTTTTACCGACCAAAACTATTCACATCAATTATAAACTAAATTATATTTTTTTTGAAATATGTATATATGTACTCGAAATAAAAGTAGAAAGGGCCTTAGTCTCCATGCCAGTTCATTAAAAATGTATTTGAAAAAACGAGTTTTTATTTTTCTCTAAAATACTCACTTTTATTTTTTGATCCATATCAGTCACTGATTTTTGCCTTTTCAACAACTATACTAATATTTTTAAATTCCTGATTAAAATATCAGTTACATTAACACATGTTGAAATAAAAACTTACCAAAACCGGCTTGGAACCTTTTAAATAAACGCTTTCTATTTTCTATTGGCCCGCAACAAAAATCATTCTGGGTTACCGTCTCTGATGAGTCTTTAACCATGAGGGAAAAATCATGGCATTCAATCTTAAATAACTTTTGGACTAGGACTTGTGAAATGTTAAGAGCCCGAGTGTAGTGGCTTATATTAAGTTAATGGATCCAGTACAGATTTTTTTCCAGTTTAATTTTAATTTTTAGATTTATGGTATCTTACTCAACCTAATTACTACTAATACATTGTAGCTTGGGGTGATCAAATGAATTATTTTCACGGTCGCTATCATAGGACAGACAAAAGACAACCACCCCATGAATAGTTGACATCGGAGCCTCCCCTTAGAATTCGGTAATTAAACGATTGCAAAAAGAATACTTCATATTTAAAAAAAAAAAATTACTTCAACTCATTTGTTAAACCATCACTTAAAACTACCTTTTAAAGTAATAAAAAATATTTAAATCAATTAAAAATTTTGTAAAAGTAACTATTGAATGGACTTAGAGATTAAAATACGTGTTTTATATAGCTGGGCCACAAAACTTTTAGATTAGAATGTATTTGAACTTCAGTCTGCGTTTTTATCAACTGAGATAAATCCAGAACATTAAATTTTAAATAGCTTCTGATCCAGGATCTGATAAATCTTAAAAATCAGAGTGAAGTGACTGATTTAATAGACACAGGTTTAATTTATTTTCACATACTTGCTATTTTCATATCTTAACCAAAAGGTACTCTCAACGTAGCCTTGGGGGCATTGGCGAATATTCATTTCAAATTTCAACAAACAGGCGTATAAAGAAAAGACCTACCCCTTCTAAAAGATAAGCCTCACCCTTCGGACTCAGCAATTATCATTAGCATTTAAGATTGTTATTACTATCATGAATGATGATATAATGAATATTAAAATAAGCTATAATTCAAAAATAAGCGTTAATTTTTTTTCCCCCCATAGCTCTCAAACTTATAAAAAATAGGATGTGGGAGGGTGCCTTTCACTAAGGGGAGTCCTATTTGAAGGATGTATGAGAAGGATATGGGGTGTGGGATGCCTAAAGGAGGCTGGTGGGTTCGGGAAGGTAGTGAGAGTCTACCTATGGTGGAGTCTAGGGGTACTAGGCATTGGTTTGTAGTCGGCCAGGTCGTACCTGGCCTCGCACCAGTCGGCCAATCGGCCGGGAGATCGACCTACCCTTAGTAGGTAGAAGGGGTCATGTGGCTTCGGTTGAGTCGGCCGGGAGATCGACCTCAATCTTTCGGCTGGGTGTGGATCGTTCAGTCCCCGTCAGGGAGCTCGGGTTCGATCAAGTCCATCTGTCTCCAGGCTTCGACCGTCCAGCAGTGCTTCCATCAGACGGGCATTGGTTGTGGTTGAAGGTCGGAGAATAGTGGGTTGTGGCTGTGTCGAAGCGAATCAAAAAATTTGATGTCGTCTCTTGATAAAATCTTGGATGGTGAGCACTTCAAATTTTTCGTGGATCTCGTTTGCCTTCATTCGGTCGAACGGGGTATGTTTGAGGGAGGTGCGGAGAACTCTGTTCTGGAATTGCTGGAGCGTTTTTAGAGTGTTAGATACTTGAATAGTGGGGTCCCGTACATCAAAGCAGGTCTCAGGACGCTCTGGTAAATAAGCAGCTTTGAGGCGTACTGATAAAGCCGGGCTTTGAAGTAGGTGTCCTAGGCTGTAGAACTTTTTCCTAACACTCTTTAACTTCTTGCTGAGATGTGTCGTGAACGACAAGTGTCTACCGAGGGTAATCCCAAGGTAGCATAGCTTGTTGCTCACGGAGCACTCTTTGCCGTCTAAGGCGAAGGATTTAGGTAACTTCTTTCTTCCAGATTTATAACTAAATATAATTCCTTGCGTCTTGGCCGGGTTGACTTTGATGTTGACGGCGTCGAGTTTCTCAGCAATGTGTTGACTGGCGCTCTCAGCAAATTTCAGGGCTCTGGTGGGATTGATGCTAGTGCTGTAGACACCGATGTCGTCTGCATACGCCGATACCTCACAGTTGGGGTACGAGGCTCCTACGATGTGGGCGGTGTAGATGTTGAACAGCAGGGGGCCTAGCACTGATCCTTGGGGGACACTGTCAGTGTATTTACTTCGGGTCGTAGACGTGGTGCCTATCCGAACCGTAAAAGTTCTGCCTGTGAGGTATGAAGTCATCAGGTTCAGTAGCTGATCCGGGAATTCGTATTCCCTGAGACGTTGGAGTAGGGTGTAGTGGTCAACAGAGTCGAAGGCTTTCGAACAGTCCAGTGAGATCATAGCGGTAGCTCTGTTGCTCCGGACGTTCGATGCGACGTGGTTTTGCAGTCTCACTAAGTTGTTGTCCGCACTTAAGCCTTTGCTGAAACCAGTCTGCTCCGGTGGGATAACTTCTTGCATCTCGCAGTGCTCGGAGGAATGTAGGTGGATGATTCTCTCGAACAGCTTCGAGAGTTGAGTCAGCAAACTGACGGGGTGGTAATGAGATGGCTCATAACTGCTTCTCGCTGGTTTCAGCAGGGGGACGACCACAGCGTGCTTCCAGTTCTGAGGGAAATAATGCAGCCTGAAGCAGGAGTTCAACACGTTGGTGATGTACGAGATTCCTTTCCACAGTAGTTGCTTGAGTAAGATGTTCTGGATCCCGTCTTCACCTGGTGCCTTGTTCCCGTTTGTTCTTCGAATGAAGCCAGTGACCTGCCGGTGGGAGGTGTAGATTTCGGTAGTGGTGGGGAGGGGGGGGGTCGAGGGCCCCTATTGGCTGGCCTTGGCCACGGCTCACGACTTCATAATGATCCGCCAGTATGTCCGCCTGTTCGGTAGTGGGGATGAACTGCCCGTTCACGGCCAGCCTTACACCGTTCTTTTTGGACCTGCATGTCTTCACGAGCTTCCACAATTGCTTGTGGTCACCGTGGAGACCAGTGAGGCGATCTTCCCAGACCGAGTTTTTCCACTGGGCCATCAGGGACTTAACTTGGTTTGTGAGAGCATTCAAAACCGGTTTAAAACCGGTCCCTGTTTTTGGTTCTAAACCATCTGTTCTTGATATTGTTACGCTGTCAAATCAGTTGTAGAATGTGATCCGGAGGTCTCCTCAGAGAAGGGGGCTTCGGAGAAAATTTCGGAATCGATGCATCGGCGGCTCGGTCGATGACGTCTTGAAGCTGATAGATAGCGTAATCGATATCCCAAGTGTGTCTCAGGGGCGTAATTGTGGGCAACTCGGTCCTGATAAGATGCTTGTAGAGGTCCCACTTGGCCTCATCGTACCTGTATCTAGAAGCAGGCGGCTCTGGCATGTCGCCTTCTAGTTCGTAGAGCACAGGCCGATAGTCGGAGGTGGTAAAGTCCAAGGCGGAGCATCCGGTGACTCGGTGTGGCTCTTGAGTCAGGAATAGATCGGGCGTGGAGGTCCTGTTGGGGTTCACAAAGTGACGGACCGTCGGAAATCCTGGGTGGATGACCGTAAATGGTGTTTTGTGATGTAGCGGCCGAGGGCGTTTGCCGTCGTACCGCTCCACCAACTGTGGTTTGCATTTAGGTCACCCACGTTGACGTGTCTTCGGTGATGAGCTATGCTAGTGAGCAGGAGCTTGTTCGAGTCGCAGTTGGCTCTCGGTCTTCTGTAAACTCCTGACACTATCATATTCTTCGTGAGCCGTATCTGGAGCGTTACGATGTAGTGGGAGGGCCCTACGGTCACGGGTGGGGGTAGTCTCCTACAAGGAACTCCGTGCTTCACTAAGACTGCAACTCCTCCAGAGATAGTCTCAGTGTCGTGGTGGTAAGCGGTATAACCCGGAAAGCGGCAGAAGTGGATCTTCTTCAACCGGGTATCTGTGAAAACGGCAACGTCTGGCGAATGGCACCGTAGAATTGCCTCTACGTCGGCTTGTTTGGGCCGAAAGCCGCAGACGTTGTAATTTAAAATTACGTGTCCCATCATTTAGATGTTTGATTTTTTGAATTCTGACATCATCTGCGTTACCGCCTCGGTGAGTTTATTCATGGCAGCGGTCATGCTGCTCAACATGTTCATCATACTGCCCAATATACCCATCAAGGCATTATTATTACTGTTAGTAGGTTGAGGTAGGGGCTCTGGAAGAACTTCCGGAGCCCTAATTTAAAATTAATTGTAAAATAACTTTATTATTACTGCCTGTGCTCTTTCATCTGGGTGGTCTGTTCAATAAGTCTGGTACTGTCAAACTGTAAATGGTCGTTTACTTGTAAGTTTGTTTCAGTAATGAGAGCTACATCGACGTTCTTGTGGTTAGGTAGTGCTGTCAGTTCGTTGGTGTGGGTGCGAACACCATTCGCATTCCAAAGGAAAATGGATAAGGAGTCGGAAGGACCCACTTATGGATTGTATTTAACGGGGATAAAGTAGGAGACAAGATTTGTAAGAAGGGAAATGAGAGGGTTAATTAGGGTTTTGAACTCTCTAAAGAATGAGGTTAATAGGCTAGTGAGATCTGAAGAGTTTGAAGGTGGAGGAATATGCGAGATGTGTAGTTGAGGGAGGGATAGGATTTGCTGGTTACGGGATGAACGGAATGCTGGGGAAGAGGAACTTCCAGATGAGGAGTGGGCAGTACCTGTGACTGCTCTCTGTTCCAAACTACATCAGCAAAAGATGCTGAAGTCCTCAAATGTCTGGCTGGGCCGCTTTTCGTTGCTACTTTTAGTTTCTCGTCTTCTAGCCGACGACGTTGCTTGCTCCTGGACTTCAGGATTATGTAAGCCTCGCAGCCCTCATAGTTGGCCGGGTGGCCTTGATTGACTGCAGGTGATTTCAGACGCTTCTTGCATAATTCACTTTTGATCTGTCCACTGCACTTTACACACCTGGGAGGGTGGTGACAGTACGATTTCGTGTGCCCATATGTCTGGCAATTATGGTATTGGACGATGTCACGTTTGAGGTAAGGGTTTTCGACCTGTACTCTGACGTAATACAGGTGGGTCAGTTCGTAGATTTTTTCTACTCCAGGTGTTTGCTCTAGATCGACAAAGAACAAGGGTAGCAATGTTTTATTCACTTCGTCTTGTTGCCTATCCTCACGGAGCACGTTGTTAATTTGGTGAACCTTGTATCGTAAACCTAAGAGCTCATTTTCTATTTCGTCAGCTGTTGTAGTGGGATGCAGGTTTCTAATCATCACCCGTAGTGATCACTATTGCTTTAGCTAATAAGTGTGGAAGTCAGCCTTCGTGTTTACTAAATACTTAATAATGGCTTTGTATGTATCTGGAGTGTCTGGAGATATTTTTGTGTCTCAAGACCGATTGAGACATGAGAATTTTCCAGTGCCTATAATTTTCGTTAATTGATAGCAAAATAATTTAAAATTACAAATGTTACTGATAAATATTGCTGATGGTTTAGGCTGCGTAGATGTTTGAATAGAGTCCATGTCCTCTACTTCAGAATTTTTCAACACCTCAAAACTGTTGGGCGTGAAGAATGGAAACTCATTGATTGCTGTTTGTTTAGACGTGCTAGATTATGGCGGTAGGTCTTTCTATCGAGCTGCTGGCAGCAGACGAATTTATAGGCACATTTCTATTAGATCGCCGTGGCATTCGCTTAATAGAAGACGGAGTAGGTGTTGGCCCCAGAGACCTTGACCGTCCCCCCCGCCGACACCAATTGTTGATAGAAACGCACGTTTCATCATCAACAATAATTTTCAGAATTTTAAAATATGTTTTTATAAATAAAAAATATGCGTTGGAGGGAGGCTTGAACACACGAATTCGGCTCCAGAGACTGCGGCTCTACAAGAAATCCAACGTAGAAGCTATGAAGATCTGGCCGGCTACCCCACCCTTATCACTAGCACGGCAGAGCCACTCACCAACAGTCCCAAGCTTCACAATCTACTCACCTGTATATAGCTCCCCCGTGAACAGTTCACACAAGAGTCTGTTGAAACAGTTCTACCACCGAAACACTTCCTATGAACAGTAGCAAAAACAGTTTATTTGCAGAGCGATACGAATACGATTTGTTTTAGTTTAGCGCAGGAGAAGTACTTTTCTTTAAAATTACATACAATATCATTATCTTTGGCTAAATTTTCTGTATCAGATGTGATTTCTTCAAAATTTTAAATATATCCGCGCCTATTTGTCCAGCACTAATAAATAGTAGTTCTATTGCAGGCTAATGTTGGTTATGGCTGACTTTTAACCCTTTAGTATTCTCTGGAACCTTACCCTTGGAACGATACTTAGTTATTATATTTTTTACAAAAACACCATATTTCTATATTCCTTTATTGTGCTATAATTACAATCTGCCTTTTATAAGGCAATAAGTAATTAAGATAAATGCTCTCATTCATACCATATTTACAGTTCATCATTCACTCGCTCATTCATACAATATTTACAGACAGCCCAGAGACCTCCCATTTCGGTAAGGTAAGTTTTTCAGAAGATATTTGACCTCAGAGGGATTAACGGCCTTTGGTGGAAGAGAGAGAAGAATAGGTGAAGTGAGGAAATCTTCCACAGTTGTACTGTGAGTATGGCTTTGATGAGAAAGGTGA
Organism: Acanthosoma haemorrhoidale; assembly: GCA_930367205.1. Classification (NCBI taxonomy): domain Eukaryota; kingdom Metazoa; phylum Arthropoda; class Insecta; order Hemiptera; family Acanthosomatidae; genus Acanthosoma; species Acanthosoma haemorrhoidale. Next base: position 11,920,277 of record OV884009.1, read on the forward strand.
GGTGTGAAAGTATGGGTAAGATGCAGAGCAAATTCCTCCAACCTATCCCCACTCGAAGCCGCCCAGGACCCATCATCACAACGGAGTGGATGTGAAACAGGTTGATACTTTAGGATTTTTTTGGTTACATTCCACAAGGAGTTATCCCTGGTAGACAGAGAGGAGAGGTAGGAATCGGAAGGATGCCAATCGCCGCTTTACCAATCGGCAGTACTGATTGTACGAGCGGCGATCAGCAGGATGCTGGGATCTTTGCCACACTGTTCTGGAGTGGCATTTGGATTGGATTGGATCTTTGAGATGCTGAGGTAAACGATTATGATTGTGGATTTTTGGGTGACGATGCCTCCCAAGCCGACCTCTGGACCAGAGTAGCGAAAGAATGCACTGCACCGTCTAGGTCTTGGGATGTTTTCAGGGACAATTTGAGGTTTACGGACTCTGTAAGAAGCTGGCGGAAGTGGTCCCAGTCAACTGGGCGCCTAATAAATGAAGGAGGAGACAGTTTGTGAATTGGTCCTAGGGAAATGGTTAATAATAAAGGACTATGATCAGAGGAGAGGTCATCGAGGCGCGTGAGTGAATAGTTTAGTGTTCCTAAACTATTGTAAAAAAAGAAGTCAAGGAGATCAGGATTTCGGTTAGGTACTAAGGGGATCAGATGGCCAATAGGTGGCTGTGTCAGGAGTGATAGTGGAGCAATGTTTCCGTGTGAGTGCAGACAGCAAAGCACGTCCTCGTGTATTTGTGGATCTTGATCCCCCCAGTGTTGGTGCTTCGCATTAAAGTCCCCACCCACAAGGAAACGATGTCCGATGGAGTCTAGAAAGGAGATGAATTGGGAGTCGGAAATGGATTTATTGGGAGGGCAGTACACTGATGCTAGTGTAAGGGGAAAAGTGAAAGTGGTGATTGACACTTTCACGCAGTGGATTGAAGGAAATCATGTGTTACCAGAGGAACTATGTGGTGGGATATAGAGTTATGGACAATGACAGCGGTACCTGCGTGAGCTGTTCCATCTGGGTGATCAGTTCGATAAGTCTGGTACTTTCGAACGGTAAATGGTAGTTTACTCGTAAGTCTTGTTTCAGTAATGAGGGCTACATCGATGTTTTTGTCGTGGAATAGTGCTGTCCGTTCGTTAGTGTGGGTGCGAACACCATTCACAAGCTCAAAGGAGAATGGATAAGGAGTCGGAAGGACCCACTGATGGATTTTGTTTAACGGGGATAAGGTAGGAGACAAGATTTGTAAGAAGGGAAATGAGAGGGGTAATTAGGGTTCTGAACTCTTTAAGGAATAAGGTTAATAGGCTGGTGAGATCCGAAGAACTTGAAGGTGGAGGAATATGCGAGATGTGTGGTTGAGGATGGGATTGAGCTTAAGGGTTAACGGGATGAATGGAATGCTAGGAAAGGTGATCTTGCGGACAGGGAGTGGGCCGTGCCTGTGACTGCTGCGTCGTGTCTGTTGCGAACGGCATCGGCGAAAGAGACAGAAGGCCTCAAGTTTCTGGCTGGACCGCTTCTTGTTACTAGTTTTTCCTCTTCTGGCTGACGTCGTTGTTCTGTCCTGGACTTCAGCGTTCTGTAGGCCCTGCATCCCTACAAAAACACCTTATTAGGAAACTTAGTTGCCATTCGAAAAGCCGTCCGCAGCTCGGATTAAAAAATATTAGGCTACTAATCCTTGGACCAACTAGTGCTCTGGTAACAGTTGGTATAACTACAAGTTGGTCAATGGAGTAGTGGTTTTGTCATGGTCAATTATCTTTTATTACATTCAAAACTGTTCAAATGTTCAGAGAGGTTTGGGTTGCCATCCATTCACAAAGTAACCAAGTAATGGAAATAATTGACAAAAATCTTTAAGCACTAGTTATATCCAAATAAACATTTTTATTAATTGATTTCAACTCAAAACCACGTTACAATGGTATAATAATGTATACTATACACCCATAGTAATATTGTATGTAATATATTGATAGTAATAATATTGTAGGTAATAATATTAGCGGTACTAATACAAATATAATATATAATGTAGTAATAATATGGTAATCGTAAATTATAACAATATTGCAATGGTATAATAATACATCCATAATAATATTTTATGATATTCGATGAAATTATATAACAATTTTTTTTATTGTTATCCGTGAATTTACCGGAACGTAAACTTATATTAAAATCAATGTCTATTTGATTGGCAATGTCATGTTCTATTATACATTCATCAATGTCTGGACTAATTTTGCATTTACTTTTTACATTTATTCTCCATAAAGCAAGCTCTGGGCCAGATGTCAGAAGTTTTTTCGGCATTATTTTTGCAGATACGCCGAATATCCTTATGCCTACACTCCAATACTTCTCCTCACATTTGACCAATAGGAATAGTGAATGATGGAATCATGTCGGGACCATGAAAATTTATACAATGATACTGGCATATAATCCCAGTTGTCATTTTTTCAATATATATCTTTTGTGTTGTTTATTAATATTTTAAGTTGTTCAAATTTATTTATTTCCATTAGCAATAACCCTAAGTATTATTAATAAATTTGAAATCAAGTCAACGTTAATATCAGTAAAGAGGTGCTTAAAGTAGCGTTTTCAAAAGACCTTCGAGCGGTGTTACCGTCGCTACTTGAGCCAAAATCAGCTTTTAGTTTATCAACTATGCGACCTAATTTTGCTTTAAACTCTTTTTGAGTGAAAGCTTTTCTTTCTGTAAACAATTTTTTACATTCTTCTCCTCTAACTTGCCATTCCTCAAAGTCTAAACGATAAGATATATGTAACAAACATTCAAATGATCGTATCCAAAAATGGAATGGTGGTAAGCCAAAATTGGAAAAAAAATCTATTGAATCGGAAATTTCCGGCAAATTCAACTTTCAATTACAGTTTTGTTTATGTTCCATCAAAATTGTGAACTAAAAAAAATGTCAGGCATAATGAAGAATAATATAGAATAAATAATAAGAGAGTACTCATTCATAATCAATAATTATTAGTTGTTAACAAAGGAATAGTTTTAGAATTATTTTCTTTGGATGGCTTAATAGAAGCACTGGGCATCTTTAACCAGAGAGGATTAAACTGATTATTGACATGACATAGAATTTGAGGAAGCCACCTTTTACCGTTTACAATACTACAACTGGGTTGGTTGATAAAAAAAATATTGTTTTTTGTTTTTATACGATTCTAATTGCTAGGATAGTTTGTTCATGTAACTAGAGGGTTAAAATTTAAATATAAAAAAACAAAATTCTGGCTTTTGTCTATTGTTGGTTACACTGTGACATAGTTGGAATCATTTTCTTTAATACTTATAAAAAAAAACAGGCTGGGAAAAAGTTGAAAAATAGAAAAGGTTGTAAGGAAATTCGTAGAACATAACAAAAAAACAGATACAGTACGTGGAGAACAAATACAATAGTTATGTATTACAAAACAAAACTGTACGTTCAATTTATTTTACTTTTCATTTTATCAAACAGCTTCTTTTTAGGGTTTCGTTGATTTTTTTAAAAACCAAAAACCTTCATGTTTTCACATGTATGTCTGTCTGGTTAATTAACATGAAATGTTATATCGGAATTCCATTTGATTGCCCGATGGCATGAACAATGGTTGGTATAAAATTAAAGATTCTGTTGCCCTAGTCATAAAAAATGGGATTAAAATTGAGAGAGCAAGCAACATTTTACACACAGATTAGTTTTCAGAATTTAAATATGTTGGATAATTTCGTCGTTACGGCGTATTTACTTTATCGTAACGAGGATCCACCCCACCCCGGTCATCGGTAGAGGTTCCTAGTCATGTAGTTTACGGGCATCCCTCATAAAAATAAACACGTCGAAAGGATTATCAAAATGACTTTTATTTCCTTCATCCCTTTGGAGTTGTGTTGTGTACAAAATTAAAGGTATTCCACGCCCTGATTAGTGATATGTAATTTATATTTTGTGATTATTACAAATAATTATTAAAAGTTTCGTTAATACCGTAATTTCAACATAAACCCATCCCTCTTTTTTTTTAGACGTATTATTTTACGCTTCCACTAGATTGAAGCTGTAGACTGTTCTTTTCGCTCCCACATTAATTGATGACCATTGGTGTAATTAAGACAATCCGAATTCGGACAACTGTCCTGGCAGTTGTTATTGTGTTAGGTTAATCAATTATCATCATACACGTGAGTGTCGTTGATGTTAACAGTGGTTGTGTGGTGCAGTAGCAGCTCTCACATCCTTGGTACCAATACCAAGTCAAGGCAGCCATTGCCGGCCGGGCACTTGGCCTGACTACGAGGCATTATAGAGAATTACATACTACTGAAGGCGACTCTGTCTAGCTAAGAGGATAAACGCACGACTATAGCTGGGCTTAGCCGTGTAAAATGCGGGGATCAGCACAAGAGCAAAGATAGCAAGAAACCTCGCTAATATCTTGCTGCATGTTCCTTGTGTCAGCAAGACCACACGGAACATTACAAGGGCTGTGGAACTTATCCAGTTCTGAAGATCCACCTCCAGCATCAACGCCGTCTAAAAGCATAGCAAGGAGTGAAACCCAGAAACATTCCTGTCAGAGAAGTGCAGAGCTCAGTTTTGCGTATCAAACTTGTCGGGTGATAACAAGACACAATTCGAGGCCCCGCCTCCGCCTCTTCCTCTTGTCCTACAACCACAGCATGAACCTCAGCTTCATATACATCAAATTACTCCCCCTCTAAACTCCACAGATCATACTAGCCTTCTTACCTCCTTGCTCAATAATTTCAATACTCTCATCGTTCCGCTCATACCACTGCTCACAAACCTTGTTTTGTAAATAATTCTAAGCTCTCTTAATTGATTATGGCGTCCCACAAATCCTTAACAATCTTTCTTTGGAATGATGGTGGTGTTAGAAATCACACAAATAAACTGACAACATTACTACATGAAAACAATATTGTCGTTGCACTTACTAAAGTTACTAAAGCACAACTGATTGCTAACAGATCCCTCAAAATCTCACAGTACCTGTCTGGTTTACCAAACAGACCACCATGATGGAACATCACATGCTAGTACTGCTATCCTTATCCATCATTTCCTTTCCTATCTCATCGTTCCATTGATTCCCCATGATTCCCTACAAGGGATTACCGCGTCAATCCTTCCCCCTCACCATAGCAGCAGTGTACTGTCCACATAACAAGTTCATTGCCATCTCGCAATTTACCTTCTTTTTTTTAACTCAATTTCACATCATTACCGTGTGGGTTGATATTTCAATGCAAAGCGCACACAGTGGGGCTAAAGAGCTCCTGAGGGTGTGCTTTGTAATCTGCAATTTTATCCACCAACACCAACATTTCTCTCCTCATACTCCTCCCTATTGCCCTAAATCAGGGAAAATCCCCATATCCTTGATTTCTTCATTCACCCTGGATTAAGAACGATAAATTCGTCCACTGATGTCCGACCATAGCCCTTTACTACTCACTCTTACGATACACCCAATCCCCAAAATACCTCCTTCTTAAATTCATCCTTCCGTGAACTTTTAAGTAATTAATTAGTTATTCTAAAAACACCCAAGGATCTAGACAATTCCGTACATTCTTTTACTTCCTCAATCCAACAATGGGCATGAAATGCTTCAAAGCCTCGGGCCTACCTGAAAGTCTAGAACAAAACGTCTTTACCTCAAAACCTACGCGACCTTATTCACATTAAAGGCCGATACAAAGCTTTATGGCACCTTCCGACTTAACCTTCCGATCTTAAACGTTTTATTCTAACCTCTTTTCTTTATCCACTCAGGACAGTCCTCTCTAGAGAGCTACCCAAAATATACTTAAATACACATATGTATCGCATCCACTCTGTCGTGAGGAATGGGTCCTGTGGGCTGCGTCAAACGGGTAAAGATCTGAAACATTCGACAGGACCTTTCTCGTACTTTTACTCCTCATCCTAACAAGCGAAATAAGTTGGTTAAGATGTAAGCGGAAGTAGGTGTTAGATTTGCATCTATCTTAGCCGATAGGTCCCCCACAAAAACAAAATCTACTCAAACCTGAACTCTGAGAATATTGTTTTTTCACTTCCCACGACCTGTATTTCGTTCATATATAGTTTAAAATAATCAGTTTAGCTCATAATTCTTTTATTAAGCAGCTTATAACTCCTTATAAAATCTTATCTAAAATATTTACTGTACCTGCACACAATTTCATTTCCAAAATGTTGCCTTTTTCTCTATCTTAAAACTATTTAAAAAAATTATACTCTTCTCCTTTATTGCTAACTTGTGCCTATGTGTACATTTTGTAACTAATTTCTTAATATACTTTCGAAGAATGTCTCTATCTTATGTTATTGGGGTGATGGTTGTGGGTTGGTTGCATTTTGTGTAAAATGGTCGTCTGTATATTTATTACATGACTAGTAATTTCGACGTATTATCTTCAGGACGTCTTCAGGTGCCCAACAGGTTAGAGGCGATTAATAAAAATTTTAATAATTTTTTTCTGATATAAATAATATAAAATAGTAATAATAATTTCTGAATTTGACTGTTGTGAGGCTGCGACTAGCCAGCCGGATGGATTGACAAACCAGAACGGTCGAGGTTTTATAGTCCATTCTTCACTCCTCTTACTAGGAATAAACTCATCTCTTGTTAAATAATTTTATGGCAAACCGACATTGGTTAAAATTGACACGAAATCGATTTTCAAATTTTAATATATAACAGAGATGAGATGGGTTAGTGAACCAACCGGACTCCGAGAGCTAAGACATAAAACCACTGATGATCCGGAAGAGATTAGACGACCAGGCGGAATCAATGAATCTTGCAACAGTAAAGACTTGAAATCCCTTCATTAGAACAAGTGACAATAATGCCATAGTTTACAGTAAATAGTTAATAGAAAAGGGGTGATTGGGTAAAAATGGACAGATAGAACAGCTATGGACTGTAGATGAGTGTTCTACATAGTTTTAAATAGTCCTACTGGAGTCTACTTCGAGTACAGTGGAAGTGTAACAGCGGTTAGTTAATTCTATAGTAGGGATTGGGAATACGATTTAGACTTCGGCTGATACCCGGACGTCGGTGGTCAAAGCCTTCTAGGTATGCTTGGGTCTTATGGGTTTGGTCCAGTTGGCTTTTCTAGCATCCCTTCAGGTAAAGGGTGTCCCAGAATTAACGCAAGATTTGATTTAAATAGAAAGCACAGTTTTTAGTATTTTTGTTGTTATTTTTTTATTGAATTATAAAGTAAATAGGATAGGGTTATTTATGGAATAACACATCGGGCAAATGGCCTCCACGACTTTGCTGACACATACGCACTCTTTTGTCGAAATTTTCCATGACCATTTGGCATAAATGTGGTTGAATTTCGTCGATGCAGCGTTGAATTTCCTCTTTTAATGCACGGGTGGATGTGGGCTCGTTGACATACACCTTTGACTTCAAATAACCCCATAAAAAAAAATCTAAAGGTGTTAAATCACATGATCTAGGGGGCCAATTCTGATCACCGAAACGAGACAGTACACGACCTGGAAATGTCTCATGTAGTATTTGAATTGTTTCATGGGCTGTATAGCATGTGGCAACATCTTGTTGAAACCACATATTGGCCACATCAATATCATCCAATTTCGGCACAAAGAACTTTACGACGCCGAATTGATGTTCCTGGATTTTCAACACTCTCGCGCACTGCTTCGATATTGACATTTGAACGGCTTGTTTTTGGACGACGAGTGTGTTTAGTGTCTCCAACTTATCCAGTCTCCCTAAATTTTTCAATTAATCTCTACACAGATATTTTGTATGAAATTTTTGAACTGCGGCCGCCAAACTTTCATTATTTTTGAGATAATGTTCAACAATAAAGACACGTTCTTCTATCGTGTAACGCTCCATTTTTACTAACCCTAAGCTGGCAGCTGTCAAATTGTTTTTTTTAAGGGTTGCCAGCGCTTTACTGCACAAATGGCGGCAAATTCAAATGTTGCGTTAATTCTGGGACACCCTCTATCTGGGATAGAGTCACCTACGGTTAACTTAAAGGGCACGGATGTTGGTGCCGTGGAGCTTATTGTTCACTTCTTTGCTTTATGAAAAGTCAACCATCGTTGGGATAAAGCGGTTGGACCGCTTTATTTTTATATTTTTTTTTTCAAATAATTTTATTTCCAATATTTACATAGTATAGTATAATTCCTTTATTGTGCAATAATTACAATCTGCCTTTTATAAGGCAATAAGTAATTAAGATATATGCTCTCATTCATACAATATTTACATTTACATAGTAAAAATCAGTTATGATAATTTGCAATGCAATGCAAATCTAGTCTAAAAAACAAAGGACCAACATAATAGCCCTAGATTATGATGAAGTCTTCATTGCGGTTTATTATATATAAATTTTAATTTAGGAAAAAGTATGAATAAAAAAACCTTGTCGTTAGGTGAATGGAAAAATAATGAAATAATAGGACATCTGTCCATGGTAGATGATCTAGTAACCGTTACGTGAAAGCTTGCGTTCGGAGCCGCTCACGAAAAGAAGGAGTTTTGAACCGGTTCACACGATTTAGCATTTCACACGAACTCTAAAGACAAACTTAAATTTAATGTAATTAATTTCCTTAATTCGTATTAAGTGAATCAATAATATTTACTCTCGTGATCCACGCCCTGAGGGGAGCCGGGATTATGCTTGGGCCATTTTTTTACGTTTAAATTGATCTATAAAATTATCTATAATATTTTTGATCGTCAATTATTATTCTGAGAAGCTTACATCGGACCATTTAAAGTTTGCTGATATTGGTAGGACTGAGCGGTTACTAGAACGGCTGTCTACTTAGGGGTTTTAGGGTCCATTCCTCACTTCTCTAAGCAGGGATCTCCTTAGGTACTTGTTTTTATGCCAAAAAATGGGATGTTCAAATGATAATATGAATACTGTAGAGATGGACTAGATAAGGGGCGAGGACAATCGATGGAATATTGAAATCACCGAGTGCCAAGAAGACGCTGAGGACTGACTGGTGGGGAGAGGAGTGGGGGAGCAGAAGCCGCCAGTCGGCACCGGAGCGCCCGCCCCTGCAATGCGGGACACATGGACCCTGCTTCAGATCTAGGTACCACAGGCGAGCTTTAGACAACCCAACCTTTTTACATTTATTTTACCCCTGTCTTGCTTGGCCCCTTTTTGTAGTTTTATAGGCCCCTAGTCGAGGTATAGTTTTTTTTTATTTAATTTTTTGTTGAAGCTTTGTCATTTTTTTGTCTTGTCTTAAGATGGATATAATTTTTTTTTTAAACAACCCTAAATGTTCCTTATTTTGGTCACTTGTACTTAATTTTAAATGCACAATTTCTGAATTATAGAAATTATTTTTAGTTTAGTGGAAATATTAGTGAAATTCATTTCGTCGGCATCAATTAAAACTTTTAGTGTTGTTTACATTTTGGAAGTATAAAGAATCAGTACATCAAAGAGCCAGTAGCTTCGATATTTTTTATTATTTTTTTTACATAGATTATGAATGAAATCGATTTTTATTTTTAAAAGATTATAGAAAGTAAAAGAAGATGAAGACATACTCGTGGGCCTTGGTTAAGTTTTATAAAAAGTTATTAATTGTATTTCGTTTAAGTGTCCACTCCTCCCGCTATTTTAGTCAAACCAAAATCTAGCCAGAATATCTCGAGGATTTTATTTTAGCACCATTGAATGTTTTTATAACGGCCACAATTGTAGAACGAAAATTTTTGTCATTAAATAAATTTCCGAAATTGGGGAGGTTGTTTGCAAATTTACTTTATAATTTATGAAAATTAAGACTTAAAAATAAATAATGAACTGATCAGTACGATTTCTTCGGTCTAACTGTTCACAATTTGTCTCAGGTTTTGTCTGTTAATTGTTTGTTTTTACTGTAAGTGAGCAAAGTTGGGGAGATCAATCAAAATTGACGTGGACTGGTCCCTGCTGACGATTCAGTAGGAATAAAGTTAATTTATTCCATGCCGAATTGGAAGTAATATCTCCATTTGTAAGACTGATACTTAATCCAAAATTTAAACAGTTAGTTATGAATTGAAATTCTCGGATAGATAGAGGAGTAAATTTTCAACAGTTTCAAATCGAATTCAGTACCAATAAAAAATGTTTGTTACGTTTTTAATTTTCTACCTACTTATTTTAATTAAAATTCCCCGCAATGCAAAACTAATGGAGTAGACCAATGTACAAAAGTTTGTACAAATTTAAAACGACGTTGATATCTTTTTCTGTGTTTAATGTAAAAAAAAAAAATTGACCGTTTTTGGTAACGTTTGTATTTATATTTAAATATTAACTGAAGCTCGAGTCAACGAATGTAATTCTGTAGATTTCCTGAAAAAAACCCCCATTCACATACAAATATGATTTCAGAAAGTGGAAATTCCTTGCAGACTAAATTAGGAGATGAATTAATTAGAGCTTGCGGAATGTTCACGTCAGTTATTTTATTAGTGCTTGAGTAGTTGTTATTTGCCTGAGAAGACAAACGAAAAAAACACGATTTTCTGGTAGCACATCTAATAAAATACAAACAGTTTTCAAAGACGAATGTCTGCCACATTATAATAATCATTATAACAGGGTCGGATTTTTAAAGGGAGAAAAATGTAAATTACATTTTTTCGGCCAGTAAAGACTTTGATTAATCGTTTGTTCGCAGCGGGGAGCATTGACTTTCATCTCATCTCCTTACTGCCCGCTCAAAGACAACTAAAAACCTCGAGTAAGAACTGTTCTTCATAATAGAAATTAGGTATCAAATATCTATTTAGAGATTAGGCAGGAAAGGTGCTGGCCCATCAACCATCCAGTTGAGAACATCTGTAATTTCTATCATCTATTAAGTACTTTTTTTTTAACGGAGTAGATTGGGATAAGTGGCTAATAAAATCTCATACGAATTCGAAATACATTATATTCGGAGCTGGGAATCATGAAAGAGTAGTCGGGCGCTGTAACCATCTAGTACAACAATACTTCCTACGATGGATCAGTATTTTAGTTGTAGATGTTTACTCTATTACTTACAAGGGTACTCGGGGTCAAACACTCGAAACGTTGCCGTTGAAAAAGTGATAATTAAAGAAGAAAAGGTTATGATATTATTTAATAAAATATCTTCGAGAAGGGTGGATAATTATAAATCCGATTTGATAGCTTGGACAGAAATTCGGTAATTGATGGAACAAAAACAACAACAACAAACAACTAAGTAGAAACAAAACCTCCAAACCTCCCATTTTTTTTTCTTCTTTTTTTTGATAGATTCAAAATAATTATATGTTAAATAAATAACAGGTTATTAACGCTACAAATCCAAATTTTTATATGTTACTGAACTGAATTAAAATTTTTATTGTTCAATGCATACAACAATGGTTGGATGAGTAGGCCTGGGTTTAAGCGTCTATAATTTACTTGAATAACCTCAGTTTAGAAATTCGGAATACAGTTTTTGTTAGTAGTAACAACTGATAGAACTTTGTTCAAAGAATTAAATCCATACTTTCTAACTTTTATTTCGGCTTTATATGGCGGATTACTTCTACTTTCTTATGAAGTACACGCGCATTGCCATTCAATGGAGATGTTAACGGAATACGGATATTTTCATTACGCCCACTTTCAAGTTAATGTTTAGAAGCCAAACCTTACAAGAATTAGCCTCAAGATACATAGTCTATGTGTTGATGGACATTGGATAATTGCTGAGTTAGTATCGGTTCTATTGACTCAAAGAATCCTTTCCACAATCTTCTTGAATCTTTTTACAGAGTACTATTCGTTTCTAAAAATTTCCTTTCTCACGTCTATTCCACTAACCTAAACTTGGGCTTGAATAAAATCGGGGCAGTTTGCAGTCGGCATAGTGACCTCGAAAACTGGATTTGTCACACCATTGAGATTAACAAACACTCCTGTTGGGTGGCGCGACGGTAATTTGCTCTCAAAAAAACAAACAGGGATCAGCTGCACACTATGACCTGTTACTTGTTACGACGTATCCTGTGGGGGCCACAGTGTTATAAGAACTTTCTTCTCAAATCCCACCACACTCACACCTATAATTATGTCTACTTCACTGAGTATAGGGTGGAGCCATTTTAGTTTTCACCTTTTTTCAGCCCTGGGACTAAATTTGGAATTAGACCTGTCACTATTGATCCCAGCGACACCTAAAACTACCGATTAAATGCTGGTATCTTACCCGCACAGTATTCTTATCCAGATTCCATGTCATATGTCTACTAAGTTTGCTGAAATTTCATAAAGACATTCCATTACTATGCTGGAATATACATGCACACATACATTATTTGATAGATTTAGTATGGATTTGAGTATTTTCCCTTCATGGGGCTGAATGAAAACCCCGTTTCATACGTTAAGAGAATCGGAACGAGTCCGGGTTACTTGCAGTCAATGTCTATGAGTCGTAGAATAAAATAATATATTTTTTGTAGGCATTTTTTTTTATTAAAAGATAACAGATTTTCTTTTTAAAATAAATGAGAGTAAACGGAAAATTGCAGTAGTAAATAACAGGATATTCGATAAGGAAAATAACACTTTTTGTCTTAATTCTTAATGGTTTGAAATGTAATTTCCAGAGAACATGCAATGCTGCATGGCTCGTAATTCAGCCGGCCGATCGTTATTGTGGCTTTGTTTGCCTGTCTGCAGTTACGCCACTCAGCAGATTTCGACCATTTAAGCAACATCTAGTCACTTCACTTCAAGTATATTACCTTCCCTAAAATCCATACATTAACTAGGTTTTATTGTAAAAACAAAGAAAAGTCGACGTTGTGCGTCTTTTATTTATTTTTTAAAGATTTTTGAATATAGGGAATCGATCTCCGACTGGCTTCCCCAAGTTTTCGCAGTGGGTGCCTTATGACACAAATACTAGAGAGTAATAATGCCTAAAAAAAAATTATTTAAATTGGTCTTGTAGATCGAATGCCTTATACAAAATATACAACTAGACCTTGATATAATTGATTGCTTGGGTATGTTGGTATAAGTTAGATATGAATGACTAATACGAAGTGAAAGAAAGTGTTGGAATGGTTCCATTGGTTCTCCAGAATGCTCTCAAGAGAAGAATTTCAGGTGAATTTAAGCTAGAAAAGGAAAGTTTGTCTAGTAACAGTGACTGTTTTCTTAGTAATGGGATTATACTAATGAAAAACCATAACACTTTTTCCCACAGAAAAACCTGATCAGAAAAGAGAAAATAATTTTTGAGTGAAAATATAAATTATTGAAAAAAAATATGTTAATAATTACTAGCCAAAGCAAAATGTACTAGCAGGGTTGGGAATCGAACACGTGTCCTTCCCGATATATAGTTGGGGGGGGGGGCTCTACCACTGCATCTATTAACTTTACTAAAGTGATTGGGGAGGTCCTGGGTTCTAGTCCTGCATGCTTGTTTTTTCTTTGGCTAGTAATTAGTAATAATAGTGGGATCTATAACAGGACTAATGTAAAAAGTAGACGGTTTCCAAGAAAACGATTGCAATTGCCTGAGTTAGAAATATGAAATAGGTTTTTATTAATATACTAACTCTAGCGCCTCTGAAGGATTTTATTCGACGGTTCCAGTTATTCTTCAAGTGGGGAGAATGAGCAAGGAGTACAATTTGCTTAATTTCTTTATGAAAACAATCTGTTTGGAAACATACATACAATAGTTTGATAAGAAATACAAAAACAGAAATATCATATTTTATACACTCTTGCCGTACTCCGTTCCCAAGGGTAACATGGGATCCGTCAGCCTACAGATCACCCACTAGGGTAACGTCACTTCCCATTCTAATAGGCGCCTAAATGAAAAATTGAGTAAACCTGATAACTTTGAAAATCCTAAAGGCGAAATAAAGGGGATACTTTATAAGAAAAAAATTAGTACGTAGGCCTAGTTGGTGAAACGTAGCTTCTATTGCATTATAATTATCAACAATGGTCATTTGTGACATATAATCCAAAAGGTTTAATAATTATTATCCGATGATAGTGATGGCGTGGGGCTCAAACACTTTAACACATTGTAGTCTCAATGACAAGATTTCACTCTGGCGGTATTATTCAGGAGAATAACTGAAGTGATTTTATAGGATTGTCACTTCTTGCTAAGTTGGAAGAGTCCAAGCCCCGGCCATGTCACCACCGTTATAGAGTAGTCATGGGAGGTCCCGCGCTTTCTGCCACTTCTTGCTCAGTTGGAAGAGTCCAAGCCCCGGTCATGTCACCACCTCTATAGAGTAGTCATGGGAGGTCCCGCGCTATCTGCCACTTCTTGCTCAGTTGGAAGATTCCAAGCCCCGGCCATGCCACCACCTCTATAGAGTAGTCATGGGAGGTCCCGCGCTTTCTGCCACTTCTTGCTCAGTTGGAAGAGTCCAAGCCCCGGTCATGTCACCACCTCTATAGACTAGTCATGGGAGGTCCCACGCTTTCTGCCACTTCTTGCTCAGTTGGAAGAGTCCAAGCCCCGGCCATGTCACCGCCTCTATAAAGTAGTCATGGGAGGTCCCGCGCTTTCTGCCACTTCTTGCTCAGTTGGAAGAGTCCAAGCCCCGGCCATGTCACCACCTCTATAAAGTAGTCATGGGAGGTCCCGCGCTTTCTGCCACTTCTCGCTCAGTTAGAAGAGTCCAAGTCCCGGCCATGTCACCGCCTCTATAGAGTAGTCATGGGAGGTCCCGCCCTTTCTGCCACTTCTTGCTCAGTTGGAAGAGTCCAAGCCCCGGCCATGTCACCACCTTTATAGAGTAGTCATGGGAGGTCCCGCGCTTTCTGCCACTTCTTGCTCAGTTGGAAGAGTCCAAGCCCCGGTCATGTCACCACCTCTATAGACTAGTCATGGGAGGTCCCACGCTTTCTGCCACTTCTTGCTCAGTTGGAAGAGTCCAAGCCCCGGTCATGTCACCACCTCTATAGACTAGTCATGGGAGGTCCCACGCTTTCTGCCACTTCTTGCTTAGTTGGAAGAGTCCAAGTCCTTGCCATGTCACCACCTCTATTGAGTAGTCATGGGAGGTCCCGCGCTTTCTGCCACAGATTTTAATACAATTTTTCGGCGATACTTAGGTGGGATAATATTCGGGACATTTCGGGCCTTCGTTTCTATTGGACGGCTCCAAATAACATTATCGAAAATTATATAGGTATTAAATTTTTTTTCGGGGTCTTCCGGGGGTCACGAGTCAAATATGCATTTTTACCTTGCCAGTATAGTTTTTTTAATTATAACATTTTTCATATAATTATAATTATAACAGAAAATACTCCACATATAAGCTCCGTTAACTATTTTGAAGTTTTCCTCCGATCCTTGGCTAATAATTGTTAAAGCATTAGTTGTCGTTTTTAGGGTCTCGTCGGATATATTTTTTTAAAAACAGAAACCTTATGTTTTTAACTATGTGTCTATCCACGATTGTAGGTCTCCTGTTTGACCTACAAACATGAAGTTTTATATTCAGATTCCCTTATTTTCGACTCCATAAAAAATAATAAAGAGTTATCATGATCATTAAGAGTGACATGTATGTTGGGGTTTAGAAGCCTTAATTAAAAAAACAAAACATAAGATCAGATTAATGGGAATTTATTTTTCAAATATTTAAATAAATCTTTTCTATTGAATGTGCGTCTAAATAAATGTAATTCAATAAAACTAATAAAATCGATGGATTCAAGATTAATAAAGTGTGATTCCTTAAATGGGTGCTACTGAACACTAAACTTACTTTTTGTCATTTTCCTGCCCTTCCGGACCACATATATATGCACATTACATATAAATACAATTATAGCCACCTGCCTTTTCCGGTTGTCTAGTTGGCTTAACAAGAATGTCAGTAGTATTAAGTACTATTTTCTATGGAGCCAGCATGTTTTGTTTTCAGTCTGGTAACACTAGAACGGATTTCTTTACTTCATATACACCCCTGAAGAAATACAGGAAGGGTGGTTGAGTCCTATCTCCCTTATTAACACTAGTTATAATAATTATAATTTCTTTATTGTATTTAATTTAATTATATTTTTACTGAAGTAAAGTTATGTTAATAGCTTACAGCTCATTATCATTTAATAGCTTAATTGTGATCACTGTTTTCGTTCATTCCATATTTAAAGTTCAGGACCCACTCACATATTCATGCTATACATATAAATACACTTAGCCCATTTGTATATTTCGCATGCAAAAAAGAAGAATCTGATGCTTCCCTTAGATTCGGAGGAGGTCCCTTATGGTCTTCCATCTTTCACGTCACAGGATACGGGCAGGTGGAGGGCAACCAAGAGCCACAGGCACTCAGTGCATGATTGGAGAAATTGGGCATTGCCATGATTGACTCCTAATGCCGTAAATTTATAGCAGGTTATGAGGACACTGGTGCCTCAATCTTAAAGTAGGATTTTAGCGATGAGTGAAGCTGTTTAAGGCTGAGAGATTGCGGTGATTGGATAAGTTTTGGTGACATTTTTTTCAACCTTGAAGGGATGAGATCAAGAGTATATTTAGATTGTTACGAAGGGTTTATTTGATAGAAAGGATTGGATGCATTTGATGTTTTTCTGACCTTGCTTGATGATTTATGTGGTCAGATAATTTCTGATGTAATTTTAAGATATTTGAGGTCATTATGGAAGGTTCTGTTTGTGATATAAAAAAAATCCAGTAACTAATGCTCTTAGGACTTTAGATTAAAAGTATTGGTTACACTTCATGCAGGTAGGTTTTGCTGATCTCCATTGAACTCTGGTAGTCCAGATTGGATATAGTAGGCCTGTGTATATTTTGGGTGTTTGTTTAAATGTAGATACATTAAATAAAAATATGATTACACATGATTGTGATTATATTTGAGGCACATGTTATCAACATAATTTTTTTAACTACGATCACTAAGGTCAGTAAACATATCATCAGCAGTGTTTTTTTTAATTTGTTGACACAGATGTGATTATTCCAGTTCGGGAGTTAGTCAGAAGCGCCGAGCGGTGAACCCGGGTCACTAGTTGAGCTGAACCCTCTGGGGAGGGGGGTGGTAGTATGGACTCAACTAGTCAGCATATTAGACATGTCTAACTGATGGCCGTAACCGACTGTCTAACATGCGCTGCCAAGCACCTATGCTCTATCAAGCGGAAAATTATTTTCGGGGCCACTACCATATGTTCTGGTGGTTCCACGTGGAACGAGTCCTACCACCGGAAGAAATAGTCCCAGTGCTGAGGAAGGAAAGAGCCATTTATGCCAAGAAAATTTATACGCACACCTGCCTTTGTACGTCGACCTAAACTTTAGTTGTCCCCTCTTAACCTTAATTTCCGTTTTATAAACCGGATTCGCTACTTCATTCAAGTTCTACTCATTTATCCCTATGAAGCTGAGTGAATGAGATAGATAGTATTTATGTTAAAGAAGAGTTTAAGGAACATATCAATTTTTAAAACGCATTCAGCAGTTCCTGAATTTTTCTCGGTTTACCCGCCACCGTGTTCTATTCGTTTCCACAATCTTGCAGAAGGGTTTAGTCGTTTAAGCAATCAGTTAGAACGTTCTACAACATGGGCTTAAATGTCATAGGGATGACCACTGGCTAAACCCTGTCTTGGAACCAACATATCTCTCAAATTTCCCGTGGGTCAAATTCAAGGTACCCTGAAACGTTTCCATCGCTCTCGCCATCTTCTTCCCCAGCCTGGTTGTCAACTCCTTGTATCATCTGTCACTTTGACTATGGCTGTGTGCTGTATGGAGTCTTGGGTGCTATGAATTATGATATGTTTCCTTAGATTTGTCTTTGGCACTCCCATGTCTCTCACCTCTACGGTGAGTTAAGTTGGATGGCTCATCCCCTCCTTCTTTGCATAATATTTCCTCACTTCAGTTCTTTTTCAAACTATCCTCTTGCGTCACCCCCATGTAAAAAATATTTTACTGTTCGAATCCTCAGTCCACTCCCGGAACACAAGATCCTGACTCTCAGACCTTTATACTCCTGCCCACTAAACTGTAGCATACGATCGGTCCTTCCTTGCTCACTCTACTACCCACTTGAATTCTCTGCCTCCTAATATCCGCCATGTTTCATCCCTGCGAACCTCCAAAACTCTTCTATTCCAACACCTCCTCACCATCCAAAGAGACGATCCTTAGTCAGGGAAAGATTCACTCATTCATTTTTTGTATATTTCCTGATTTTTATTTTTGTATTAGTTATTTTTATTTGATTGTTTATATATCGATAAATGTTGGCTGCCAGTTAGTATCTCACTTTCTTGTTTCTTTTGTATTAATTTTATTGTTTTTTATCTGATGTTCTACTGCACAGACTTATGCATATTGTGGTTGTTATTACTGGTTTCTATAGGTGGATCCTGGGGATTTTATTTACTAAAAGGAGTTAAACAATTTTTAATTTTATTTCATAATTATTATCATTCCTATAGAGGTTTATACTTTATTTTACATTGTTATTGCTGATTTGTTTTTGTTTTATTATGATGTTATAGTTTATTTTATTTGCAACATGTAAATTTTTCATCTGAATATTAATGTTATTCATATGGGACTTACGGATTAACATTTTTTTTTGTATTCTACTCTATGACATTTATGTTGGTCATTTCAGGCATTTTAGTTTGTACCCCTTCCCTATGAGGGCTTTATTTGAATTGAAACGGCATCAGGAAAGTGACTATTTTTCTCAGCGACCCTAAAAACTATTAAATCGATGCTAATATCCCGATTTTTATTACATGAGCCCTCAACCCCTAGTGGTGCCCTAGTCTTATACCCACAGTATTTTTTTCAGGATTATAGATGGATTTTAACAACTATAATAAAATAAAATATTCCTAATAACATGTTTGTGGAACCAATATTATTACAATATACCAGTATTTACGCAATATTTAAATAATCATCAGTTTTAGGAAATGTTTTTGTATTTTACCAGTATCATCGGAGTTTAATAATGTTTTTTTTATTATATTTATGACTTTTTGATTAATTGTTATAATTTTTAGTATATTATTCCATTTAGTTATTTTTAGTATATTTTAACTATTTTTTTAACGACTGTAGGAATGTTTTATTTTATTACAGATGTTGATATGTAATACTATTGCTAATTTTGTGGCGTTGTGAAGCCTGAACATGACTACGTGAGCTGTCAAAGTGCACTTTCAATAAAAAATATTTTGTGGAGCCCGGAAATTATTATCACTCAACATATATAGTCCCCTTTTCCAACGAATCCGATTTGCCTAATGTATATGTATATGTAAGTTCATTATTGATCGTGATTTTGATTTGAGTGGACGCATTTGTTTCGGCTTCGGCTCAAGCTGCTGAAAGAATTATGTTAGATTTATTCAAATTTATTTATTTTAGAATTGTGTGCCAAATAATATCTTAAGCCAGTCGAGTCTTATTTCCATCTTAAGTAATAATCTGATGTGGATACACACAGTTTGTCGGAACGAGACCGGGGAATAATCTTGATGAATACGAAACATCTTTCTCTCACAAAGCCAGCCTGAACGAATTCATCAACTAAAAATGACAAAAAGGTATAAGTCTCAAACTGTCTTCTAAGCACAAATGCACTATTTCATTGTGGACTTCTGGACCAAGACAAAGGTTAATAAAATCGATAATATTAAAAGGTGGGGCTTGGCCTATTCGGAAGCAGAGTTTAATCAATAATCACGTAAATTAGTCAAACACGTGAGTCAAACTCATTTTGACTACAGTGAACTACACATTAACATATGATACAGTTATACATTCATGCTTTGCTTTTTTTTTGTTATGTTTTCTTTTAACACTATGTTATTTTTTTCACGCTCTATTTTTTTCATTATTTTTTATACTCCTGACAATTTACAACCACATCATTTATATTCTTATTTAAAAATTTTCAGTGCCCTACATGCATCTAATAGATTGACCATTTAGTTCTAAATAAACCGTTTAAAAAAGAATTTTACGATACTTTTTTTCGGTTGCTCTTATCATTATTTTACGAGAAACGTGAATCTAAATGTTAGAATTAAATAATTAACGAGTTAAGTAACTATTGGTAAACAGTTAACGGGGCCGAACAGTAAGAAAGCTAAAATACGTAATTATCTTTGGTGACATGGCTCTCCCATCGAACCCCTTCCAGGAGATTGCCGCCACAACCTCCGATAGCGGTACTATTGAAAATTCTTCTGAAAACCAGAGAGAAATAAACAACACTGTCCTGAAAAGTGTCCATTACTCTTTATCACAACAAAACACAAGTCTAATAAAATATGAGTATAAATCTAAGGTTAATTTAAATATTTAGTCATATATATTTATATCTTATATGAAAGATTGCCTGTCCTCTCTATAAACATAACCCCCCCCCCCTATAGCTTCCAACTATTATAATAAGTTATTATAAATATTTAAAAAGTAGCCATTTATAATTTGTTTACTTACTTTTTTATTATATTTATTTACTAGGATGAGTGTAAATATTTTGTTTATTGAGTTGACATTATTGTTGTGCCACATTATTTTTTGTAGGGTACATAGTCCCGGAATAATTTTTTTTTTCTTTTCTCAGGGAGGAATAAAATAGATTTTTGTCAGCCAACACTTTTTATGCTTTTTACAAAGTTTCCTGTTTGAATTCAAGCAGTCGCCATCATAAACTGTATGCGATTCTGAACAAAGCAAATTATTAATTATCATCAAATCGTTGATGATAAAACACTGCAAACCACCACGTGCCTATTCTTTCTAAAACTCACAATCGGTCCGGAATTATTATAAATTTTAGAATATAATTTTGTGTGGAGTGAGAAAGCAATTTGTATTATTTTTACCAAAGTTGCAAAGTTCAAGTGGAAATTTCATTGCTAAAAAATGATTTATGCTAAAATGCTATTTCCGCGTTGGTTTCTGTTCCTTTAACTTTATATTTTAAAGAGATATTAGAAGTATTTTTGGTATTGGTTTTGTAGTTGTATTTAGTGTTAGCTCTATGCCTAGGCCAGCAGACGACTCTCCCGCAGTCGGTTGTTGTTGGATTCGCAAGAGTTCTTAGCCGAAAGAGTCCTTTGATAATGAGTTGCGGATGGTGGGAGGGAAGTGGCAACTAAAAGTGCATCTCCGACTGCGCTAATTATTGACCAAGTGCAGCCGTAGGGCATTCATGGGCAACACTTGAGCGCTGTCTAACAACCTGAGCGTTTTAGAGAGCGTCCCACTCAGCCCCATTGATCCCTCTCCAGCGACTGCACCACTCACCAAATTGCATAATAGCTCCCTCCTTTATTGACCTCTCCAAGTGATCCTGATAGCTCGCTTTAAATCGGATCCTAGCCATTTTCTTGTTGCCTAACACTTGTGTGTGAAGGCTCCTTCGGAATAAAACCAATCTGTTGGGCTCTTCTAACAAAGCTTCATAAAATAAAGATTAGCCCGGCATAACTTTGTTGAGAGGAGGAATCGTCATTATTCTGTTTTTTTTAATCAGTATTTAACTTGGCACTAGTAACATTGACTGTTAGCGACGAAATCATGTATTTAATCTGCTGACAGAAGCCAATTCGTCCAAGGAGGTTCTACAACAACAACTTTATTATGATAAAATTACAAACTGCCTCATTGGGCAATAAGTAATTGTGATAAATGTTTTCATTCATAACATATTTACAATTTTCATTCACTCGCTATTTCATACAGTATTTACAAACAGCCCAGAGGCCTCCCAAATCCACATGGTAGTCACCTCCCTTGCATGCGAACGAGGAAGTGGAGTCTTGGGAAGTCCCCTACGTCAGCCGCGTCACTGGATACGAGTCAGCGGAGGCTGATCAAGAGCGCTAGAGCCACATACGCTCAGGACATGATTGGAGAAGCTGGCCATTTGGTAGGTCTCTCACTGTTGCACATTTATAGCAGGCCACGAGGCCACTGCCGTTTTAGTCTCCGAGGAGGTTATAGGGATGAGTGGTGCAGTGCAATGACTGTGCTACGGGATTAGGGTGGTTGGAAAGGCTACTATTTTATAAACTTGGAAGGGATGAGTTCCAGAATGTAGGGTATATTAAGATCGTTATGAAGGGTTTTGTTGCATGTAATAAGGGGTATTTACTATTGTTCTCAGGACTTTTGATTGAAAGGATTGGATACGCTTGATGTTTGACTTTTTTGCTGTCCCCCATAGCTCTATTCCGTACAAGATTGGCTTAAGTATAACTTTGTGGATTAGTAATTTGTTTTCTATTGATAGATGGAATGTCCTTTGAAGTGGTCTGTACAGTTGTCCAAAGCGTCTGTTTAGTACTTGTCTTTTTAGCCTTATATATGTGGGTTCCAGGTCAGTCGTTTGTCGGGATGGAAGCCTAAGTACCGTACTAACTCGGGCAGTCCGATTCTGTGGCGAGGAGTTAGGAATTTCGGGCAGCCTGGAATGATGTGATGAAGGGTTAATGGTGCAACACTCTTATCAGTTTATTTCGAGATTAACATCCCCTAAGCGGAATAAAAATTATAGCTATTAATTAATTAATATTGTTTTAATATTACTTTTTCTCGAACCGGTTACAATTGAAGGCTGGAAATGGAATACCCAGTAAGAACAATAAAACATTTTTTTTTTCTCCCGGGTCAAAACGTAGTAAATACGAAGGTTTTCAGTCTAGGACCGATGTTTGACCGTTGATGTTTGAATTCTTAATTGGCATAACAAAAGTTTAAACAGTAAAAAAGTAGAGAAAGTGATAAAATTGAATTTTAATATAGTGTATAGAAAATTGTACTGATCTTAGGATCTACTAACTAATTCATTGTTCCCAGCGTTTCTTAAAAAGGGTGGCAAATCATAGATGATCTTCCCTTCCATCTTTGTTTTGGATTGAATGAGAGATCTAACAAAAATTAACAATAAAATATATTTATAAATTATAAGGAATGTATTTTGTTAACCTCTCATTCCACTGCTTATATCAAGGCCGAAAGTTGAAATTTTCAGTTTTATTAAGTTTAAATTTTGAACTTATTCATCCCTAGTATATAAATGTAAATTGCCTTATTAATTATTAATAATTGCGGTATGTAATATACATGTGTAATGTAATTTACATGTGTTATGCAAATTAGCCAGCTGAGAGGCCTAGTGGTTTGAGCGCAAGTCTAATAACTGCAAAGTGCTGCCCTCGATTTCTGACTTCTCCCTCTCTAAGGGACTTATTTGGGACAGGTCTGGACGAAGTTTGCTGAGCCTCGTTAGGGAAAATGAGTAGCTACTTCATTAAGAGTACATCATTCCGGTTTATGAAATCAAAATTTGTCTATTAATGTAATGTACTTTAGTTTACATGATCGATTAATATTTCTTTTTCATACGTGCGATAAGTAATAGGTTTATTGTAATTAGCATTTTAATTAATATGAAGCTAACTTAGTAGTGATTAACGTTTAGATCCTAACCCTTATTACCATGCAAACAGACGGTTGCTAGAAACCGAATTATTTATTTATCTCTACCATTATTTATGCAATATATATTATTATTATTAATATCCTTCATTAATCTTGTATTTGGAAGTGTTTCGGTTCTATTTTTAATTTAATATCATATAATAGCGATTTCCTTTCTTTTACATTGTTATTTATTTACGAATTATGTACCAATTTATCGAAAGTTTTTCTGGCTTTTATTTTATTTGGGTTTATTTTTTTAACTTAGGTGTTTTAACTTTATTTCTATTTTATTTCTTTATAGCTTTTTCTCTTTGTGACGTAATTGTTTCCTTTATTTGATAACGAGAATATATTTGTTTATCTGGATTCTATTGTAATTGACATGCTACATGTTCCAGAATGAAGTTAATTTCTAATATAATCTAAATGTTACGATGTTATGGGAGGCCACTCACTTCTATTTATAGAAGTAAATTAAATTAATTTTCCATTTATGGATTTGAACCCAGGACATTGATATATTGAAGCAGTTACACTAATCACTGTGTCAGATGAGAGGCTCTATGAGTATTGGTAGCATCGTTTATTATGTTTACAGTACGGATATAAAGGGAAAACTGAGAAATTAATATTCAGCTGTCACAAATTAAAATTCATAATTGGGCAATTTCTCTAATGAACTCATCTTTATTTATTATTTAAAGAGTCCCGGTCGGTGGTTGGAGTTTGATATTTTTATAAACTCGGTAGCTTTTCCATGAGATGTGATAAGAACCGGGTACACAGTTTTGTAATGACAATGCTTTCCAATTGGCCCGAAATCGCACAAAGAGCAACCTCTTCCTACCTAAGCTCTCCATGGGTTAAAGTGGAATATAACTGTTAGCTTTGAAGATAGCTATGAGAATAAAGTAGAAAATATCATATATGCGGTGAAAAAGGGTTATATGCTGCCTTCTTCAAACAGTAATCTTGAGCCAAGCACTGGGAGAAGGGAATCTTGGCAACCCTTTTTTTTCACCGATACAGTAATACATTGAAAGTAACAATCCTTGTAAGCTTTGGACACATCATGAAAAATAAAACGTTGTATAAATCAATTCCATATATTATATTATATTTATGTAAGTTCCATCATTTAAATAAAAATAATATTACGTACCATGGCCGGAGAGAGTTTACTATTATCGGTTTCATGGTTTTTGAAAATGGTTCAATCCATCTTATAGTTCAAAAACATTCCAGATAATGCTGTTAGTTGAGGGATGAAACTGGAATTACAATGAAAATTTATTCGCCAGTATTTGTCTGATATTAAAGCTTTATCGACTCAAATATTATATATTTTTTTATTTTTATAGTATGTATAGGAGACTTACATTAAAGGACATTACATTAAAATAAAAAAATAGTATTAGAGTAGTATGGATTGAAACAAAAACTGGTTTCGTTTCTAACATTTTTAATACTTCAGAATGAAACAATAAAGAAATCCTAACGATTTAATTGACCATGATTGTGGTTCAAATATTTAATTAAAGTACAAAAGGAATGAACATTCTGTAACAAATACTATATTATGTTGCGGTATATGTTTGGCTTCTAAATGATTTCTAACTAAATGTAACGTTGATTTTTTAACTGAAAAACTCTAAAATTAGCACAAAAGTTAAGATTTGAATTTCATAAAAAAATATATATTTTAACCTTTTTCTGATTCAAATTTCTTGGTTGAAAAAAAAAAATACGAAATATTATACTGAAAATATTCCTCTGTTACAGAAAAATAAGTAAATTTACAATCATGTACATTTTTACAGCAAATGCTACTCAATAAATATGCGTTTTTAAACCATAATTTTCTGGGGCGGGGGAAAGGATTTTCGTTGATCGAAAAGGCTAAATAAATAAAAATTTGTTTTCGGTTGGTGATTATTTTTTTTTTTTTTTCAAATTCACGTTTTTCGATTTAGAAATTTTTTTAAAAAATTTGACGTAAGTGTTCATAACATCCGGATTAATTACCAGGTGTGTTTTTTTTAATCGCGTTTGCTTGTTTATAAATAGCAAAAAAAAAAAAGTGTCCATAGTCAATTGCTAAGCCCAAAGGGAGAGGCTCTGCTTTTAAACGGGTACAGGCTCAGATTTTTTCCCTACGTTAATGACTGTAAACCAAAAAAAAATTCAACGATATTCCAAAAATAAAGTCACTAGAGCAAGTTTCAGTTTGGCTCTGTTGGTCAATAGCTTTACTTTGTTAATATTTTTTTATTTCTTAAATAGAAGATTTTCATTAACGATGGTTTAGCAAATAAAAGGAAGTTATTGGTTCACGCACCTCGTCGATGGTCTTTTTTCTCTTTTTATCACTTTTATTTCCTATAAATATATTTTAAAAAACAAACAATGTCCTTTAGAATTGCTATAACGAAATTAACGGAGTAAAATTAAAATAAAGTCTACGGTAATTAATCTCACAAGTAACGGTTTCGTTATTTTAACGACAAATTTTATGACTTTTTGTAACTGCAGCCTAACGTTTACAGTTTTAACAAGTTTTAATACGTTTGCGATTCGGGATGTGAAGGTCTATAATTTGATGCCTTTTTGGATATGATAGGAAATATTTTCTAATTACTCATGAATTAATGACCATTTAGTATTTTTGGTGGGGTTCATTTTATATTAGCATCTCTGTGGAATCAAATGTTACTTCTGTGTAAAATGTCCTTGTTGGGTCGTCACGAGGGGGTGCCTAGTTACCCTAGCCCTAGTGACGAAGTAACAGTTGATTAGGCTATGACCTGGACAATTGCTTCATGGTGGGTGTTACTACTGTACTAACTGACTCTATATTTGATAGGTATGTGCCCTGACAGTGCAATATGTTCAGGAGAAGAGGTATATGGTAGGTATTGTAGGTAGTTTATGTGGTCTTGGAATGACCACGAATTCACACTTGGTATCTGTGGGTAGGCGAAAACCGTCCAGATCCCAAAGGCGAGTGTGAACCGGAGAGAGGCAGACTGGATTGCCGTGGGAGACACTACTAAGTAAAGTTTGTAGGACCACGACAACCGTTTTCCACGAGGGAGAGGTCTCCCCCAAGGAGGTGATAGTTTTAGCGAGACGAAGGCAGAGAATACCACTAGGAAAGTGTGGGTTCTGACAAGACCGGACTAAAACATAGCGAGGTTAGGAAAGAGAGATGCAGAGGTTTTCATAAATGAGAAGGCCAAATCTAGAAACATCAGTGCAGCTGCAAGTACCAGTCCTGAGACCTGTAGTTAAAATGATTTATCGGCTAAAACTAGGGGGTATATATAGCCCAAAGTAGCCAATGATCTGGGGTTTTATTTTGACCAACCAAACCGCAGGGTTGACGCTTGACTGTTCTAGACCGGGACCAACCCAACCCCTAAGAGCTACCTGACTTCCTTCAAGGGCCTCTGACTAGTTTTTTGCAGCTGCGTCATTTATTGTTTACAATATTTACACTGGTATGACTTATGGTTTGGTAATGTTATTTACATTTGTTTAAATTAATTTACAACATATTATAACTAATTTACAATATATATACAATGGAGTAATAGGGTGATTTATCTTATGTAGTTAGCGATCGCTACAGTCTTGTTCTAGATCGAACATAGTGGGGAAAAGGTAAGGTTTTCTCATTTTGAAAAATTACATAAGAAAAAAAAATGAGGAGTAAACTGATTTACATATCAATTTATATTGGGCCATTTCCCTTCAGGAGCAGCACTACTTGCCAGCTACCAACACCAATATTGCACTCCCATGGGAATTAACCGCGCAATTCATTTCCCTCCAAAATTCCTTTATTTGACTTTGGGTTTGTTTGAAGATTCTGTGCGTAGTTTGCCTGTGTAGGGAGAGGCTTTAATTGTGTACAAGTACGAAATATGCGTCAATCAGTGTGTTCTATGATAGCTGTCGTAGTAATGAAAAGAGTCTCCCAATATTGAACATATTGGACAATATACACATAATGTATACTGAACATTATTTAAGGTCATAACTCTATGTTGAAGTTGCTAGAATAAAGAACATCACTTCACTGAACTGAATACAATCACGGAACTGAATACAACTAAAAATAAAAGATTCTAAAAAATATTACTCAAAGAACCAACCTACGAATCTATAAGTTAGGCAGAGTTTCAGCCCATTCAAATTTATTGATGAATAAATTAGAAAATAATTTAGTTTCTCTTTCCCTGCCCAGGAAAACAGTTCTACACGATTATACCAGATCTTTTTTCTCATGGTCTAGATTCCAGCAGGGTATTTTCCAAATTATTTTTATCATTGATTGAAAATTACCTCATTTAAAAACATCAGTATATTAAAAAAAAAATTATTTCAATGATCGGGTGGTTTTGGTTTAAAATCTGAAATAGTTTATTCATAATCATTTGAGAAATCCATTCATAAGTAGCCTGGTCCCGTCTCATTTATCGAAATTAACACTAACATTTTTCCATTAGAAAATCCCATTCAGTTCGTAATTGATGTAGCATAACTCCCTCTGCTCAACGAGCTGAGTGTCAGTGAGTTCAACCACAGATATTTGTCTATGTTGGTAAAAACGGATTGAAGGAAATTACTGCCGGGGATATGAACGCGTTGAATCAAACATGTGTGGGAAATAGCTGTCAACTGTTATCTAGTAACATTGTGAACATGCCAGGTATTTCACAATGGTTTTGTGCATCATGTCAGTAACTCAGTGAATAATGATAAGTTTAGTAAAATGTTTACCGTTCATTAATCCACCACCCAACGGCTGTAACACCTTATTCACAGCCTTAAATATCCTGCTAAAGGAAGGCTCCAACAATTTTGACCTTCCACCAACCAATTTAAATAAAAAGTGAAGAAATGGTTTCCCCATAAGCCCGTGAAGCTCACGGGGGTACGTGGCCTGTGGTGCGCGTGCTTATTCCGCACTTTCAACAGTCTTTATTAATAAATAAAAAAAATACAATTTCTTCCTTTTACTACTACATGTATTATTTATTTCCCCCCACTTGCTAGTTTTTTACATGTCTTAGTCACCTGAAGAAAACCAGGAGATCATTGATATGCTGGTAAATAATGCAATAACGTGTCATTGTTATGTTAGCAATTTAATAAAAATTGAGAAAACTCCTTTAAAGTGGGTATTAACAGAATATTTTCACGAGTTCTCGGAGTCATTTAGTGAATCTGGAAAAAAATAGTCTATTTCGGCAGTCGACTTTCTCGGAAACAAATATAGATACGACAAAAGTGAATGTTGCTATTATTGTAGAAAATTGATTGAGGTTTAGTATTTTATATAAGTAAATTTTACCTATGACCTATTTATATCGAGTTGTACGCGATAAAACAGAAAAAGAACCTATTGTGACGCAAAAACACTTCCCCCTCCCCGCGCTCACCCCTACCCTCGGGGTCTTTTAGTATAATATTCAGGATTTTCTTTTCTAAAACTATACCAAATTTCAGAACTACACCATTTTTTTTTTTCAATCGTCGTTGTTTGGTTTTCGTCGGCTGGCATATATATACTCCATTGCATTGATCCATGATTGCTGTAACGGAATATACCAGGTCACTACTGTCTACTGGTTAGACGTAATTTCAGCTTATAAGATAAAGATATGCTTATGACAGTGATGATCAATTTTACTTGTCACATAGCGAAAGTTCCTCTGCTGTGGTCTGATGCAGGGAAGGTCTACCCCTCCCATCGCAAGCGTTCATAATTCACCCGGCCGCATTCAAGGCTAAATAGTTGATGCCCCCCCTCGCAATTCAGTCGTTATCAATATTAAATCAGTTGATGTTTATGCAATTTTCCGCCCGAAATAATTAACCGGGCTCGGGCGAGTTTCGGTGTTAGCATTGATTGCTGGTGTTTGATGTAGTATGCATACACTTGGGTCGAATCGAGCAAAGACATATTGCTATTATAATGAACTGATTGGAGATATTCCGTTATGTTGAATTGGGTGAGAATGTTGTGGTGCTGGATCCATGTAACAGATAATTGTCATCACCTGCCCTTATGCTCTACCGTAGACAATTACGCAAGCCATCTGAAAAGGTATGTTCCGGAAAACCTGGAAATATCGTGGGAGTTTTCGCTTTAAATAAGATAACGGAAAGAATGTGAAAAAAAATAGATAAACGTGAAAAAAGTATGTAAGCTTTAATGTTCCAATTCGCGTTAATGACAGTAAGATCGAAAGAACTGGGAAGGTATTCCTAAAAAGTAAGCTTTCGAATCGAAAAATAAAAATTTGTTTCAGCTGCTTTTGATAGACTTTTTTTTTATTTAAATCTATTAGTTATTTACAATTTTCATCCCAAAACTGAAGGAAGAAAATAGAAAGATGTTGTGGATTGTACTCCATACATTAGACCAATATTAGTTCTTTTATTTGTTAAATCATCTTGGTTGTGGAAAATCACCATTCAACATTTTGAAATTATTCGTGCGTTACCATACTGGTTGAACCATGCGAGAGTATAAAATATAAAATGAAAATGATCGGTTCGGATTCGCTAGTTTTTAAACTTTCCTGAAGCTATTAAAGATTTTTAGTTTTAATTTCCCCCCTTGGTTGATATTGAATAATAAAAAAAATATAGATGAATAAAGTTTTGAGAGCCAATAATAGGAATGGCTTTAATCATACGTTCCGAGCAGTTTCTACTTTATTTTGTATATTTTTGTTATTACCATTTCTTTTTACCTATCATAAAAGAGAATACTCAGTGACTGAGATGGCTCAAAAAATAAAATGATTGATACCGTTAAATATTTACATCATTTAATAAATTTTTTAAAACCTCGCGCCGAGTACCTTGCGTTTCTCTCTACATTCTTTATTCACTTTATAACTCCTATATTTCGTTTATACTAATTGAAAAGTATAAAATTTAATTTATAGTCGATAAAATAAAAATAATTTTTATCGGTAAAATAAAAAGAATATGTCGAGGCCACGGTTCCATGGATCAACTTAGTATTTGTACCGTTACACAATTATTGATTTTTTTTCGTAGGTTTTATTATTTTGAAAATATATATTTATGCATCGTGATAATTAGGACCTCAAATTTTTAAATTAGATTACTAAATAATCTTCATTAGTTTTACAGGATTTTAATTATTCTCATCGTTGGAACTTGCGGTGGAAACTCATTGCAAAATAACACTTTTTAGGTCAAACACGAGTGATAAAATAAGTCATAACGAATACTTTTACTGTGATTACTTCACTACCTCGTGGCGAGTCACGGTCTCATGTAATCACCATTAACAAGTAATTGCTTTATTCACCAAATGTACTCATGTAGAATATTTTGGAGGTTTAGTGGTCTATAATTACAAAACAACTTCAAAGCAGATTGGTGACAATTTATTTTTCAAATATTTTTATTAAAACAACTGCGGCTGAAACTTCATCCTCACAGTGCCAGTCAATGGGACATGCTACAGAAACTCCATTTGATCCATTCGTATGCTAATAAAAGTAATTAAATATAACTTAAGGAAGCAAAGAGCATCATGGAACCCCTTAGTTGCGTGATAGTTAAGAGTTACTATTTTTTTCGTATTCGTAAGTGTTACGATCTTTCAAGATCTGCCTCCCCATAGATCTTGTCTACTAGGACGCTGTCTTCGCAAGAAATTACGAACAGTTGAAAGAATGATTAAGTTTCGTTTGACGACTTCCTGACCAATTCACAAGTCACTGAGTTCATCAATAAAATTTTATAACAACAAAAAAGTTTTTTCCTGTGATATATTTTTTCGAGTAAAAAAGAGTTATAGACAATTATTTAAATTTGATCCCGTTATATTTAAAATTATTTTATGCTAAAAAAATAATTTTAATAATAATTATATTATCTCGAGCGAACATCTGGAGTAGAGATAATCTACGAATTAACCCGTCTGCATTATACAAGAATACAACATCAAATTGAAAAAGCATCCCCCATTCACGATTTTTTTTTTTTTTTTACGAATGCTTCTAAAACACCTTTACATTTGTTCTTTGTCGATCTCGAGCGAACATCTTGAGTATAGAAAGAGAATTAACAACTCATCTGCATTATACAAGAATACAAGTCGAAAAACCTCCAAAAGATCCACAAATACACGAGGACAAGCTTTGCGGTGAGCATTCACTTGATAACATTCCTCCACTATCTCTCCTGGCACAGCCACCTTTGGCCAACTGATCCCAACCGAAATCCTGATGATCCTTGAATTCCTCTTTTTCAATAGTTTAGGAACACTAAACTATTCCCTTGCGCGCCTCGATGATCTCCCCTCTGATCATAGCCCTTTGATTCTAACCATTTCCCTAAGACCAATTCACAAACAGCTTCCTCCTTCATTTATTAGGGCCCAAGTTGATTGGGACCACTTCCACCAGCTTCTTACAGA
This sequence comes from Acanthosoma haemorrhoidale, assembly GCA_930367205.1. Lineage (NCBI taxonomy): Eukaryota > Metazoa > Arthropoda > Insecta > Hemiptera > Acanthosomatidae > Acanthosoma > Acanthosoma haemorrhoidale. The sequence goes on from OV884009.1 coordinate 11,952,373, forward strand.
AAGCTTTGGCGACTTCTTCCGTAGACCTCAAAGTGTCTCTGAAAACATACCAGGACCTAGACGATGCAGTGCATTCTTGCACTACTCTGATCCAGAGGTCGGCTCGGGAGGTATCGTCACCCCGCCTTCCTCCAAAAATTCGCAATGAAAATCCTTTACCTCAGCATCTCAAAGACCTAATCCTAGCCAAACGCCACTCGAGAACAGTGTGACATCCTGCCATCCTTCCGATCGTTGCTCATAGAATCATTACTGCAGATTGGTAAAGCGCCATTTAACATGCTTCCAGATCCGATTCTTTTGATTCCCACCTCTCCTCTCTGTTGTCTACCAGAGATAATTTAATGTGGAATGTAAATAAAACGATCCTAAAATATCATCCTGTTTCACACTCTCTCTGTTCTGGGTGGCTTCTGATGAGGAAAGGTCGGAAGAATTTGCTCTGCACCTTTACCGTACTTTCACACCTCACCTTTCTCATCAAAACCATACTCATGCCACAACTGCTGAAGAATTAACTCCTCACTTCCATCAAAAGCCGTTAACCCCTCTGAGGTCAAATACCTTCTGACAAAATTACCTCAAATTCTCCAACAACTTCCTCCTTAAGCCATAATCTTCCTAACCTACATTTATAATTGCTTTATCCAAACGCTTTCCTCTCCTCTGGAAACATTCTATTATTGTCCTATTCGCTAAACCCGGTAAATCACCCAATGATGCCTCATATTATCGTCCAATTAGCCTACTCCCTATCCTCTTAAAACTCTTTGAAAAACTCCGAATAAAATCTCTACTTTAAATTGTTAAATCCAAAAACCTTTATCCTACTCAACAGTTTGGGTTCCGTCTACGATATTCCACTGATCGACAAGGCCTTCGCGTTGTTGATCACATATCCTCTGCCCTTGAAACTAAACAGTATTGCACTGATGCCTTTCTAGACTTTGCTCAAGCTTTTGGCACGCAGGTTGGCATTACAAGCTCTAAAGATATTTACCACTGGCCCTTTTGCTAATCCTACTGTTCAACCTTTCAAACCGTTTCTTCCAAGTCCGCTGTGGTTTAGATTATTCTATAACTATTATTCCATAAAAACAGGTGTTCCACAGGACAGTGTCCTGGGTCCCATCCTTTATAACCTGCTGATGTCCATTCTAGGCACAATACCTCCTTGGCAACATTTACCGATGACACTGCAGTCTTTTCATCCCACCCAGATCCCGATATAGCATCCCGTTACATTCAAAAACACATTGATGAGATCTTGTATTGGTGCAACCAATGGCGAATCAAAGTTAATGAAACAAATTGTCCTACCTTACCTTTATCCTCTACCACATGTCCTGTTCACAAGTTTTTTTTAAATTCCATTTCTTTCCCTTTATCCGAGATAGTACGGTACTTAGGCTTCCATCTCAACAAACGACTGACCTGGAACCCACATACGAGGCTAAAAAGACAGGAAGTTAACAGACGCTTCAGACAACTGTACAGACTACTTCAAAGGACATCCCATCTCTCAATACAAACTAAAGTATTTACAAAGTTATACCAAAGCTTGTCTGGACATACGAAATAGTGCTATGGGAGACAGCAAAAAAGTTGTACCCAATCATTTCAATAAAATGCCCTGAGAACAATAGTCAACAACCTAACCTTTCATCTCACCCACCCATTCTTGAACTTATCGGTTCCAAATTCACGAAATTCCATCGAAACCTTTCCAACCATCCTAATCCCCTACCACAGTCATCACACTGCTCCACACATCTCTACAATCCTCCTCGGAGACTAAAGGGGCAGTGGCCTTGTGACCTGCTAGAAATACGTGACAGTGGGAGTCGTGGCAATGACCATTTTTCCTAATCATGTCCTGAGCGTCTGTGGCTATCGCGCTTTTGGTCAGCGTCGGCTGATGGAGGAGCGTTGGGGACTTACCAAAACTCCGCTTCCTCTTTCGCATGCGAAGGGGTGACAATCATTTGGATTTGGGAGGTGTCTGGTGGTGTTTGTAAATACTGTGTGAATGAAGAATATTAAATATGGTATGAATGAAAACATTGAACACTGTTGCTTATTGCTTATTATACAATAAGGCAAACGCAATTTTATCACAATAAAGATTCGATTTGTTATACGAATCCTTCTTTGTAATCGCGACATGGGCGAAAATTTGAGAGCTTTGTAATTTCAAAAACTAAAAGGAACACCCAAAAACTAAATATTGGAGCGAGAAGACAAACAATGTCCGTACCTGAGATAACTAGCAAGAACTCGGTCCAAAAAGAATTTATATTGGAACAGTCGTCCACTCGTGTAAGGTAGCTCATTCAGTAGATCACCTGACTAGATATTGGGGAGGCCTCTGGTTAGAGTCACCTGTTTATCTGCTTGCTTGTTTCGAAAAACAAAAATTGCTTTGCTACTAGTCTTAGAATCAACTGGTTTTATAAAATTAATATTTTATTGTAATTGTAACCGCCCCGACTAGGATCTCAGGAATCTTAGGAGAAAGTAGGAAGGGTAACCATTTAAAAGGAATAACAAGTTTAAATTTAAAGGGTGATTTAATGAACAAAAGATATAAGATTACCAGCTCTCACACAACTACGAAAGCTACTATTTAGCCACTACTAATTAAAATAAAATGTCATTCAATTCTATTTTCTATTACAAAATTTAAAGAGTAAAGTCGGGATTTGACAGTCAGCCACATGCTCCATTTAGCTGGCAACTATGTTACAGACGGAAAAGAAAAGTCCACATACCTTTGATCAAGTCCGGTATCCACATTACCCCTACAATATGAATGGTTTGTCTCTCACTCAATCACTACCGTAACCTCTTCCAACCACACAGAAACACGGACTGACTGCTTTTTTATTACTATCACCCTACTCGCGTGCGACCAGGGCGTGGTCGTCGTAAGTAGGGATGACTAAGGGCCAATAAACAAGGTTTGTTCAGGGTCGGGCCATGTTCCCACGGTTAAGTTCGTAGAACAAATAGGAGAGTGCTATTAACTATCAGCTGTCTTCCGAGAACATCTTAGGACGTGCAGTCTCCTATTCCGCTTCATCACCAGGCCCTGAAGGCAAACGGTCGTCTGTTGGTTTCGTTATTCACCTTTCACAATCTAACAGTCCCAACAGACGCCGATCCTTACATTACCCTCCCGCTAACAAAAGAGTGGATCCTAGAGGACCACTCTTTTTAACCACAAGGTATTCTACAAATTAACTACAAACTATTCTTAATCCAATATACTTAACCTATTTTAACAACTTAGCCTAGGATTTACAACTACACCTAACACACCCAATTAGCACTGCACATGGTCTATTTCCCTGGGTTGGTGGATCACCTGGTCCATCTCCTGCTGTAGATCGACACCTTCTTTAACTTGGGCGTTTGCGTTCCCTCTTCTAACTAGCCACAACCGCAATCCCCAGGCGCCTAGCGCGCCCAGGAGTATTATCATCATGCCCGCTAGTGAATTCCAAAACCACTTCCTCTTGCTCTCTCGGTCTTCGTCCACATCTTGGATTGCCCTTGATAAAGCTGTGAGGCGGGCCTCGTCTACCGCCCATCGTCCCGCTTCCAGGTCACCGTCTCGCTCCAGGGCCGTCCAGGCTTCTTGCACGTCCTCTCCTAGCAGCGGCTCTCTCGTGTTAGTTTACGTCGCTACTCCGTGAACCTCGGCCGCTTGGTAATACCGATGGGCCTCTTCAGATCTAGTACCTGTGAACAGATTCAATTCCGCAGGCAACACACCTGCCACCGTTTGGAGTATCTCGCTTAATGACTGTGGGGACAATAGAGTCTGACTTACTTTACCCAGGGACACCTGTTCTAACCCCGCGTACAAGTCCCGCAAGTCGAGACCAGCTTTAAGGGCTGTGACCTCCATGTTCCTCAAATTTGACATAAGGGACAGGGATAGGTTAGTGTAGAGGGACAGGTAGTCAAGGCGGTTTTCTAATGTACCCAACCTCTTGTGAGTGGACGTTATCTCGTTCTTTAGCGTTCTCGCTACCTGCACCAGCGTACGCGCATTCTCTTCCGTCCTCTGCCCCAAACGTCGCGTGATGGTGAGGTGCTCCTCCGTTAAGTGCACCATTTTCTCATTAGTCTCCTAGTCTCTCCTTGATCGTAAGGGATAAGGAGAACGTGGACAGGTGGTAGGAGGATCCTCATCGGGAGTCCACGTGGGGTCCCGAGGGTCTTCGGTTTCTTCAGGCTCCACCGATTCCTCTCTCATCCACCAAGGGGTGACGTGGTCGACCATACCTTGCACAGGTGGCGAACCCTCCGTCCTCTCCGTCGAGGCATCCTGGGCCTGTGAGGGCTCGAGTTGTTCGTTTTCTACGACCCGTTCTTTTTCCTGGGTCCTGGTGGCAGTTGGCCGCGGTTGAGCGTCATAATCATCGCCGTCTTCCTCCATGGTGGGGATTAAGCAAAGTTCGTCCTCCGAATCCGTGCCATACTCGCTCTCCTCGTCCGCCCTTGTGCTTGACGGTTCCTCCTTGTTAGCCTCTGTGGTCAATACCGGGGACGGCTTTAACCGATTTATATGCACCACCACTTCGCGCCCCGTAGATAATCGCACCCGGTAATTTACCTCTGATAGCTTCTGCAGCACCTTATGTGGTCCTGTCCAGGGCCAGTGAAACTTCTTGAAGTTTCCAGGCTTTATCGCCGACACGTGTAATAACACTTCATCGCCCACTGCCAGGGTGCGTAGCTTGCGTTTTCGATTGCACCATTTACTACGGGCTTTCCATGCCTTCTCCGCTCGATCCCGAGCGTCCTTGTAAGCATCACGTAGTCGGTTCTCCACCTCACTGGCTATCTCCGACGTCTCTTCGTAACTATCGCCGATTACCGGAGCCGTCCAGCACCCCGGGTTGTTCAACTCACGGCCAAACACCAAATAGTTCGGGGAGTATCCCGTCGATGGGTGGGGAATAGCTCTGTAAGCCATGAGAGCGTATGGGATCCAGCGGTCCCAGTCTCTGCCATCCCTGCGAGCGAAGTGCGCCACTGAGTCACTCAACGTCCTATGGAATCTCTCGAGCATTCCGTTGCATTCTGGGTGATACGGAGTGGTTTGTATCTTCTTGCTACCCAGGATCCGACAGACTTCCTTCATGAGTTTCGAAACAAAGTTTCGACCTTGGTCTGTTAGTAGCCGTGCCGGTACTCCGTGTCGAGCAACAATACTCTCCACATATGCCTTGGCGGTTTCTTCAGCCGTCTCTTCGCGTATGGCTACTGCCTCTGGATAACGGCTAAGGTGATCGATGAAGGTCAGCAAATACTTGTTCCCACGTCCACTCCTTGGGAATGGTCCCACGATGTCCAAGGATATTTGTTCAAAGGGTTCCGTTGGGAAGTATGGTTTTTGTAATGGGGCCTTCAAGCTAACGGGTGTCTTTCTTCGGGCACACGATAGGCAAGTCCGCACATGTTCTTTGACGTCCTTTGCTAGGGTTTCCCAATGGTAGTTCTTTCGTACCAGCATTTCCATTCTTTCAGCTCCCGGGTGCCCTGCCCACGGGGCATCGTGGCAGCTTTGTAGGATCTCCGCTCGCATTGAAGTCGGAATCATCAACCTCCATACCTCTGGTGATGCTCCCTCCGGAGCTAGGTACATCACCCCTTCCTCATCTCTGCGAACCCGTTCTCCTTCCTTTTTGGCAATTTTTTCACACCAGCTATCGTTGCTCTGCTCCTTCATTACTCTTGCTCGAAAGTCCCGGGGGGTCTCCAGCCTCACCAAGGCCACTGCTCTACTTAGCGCGTCGGCATTCGTGTGCCGGTGGCCAGGCTTGTGTGTCACCTCATACTCAAATTCCTCTAATCTTAGGGCCCACCTCGTCAATCTTGACGAAGGATCGCTGAGACTGAGCATCCACCTTAAAGCCGCATGATCAGTAATAAGTTCAAACCGTCTCCCTAGTAAGTAGCAACGGAATTGTTTAGTTGCCCAGACCACCGCTAGTAATTCTCTCTCCGTGACCGAATAGTTCCTCTCGGCCTTGGACAACTGTCTGCTTGCATAAGCGATAGGTCGTTCCCCTCCATTCCGACGTTGGGATAAGACAGCCCCTACCGACGTTCCGGAGGCGTCCGTTGCTAGCAGGAACGGGTCTGCGAAATCCGGGTAGATGAGAATATTTTCAGAACACAGTTCCCCTTTTAGTTTCGCAAAAGCCCCTTCTGCCTCGGGGCCCCAGTCAAATTTCGTGGTCTCCGAGGTCAGCACCGTTAGCGGTTTCGCTTTCTCGGCGAAGCAAGGCACAAACCGACGGTAATACCCGGCCAACCCGAGAAAGGCTCTTACTTCCTTACGATTCGTCGGGCGCGGGTACTCCTTGACGGCTTTAATTTTGGATGGGTCTGGTTGTATCCCTTGCTCGGTTACGACATGTCCTAGGTAGGCCACTTCTTCCACCGCGAATCTACACTTCTTCAAGTTGATCTTCAAGTCGGCTCCTCTTAGCTTGTCCAGTACAAGTCGCAGTCTTTTGGCGTGTTCCTCGATGGTCGTGCTGAAGATGATCACGTCATCTAGGTACACGAAGCAGACTTCCCCTTTCAGCTGCATCAGTAACTCGTCCATGAGCCGCTGGAAGGTGGCCGGTGCCCCGGCGAGCCCAAACGCCATGCGGTTATACTCGAAATGCCCTCCGACCGTGGTGAAGGCAGTCTTCTCTCGGTGTTCGGGTGCTATCTGAATCTGGTGATAGCCACTGGCTAGGTCTAAGGTCGAGAAATACTGGCTCTTCCCCAGTTGTTCCAGCGTCTCATTTATAAGCGGTAACGGGTATGCATCTACTCTGGTCACTTCGTTCAGGCCTCTGAAGTCCGTACAAAACCGATATTTAATTTCTCCGTCTTCGCTCTTCTTCTGTACCAGAACAACAGGCGCCGCCCAAGGGCTGTCGGATGGCGATATTATTTCTTTGGCCAACATATCGCCCAGATGTTTCTTGACAACCTCCCGTTGTGCGAAGGGGACCCGATACGGTCGTTTGCAGATTGGCCTTACATCTCCGGTCTCTATCCGATGTTCTACTTTCAGTTTGCAACCGTTGGGCCCAGGCTCTTCGAACAGAGTCTCATAGGACCTCAGCACAGCCTCAATTACGTCCCGTTCGGTCGGCCCTAGGTGGTGTAATTTCTCCGTCCAGTCTAATGTCCAGTCCTGGTCCGTGCCTTCTTTTAGAGCCACGACCTTTTCTCCCTTTTCCCTAATATCCTTCCATTCCTCGGCGTTTGCTATTTCTTGACCCCGACTCAACGTCACCTCTCCCGCGGTAAGATTCACCATCCGAACCCATACTTTTCCGTCTCGAATCCGGTTCAAGCTCCGACCCACTCGCACCCCTTGTTGGCTTATCAGCTTGGGTTCTAGCCACAAGTCTCGACCCGATGCCCATCCCGCCACGTCACCTTCTAGCAGGGCCTCGCTGTACGGCGGGATGACCGATCTACTAGACACCTTCACCGTCGTAGAACCGATGGGCGTTGGTTCTCCCGGGTCGTTGCTTGGAAGGATGTCTGCTTCTTGGTTGTTCACTCTCTTTCTCCTGCCCCTCGGTCTGCGTCGTCGGCCTTGCGTACTCTTCCTAGGCCACTTTGGCTCTGCTTTCTTGTCTGTTACCGACGCTACCCTCTTCTCCGGTTTCTCGTCTGCGCCGGTCATCCTTGTTGACAATACTCCACGTTTGGTGTCGATCACGGTATCGAGTCTTTTCATCAGATCCAACCCTAGCACTCCATCGCAGTCCATTGAGAGGTTGGCTATGGTCATACGGTGTTTTACCTTCCTGCCCTGGAACTCGACTTCGACTATCTGGTCCCCTGCTAGGTGCAGTCTCTGGCCGGTAATCCCTTTTGCTCTGATCCTGCTACCTCGTATTTCCACCCCCTGTATGGGTTTCGTGATTAATGTGACCTCCGAGCCCGAGTCCACTAACAATTCCTTCAGCTCCCCTCCTATCACCACCTTCACCCGTATGCCCCCTCCTTGTCTACTCCCCACGCTCGGGACCATCCGTACGTCTTTCCCCTTACTTTTTGACACCGTGCCGGGGTCCTCGCGGCGTCTTAAGCATTTGGGTCATCCTTGTGTCCCGAATTCTGATGGGGTTGCTTATTTCCCTGATCCCCCATCGGCTTACCTCGGCAGTGGCTGGCATAGTGGCCGGGCTTCCCGCACCGAAAACACGTCCGAGGGCTTACTTGCCTTATCCCGCTCCCCCTGTTACCTTGATTTGGAGTCGGGCGGCATTCTCTAGCGATATGTCCCACCTTACCGCAGCGATAACAAGTCACAGGGGCATTTGTCCTTGCCACAACGGCGGCAAAGTGTCCCATGTTTTCTTCCTTCCTTGGCTTCCCACAATAGCAGACCCTCTGATGCTCGATGGTTATAGTCTCATCTTGTTCCTCTGTGGACACCGCATACGCTATCGTTGGCTTCCTTTCCGTGTACTGTTCCAATGCCGCTGCTTTCTGTAAGGCTTCCTGCAAATTGCGTGGAGACGCATACGCCACTAGCTTGCTGGAGTCACCCCGTAGCCCGGCTACGAATGTAGCTACTACTCTCTTTTCCAATTCCTTGGCCCTCCACATTCTCTCTGTCACATCTGCAGCCGGCGGCATGGTCTTCTGCCCCAGAGCCAAGACACGGTCGGCGAATCCCTTCACCGTTTCCCCCGGTACCTGTCTCGCCTGTCCTAGCGCCCTCAGATAATAGTCTTGGGTGGCCGAATCTTCGAACCTCTCTTTCAGCCTTGTCACCAGGTCCTGGTAAGCGTTGCCCCCTTCTCGCAGCTCGGGGTGGGCTTGTACAAAGACTGCTGCCGTACCTGCGAGTTTCAGCTCTAATACCGTCAATCGGTCGGCCACTGTCCAATTACCACTCTGCGCTATTAGTTCGAGCCTGCGTAGAAACTCTTCAATGGGTCCATCTTTTTCCGGGTCCGACCATGCCCGAAGAAGCCCCTGCATGGACATATCTCTCTTGTTTCGGGGTGGGTCCTCTACCGCACTCATATTCAGTCTCTGTTTGGTATCGTCCAACTCTTCCTTCATAGCCTGGGATGCCACCCGCTCTTGCCTCAACGTCCTCTCCAGCTCTGCTTCTTTCTCCTTATAGCGACGGTTGGCCTCGGTGGCCTCGTCGAGCTTTTTCCTCAATTCGTCTGCTGACATTTTATGCCTGGATTATAATATATTAGAAACACCTGTACCTTCGCGTAACAGATTCAACTGTTATGAAATGATGATGATGAATGAAATGAAAACCGGTTCATGAAATGGTTCTACAGTTCTTATGAACGGTTCCACCATTCCGATTCATTTACCCTGTTCATCTTAATTTTAACTATTCCTTTTAATTTGGCAATTAAGGTTCAAAAAATTTTTTTTAAAGTCATCAGATATATGCCCTACCCAGATGATCACAAATTTCGGCTATTTTCGCCCTCCGATCAACCGTTCGCCCAAAACCGCACGGCCCATCAATTCTATTAGCGTCAGCAATTTACTCTGCCCTCGCGCCGGCAGGCTCTTCCCCTCCTACTATCCTCTCTGGTTCGACTGTGGTATTCTTGCATCCACCCCACACCTGACACCAATTGTAACCGCCCCGACTAGGATCTCAGGAATCTTAGGAGAAAGTAGGAAGGGTAACCATTTAAAAGGAATAACAAGTTTAAATTTAAAGGGTGATTTAATGAACAAAAGATATAAGATTACCAGCTCTCACACAACTACGAAAGCTACTATTTAGCCACTACTAATTAAAATAAAATGTCATTCAATTCTATTTTCTATTACAAAATTTAAAGAGTAAAGTCGGGATTTGACAGTCAGCCACATGCTCCATTTAGCTGGCAACTATGTTACAGACGGAAAAGAAAAGTCCACATACCTTTGATCAAGTCCGGTATCCACATTACCCCTACAATATGAATGGTTTGTCTCTCACTCAATCACTACCGTAACCTCTTCCAACCACACAGAAACACGGACTGACTGCTTTTTTATTACTATCACCCTACTCGCGTGCGACCAGGGCGTGGTCGTCGTAAGTAGGGATGACTAAGGGCCAATAAACAAGGTTTGTTCAGGGTCGGGCCATGTTCCCACGGTTAAGTTCGTAGAACAAATAGGAGAGTGCTATTAACTATCAGCTGTCTTGAGAGAACATCTTAGGACGTGCAGTCTCCTATTCCGCTTCATCACCAGGCCCTGAAGGCAAACGGTCGTCTGTTGGTTTCGTTATTCACCTTTCACAATCTAACAGTCCCAACAGACGCCGATCCTTACATAAAGTTTACTTTATCCAGTAAGGCAAGCCACTATAATATTGTTTTTTTCAAATAAATTTATTTCTAATATTTACACAATAAAAATAATCAGTTACAGGTGGAACCTACCACCTATACATAATTTGTAATAACGAAATTAAGATATGTACTTTAAATATGTTCTAAATTGTTGTCCTTCTATAAATATATTAGCTTTAAGTTTCTTTTTTTTGTATCACAGTGTTGGGTGTTTGCTAACATAGGTGCCAACATAGTGATGTACTAATGTTTTATTTTTTATTTGGCAGTTGTAAATAGTCCGGAACTAGGTACCCGAAGTGAGAACCTTAGTAGTGTACGTGCTTATACAATGGACAGCTAAACCCGTTTTGGTTGTAGGTGCCGGCGGAAAAACAAATAAAGAATGTGGATTGGCCTAAGCAAGAGAGAAGAAAAAACACGCGCTATGGAGTAGGAGAGGATGGAAATATAAACAGCGGTACTTCTCGAGCAGACACTGGGGGGCAGTGACACGGCAGGCATGGCACACCAGGAAAAATCCCTCCAATCGCCATCACAAGGGACATAACAACTAATGAGCGGCTGTGAGTTGGCAGAACCCCCTTCACCCTCCGACGATCCAGGGAGGTCTACCCAACTACAAATAAGACAACGGAAGAATCTTAGTTCTGTTAGAGACGAAGAAGCTTCCTCACCACGCATACGCTCCACGAGGTGGGCATAAAAATAAAAAGTTCCGCTTAATAGGGCTCAATCTCCAGGAGGACATCGAGGAATCAAAGCAGCCTTCAACAATATCGAGGGAATCCTCAACATCCGAAGACTACGAAAAACTGATGGAGATATCTTTTGTTATTGTTTAGAAAAATAAGGAGACCCTAGCAGAAGAGAGAAAAGCTGCAGTAGGAAGCTGTCGATGCTAGGAGGCTAGGAGGCAAGGAAACCTCAACGCTTACACAAGAAGACAGAACCCAGGGACATCGTACCTGCAGAGCAGTGTAGCCTTGTTAGGAAGCCGTTATGACAGTCCTGAGCCAACTGGTGGCCTCAATCACAACCCTGTCTGCCTAAACGTCTTCTCCATCATGAATCCAAGCCAGTCTAGTTTAGAGTTACTGTGGGAGTTAGTTTTAGTTGCCTGTTTGCTACCCGAAGGTGATCCCGTAACCTGGTTCTGTTTAGTTTGTATAATTTTTTAAGCTATTTCCTCCGTTTTATGTTCCTCCTTTAAATGCATCTGATGCAGTAAAAAGAGCCCGTTTATTGTAGATATATGCTTGTATTATGTTTTTGATTCGAATAAATATTTGTAAAATATAATTTTGCAAAAAAAAAAAACAAACAAACAAAAAAACAGGCACTAATAACTCGGTCATATATGACAGGCACTTCCTCCTGTGACAGTTGGATAAGCAGTTCTTTAGGCTCAACTTCAATCTCTGTTGCTGGACAAGGCTGGAAGTTGACTTCGCTAGAATATTAGTGGCATAGTAGTTGGCCTCATATAAATTTATATGATATTCTGATGTTTTTTTTTATTCATGTTTAAGGGGTTAGTTATATCATGTAAATCGATGTATATCCATTCATCATTCTTTTTATTTAAATAAATCTTTCGTCTTCTCATTATGTGAATTTTCTTGTATATATCTTTTCATTGTATAGATCAAGGCGATATTCCTTTGAAAAAGACGATCGGGACAGGTTTCGGATCAATAATTGAATGTTAAACAGATGCATTAATTTTAACTTTAAATACAACCAATATATATTCCGCTAAGTTTGATAGATTGCTCAAAACCAGGTGGTTCGAGTGGATTGGTATCCTATTTCATTTATTTGTTTAATTAAATTCTGGTTGCGATAATATATTGTTTTATTTGTTTACACTGTATCATAAGGAGCGGTCTTTAAATAAGGTAGATGAATATATAGTTCATATCGCTTGTATTTGTATTTCGTCTCGGCGACTCAAAGTAGCAACTCTTATGCTCATGTGCAATCTAGTCTAAAAGCAAAAGATTAACGTCACCGCTCTTGATTATAAACAGAGTATTCATTTAAGTACGCATACATTTTAAATTAGGAACATAAAAAACCTAACGACATCAAATAAATAAATAAAAACCAGTAGTCAATAGCAAACATACCATCATGATTTATTATGGCCTAAGGGGCTATGTTTGGATAATATCTCTATGTTTCCAATCCTTTATTCTTATATAAATGGATTCTATGTTTGCACTTATCTAAAAGTTTGTGGTTATCCTTTTTATAATGCCTAGAACATAATCAGCTTTGGTCACTTGGCGCAACTTAACCATTGTAGTGTATGTTTGCTTAGCAAATATTATTCGTAGATACTCATTTTGGGTTACAAGAAGTTTTCTCATATTGGTATGACTGACTAAGCTCCAACTAGGTTAATAGAGTTGTTGAGTGAGTGGATTGAGTAGGGCTGAATCCCTTGAGCTTCTAGTCCTTGGGGAAAATAAATGCCTCAGATCCCAACCCAATGTCTCATATCCTTCTTTAGCCCCTTATTTATTCCTTCTCTCTGTCTAGTATCTGCACATTTCTAATTGTAACTGTTAGTATCGACAATTTGCAATTTTATGAAGAGCGTGAACCACCACATTAGTGTACAGTGTGAAATTTCCTACATATTTACAATGCTACGCTTATCTTACGAGGGTTTATTGTATTCTGGATACTTGCATGAATACCAATAACTGTATCCAATATATTGATATTTTCCCAATCCCCTCTTACCAAAAGTAATTTATCTTAATAAATTAACGTAATGATCAATGGAAGGTATCACTTTTGAAAAACATAGATTATACACTACGATATAGTTTTATTAAAAATGGGTAAGTAAAATGATGAATGCTTATGATATTAAGGCGAACTATTAAGAACTACGCTTACAACGATTGCAGCGATTCCTTCATAGAAGATCAAGTTAGTCCTCCTTCCTAGGTCTCACCCCATAAACTAGCCAGTCGATCTCGGACTCACATTAAAAAGAGAACATCCAGTGTTTACTATAACAAATAATTTTTTCTTAAAATGAACCTAAAAAAACCAAAATCAAATTATTTTTAAGCTTTCCCGCTTTTACATCTAAATGTCCTTTTAACCATAGACCCTACCCAAACTATCATGAATTACATTTATTATCTCTGCTTTGAAAGACTGACACCATAAACAAAAACGCACAAAAAAAAAATATATATACAACAATTTATAAATACATCCTAGAATCACTGTATCAATTCTTTTATATTACATAGCGTAATTTGGAGGTAGATTTATTTATTACAGTCATATACAAATTTACTTTGAGGGGTTACATTTTATTTCACTTTGTATTGAAAGAACTGACATGCTTCAAAAAGTAAAACCATAAAAAAATAATAACATACACAATATATACAACAACTTATAATATCCTGGAATTCATTGTATAAATTATGTTATATTTACATAGATTCATCTGGAGGTGTAATTATTATTAAAGCCACATACAAATTTACTTTAAGGCTTTAGAGCTATTTTTTATACCTCTGGTTTATTTATGTTAGTTCCCATGAATACGTGAAGTTTGCTCGAGATATAGAAAGATTAATTTAATGTTATTTTACCCCGTTATAATAACTGGACTATCACCGATAAAACAATCCAATTAAATGAAACCACTCTTAATCCTCTACAATATATGCATACATTTCTAAAAAAAGAAGTATTCCTAGTTAGGGAGAGGGGGTTGCTACCTTTCTTAAAATTATGGAGGCCCTGGCCTTTTCATTCGGTGTTTGCGTCCTTTGCTTATTCTCTCCTTCTGGCGGTTCATTTCTTTCACTTTTGGTTTAATCGTTTTGATCATACCATTGATTACTCTCGATGTATGATGGGCTGTTTCTATACTCTTGTCTATCACCTCTTTGCTTATTTCTACCCTCCTGGTAAGAATAATCATTCTCTATTGTTGCCATTATTTGATTCACCTCTCTCTCATTCAGACGAGAGCGATTAAACCTACGCTCCCCTTATTGATCCCGAGGAATCATTTACTTTCTTGTTCCCTACCTCTCCTATCATTCTGCACCTCATATTGCAGTTGTCTCTCTTTCGCTCTATTTTCGAAAGACATCATTCTTGCTCGAGGAGAACCATCTTCAACTTGCTTCCTTCCTGCTTCATCTGGTGTAACTATAATCCCTTACTTACCTAGACCTTACCTAGTATCTCCATAAACACTTCTATGTCTTTGATCCCTTGGCAAAATATTATTTCTTCCATCCTCTTTCAAAATTGTCTGCCTAGTTATATATATGCGTGCCTAATTTTGAGAAACAGGCCCTTGCTTGCAAAATCAACCTGCTGAAATACCTCTCTAGAGAAAGATTTAAATAGTGAGAATAATCGTCGTGATTTAGTTCATCGAAGACTAAATGATCATTGGCCTTTCCCCAAAAGCTTTTTAAAAATTCATCTTCAAAAATTTCCAGGGAGTAAATCTCAGAGGTGGTATTGAAGGAAGTTCTCTAGTAAATACCAATAAAGTCATCGGGGATATCTTGTTTGCTATTCCCAAAAACACACTGATCTACGATAGGCCTACACCCCTTTGCGAAATTGACTGTTATTCGAAAAATCAACTCAGCTGCTTGTATGACGTTGATTCGAAACATTGGTTATTTTGTGGCGTGAAACTAAAAATGTTTTTTGAGGTTTTAATATTTTGGGTTTTAATGAAATGCATGCCTATTTGACCCTCAGAGGCCTGTCCTCTTCATCCGATCATCTTCAGATTCAACCTCGTTCTCTTCGATATATTTTCTTACTACTTGGTTTTCCCCTAAGGAAAAACGCCTCTTTCCAGACTAACTACATTTAAACAGACCTAATCCAAATCCATTTATCACCTTGGTTTGATTGTTAACCCATTCCCTTCCTTGTATCTACTATACTAATAACCTGCATTGCTAACTCCTCCTGCCCAGTTATCTTCTTGTTTCTTCTCCCTTTCTTCTAGTTTTTCGGATTGCTTAATTTCGAGAATTTCAATCTTTTTATTCAATTTATCTCTCACTTGAATAATATTGTATTTTATTTCTTTTAATCCTAATTCATTATCTTATTTGAAATCTTCCCATTTCATGTTTGTGTTTTCTTCTCTAATTAGAGCTTTTTCTTCTATTTTAGCGAATCTCTTGTTTCTGCTTTTCTCTCGCTTTCAAGCTTCTTTTTTTTGGAAAGTTAGTTGGTTACCTTCTTCCATTGTTGTCACCAGTGTTATACTCTGCCACATATCTGCCTCATTTCGGGCGTCTTAGTTGTTCCAGACCTAACGACTTATATCTACTTCTTCAGTATCCTTCAGTCCTAACGTTATCTTCTTCTTCTTTGCCGAGTGGGACATTCTCATTCTCTAGTCTCTTTTGCCTGGTTTCCATCTTAATTTGGGATTTGAAACGGATAAATCGACGAAAAGAAAGAAAAGGAGAGAAAAAGAAAGCAAAATATAAATAAACCCCTTTCCGAAACTTTAGTTCATCGAAGCTATAGTACCCCACCACGCAGATCTTGGGTTTCGACGAAAGGATAAAAATAATCTCCTATAACCTATAATAATAAAGGTTAAAAAAACTGTAAGAGATGAAAAAGAAAAGGCAAATAATATCGCACATGACATACGAGAAATGAAAATGACATAAAAAGTAAAAGATAGTTAAATGGTTATCATACTAGTAATACCATCATATCATACTAGTAATGCCATCATAGCATACTAGTAATGCCATCATTGCATACTAGTAATACCATCATAGCATACTAGTAATACCATCATAGCATACTAGTAATACCATCATAGCATACTAGTAATACCATCATAACATACTAGTAATATCCTCATATTCATCATTTATCAAAAAAGAAAAATGCATTCCACTATTTATTATTATTATTCATCAATACACTTCCATTGTCCAATTCTTTTTCATCACAACGGGATGCTGAAATTCTACAGTCTTAAGAGGGTTTCTTGTCATCTGGATACTTACGTGAATACCTATATATAAATGTATCCAATATATCGATATTGTCCCAATCGCCTCAAAATAAAGAAATGTATCTTAATAAATTAACTTGGTAATTAACGGAAGGTATTTCTTTTGAAAAAATCGAATGTACACTACGACATGTTTTTATTAAAAATGGTTAAGTAAAATGGTGAATGCTTGTATTAAGAATCTATGCTGACTATTAAGAATTACCCTTACAACGATTACAGAAATGCCTTTCTAGATGATCGGTGAAATATGAAGGTCAATGCCCTCAAGCAGAATGTCCTCCTTCCTAGGTCTTCACCCATAAGCTAGTCAGTCATAAACCTATAAACGCGTGACAGCGGGGGTCCTGGCAATGGCCAGTTACTCCAATCATGTCCTGAGCGTCTGTGGCTCTCGCGCTCTTGGTCAGCCTCTACTGGCTAGTATCCGGTGACGCGGCTGACGGAGGAGCGTGGGGGACTTCCCAAGACTCCGCTTTCTCTTCGCATGTGGATTTGGGAGGTCTCTGGGCTGTCTGTAAATATTGTATGAATGAGTGAGTGAATGATGAATTGTAAATATGGTATGAATGAGAGCGTTTATCGCAATTACTGATTGCCTTATAAAAGGCAGATTGTAATTATAGCCCAATAAAGAGTATTTGCCAGTATAATTTACAGTGGTGAGCTGTGGATACCACAGTGAAATTTTGACTGTGTTGTGATCACTTCGAGCTTTTCTCGTTTCCAGTTAAATTTTGGCTCCTTTAATATTATTTTAGTTAAAATTATTTTGTGTTTTTCTCACTACCAAATAAATTTTGTTTTTTATTTTTATAATCTTTTAATTTTATCGTACAATACCAAATTTACGTGGTGGACAATGTTATTTACGTTGGAGTATGTTACTTATTTTGTACCTGTTGCTACAAGTTGTGTAAATTATTAGAACGTGATCTGATTTTTGAAAGATATATCCACAACATACGCGTTACTCTTCTAGCACTATTTTCACTCATGAGTGTTGTATTATTTTCAATTTCTGTTAGTACTAATAATTATTGTAGG
Organism: Acanthosoma haemorrhoidale; assembly: GCA_930367205.1. Taxonomy (NCBI): domain Eukaryota; kingdom Metazoa; phylum Arthropoda; class Insecta; order Hemiptera; family Acanthosomatidae; genus Acanthosoma; species Acanthosoma haemorrhoidale. Next base: position 11,969,848 of record OV884009.1, read on the forward strand.
AAGGAAGGCTAGGTAAAACCAAAGTTGTGAACGTTTATACTCGACAATGTCCCTGGACTAAATATATGCCAAACCTATTACAGAGCCTGACAGTTGTTATCACGAAGCAGGTGTTATTGCATGGGACAAGTTGTAAAATGTTCCTGGAGGCTTACGCTTGGGTAACAGATTGCATACACCACCCTTGCCTACGGCCTTCGTCAAATTGGAGAGGTGGGAAAGCTTTTTGTTCAAGAGGTTAAATGGGGCTTACACTAGGGTGGAACAGCTACACATAATTACAAGTGTATTAAATGGTGAAGTGTGTTTCATATAACGCGGAGTGAAGGAGTCAAAAATTGTATGAGGAAAATTCATGCAGAGCACAGACATAGCGGCTCTAGCTTCAAACAGGTAAGCCGTTACAATCTTTTGTCTAATTAACTATCTCACAACAGTAAAGACTTGAAAAAACGTTATTAATAAAAACAACTCATAATAATAATCACATAATTTACAGTGAAGGCTTTATAAAGGAGGGGTGAATGGTGAAGTACAGAGGGTAAAAGCGGTTTGTTAGCTGTTAGTAGCTATTCGGAAGGCTGTATGAATTGATACCTGGAGTAGATTATGGCCTGCTAGATGGCACTAGGACATCGGTAGATACCTGAGCAAATGCTCGTTTCAGCAGTGCCACTACTAACGCTTGTCTCACGTAAATGCGACAGGAGTTGCTGGTGTGATCAAATTACAATCTGCCTCATTGGGAAATAAGTTCAATGTTCTCATTCATATCAATCCTCAACTTTAACTCCGATAACTTTGAATATCATTCATTAAGCTCTATGATAGCAGTCTGACAGCTCGAAAGGTGCTAATTGAAATACTAAAGTACACGGGGATCATTTTCCTCTCCATTTTTTCCCCCATTAGATCAATTTTTTTTCTCAATAAATTATAAATTGAATTGTATTTTTGGAAATGTGTATACTATATTATGAGTAAGTATTAATAATTTAAATATTTAAACTACTGTGAAAAAAACTGCAAAGTATTAATTTGTTTTTATCACTGAAAACCGCCTTTGAATACGACTATTTGATAAGCATGGGGTTTATAATAAAAAAAAAGTTTAGAGTTAAATGAATTATATATATTCAATTTACCTTAGATATATAAATAATTCGCTAATTTAATATGAAAAACCATTTAAATTTAAAAATAAAAACTTGAAATAGATCTACTTTAGTGTGAAACTGTAAAAATGATCTTGTAGAATTTTATATTTTAAACCTGAGAACATTTAGGTGAAGGCTTTCAAGGGCAAAAACAACCCTTGAGCAAACCCGTGCTCTGGTCTTTACTCACTACCCCAGCTGACACCATTCAACTGCCGGTGTGTAATTTTATTGAAATGATAAATTGTGTTTTTATAATTCACTATGCTATTCTATTTCAAGTAAGACATAATGTAGTTTGAGGTCGATTATTTTTAAGAAGGCTACAGCAGAGTTAGCCTGTTTGTCGTGTACTAAATAGCAGTTGTGTATGTTTCCATGTGAAGAATATCCCTTCAGGTTCAGTGGAGATTCCCGACAGTTTCCTTCGGTACAATAACCGGGAAACTACTTTGTTTTGCCCAGAGGAGGAGCAAAGAAAACTAATCCCCCCTGGCGAATTTATTCGATTAAAAGTGAAACGGAGGGGTAAGTACCCCTCACTGAGCCCCTTGATTTATTTTATAGCAGGGGCTACCTTTTTAATTAGCCCAGCTCTGTGATTCTTATACCGGCCATTTCCGTCCCTATCTCATGCGCGGGGTGCATGCTAAATACCACCCCGTCTCATTAAACAAGGTAGTAGCACGCATCGTCATTTCTTTTTTATACAAAAAGTAACGCATACAGCAAATGAAACTGAGTTCATAGTTTTGGTCTGCCACTCATATAGCCAACATTCTGACAACACATATCTCTTCTTAATATACTGAAGTTTTTGCGCATGCGCTACTATTTACAACAGCTCTCTACTTCGCTCGTACTTCACATACTGTTTACTACCGCTTATAGGCCAGAGTCAGACATAGAATTGTTCTAGCAGGCAATTTATGTGACCAGCTCACGAGGGAGCCCACAGGAGGTGAGTGAATCACTTGTTACATTTGTGTTTAGTACAAGAAACTAAGGCAGACTTCCACACCTACCAATTAAAGCAGAAACGATCACTCCGAGTGGTGATTAGCACCCAACCACACCAGCTGACGAAATAGAAGAAGAACTCTCAGCTCTCGGATACAAAGTTCGTCGAATAACAAACGTGTTGCGTGAGGATAGGCAACAGGATGAAAAAATAAAAACAGCATTACCACTGTTCTTTGTTGAACTCGAGAGGACACCTGGAATCGAGAAGATATACGACCTAACAAACCTGTACTACACAAGGGTACAGGTTGAAAAACCGTATCCCAAACGCGATATCGTCCAGTGCCATAACTGTCAGGCATATGGGCACACAAAACCTTACTGCCACCACCCTCCCAGGTGTGTTAAGTGCAGTGGGCAGCACAAATCTGAATTGTGCAAAAAGTCCCTAAAATTGCCTGCGGTATGCGTGCTTTGCCACCAAGGACATCCGGCCAACTACAAGGGCTGCGAGGCCTACAGAACACTGAAGTCCAGGACAGAACAACGTCGTCAGCCAGAAGAGGAAAAGCCAGTAACAAGAAGCGGCCCAGCCAGAAATTTGAGGCCTTCTGTCTCTTTCGCTGATGCTGTTCGCAACAGAGAGCAGTCACAGGCACCGCCCACTCCCTGTCCGCAAGATCACCTTTCCCAGCATTCTATTCATCCCGTTAACCCTCAAGCTCAACCCCATCCTCAACCACACATCTCGCATATTCCTCCACCTTTAAGTTCTTCGGATCTCACCAGCCTATTAACCTCATTTCTTACAGAGTTCAGAACCCTAATCACCCCTCTCATTTCACTTCTTACAAATCTTGTCTCCTACCTTATCCCAGTTAAACAAAATCCATAAGTGGATCGTTCCGACTCCTTATCCATTCTCCTTTGAAATGCGAATGGTGTTCGCACCCACACTAACGAACTGACAGCACTACTCCACGACAAAAACATCGACGTAGCTCTCATTACTGAAACAAGACTTACGAGTAAACGACCATTTACCGTTCGACAGGTCCAGACTTATCGAACTGATCACCCAGATGGAACAGCTCATGCAGGTACCGCTGTCATTGTCCATAACTCTATATCCCACCACATAGTTCCTCTGGTAGCACATGATTTCCTTCAATCCACTGCGTGAAAGTGTCAATCACCACTTTCATTTTTCCCCTTACACTAGCATCAGTGTACTGCCCTCCCAATAAATCCATTTCCGACTCCCAATTCATCTCCTTTCTAGACTCCATCGGACATCGTTTCCTTGTGGGTGGGGACTTTAATGCGAAGCACCAACACTGGGGGGGTCAAGATCCACAAATACACGAGGACGTGCTTTGCTGTCTGCACTCACACGGAAACATTGCTCCACTATCACTCCTGACACAGCCACCTATTGGCCATCTGATCCCCTTAGTACCTAACCAAATTCCTGATCTCCTTGACTTCTTTTTTTACAATAGTTTAGGAACACTAAACTATTCACTCACGCGCCTTGATGACCTCTTCTCTGATCATAGTCCTTTATTATTAACCATTTCCTTAAGACCAATTCACAAGCTGCCTCCTCCTTCATTTATTAGGGGGCCAGTTGACTTGGAACACTTCCGTCAGCTTCTTACAGAGTCCGTAAACCTCAAATTATCCCTGAAAACATCCCAAGACCCAGACGATGAAGTGCATTCTTTCACTACTCTGGTCCAGAGGTCGGCTTGGGAGGCATCGTCACCCCATCGTCACCCAAAAATCCATAATCATAATCGTTTACCTCAGCATCTCAAAGATCTAATCCTATCCAAACGCCGCTCCAGAACAGTGTGGCAAAGATCCCGGCATCCTGCCGATCGCCGCTCGTACTGCCGATTGGTAAAGCGGTGATTGGCATCCTTCCGTTCCGATTCTTTCAATTCCTACCTCTCCTCTCTGACTACCAGGGATAACTCTTTGTGGAATGTAACCAAAAAAATCCTAAAGTATCAACCTGTTTCACATCCGCTCCGTCGTGATGATGGGTCCTGGGCGGCTTCGGATGGGGATAGGTCGGAGGAATTTGCTCTGCATCTTACCCATACTTTCACACCTCACCTTTCTCATCAAAGCCATGCTCACAGCACAACTGTGGAAGATTTCCTCACTTCACCTATTCCTCTCTCTCTTCCACCAAAAGCCGTTAATCCCTCTGAGGTCAAATACCTTCTGAAAAACTTACCTTACCGAAAATCCCCTGGATATGATCTCCTTACTCCTCAAATTCTCAAACAACTTCCTCCTAAAGCCATAATCTTCCTAACCTATATATATAAATGCATTTTCCGAACGACGCACTTTCCACTCTTCTGGAAACATTCCATTATTGTCCTATTCACCAAACCTGGTAAACCACCCAATGACGCCTCGTCTTACCGTCCAATTAGCCTACTCCCTATCCTCTCAAAAATATTTGAGAAACTCCTACTAAAACGTCTACTTCCAATTGTTGAATCCAAAAACCTTTTTCCCACACACCAGTTTGATTTCCGCCAACGGCATTCCACTGCTCAACAAGGCCTTCGCGGAGACTGAAACGGCAGTGGCCTCGTGACCTGCTATAAACGCGTGACAGCGAAGGTCCTGGCAATGGCCAGTTACTCCAATCATGTCCTGAGCGTCTGTGGCTCTCGCGCTCTTGGTCAGCCTCTACTGGCTAGTATCCGGTGACGTGGCTGACGGAGGAGCGTGGGGGACTTCCCAAGACTCCGCTTTCTCTTCGCATGTGGATTTGGGAGGTCTCTGGGCTGTCTGTAAATATTGTATGAATGAGCGAGTGAATGATGAACTGTAAATATGGTATGAATGAGAGCATTTATCTTATTACTTATTGCCTTATAAAAGGCAGATTGTAATTATAGCACAATAAAGGAGTATATATATATAATATACTGAGTCGTTTTGAAAAATATAATCAGATATAACTAGCGATACACTAAAATGTTTCACAGAATATCAAAGCTACTAAATAATCTCCAAAAAAATGGAAAGTATTGAATAGAAAGCAGATGGGCTCCCTCTGAGCCAGGCAATTGGTGTTGCCAAGAAAAACTACTCCAGCTCTAGGAGAGTGAGCTAGAAAAATGTTAACCATGAATACCATAAATGCTAATTCAAAGACCGTGAATGATTTATGGTGATAACACAATCAGGCTGAACTACTTGCCGTAAAAGAAGTACCCCGATACTTAACAAATCCACCAACATTCACAGAATACAGATCTGTGGTTATCTATGCTGACAGTAGTAACTTTTTTTATTTTTTTTTAATATATATCCTTCATTGTGCTAAAATTACAATCTGCCTTATTAGGAAATAAGTAATGAAGATAAATGCTCTCATTCATATCATATTTACAATTCATCATTCACTCGCTCATTCATAAAATATTTACAGACAGCCCAGAGGCCTCCCAAATCCACATGTTTGTGACCTCCCTCGAGTCTTGGGTGGTCCCCCACGCTCCTCCGTAAACCGTGTCACCGGATACGAGCCAGTGGAGGTTGACCAAGTGCGCGAGAGCCACAGACGCTCAGGACATGATTGGAGAAACTGGCCATTGCCAGGACTCCCACTGTCACGCATTGATAGCAGGTCACGAGGCCACTGCCGTTTCAGTCTCCTTGGAGGATTATAGGGATGAGTGGTGCAGTGCAATGACTGTGCTACGGGATTAGGGTGGTTGGAAAGGCTACTGTGAAATTTCATAAACTTGGAATCAAGCATAAAAAATCAAGAATGTAGGGTGTATTAAGATCGTTATGAAGGGTTTTGTTGCTGACGTAATAAGGGTCATTTCTTCTCAGGACTTTTGATTGAAAGGATTGGATACGCTTGATGTTCGACTTGTTTGCTGTCCCCCATAGCTTTAATCCGTATGTCCAGATTGGCTTAAGTATAACTTTTTAGATCAGTAATTTATTTTCTATTGGGAGATAGGATGTCCTTTAAAGTAGTCTGTACAGTTGTCCAAAGCGTCTGTATACTTCTTGTCTTTTTAGTCTCGTATGTGGGTTCCAGGTCAGCTGTTTGTCGAGATGGAAGCCTAAAGTAGTTATTAAAGATATCAAACCGTAGACTAAAATCCTCAACATTACCTCAGAGCTGCTAAATGATCTAATAACTACTAAGATACATCGATTTCACTGTAATGTAAACACAGTTTCAATTACTAGTTTACCATATATATTTTGTAGACAATTGTGCTATATATCAATTTATGTCTTGAAGGAATAAAAAACGTTCCTGTTTCCCCTTTAACTTTAAATATTTTATGTTAAACTTATGTTGCCATCCGAAAAGCTATATTTTACCCACAGTCTGTTCATAAATACATCATCTCCCTGTGAGCTTGGTGATTAATAAATAATAATAACAATATATTTTTATTAAGGGGCTATGTCATTAACAGCAAACTTATATTTTATATTTATAGTGGCTTATACTTTAACAGTGTCAGTTCCAGATAAATTTACAATCAGTGTTAATGAAATATCAAGAAATCAAATAAATAAAAGATACATACATTTATACTGAATTAAAAAAATGAAGCAAAAGTAAACATTTAGAAATAGTGAGGACCAAGATTAGCTTATGAAAAAATTTATTCTATAATGCTATTGTAAGTATGAAAATGTAGGGTGTTTCAGGCAGATCTACCTACGCGACTTACAATTAATTGGATCAAAGGTAACGAGCTTCACCGGTCACGAAAGAGCACTGGAAACTTTTCGCGAAACATACAAAAACTCTCGAAGACTAAGTCCTTGGCATCAAAAAATCAAGTGGCTATCGCATTTCAAGACGAAATTTACAATTAATTACACCCTGCAGAAAACAAATATCAAAAAATCATGTTCCGTTAAACAGGTGCATACATTTATCTGGGACACTCATACATATGCATAATAATAAACTGTGTAATTCTAACGAGTATTAATTGAAAAAAATAAAATAAAATCAGTACTGTCACAATTGCCAAGCACTTACTACAAGTATATAAAGAGACAGCAAAGAATTGCTTAAAAAATAATTTTAGCTTTTAAATTTTAAAAATTTAAAAGTAGGAATGGAACTAAGTGTGGAGGGAGAGCCCAATTGATAGTGCAGCAGCCATGTTGTCGAGATAAGGGCGACTGTCCGTATCGTTGCTACATCTCTGACAAATGATTTGAGAAACCGTGTTGGCGGTCGGTTCGGCCTGTAATTGATCCTCGTTCTATTTTCATTGTCTTCGCTTCTGAGTTTGAATGGGTCACTTTTGCATATTACATGCTGCAATTGTGCTGTAATTGGTTGCTATAGTTTCCTCCGATACTAATCGTCTTATTATTATGTATAAGCGGCCCCGATTAATTATGTATGTAGTGAAGTTCAAACTCTGCGAGTTGCTATGTCGATATCTTCAACTTAATATTGTAATGTTGCATGTTCGTTTCCCACTTAATTATTGCAATCTTTAGACCTGGTACTTAAAGTAGCCTTTTCCTAGGCACCTCAGTTTTGCCATTTTAGTCCGTAACCCTTTTATAAGATATCTAAGATAGATAAGCATTTTAAATTACGAATTGTGGGTTTATTTATAGGTAATTTTCTTTATGAGATTTAATTTATTTTTATTAATAAACTCCTAAGCAACAGTTACAAAACATTAATTATGGCTGTAACACCCTCCCTCAAACAACTGAAATTTGATGCCATTAGGAGGCTGAAAATAAGGCCTATCAACCATTATTTAATTTGGTCCTGTTTGTTCATCAAGCCTTTGTGATATTAAAAAGAGAGAAAAAATTAAAATTATAAATGAATTAGGCTCGTTTATAATAAAAACAGTTTTTATGAATAAACTAAGTGGGGCACTTATAATCCAACTAACTTCCTTAAAAATAGGAAGGGCGATTTGAGAAGAGGCTAGGATAAATACGTAAATTTCATATTATGAGCCTAATTAGACTTTTTGGGTAATCTTAAAGAAAATTAGAATTATTTATTGTAATAAGTAAGTTATTTGTTAAACATTTTTTTTTTCACATAAATGTATACTGGAATAAATTCTAGACGATTGTGGAAACGAATAGAAGTTGGTGTCGCCAGAACCTGCTGTAGGTTTCCCACCTCATGGTCTTTTACTTAAAGTAGGTTATCCAATTATTTTACGGCCGAACTTGGATCCACCAAAACGGTGCAAAGCTGTTTGTGAACAAGCTGGTGGCTAGGAATATGTTAACAGAAGGTGATTGGGACAGTAACGCTCATTCAGCTGAAAGTAATTTTAACTTTAATAGGCTGGAATTCACAGTGATACTTGCATTCTCCATCAGGATCAACAAACCACTGGGGAAGTCTATTAAGTACTTCGGAGTGGGTTTGACGTGGCTATGTTTCTCCTAATGGTGGCTTTATGTTTCTTGCTTAAGAACATGACTTATTTATTCTTCCTTCTGGAGGTGAAACTAACAATATTACTTATAATCAGGTTTGATATTTTTTAATATCATACATTTAACTTTAGTGGGCTACACTTCACTGGATTTATTATTTACAATAATTGCATAGCAATTTTTTATTAGAATGCAAGCAATCCCAAGCCTATTGCTTCAGTTTGAGAGTAGTATTCGTTGCGTATTGCATGCCGTATGCTGCTCCGGTAAGCAATATAATTAACAGTGATTATTATGTATGTATGTACTATACATAGATTTATGTATGTCTTCTAGGCCATAGGCTGATATCTAATTGAATGCTTAGGGTTAGATTATAATAAACCTTTGATTTGATTAAATGGTGAATACCTGGTTAGGGCCCGAATGCAATCTCGAAGATTTAACACTTTAACTTTCCGAGTGATAAATGGCCAGATTAATGAACAATTGAACACTCTTGAGTAGATTCGACCTAGTTTTAAATCCCTCCCTAGGTTCATTTTTTTGTTATAAATGTTGCTTTCTAGGTCATATTTTGAGCTTAATACACTTTGAACTGTATACATTAATTTAAACTATTATGCTCTACGAATTATATTTATGTCTAATAGTATAAAATTATCTAATTTATCAATATACTCCATAAATTGGATATGAGTGGCACCTTTGCCTTCCCTCTCAAAGTTTTCTGTATTTAGGGGCGTCAAACAAAAACAAATAAAACACTATTTGTTATATATAAACTTTGTTTTTTCCATAATCAGCAAGTCTTTGTGATTATGTCTTTGGGGATGTTACTCAGAGAAATGTAATCGTCTGCCCTAGGTAACTGTGCCGGATATTCTAATCTAAAACTGTGGGCCCAGGAAGAGCTGGTAAACCGTGAGAATCACCTTCTGATAAGAAACTCTCCTTTGGAAGCGTTGCTAGCACAACTCCATCAACCCCTAACCAAGATCATGGGATACTTTCCTCAGCAATTGATCAGCTACGCATTGTCAAATAAAGTTTTGGTGCTGGAGAACTTATTGGGCCATGAAAACTTTATTTGAAAATATAATTTCAAGCCGTACTGTCATAACTTTATCAAACAGAGACCATGTAGAATAATTCATGACTAAATTTATAGAAATGAAAATTGACAATAAAAACATCATAGCTTGAAAACTAATTAGACCCCTAAAGATTTACATGTAAATTCTAAAAAATCGTACTTAAAGTTTAATGCCCACCAATGCAGATGCCGGGAAAAATTATGCTGTAAATTGTATTGACTAATCGTCTTCATTTAAACTGTCTTCAATAATTGATTATACACCGATGATATATAAAATAATCTGTCTATTTCAATCAAATTGTTCAACGAGCTTGAATTGACATTGTTCTGGTTAAATGTTTGAGGCGCGTTTTCTCGGAACCGGGGCCACTCGAGGCTGGCTGAAGCTGGAAGCTGGGGAAAGAGGACTGAAAAGTTTAAATAAGGTTGTCAATTCACAGTTGTTTTCTTATTGAGGCTTGTCCCTGTACATGAGCCAGCCTGTTTGGAGTCGAACTCGGGCAAACATACTCACTCCTATGCCAACATACCCCGGCTGCATCATTCTGCTTCGGTTCATTACCCATCAAGTAGCGAGTCATCCGCACCCACCTCTTTTCCACCCCTCGTGCCACAGCATTTCCCCACCCTTTAGCTTTTCAACGAATATCTCTTCATCGTGGCGAATATTCATACTTGGGCGACGAGGAAGCCGTTGATTTTACATCTTTGTGTTGTCAGGAAACTGGAGACTGGTGGTCTTAGAAATGAATTATAGGAGATGGCGTGAGATCTCCTAGTTAGAGCACGTTGTCCTCTACAGCTGAGAGTGGGAGGGAAGGGACGGCTGGAGTATGGAGAATGAGGGATTCTTTAGACTTCCAGAGGTATCGTGGAGAGACGTCAACATATGAAATCCCAAAGGTTTCTTTTTCTATATAATGAGACAAAAAATGTTGAGGCTACAGATCTTTGGCTCGAGTAGTTATTTTTAACTATGCGAAAAAAAATTAACGTGTAAAAACTGAGAGTAACGGTATCTATCAATTAACCAGTTTCTCTATGCCTGTTAGGCTGTTACAGGTCACTGCTCACAAGCTATTCAATATTTAAACTTTGTTTGTAGCTTTAAACGACATGAACCTATTCCTATATGTTTTTCTATCAATCTATTCAAATTCAATTGGCTATTTGAATCATTACTATTAAAATAGTATTGGCAAAACTCAGAACCATAGTCCTATGAGTATCTCTCCTTGCTGTTTATTCACTTTTGAGTAGGTTGTTACGAAAGTTCATGTGTATAAAACTAGTTTATTTAAAAATGATGGCAGCTTGGGCTGGGATTTGAAATCCCCAATTGAACTCGTACACTACAGTTCCCGCGTGGTCCATACGAATCCTGGCTTACACTCTCAAATAAACCTGCTAGCTGGAACGGGGCCTCAAGGGGCTCCCTCTGAATTTGTCATTTATTGTTTACAATATTTACACTGATATGACTTTGTGGTATGGTAATATTATTTACATTTAACTAATTTACAATATATACATGGCAGTAAATACAACTAGCTTCAATAGAGTAGAGGGTAATTTATCATTGTAGTTAGTGGCCGCTACTCGGGGTTTTGTGCGATATGCTCTACTGGCTGTAGCCAGGATTTAGACACTCTTAGCACGCGATCATAGTCATGGAAATGAATTATTTCGACACAGAAGAAAAAATTAACACTGACGAAGGGAGATATAGGCTGTATATCCGCCTAAGGGCTTTGCCACGCTTCCCGATAAGAGGATCGGATTCCTGGAATCAGCCAACGGTGAAGTATCTACCGGGAATCCTTCAAGGGTATCTTTCTCATGAAAATAATATCATTTTTCCCGCTGTGATAACTGCATAGGAGTATCAATCCGCCCTGCATTAATTTCCTTTCGCCCCCGATCGTTTTTTTTATTTTAGATTTCACATAAAAGTTAGTGAAGTGTACAGAATATCATATTTAAGGATTTCGACGAGCTTGCTAATTACTCCCACCTTGATTCCTTGATTCTTATTGTATTATTTTTATTAATTAACATATTAAAAATTTCACTACCACGACTCATTGGACATGGGAATTTGACACCAAGCCTCGTCTGTATTTTTGTAAATTGTCATCAATAACCCTTGTGGTTAACATTCCCTAAAAAAAACAAAAAAAATCCACTAAACCTCTAGCATATTAAAGTTTTTTAAATTCCATTCCTCTTCCTGTATCCGAGACAGTACGGTATTTAGGCTGTCATCTCGACAAAAGACTAAACAGACGCTTTGGACAACTGTACAGACTACTTCAAAGGACATCCTATCTCTCAATAGAAATTAAATTACTAATCTACAAAGATATACTTAAGCCAATCTGGACATACGGAATATAGCTATGGGGAACAGCAAAAAAGTCGAACATCAAGCGCATCCAATCCTTTTAATCAAAAGTCCTGAGAAGAAATGCCCCTTATTACGTCAGCAACAAAACCCTTCACAATGATCTTAATATACCTTACATTCTTGAACTCCTCCCTCCCAAGTAATTAACTCACTGATGACTATTTTTTTCGTATAATTACTTTTATCATCATGGGCCCATGATGGACCTACCATGGAAAATGTCATATAAAAAAAAGCAACAACACAGGTTGAGTTTAAGTTGTGGCCACTAACTAAATCTTTAACTTTCCCGAAAGGGGTCGTACCTTTCATGGCATAAGACATCCTTGAGGAGTAGAGCCGACCTATCGTTGTAGCCATTGTGGGGTGGAGGTGATATTTGGTCTCTAGTAGTCGTTAACACTCAACTTTAAATTCCGATTTCTTAACCGGATTTCTTACTTATATTTTCAAGTAGCTCCTCTTTTATCCTCATGAGGCTGAGTCCATCCCGACCAGACACAGAAGGCTGATGGGGGTTCGTAAATAGAATCACTAATTCTCTGTTTCGCGGATATTTTTTATTCCCGATGTTTCTATTCTATACACCTTTTACAATTTGACATCGGCAGAGTTTGATGATACTATGCAATGATTACAACCCCACCTCCGTGGGGTTTTATATCTTTACGATAACGTTTATAGTTGTGAGCGAGTAAGCTTAAAATGTGCATGTTACTTAGTTTGACACAAGTCACACTTTCTCGTTTACAACTTATTTAGGGTTTGAGACTTTATTTTGTATTGATTTGTTATGACTTGTGGCCATTGTAGTATAGAATTTTTGTTAGTACAAGTATTACTAATTCTAAGAAAATTATCTTTTGAATTTCAAAATAATTTTTTCTATAACCGTACATACTTTGTACCTAAGCGAAGTCTCCCTTGCCAGATACAAACTATGTTGAACTTATCCATTTCCTTTACTCCAACCGAATAAATTCCTTTATTTTAATTAAAATCCGTCTCCTTTTATTATTTTATTTTATCTTATCGTTTAACTTATCATTTAGCCGATGATTCATAGAGATTCGATTCATTTAATTATGTTCATTATGTATTTCCTAGTTAGATAATGTTATTAATACGAGGAATGCTCGATAACATATTGTATATTAATAAGTAGTGATAAGTAGTAATAGTATGTATTTAACAATATGTTTCGTTAAATGCAGACAGAAGAGAGGGAGAGGGGGGAGAGAGAGAGACACTGATAGCAATGTTTGTAAACAGGGTTCAACGGTGCGTATTTATAAGTGTTTTGATCCCCAGGGATCAGTAGTCGACTGTGAAACATCGTGATGTCCACATCGGAGCTGGAGGTCTCCCGACTCTCGACTTGTGTCCCGCTCATGTCTGTTGACACTCGAGATGAACTTTCTTCTATTTTTCTCACTTAGCGCCCAATGCTCGTTGCGCTCAAGCTGTGCCATTAATGAAGATCAACCCGACGCGTAAGGTACCGCTCAACGACTCTCTCTCTCTCTCTCTCATTTGTGAATTAACAATCGATAATCATTTGTTTATTTTCTTATTAATGAAGTATTATTAAGTTTAGTATTAAGTTTACTGAATAAAGATTTATTTTTTTTGCTTTAATATTTGTTTTTTATTCAGTTTCTTCATTTATATTTAAAATTGATTTAGTGTAACAATTTCTATCTGGCATATAGGCTGTAATATCAATTGGAAGTCTGGCCAATATTTTGATGGTTATTTTCAACTGTGATGGTGAGTTCGCAGTTTCTATGAATGATCGGTTTCTCTTTTTATTTCAGCTCGTCTTCGGCGATTTCTTCCTTATTCATTACTTTCGTTTGCATCCATTATTTTCCTTGTTCCTTTTCTGTCTTTTATTTCCACAATTAGCATTTTGTCGGGGCTGCTGCTGGACGTCTTCAAACTTGCAAAACCATTGAAGCCGGCGAAAACTTTGGAGAATCAAGGATTTCAGGGTCAAATAGCTAACTCTGCTCCGCGTTCTCAACAAACTATGTTCAAGATTTATGTTGCAATTTATATATTTGAGCTTATTTTTATCAGTAAATAAGCACCCTCTAATGTCGTGATTACCTGTAAAGTTTTGTTGAATTTTGCTGGCCTGTTACAGTTAAGCGAAAAACCTGTTATTGTTATTAAATTTATAGTAAAGATAAAAAGCTTTATTCGTCAAATAATCCAAACATGTAAATGAGATAAAGGAAAGCTGTATTTAGTAATTTAAACTCAATAATTAAGTCTAAATTTGTAGAGGAATAGTAAGTTTTATATTATGTAAATAAACTTGGCGCCAGGGACGGAAGCTTATGGCAGGCTATTAAATACAAAAAAGCATCTGAGACAGTTGCCCTCACTTAAGTTGGATATTGAAGTTGTTAACCCCGACCGCTTGCAAAATCTTTTAATATAGCCATTCATGATCAAAACAGTAACCCTAGTACTAAAAGTTAATCCATAAGTGGATCCTTCTGACTCCTTATCCATTCTCCTTTGGAATGCGAATGGTGTTCGCACCCACACTAACGAACTGACAGCACTACTCCATGACAAGAAGATCGACGTAGCTCTTATTACTGAAACAAGACTTACGAGCAAACGACCATTTACCGTTCGACAGTACCAGACTTATCGTACTGATCACCCAGATGGAACAGCTCATGCAGGTACCGCTGTCATTGTCCATAACTCCATATCCCACCACATAGTTCCTTTGGTATCACATGATTTCCTTCAATCCACTGCAGTGTCAATCACCACCTTCACTTTTCCTCTTACACTTGCATCAACGTACTGCCCTCCCAATAAATCCATTTCCGACTCCCAATTCATCTCCTTTCTAGACTCCATCGGGCATCGTTTCCTTGTGGGTGGGGACTTTAATGCGAAGCACCAACACTGGGGGTCAAGATCCACAAATACACGAGGACGTGCTTTGCTGTCTGCACTCACACGGAAACATTGCTCCACTATCACTCCTGACACAGCCACCTATTGGCCATCAGATCCCAACCGAAATCCTGATCTCCTTGACTTCTTTTTTTACAATAGTTTAGGAACACTAAACTATTCACTCAAGCGCCTCGATGACCTTTCCTCCGATCATAGCCCTTTATTATTAACCATTTCCTTAAGACCAATTCACAAACTGCCTCCTCCTTCATTTATTAGGGGCCCAGTTGACTGGGACCACTTCCGTTAGCTTCTTACAGAGTCCGTAAACCTCAAATTATCCCTGAAAACATCCCAAGACCTAGACGATGCAGTGCATTCTTTCACTACTCTGGTCCAGAGGTCGGCTTGGGAGGCATCGTCACCCCATCGTCACACAAAAATCCACAATCATAATCGTTTACCTCAGCATCTCAAAGATCTAATCCAATCCAAACGCCGCTCCAGAACAGTGTGGCAAAGATCCCGGCATCCTATTGATCGTCGCACGTACAATCAGTACTGCCGATTGGTAAAGCGGCGATTGGCATCCTTCCGTTCCGATTCTTTCAATTCCTACCTCTCCTCTCTGTCCACCAGGGATAACTCCTTGTGGAACGTAACCAAAAAAATCCTAAAGTATCAACCTGTTTCACACCCACTCCGTCGTGATGATGGGTCCTGGGCGGCTTCGGATGGGGATAGGTCGGAGGAATTTGCTCTGCATCTTACCCATACTTTCACACCTCACCTTTCTCATCAAAGCCATACTCACAGCACAACTGTGGAAGATTTCCTCACTTCACCTATTCCTCTCTCTCTTCCACCAAAAGCCGTTAACCCCTCTGAGGTTAAATACCTTCTGAAAAACTTACCTTACCGAAAATCCCCTGGATATGATCTCCTTACTCCTCAAATTCTCAAACAACTTCCTCCTAAAGCCATAATCTTCCTAACCTACATATATAATTGCATAATCCGAACGACGCACTTTCCTCTCCTCTGGAAACACTCCATTATTGTCCTATTCGCCAAACCCGGTAAACCACCCAATGACGCCTCATCTTATCGTCCAATTAGCCTACTCCCTATCCTCTCAAAAATATTTGAGAAACTCCTACTAAAACGTCTACTTCCCATTGTTGAATCCAAAAACCTTTTTCCCACACACCAGTTTGGCTTCCGCCAACGACATTCCACTGCTCAACAAGGCCTTCGCGTTGTTGATCACATCTCCTCAGCCCTTGAAACCAAACAGTATTGCACTGCTGCCTTTCTCGATATAGCTCAAGCTTTTGACAGGGTTTGGCACGCAGGTTTGCTCTACAAGCTCAAAAGACATTTACCACAGACCCTTTTCCTAATCCTACAGTCCTACCTTTCAAACCGCTTCTTCCAAGTCCGCTGTGGTTTAGAATACTCTAACTACTATCCCATAAGTGCAGGAGTTCCACAGGGCAGTGTTCTGGGCCCCATCCTCTATAACCTATACACCGCTGATGTCCCCTCTACTCCCAATACCTTCTTGGCCACATTTGCAGATGACACTGCAGTCTTGTCATCCCATCCAGACCCCGACATAGCATCCCATAACCTTCAAAAACACCTTGACGAGATCGAGTATTGGTGCAATCAATGGCGGATCAAAGTTAATGAAGCAAAATGCTCCCACATTACCTTCACCCTTTGTCGCAAGTCTGGTCCACTAGTTTATTTTAATTCTATTCCTCTCCCTGTATCCGAGACAGTACGGTACTTAGGCTTCCATCTTGACAAACGACTGACCTGGAACCCACATACGAGACTAAAAAGACAAGAACTAAACAGACGCTTTGGACAACTGTACAGACTACTTCAAAGGACATCCCATCTCTCAATAGAAAATAAACTACTAATCTACAAAGTTATACTTAAACCAATCTGGACATACGGAATAGAGCTATGGGGGACAGCAAAAAAGTCTAACATCAAGCGTATCCAATCCTTTCAATCAAAAGTCCTGAGAACAATAGTAAATGCCCCTTATTATGTCAGCAACAAAACCCTTCATAACGACCTTAATATACCCTACATTCTAGAACTCATCCCTTCCAAGTTTACGAAATTCCACAGTAGCCTTTCCAACCACCCTAATCCTGTAGCACAGTCAATGCACTGCGCCACTCATCCCTATAATCCTCCTCGGAGACTGAAACGGCAGTGGCCTCGTGACCTGCTATAAACGCGTGACAGTGGGAGTCCTGGCAATGGCCAGTCTCTCCAATCATGTCCTGAGCGTCTGTGGCTCTCGCGCTCTTGGTCAGCATCCACTGGCTAGTATCCGGTGACGCGGCTGACGGAGGAGCGTGGGGGACTTCCCAAGACTCCGCTTTCTCTTTGCGGTGGATTTGGGGGGTCTCTGGGCTGTCTGTAAATATTGTATGAATGAGCGAGTGAATGATGAACTGTAAATATTGTATGAATGAGAGCATATATCTTAATTACTTATTGCCTTATAAAAGGCAGATTGTAAATATTGCACAATAAAGGAATATATATAATAAAAAAAAAAGTACTAAAAGTTACCAAACAAGTCACTAAAAGAGTCGTAATAATTCATCAATAAAAAGCACAGCTGCTCTGAAAATAGCTTTATTCAACCAAATCACCTAAAACACAATATTGTTAAATTAAATAACAAAAAAAAGCATAGGGGCTAATGGAATATCAAACCAAATAATAAAGGCATATATACAGCAATGCAATAGTTAAACAAAATTCTGAAGCATAATTTTCCTCTCCACTAGCAAACAAAGTTAATAGATTACATTTTCTTTACCTTAAGAATCTTAAGCTCATGTTTAAAGTCTTGATCTTTAATGGGAATTAGGCTTTAAGGTAAGCGTGTATATTTGTTTTTGGCCTAAAACCAGAATAGGCCTAAATAAAGAGATAAACTGAGGTAGGTAAAATCATTGAAAAGTGGGTGAAGGTTGTGACGTGTGTAGGTACGCTGTATGATAGCATATTACATGGTGTATAAGTATGTTTTACTAGCTAATTGGGAGTATAATGCAAAATTTAGTATTTTTGAGATGTGTCCTTGATATTTGATATTGATATTTCCTTGAGGGTGGATAAGATATACCGACAGGTAGACAAGATAATTTCAGTTGCTGTTTGAAGGTAAAGCTCAAGCCTCAGTGGGCAGTACTGGGAAATGAAAATAAAGGACTTATTCAGAAGAATTGCTGGATGTTAAAAGCTCAAAGAGAAATGAATTCTTTTGAATAAGCTCTAAGTTACACTTGAACGTTTCTCTACAAATCTCCGTTTTAATTCTTCGCTTCCGTTAATCTTTCTCTACTCCCAACCCTCGTTCTGCCTTTTAGACTATAAAGCTGTATTTCCCTCAACTACAACAGGCATATCATGAACCAAAAACACTACGGTAATTATATAGATGTCAGTAATTTATCTAAATTATTGAAGGATGCAATTTTCATTAATGGTAAAAAAAATTAAGTGATTACAGATTTTTTAAACCGTACAAAAATACTACAAAAATGATGAGAATAGAAATTGAACTAAATACAAAATATTTGAATCACTACCCAAAACCTACCTTAACAAATACGATAGCGTTTAAACTCTATGATTGCCAAACAAATGAAAATTGCTTTTTACAATAATAACACACTAAATAATAACATTTCGAGCGCGAAAGATAAAATAGAACCAAAAAAATTTGGTTATAAATTCGTAAACTACACGAAATCGGTTGCAAACACTTTATAAAAAAATTCTATACTAGTGAAACATTGCAAATTACACATCACAAAAACATAAATATCACAGCTGTTGCGAACCATAGTAGGGCATACCGGAATTACATTCATTTTGACTCACAAAAAACACTAAATGAAAAAAGTAATAGGAAATCCCACAAGTTATCGCAATAATGTTCAAAAAGACCGACATCAGGGTTTTCGTGGTCGGTAAGCTGGTGACCGTAGAATTTTAAAATATTTTGGAAACGATAGGAACTTGGTATCGGTATAACCTTCTGGATGCGTTTAAAAGTGAAAAGAATAATGACAATTTTCTGGATTGCCACCACATCGGCTTTTCCTGAAACTGGGATCTCCAACTATTTCACTGCAGAACCTGCACAATGTTCAACGGCAGTGTGTAAAAAAGATGTGGGGGAGGAAACGCATTTGCAGGTCAAGGAGAGGAGTAACAGTTTTAATCCGACGGATGTCACTCCTTTCGACGGATCTCTCTCACTTTCAACTTCAAGAGATTGTATTTTCAAGTGCGTCTGTGGATTCTCGACCACGATCAATAAGTCACAGGAGCAGTCTATCAAGTAACGTGCAGTGGATTTGAAAAGGCTACGTCTCTCACGGTCAACCCTTGTTTGATCTAAGGGTGGTTCACCCAAGAATTTATTTATCCTTGTTCCTGGAGGTGAAACTAAAATTGTTGATTATAATAATGTTTAAATACTAATGCTAAGTAAAACATTTTACTTTACAAGTTTTTTAATATTTTTACACTTTTAGTAACCGCTAAATAAAATTATTTCGATTTTACACTATAGAGACAATTCATTCCTTTACCTGTCTGATAGAAGACTGTGATAAATAAATACCCAGGTTACGGTTGATAAGGAACTTTAGTTTGTGCGCGAGATACTCATGAGCTGCTAAACTCATTTTGCAAATTGATATAGTTCTTAGACTGCCCGTTAACAGGTAAGCCACGTATCTTCAGGCTAACAGGCTAATTCTTTCAGGGGTCGGCAATGGAACTATCGAAGATGGATGCAATGAAAATAGGCTTTCCTTATATTTCTACGCCGGCGAAGCTATAAATCCAGTTGATTTTTTCTGGCACACCGGAAATAGGATTGAGGGGTAGTTGGTTGAGGGTACCGTAGCTAATGCTTTGTGTCGAACTATAAATCACAAAGCAATTTCATATGTCAGAAGTCCAGTTGTTCATCGTGTAAATATATTTTCAAAATCAAACTAACGAGTAGTTGCAATAATAGGAGCAGTTATAAACTTCCTTTTATTATTAGTTTATCTTATTATTTTTTGAATTATTTTCATTCATATCTTATTGACAGTGGTCAATAATGTTAGAGTTTCAGTTTTATATTATAGAGTTTACTACTGTGTATATTTGGGTATATTATTTTAATTTGACTAAGTGCAAATCTAGGAGGCTCAGCATGTACATATGTGTATGTAAATGTACTGAGCACTGATACTATTAAGAAATAACCCACTTTATGTAAAAGAAATGTTTGTTCTTAAACGACAAAGCCCCTGGATAGTGAAGATTTGTTGTTATTAATTTTCGGCTCCTCTAAGTATATCCCAAATTAGATTGACAAAAAGTGGACCGGTGAAGGGGACCACTGCATCCAGGCAAGATGTGGTGGGATGCCTCAGGGGATTAGGGAAGGATTAATTCCTGTGAGGGTGGGGGGGGGGCATCCCTTCACTTTCTCTAGATATCAATCTCAACCCTTCCCACCACTTCTTTTTCTCTCTTTTATCTGTAAAAATTTCCGTCTTTCCGTTTATCCGTTAAAAATCCGTTTATCCGTAAAAATTTTTACCTCGGTTTCTCATTTGTTAATAGGCGTGAAAAGATTAGTGAAAGAAATGTTTCCAGTGAGATAAATGTAGGTACCTGACCTCGGGACTGGTGTATTTACCACTATCAGTGGCTAGATATATTATCTAACCCTATTATATTTTTAACATTATAAAAACAAATTTCACTATTTCCGTCAACGGATAAATTTCTGATTGTTTTTTGTTTCATATCCCCGTTATTGATTTTATAGACATTTTACCAAAATATTGATTAGATATAGATATAGATCATGGAATCTATTTACAAATTTGCTCTTCATGCTTACTATATTTACTGTAGCGTAGCTATAAGTACATATAAACAAATATAGGATACAGTAAGTGAAGAAACCAAAGTCAGAGACACTAGCGGGACTACTAGGGGAAGTAAAATTATAAATCTTTATTTAATTTTACCGTTGGCTATCAAAACATTATTTTTTGGAATGCATTTCAAACTATTTTTGTATTATAATCTTTAAGGTGATAAGCAGGAAGAGCTGTGACTCGAAAATTGTAATAAGTTAATGAGCTTGACTTTACTTTGAAACTAATATTTCGTGATTTGGAATACACCTTTAAAATTTTAGACAATCACGGACTCATATTTTTATCACTAAAATTAATGACTATTTATTATGAAATACTTTATTCTATTGTTTTTATATACTCAATTTCGGGTGCTATCGATCTCACTGCTATTATTAATTATCAGCCTAAGAAAAAATATACTAGCAGAATCGGAACTCGGGACCTGACCAATATCTAGTCGGGGTATTTTCCAACAAACCATTAACCTCCCTCTAT
Organism: Acanthosoma haemorrhoidale; assembly: GCA_930367205.1. Classification (NCBI taxonomy): domain Eukaryota; kingdom Metazoa; phylum Arthropoda; class Insecta; order Hemiptera; family Acanthosomatidae; genus Acanthosoma; species Acanthosoma haemorrhoidale. Next base: position 11,991,328 of record OV884009.1, read on the forward strand.
CAAACTAGGACGAGTCTGGCAAAAACTAAAAAAGTTGGTACAAAGATAACTCATATTGAGAAGGTGTTGAGGGTAGTTTTTAGAGACCCCGCCCGACAAGATATTCGCCATAATACGTTTTAATGGAACATAAACTAATTTGAGACCAAGGCAGAGCGGTGCCGGTTCACTGATGGTCAGCCACTTAATAAATAGGTCGGTAGCTGTTTGAAACACTTGGTCTGCCAAAGCTCAACACTACTCCCTTAGTTTGCTAGCAATAAATATTTGTAAAAGCGTATCACAATCAATTTAAATGTTTCAAAAAAAAATTTACCCACATGAAAAGAAGAGAAGTAGTACTTAAGTGGTCTTGATAACGTTGGGAGTGGCTTTACTTTTGAAAAAGGTCTTACATTTCCCTGCTACTGGGTTCGACTATAATGTTTGTCAAAATGAAGCAATCACTCTGTAATGTACTTGGTATATTCAACAACACTCTAGATTGAGCTAATTATGTTAATATAAATAATAAAACAAAACAGGATTAAAATGGGTCCTAAATATCGTAATATATTCCTTTATGACATTTGAGGGTTATCAAGTCAAAGCGCAGGGTCTAAGGTTTAAAATGAAGTATTTTCGGTCAAAACTAACGAGAAGTTACATTCATAATAATTTAACATGTTTTTAGGAACCATCGCGGAAACTAGCATAACTGTCGTTCCAGCAATGGGAAAGGTGCAAGCAAGTTTTAAATACTAGGCGGAAGTTAAACGACAATGTAAATTTATCAATAACTTTGTTTTCTTTTATTTCAAGTTTGCATAAAAATACATCATTTAATAATTTGAAAAAAATAAAAATTTTGGTACAGTAAAATATGAAAAAAAACACAATGTCCTTATTCAATTTGAGCCATTTATGCCGATGTGTCTTGGTGCACTTTTTCAAAGCAATCGTATATTTAGTAAAATGTAATTGACACACCAAATGTTATCATTAGTATTCAATTTCATTGTTAGGAAACAAGGGTTTACTAAGTTTAATTTTAGTCGTGGTATAGGAAACATTAATGTTAATCACTGGTCAGAGAAAGCAGGGTAAGGAAGATACAGTTGTGCACTATGCACATAACATGGTTGGTACAGGGCTCCATCAGATATTGGCCGTAGCTGTTTTCTTTGCCTAGGACTTATTAACAACGGTTTAGTCGTTTGGAGCACGTAATCGAGGCTTGAGGAAGCAATTGGTCTGTTGTTCAAGACGCAGGGTGATTATTAAGCGACAATTATATGCAATTACAGCACTGAATCGATGACTACTACAATCAGCAAACGTTCCATTTGTATTATCGACTGGACAAATTATGAATAATTTCTTCTATTACAGAACAATATGTGTATCTCCTCATTTCCATCCCGTTGCATACTAGCCTTCTTTCCTTTAATATATTATTCAGCTTCAAGCTGTTGTTACTTTTGGTATTGTTTGACAATTTTTCCTTTTTAGAAAGTTCCATTTACACAACACTTGAATTTTCAGTAATGAAACTAGTAACAGTTTTTTTGTCCCGATACAGTTTCATCTATTGGTAAAATTGGTCGAACAATATTTTGTATTGTTCATAAAAAGTAGCAATTAGTTTATTTTAATTCTATTCCTCTCCCTGTATCCGAGACAGTACGGTACTTAGGCTTCCATCTCGACAAGCGACTGACCTGGAACCCACACACGAGGCTAAAAAGACAAGAACTAAACAGACGCTTTGGACAAATGTACAGACTACTTCAAAGGACATCCTATCTCTCAATAGAAAATAAACTACTAATCTACAAAGTTATACTTAAGCCAATCCGGACATACGGAATAGAGCTATGGAGAACAGCCAAAACGTTGAACATCAAGCGTATCCAATCCTTTTAATCAAAAGTCCTGAGAACAATAGTAAATCCCCTTATTCAGTCAGCAACAAACCCCTTCATAACGATCTTAATATACCCTACATTCTTGAACTCATCCCTTCCAAGTTTATGAAATTCCATAGTAGTCTATCCAACCACCCTAATCCCGTAGCACAGTCATTGCACTGCACCACTCATCCCTATAATCCTCCTCAGAGACTGAAACGGCAGTGGCCTCGTGACCTGCTATAAATGCATGACAGTGGGAATCCCAGCAATGGCCAGTTTCTCCAATCATGTCCTGAGCGTCTGTGGCTCTCGCGCTCTTCGTCAGCCTCCACTGGCTCGTATCCGGTGACGCGGCTGACGGAGGAGCGTGGGGGACTTCCCAAGACCCCGCTTCCTCTTTCGTATGCGAGGGAGGTGACAAACATGTGGATTTGGTAGGGCTCTGGGCTGTATGTAAATCTTGTATGAATGAGCGAGTGAATGATGAATTGTAAATATGGTATCACTTAGTGCCAGTGGTAATTACTTATTGCCTAATAAGGCAGATTTTAATTTTAGCACAATAAAGAACTTAAAAAGTAACAATTGATAAAACACGTCACATTTATTGTTTCTCCTGAATACTGGAGTGGAATTATATTGAAAAAGAATATTGTCTGCTTTGTTATGGGTGAGCGCATTGTACTGACCATGTAAAATACGCTTTTAACCAGTACAGTGCCTTAAGCTATCTTATTCTTCTGCTTTGATTACTTTTTTCTATTTAAGAGACATTGGCGTGTTGGATGTTCATCCTAGAACAGTGGAGTACTCTGTGGCATTAAGTTAGTGGCCACTTGGTTTCAAGGAGGAGCTAGTTGCTGCTCTGCGTGATTAATCTTAGCTTTCCCCGACGTCTTCTACAGTCATTTGTATCCTGTGTGCATTACCACCCCTCCCACCACCCAGCACCCTCCCTATTCAGTCCTGGAGCTTCCTGGGAAAAAAATGCACTGTATTCCTGAGAGTTTGAATCAGTGTTATGAATTGGCATACGATGAGAAAAAAATTCTCAAAGAAAATAGCTGCGCATATTGTACAGGTTCCTCGTGTAATTATCATAAAACCTGATTTTTTTCTCCGTACTTTTGAAAGAAGCAAAAAGTGTAAATTGCTAAAATTATGTTAGAAAATCTGTTTTGTGAAATAAAATTACTATTTACACTATTGACAAGTAATTATGATAAAGGACCTCATTCATTTCATATTTAAAGTCCCATTCCCTCCTCCCTCTTTACCACATTACCGGATACGGGTCAAAGAGAGAGACGCAGATGCCCAGGGCAAGAATCCCGCTGTTATAAATTTATAGCAGGTTACGAGGTTACTGCCGTTTCTTCCAGAACATTATAGGGATGTGTAAAATTGTACAATGATTCTAGTGGATTAGGTTGATTGGATTTTTTTCCTCGAAAAATCATACAGACTTTTTTTTTTCAAATTATTATTCTTTAGCTTGTTAGCACTATTTTATAAAACTATTTTATAAAATAAAATTACTAGTACTTACTAAGCTTATATTGAAATCTATCCAAGTTCAGACTAAACAGTTGAATTTAACTTTATTTTGTAATGTTTGTCAAATAGTTAAATTTTTCCCCCTAAAATTCCTCAGTTCTTTACTCAAGGATTTTTAAAGGGTGGGACCGCTTTACTTTATTTTCCTAATTATCAAAGCTGTTTAATATTATATCATTTTTCGGCTGGATTGTCGTTTATTGACCCGTGAAAGGATCCGTAATGTTATTAAGCTACGTTAAGTACCTTCTAAAAGACCGACCTTAATTGCAACGTCTTTAACTGATTATAAACTTTAAATTGGCATTTTTTGTGTTTCCCTCTTTATTTTGAAAATTAAAAGTTAGAAATGGTTATTGAAATTTTTATTACTCTTGAATATCTTTTAAAGTAATTTGTTTTACTCGAAAATGATTGTACAGCCCGTTTCATTTATAAGATGGTCCATTCATGATACAATTAAGGTATGCGATGTAAGTATGCTTAGACCCGTGCTCAGAAAATATTATTTCAGCGTAACGCTTATGGCGCTGTACAATTGCCACGTGTATGGTGACGTATGTGCAGATTTTTATCTATCAAGGACTATTCCCATGAGTATATATGAGTATATCTTCTTCTTCCTTTTCACCATTTCTCAACTATTATCTATATGTAAGTTCATCGAACATGTTCACCTAAGACATGTTTGATTGCCTGAACAAATAACGAAGCTGTACTATACAACAATAAAACATACCATTTCCCCACTACTGTAATACAAGACGAGTTTAGACTCATTGTGTATACATTATAATTCAGTTTTCCTTTTAAAACCATTATCCTTCTCGGCCTTTATACCACTTGTATATATTATAGTTTAATTCATTGGAGATATGTTTAACTAATTAAGCTTATGCGTACGATGACCTATCTGCAAATATAATTCATACAGTCAAATATTTACTGTTATGTTCTTTTTAATAGTAACAAAAGCACACACATGTTGGGGTACGTGAGAAAACATATATATTTTATAAAGTGAACAAGTAAGTAGTGGTACATAAAGATGGAATCTATTTTACTGAATGCCAAAGGTAACATGAAGGTTATAACTAATAACAAAAGGTGGCACAAGGCTGCGTGCAAAATATTACAGACACAACAGATTCTCCCGCACTAAATTGAAAAACTCAGGTAACACAATTCAAGACATAATCATTAAATCGTGCCGGAAAGCGTATCTCACGACGAGGTCGGTCTTGATTCGGCGCTGCTGCTAGAGTTGGCGCTGCTGCTGGAGTAGGTGGAAGTCGGGGAACCTCAAATGATTGACTCGGTCCAAACGAAACGGATTTTGGCTTTGGAACCAAAGTTGCCACAATTTGGTCAATGTGGCGTTTTAGTATTCGCCCCGAAGAGTCGAGTCTGACCAAATAGTGCCGTTGGCCAAGTACTTTGATGACATCGCCGAACTGCCAAATCTTCTTGTTGTCACAGTAAAGGCGGATCTGGACTCTCTCCCCTACCTTAAAAGAGCGTGCTGGTGCTGCTGTCACACTTGATGGTTTAGGCTGGTAGGGAAAAATAGCATCAAGGCGCATGCGCAACTTTCGATGTAGATATTTTTCAGCTGGTGATTGGCCACAAGCAAGCGGCGTAGCTCGATAACGGAATAAGATACCTTGCACTTTATCCTTCATAGGAGCCGGATCTGAGGATGCTGCCTTGAGGCGATGTTTTAAGGTTTGAATGCTGCGCTCGGCCAGACCGTTTGTCGATGGTTGGCCTGGAGCAATGAATTTTTGAAAAATGCCGTTTGTTGATGTATAGGCTTTGAATTCACTACTTTGAAAAATTGTTGCATTGTCAGACACAAGCACAGTTGGATAACCGTGCGTTGCGAAAATTCTTTCCAGTAATGCTATGGTCCTGTAACTGGTAGGTGCTTCTTTTATTACTTCCACTTCTGCCCACTTCGATTTTGCATCGACGCACATCAGGAAGAAATAACCTTCCAATGGACCTGCGTAGTCAATATGCACTCGTTCCCAGTTGTCTTGAGGAGGGTCCCAGGGGTGCACAGGAGCCTTGGGGGGTGTTGAGCGGTTTACAGCACAATCTTTACATTCACGCACCAATCTTTCAATGTCCTTGTCGATGCTTGTCCAGTATACATATCGACGGGCGAGTTGCTTCATTTTTGTGATCCCCTGATGAGTTTCGTGGAGCTCATTGAGAATAGTTGAACGTAGAGAGCTTGGGATGACTACTCGATCTTGCCTAAATAGCATACCATCGACTATAGTATACTCGGAGTCGCACGTAGTAGTCTGGAGGTCATTTATGATTCGTGCTAATTCTGGATCCTTGCCCGTTTCTTCTTTGATTATTGCTGCAGTGATGTTTTGGCTGGATATCTGGAAAATCGTTTGCTCGCAGACTTGATTGATTTCTTCTCCAATAGAGATGTCTGGAGACTCATCTTGACTACAGGGCGGAACAGGAGCTCTAGAAAGACAATCAGCGTTTGTGTTTTCTTTGCCCGATTTATATTTGACCGAATAATTGAAGCCTGAGAGAAATGAGGCGTATCGTAGCAAGCGCGATGACGTCATTTGTGGGAGAGCTTTGTTCTGATGAAAAATTCGAGATAATGGAGCATTATCAGTCACCAGAGTAAAATGAGTTCCATATAAATAATAGTGGAAGTAGAGAACGCCGAAGACTATTGCCAAAGCTTCGCGATCTAACTGACTGTAATGCTTCTCAGAGGGGTTAAGAGACCTAGATGAATAAGCGATTGGCCTTTCACAACCATTTATGACATGGCTCAGAACAGCGGCCACACCAAAAGGGCTGGCATCAGTTGTCAGGACCAAGGGTAATTTTGGGTCGAATGGTATAAGTACCCTGTCGCTGCAGAGTTCTTCTTTGATGCGTTGAAAAGCGGTTTCACAAGCTGGTGACCAATGCCATTTGACCCCCTTGCATAGTAGAGCTCGAAGAGGGTGTGTGAGCGTTGAAGCGTCTGGAAAAAAACGCGAATAATATGACACAAGGCCAAGAAATCGTCGAAGCTCATCTGGATTTTCAGGTCTTGGCATCTTTTCAATAGCTGCAGTCCTTGCTGGGGATTTGCTGATCTTGTTGTATTCCACTACAAACCCAAGATACTCAATTTTAGACTGGAGAAAAACACATTTTTCTTTGTTAAGGTGGAGATCATGTTCTTTTAATCTTTGAAGCAGATTTCTTAAATTTTCGAGACATTCTTCTTTTGTTTCACCATGTACGACAATATCGTCAAAGTAGTTTTCAGTCTTCTTCAGGCCTTTCAAGATTCGACGAATGTACTCATTGAACTCAGCAGGAGCTGTTTTGACTCCAAAACCAAGCCGGAGTAACCGGTAAGTACCTCTATGCGTTGTTATAGTCTGGACGATGCTGCTTTCTTTCGTAACATGAAAATGTAAGTAAGCCTTATAAAAATCTACTTTACAAAAATAACGAGATCCTCGCAAGCTGCTTAGGACGTCTTCTCTGGTGCGGATAGGGTAGTTTACTTGAATTAGACGTTCATTGACGCCACACTTGTAGTCTGAGCAGAGGCGAACGCCTCCGTCAGGTTTGACGATCACCACGAGAGGGGAACCCCAATCACTGGCGTCTACAGGTTCAATGATTCCTGCAGCTTCGAGTTCGTTTAGTTCCCGGTTGACTTGGTCCAGGAGAGCATGTGGAACACTACGCTCCTTGGTGTAACATGGCTTTGCTCCTGGTTTGAGCTGGAGTGAAATTTCATAGCCGGGAACACAGCCAATTTTTGGTTCGAAGATCGAGGAAAACTCTTCTAAAATATCCTCGAGCGAGGGGACTGAATTGAGCTGGTAGATTGGCATGGGAGGATTATTGTCGACCTGTTTGAGTTCAATGGCAAGTCCTCGTATCCATTGGCGTCCAAGAAGCGCTTCGTATCCTGTTGGTACAATGTATAAATCGCCGGTTATTTGTTTTCCATTGTAAGCAGCCTGGACTGGTACCTTACCCTTTGATTGGATTATGTTGCCAGAGTAGGATCGAAAAGCTAGGTTGGTTGGTTGAACTGGCAAATTTAGGTTAAGTCTGTCAAATTCATTCTCACTTAATAGGGTAAATTTGGCGCCACTATCGACCTCAAAACGTTGCAATTTTCCATTGAGCGACACGTCAATCATGTACTTATCTGATTCATGACGGTTCAACTCGAACAAGTCAATAATAACGTCATTTTTCTGGATCACCGTTTTTAATTTATTGAGACCGTATGCTGGCGTTGCTCCGGGGCTAGTGTTGGCAATTTGGAGGGAATGTGTAGAACTGGATTTGCCTGGTTTCCTTCTGTTTTCTGCCATCAATGATGTGATACAGACGCGTGCCACATGTCCCTTCTTTTTACAAAGGGTGCAATATAATTAGTTCTTATCAACTCGACACTCCGATACCTGATGGTTTCCCCTTGAGCACCGGATGCACAGATTATCGATGCCGAGAGCCTTGAAATCAGGTCTACGGGGACGGGAACTTGACCTGGGTTGATTAGAGCTTGACCTTGCTCCTGAGCGCTGGCTAGGGCTTGACATCTTGTTCACTTCGCTGGCAGAGTAAGTTCGAGCTGGATTAGAGCGCTGAGTCAACTCTTTACTTTCAATTCTCGATGCTTCAAGAGCTGTGGCAAGAGCTAAAATGTCCTGGAATGTCTTTTTGTCTGATTGTAATATGTGTTCCCTTACCCAGTCATCTCGAAGGCCTCGAATGAACTGTGCTCTGAGAAAAACGTCTGAGATTGATACAGACTGGTCACACTGGCATTGTACGGAGAATTCACACTCAGCTATGTCACGTTGAAGAGTGGCAACAAACTCTGAAATGGACTGGTGTTCCGTTTGATAAATATTAAGGAAATAGTGTTGTGACACTACTGCGTTTTTCTTCGGAATTAACAAGGTCTTGAAGGACTTGACAAGATCATCAAAGGAGAGACCCTTCAGTGGTTTTTCTGGGCCTAAAAACGCAGCTAAATTGTTGTAGTGTGAAGAGCCAATTGAAACACATAAGAGCTGGCCAATTTTTGCTTTGTCTGTGACCCCTTTCATCGTACAATAGTTATCAAACCGTTCAAGGTAACACGCAAACTTTTCACGTTTTTGATCAAAGTTTTCGAAAGGCGCGATGCTCGAATAATTTACTGTGTTTTTTTCAGTAGGTTTCCCGGAAAGACACTGAAGTTGAGCAGTTACAGTTTCGAGGAAAACTTTCTGCTGTTCGCTGAAAGTCTTCATAAAAGATTCGAACTGTTGAGCATTCATTTCGAAGTGTTTTTATTGATGATTTGATAGAAATTAGTTTAATGCTTACCTTTTACGATCGCTTGAAGACAAAATAACACATTTTACCGGAATTTTAGTGTTGTTTGAACACGTTGATAAGGTTGGAACAAACACATAGGTCGCGATTTTCGGTTCACTCACGCACTGATTAAAACTCGTCGCCAATTGTTATGTTCTTTTTAATAGTAACAAAAGCACACACATGTTGGGGTACGTGAGAAAACATATATATTTTATAAAGTGAACAAGTAAGTAGTGGTACATAAAGATGGAATCTATTTTACTGAATGCCAAAGGTAACATGAAGGTTATAACTAATAACAAAAGGTGGCACAAGGCTGCGTGCAAAATATTACAGACACAACATTTACTATTACAGTTGAATGTGTACATTCAGATCCAACATCTGACTGAATACATATTCAACCAACTTTGGTCCTCCGGGCCGGATAAAATATTGTTTAGCACATATTATCACTGGGCATACGTCAGCATTAGTTAGAAGTATTCTTTAATTTCAAGCTATTACTTAGCTCTATTATCAATGGTGGTAAATATTTTATTTATTCAATTAGTATTATCAAATCGATTCAGCTATAAATTCTCTAGTTGAGCTAAAACCTCTATTTTACCTTTATTGCTGACTTTTCTGTATTATTTATAATATTATCAATCACATGGACCAAGTGTGAAAGCTTCACTCACCTATACGTTTACAGTGAGCTTACATATTGTACAGCTAACATCAATTACACCTCTTAGCTTAGTAACCTTCGCACATTTAGAACCTTAACTTTTCATTTTTTAATCACTTAATTATCATTAATATATCATATTAGATTTATTAATTAAATTAAAACCAATTCAATCTTTACTTTTTTGTGTTATATGAGAAAGGAGTCTTATCATGTCTTTCCTATTAAGCAATTGTTTATTATCTGAAAACAAGCACTTATATCATATTTTATATCGAATATTATATAATTACCTAATATGTTTAAAAGGTATTATTTCATGTTTTTCACTACAGATAACCTTCTTGCTAAGTAACTTGTTAGGTTATCCATAGACAGCTGCTATGAAATGTCTATGATTTAACAATATTTAGACGTTTCGCATTATCCTGTAAGTTTCTAAGTCATTTTAATTTTTTATTTAGTGCCTCTGTCTCTTTTCTAGTGTGCTAGTTTTCTCTCGCTGGTTCTTCTCTCTCATTATACCACAAATGTTCTTGTTTACCCCTTATTTATCCTTTATCATCGCTCTCATTCTAAAATCTCATTCCCCTTCTTGTGCAAAGATCCATCTTATGGAGTCAAGACTGTGCTGGTCGTTTATAGTCCTTGAAGACTGAAAACAACCATTTTGGAACGCTTTGAAGAGCATGGACAGCGGAAAAGGTTATCAAATACTCGATTCCTAATAGTGTGATCTACTGAATTTCCAATCCTCTAATCGGGAAACTAATTTTTGGTCTCTTTAAAACTGTTTTTTTTTTTGTCACTTTTTGGGTATGTGAAATGTATTTCTGGTTTAAATCGGCCGATTTCAATCGAGTTCAAGAAATAGATGGAATGAAGAGTAAGTTTTGACCGGAGGTTAAATGAAATCCGTCGCGGGACTGCGTGCGGGAAGTCATGTGAGAACGTAGTAAGGACGCTCTGAGATGTCCTCGGGAGGAACGCCATCTTTAAGTGTTTTGGCCATGTGAGTAGAATGAGCGTTGAGTAAGGTAGAATTGGAAGCAGGTAGGCCGAGACTTACACGGCTGTCGAGGGACTGAGCTGCTCCATGGTAGAAATGTGGAACGACCTAGGACAGATATAATTTTTAAAGACGGTCCGAGGCACTCCATTGGATTGTAAATAAAAATGAACGCATTTATTAAGTGTAACCTACTTTGCTAGCTATACGACAATGAAATTCGGTAAACCAATATTCCAAACTCCAAAATTGTGTGTTCTGGGGTTTGGCAAGGTTTTTTTGGGATTCAATTTACTTTTCTTTGAAACATTTAAACTTGGTTTATTAACGTCGGACATTGGACAGTCACTGGAACAGTGAAGACACATGAGTGAAAACATGATGGACCCCTCAAGAGAGTATCATGGTTATAGCTTTAATTAAGCTCGTTGCATTTCAATTAAACGGACGGGTATCCAAGAGTTACGAGTTATTATTATTGTTACCGTTTTATATTTTTTGCTAATGAATAAGCGAGATTAATGACTGTGAGCCGGAGAGGCAACTATTTTTTGAAAATTTAAACGGTAGCCAGTTGGGTGCTGTAGATAAAGTGTGCGATAGCATTGTCCTCTTGCTATTAGTCTCTGGGCAGACAAAGCCGCCAACCCGTTCTCCCTAGACCGTGAATTTCATATTTTTCCCTTGGCCATTCATTCATTGCCGCCCGCGATAATGGGCTGCTTGCAACGCTTTCGAATAACACATTCCCTTTCCATACTTTTCTCTAAATATATTTTCATTTGTTTTTCTCCCGATGAAATAAATGGCCTATACTGGAGAAAAAACACTGTCCTGCTCTTTTCCAATTCGATCGATACTACTAGATAACAATAGATTAAACTAGTTGATCCAACAATGGCTTTACCATTTTGTTTTCATAGTATGAAAGTGAACTAAATTTCTTAATTATGCATCTTTCAATAGGGACTTCTGAACTTTGACAGTTGATAGATGCCATATTGTTGAAGCTGCATCTGTCGAATTGGCTGTAATTTATTTAGTCTGTTTTTTCCCTATAACCCCTTTAATAATCCAAATTTACAAACAGATGAACAAAAAACACAATGTACAAGATTTAAAAGTTACTCCTATTGTTGCATACGCAGATGCATTGGAAGGAGAGTAGAATTCCAATAACAATTTCTTTGTAAAGTTAAAAAGTCAAAATACATATATACGCACCTGCATCGATCTGTTGTTCAGGAAGCTAGCAAGAATTGAATAGAGTTGCTCCGGGCATTCCCGTTCGCAGAGCATTTGACACTGTCCCATGTGACACTGAGTCAAATGCTTGAATGCGGTCAATCGAAATCATGGCTGTGGCTATGTTTCTATTCAAGTTATGGCCAGCTTCTGGCTGTACCTTTAGAAGGGGATGCTCAGCGCTCATACTGGATTGAAATCCAGTCTGTTCTGGCGGAATATTCTCATTTTCCGCGCAGTAGTTTTTGAGATAATTCAATATTATTTTGACGTAGTGGGCTGGGTGATCTCCGGTCTTTGCTGGCTTGAGTAATGGAAACAAGATGGCTTGTTTCCATGTGTCAGGAAAGTACCAAATCTTATACAAGAGTCGTATATGTTTGTGAGTTGTACTATCCCTCTCCTCGGCATTTGTTTTAGCAGCACTGTTTGTATCCCGTCGTGCCCTGGTGCCCGGTTTCCCTGACACCACCGAAGAATCACCTTGAGCTGCTTGTGGTTCTGTTCAGCATCTATATAGCAGGGTAGTAGCCCGTCCTAGACGTAGTATCCCTAGCGTAGTGGTCGGCCAGTTTCGTTGCCTGTTGCTCAGCAGTAAGAACATTGTCGCCTTCGTGAAGACGGACAGTGGCTGCCTTGCCTTTTGTAGTCTTCAACAGCTTCCAGAACTTTCTGTGATCGCCATGAGTGCTAAGAAGTCGCTCATCAAGTCTCGGATTTATATATAGCTATGTAGGTTGCCCTAAAATGTCATCTAGTGCCTTCGGCTGTTTCGTACACTAGTTTCCCCCTCTCTTAACTGACGCTGTAAGGTCTTTATTATTAAAATATCAAAACATAAGTGGATATTTTCTGGGCTGAGAAGAGGGAAACTTCTAATTATTCGTGATAAAGAGGTTGACACAACAGCATTATTCCATCCTTCTTGATACTTCCAGCCTGATGGTATAAACGCTCCTTCCAGCCTCCCCACTCCATTCATTGTGAAAATTGCTGAAGTATAGTTAAGATCGATGTTTGTTAATATTATATTATTACCTCAATATTTGTTTTTATTCAAAAGGAGGTTTGCGAGCTGTAATTATTTAATTGTTCGGTCACCTTACATGTCCTTTATTTCGTCACAAAAACTAATCGTTTATAACTAAAGCATTTAGAGAAAAAAGGATTTACCTTAAAAGTCACTGCCACTGATTCATATTGTTGGATATCAAAAATTTATTTATTAGAATAACACTTTCGGAGACACCACCATTAATATGTCTTTGAAGATGTGAAAAATGGGAACATTAAAGCTAGAGAGCTTAAATAGACCAGAGTTTTTTCCGTATTTTCAGTCGATGGATTACAACCAAAAACTAATCACCATAATTCTTTGTATTGTGGAATATTCAGATCGACTGAATTATATTTAGGGTTTCCTTGTTTTTCAAATTGCGTTTTCACCTGTTTGTGTATCATGTCCATTACGAGTCCCTTTTTAAAGTGAGAGACATAAAATTTTACATAGTTTAACATTATAAGACATGAAAAATGTAGCCATCTACATAAAACATGATTAAGTGTCATTAAATCGTGTGTATTAAATGAAAACAAAATCTGTATTTTTGTACGCCATCAAATTAAGAATAACAATGTCCTGATTAAGGATATGTAACTTTTATTTAGTTTTTTGTCACAACGTGCTAAAAAAAGTTAGTAAAACTGCTATAGACTTCGTGTGCACAACCGTAGCGAAACCCTTAATTACGATAAGCTTCGAACATATACATAACATACAGAATGGCATATTAAAGACCCACCCTCGAATGAAAATAGAGCAACTCGCTACTTTGACGATTGATCTACATGTGTACATGGAGCGAGAGATAAAGCAAGGAGATTCACAATTAGGTGCTCGTCGATATTCGGTCTACATTGATCACAAGTTGTCAGAAGCGAGTGTTGGGCCGACCGCAGTCGGAAATGGAACCGCTTGGCGACGGTATCTCTCTCGCTGAGTCATTTCAATCGCAGAGCCCAGAGTGGATCCCATACAGCCCAGAGTGGATCCCATACAGCCCATCCTGCGTCTGTCTCATAAACATCCTTCCACCACTCATTCATTATTGTTTCCATGTACGGCTTAACATTAACAACTTTATTATGATAAAATTACAATCTGCATTATTAGGCAATAAATAATTGAGATAAATGTTCTCATTCATACCCTATTTACAATTCATCATTCACTCGCTCATTCATGGAATATTTACAAACAGCCCAGAGTCCAAATCCACATGGTTGTCACCTCCCTCGCATGCGAAAGAGGAAACGGAGTCTTGGGAAGTCCCTCACGCTCCTCCGTCAGTCGCGTCACCGGATATGAGCCAGTGGAGGCTGACGAAAAGCACGAGAACCACATACGCTCAGGAGATGATAGGAGAAACTGGCCATTGACGTTTCAGTCTCCGAGGAGGATTATAGGGATGAGTGGTGCAGTGCAATGACTGTGCTACGGGATTAGGGTGGTTGGATAGGTTACTACGGAATTTCATGAACTTGGAAGTTCAAGAATGTAAGGTATATTAAGATCCCTATGAAGGGTTTTGTTGCTGACGTAATAAGGGGAATTTACTATTGTTCTGAGGAATTTTGATTGAATGGGTTGGATACGGCGGATGCTTGACTTTTTTGCTGTCCCCCATAGTTCTATTCCTTATGTCCAGATTGGCTTAAGTATAACTTTGTAGATTAGTAATTTATTTTCTATTGAGAGGTGGGATGTCCTTTGATGTAGTCTTTACAGTTGTCCAAAGCGTCTTGTCGGGGGCGTCACTAGGGGAGTGCCTAATCACTCTAGCCCTGGTGACAAGTGCGGATTGTTGTAGTTTATAACATGGACCATGTTCCATGTAGGCGTTAATATCTGACTCCATTTTATTGATAGGGATGTGTCCCGACAATACACTGTGTTCAGGATGAGGTTCAGAGGTTCATAAAGAATAAGACCAGTTTTCAGCGTTCGGACGGGAGATCGGCAGCGTAATAGTACAAGTCGTCAGAGGCTACACGTCTGTTTAGTTCTTGTCTTTTAGCTTCGTATGTGGGTTCCAGGTCAGTCGTTTGTCGAGATGGAAGCCTAAGTACCATACTGTCTCGGATACAGGGAGAGGAATGGTATTAAAATAAACTATTGGACAAGACTTGCGACGGAGGGTGAAGGTAATATAGGAAAATTTTAGCTTTGATCCGCCATTGGTTGTATCAATACTCGATCTTATCAAGGTGTTTTTGAAGGTTATGGGATACTATATTGGGGTCTCAGTGGGACGACAAGGCTGCAGTGTCATCTGCAAATGTATCCAAGAAGGTATTGAGGGTAGAGCGGCCATCAGCGGTGTATAGGTTATAGACGATGGGACCCAGGACACTGCCTTATGAAAGTCCTGTTTTTATGGGATAGTAGTTAGAAATGCAGCAGTGCAATACTGTTTGGATTCAAGGGCTAAGGAAATGTGATAAACAACGCAAAGGTCTTGTTAAGTAGTGGAAGGTCGTTGATGGAAACCAAACTGGTGTATAGGAAAAAGGTTTTTGGATTCAACAATTGGAAGCAGACGTTTTAATTGGAGTTTTAAAAATATTTTTGAGAGGATAGGGAGTAGGCTAATTGGACGGTAAGATGAGGCGTCATTGGGTGGTTTACCAGGTTTGGCGAATAGGACTATAATGGATAGGAATTTATGGTTTCCAGAGGAGAGGAAAGTGCGTCGTGCGCCCTGGTAGACAGAGAGGAGAGGTGGGAATTGAAAGAATCGGAACGGAATGATGCCAATTGCCGCTTTACCAATCTGCAGTACTGATTGTACGAGCGGTGATCAGCAGGATGTCGGGATCTTTGTCACACTGTTTTGGACTGGCGTTTGGATTGGATTAGGTCTTTGAGATGCTAACGTAAACGATTTTGATTGTGAATTTTTGGGTGACGGTGGGGCGATGATGCTTCCCAAGCCGACCTCGGGATCAGATTAGTGAAAGAATGCACTGCATCGTCTAGGTCTTGGGATGTTTTCAGGGACACTTTGAGATCTACGGAACGTATAAGAAGCTGGCGGAAGTGGTCCCTCGACTGGGCCTCTAATTAATGAAGGAGTAGGCAGTTTGTGAATTGGTCTTAGGGAAATGGTTAATAATAAAGGGATATGATCGGAAGAGAGGTCATCGAGGCGCGTAAGTGAATAGTTTATTGTTCCTAAACTATTGTAGAAGGAGTAGTCAAAGAGATCTGGATTTCGGTTGGGATCTGATAGCCAATAGGTGGCTGTGTCAGGAGAGATGTGGAGCAATTTTTCCGTGTGTGCAGACAGCAAAGCACGTCCTCGTGTATTCGTGGATCTTGACCCGCAGTGTTGGTGCTTCGCATAAAAGTCCCCACCCACAAGGAAACGATGTCCGATGGAATCTAGAAAGGAGAGTACTCACTCAAAAGCTCAATTCAAGTAGAGTAAGACATCGCACACTTAAGGGATTCTTTATGGTTATAATGGTTTAACATACGTTTTCATAATAATTCACTGAATTGATATTATCATACAGGACGTAGTGATCTTTAATATGTTACCCTACTATATATGAGACGAAAATCTTATTTTTTTATTACTAATTGATTGATTATTGTTCCTTGATGATTTTCCACTGGGTTGTCATCATTTTTAGCACCCATCGTAAGAGCTTCAATGGAATTACTATAGGGTTATAAAAAACACTGGTTGGGTTATGTTAAGAACACGGTTTTAATAAGAGTAATGGTAATAGATAAGTAGATAGATTAGAAAACAAAAAAATGAAATAACGAGTTTTCCGGTAGGCCTAGTACGCTATAATAGATTATAGCAATAAGGGATAACTTGATGAAACTTGCAAAGAAGGTGGTGAAACGTTTGAAAAAGCACGTTTCGGCAGGAAATGAGGAATAGGGAAGAAGGGGAAGGGATAGGCTGCGTACAAACCGCTATTATAAACTGGCGGGGGTACCCAAGCTAAATGTTTGCATAACTGAAAAACAGGGCAGTTTCCACTCAGCACGTCAAAGAAGAACTGACATTTCTTCAGCCCGTACAGCCGGGAGAGGGGAAGGTTAAGCGTGGGGGAACAAGGCAGCCAATCAGGGATTGACGGAGTTTATGTCTAATACGCTGTTATTTCAGAAAGATAAGAATACCCTATGCTACACTGATCCCGGTTTCGTCGGGCGAGTGAGGAAGTGGGACGGATAATTACAATTCCGCTATTAAAATGTTTGTCTTGGGAAATAAAAAAAGCTAGAAATAAATTTTGAAAGAGAAATTTCTGGCAAATGTTTAGAAGAACATAAATCTTTCTAGTTGCAATAGGTCACACAATCTCGGCAGAAAGCCGATTATACAATTTTTATTCCTCACTTCCCCGGCATTACGTAATGAAATAAGAAATCCTCTGTCTCTCCACCCTAAAGTTTATTTAACTAACACGTTCTCGACATCTATAAACTGTCATCTTCAGATGCCAATTAATGGTTAATAGTGGAGAAACAGATGAATTGTTATTTAATTATATCCTTTCATAACCAGTATCAACCATATATCTCCTTAATTAACTTATTAAAGACACTTATAATTAGCTTATTTTTTTATGGAGGTTGTTATATTTTTCATTTTTTTCCGGAATCAAATGGGATCTTTTTGTAAAATTTCTACTTAAAGTAGGACAGTGACAAAGTCTAGGACAGACAAATACACGGGTGAAAACAATTATCAAATCTACGGAAATTTATGAAGAATACCTTTGCTAGCAGAATACTAAGACACCATGACATAAAGGTAGGAACTAAAAGCTCAAAGCTTTAAAGAAAGTATCTATAATCAAGTTTAGTGCATTCCTTCACTTTGATGTAACATCTTTACGTCATATCATGTTGTTACTTTTTGTTGTCCCTATTTACCGTTTATGTCTAAGCTTATAACATTTTTTTTATATGTAACTTCTTTATGGTGCTAAAATTACAATGTGCCTTATTAGGCAATAAGTAATTGAGATAAATGTTCACATCCATACCATACTTACAATTCATCAGTCACTCGCTCATTCATACAATATTTACAAACAGCCAAGAGGCCTCCCAAATCCACATGGTTGTCACCCCCCTGGCATGTGAAAGAGGAAACGGAGTCTTCTGAAGTCCCCCACGCTCCTCCGTCAGTCGCGTCAACGGATACGAGCCAGCGGAGGCTGACGAAGAGCGCGAGAGGCTATAACATTAATGAAAACTTATAGATATTGCGCCAGTAAAGTATGACACACTTTGGAGGAAATGTAAACGCGCACATGCAGTATACTCCGTGCGTGACATAGACTCCATGCGTGAATGCGCGACACACAACCATACCATTGCCTGCCCTAGCATAAATAAGTATTGAATGGAATGGGACCACGGATTTGGGGAACTGTTTCAGAAATACTAATCCTTTGTTTTAAGAGTGTTCAGTATAATTTTCTATTTATTGAAATAGGTATTGAGTGTGGGGATACTAAGAACCAGTATCCGCATAAAACTAACATCTTTAGTGGCGTGACCTACTCCAGCAGTTCCAGCATTAGGCTATCGCTTGGATCTTGTGAGTTCAAGGACTAAGTCAAGCACTAAGTCTCCAGTCTCCAGTTGGTTATTGTCCAGAGTGCTTCTAGGGCTTATCTACCCATTTCCTATCTGGCACCAAGAAGGACTTTTCTATTTAATCAAGATAGGCCAACTTGCACAGAGTAGCTGGCGGGATTTCCAAGCCCTACTTCTTATCGGATTATATACAAGCTCTGACTGTAGTTGGTCTTGCATAATGTTTTTCTTGCAATTCTCAATTCAAAACTTTATTGAATGAATGATTAAAAAAAAGGTTACGACGATGCCGTCAAGACTCGCCATAATTTCTAGCTGACATAAATGTGTAATATGAGATAATTTGTCTCATGTAGTATAATAGTATAAGGGTTTATATGATATCGATTATAATGAACGAAACAACACAATCATATAGAAACAAAATATAGAAGAATGAGAGTGAATAAGTTTAGGGATGATTATTGGAGGAAACATAACGAAAGCGTGCATAGATTGATATAGACAGGATACAATTACAGAAAGGGAGATATTCTGCATAAATAAAATTGTGAATTATTAAACGAAGAGAAGAAAGTGTATATTGTTAGTGAAATGTGTATTTAAAGATTGGCAGTGATGGGGAGCGGGGCTTATTCACGGGAATAGAGTTTACAGGTGTGTGTCACGGATTAGAAAAGAATGATTAAAGGAAGCGGGTCTCTGGGAAGGGAAATATAGGTCGGATGGGCGGGCTGATGTAATAGATATTGAAATGTTAGTATCGATTTAGTCTGCCTGTATGTATGTTCTATCTATCCCATTCCCTTGAAATAAACGTTTGACAACGCCAACACGTTAGGGCACGTTTGTTAATAATGTTTCACTTGTTAACTTTTTTTTTTATTTGTTTAAAATCAATTTTGCCTAACCAGAAAGATATATCACACGACAAAGAAAATTATCAAAGTGAAAACCTCAATTAACAAGTAAATGCGCAATCCAGTCCAGTAAGTAAATTAATAGAGGGAATGTTGTAACAATAGAAACAAAAATAAAATATTAAATAATAATAAAACCTTGAAATTAATACATTGGAGATAAGATAGTAGATACATTAGGAATAAGTAACTTGTTAACAATTTTTGTTGTAAAGCTTGTTAACACAATCTGCCTGATTGGGCAATAAGTAATTGTCATAAATGATCTCATTCATAACAATTTACAATTTTCATTCACTCGTTCATTCATACTATATATACAAACACTCCAGAGTCCCCCAAAGTCCACATGGTTGTCACCTCTTTAGCGTGCGAAGGAGGAAGCGGAGTCTTGGGAAGTCCCCCACGCTACACCACCAGCCGCGTCACTGGGTAAGAGCCAGCGGTGGCTGACCAAGAGCGCGAGAGCCAAGAATAATTAGATCTGGATATGTACAATAAAAAAAACTTTTTTAACTGAACATTAACCAGTTGTTCCTTCACTGAAGTTATCTCTCCTTTATCTTGTCTCCTTTATTTGATTTCCGATCCTCAACAGAAAGGCTTTACTGTTTAAAAGGCACGGTGAAATCGTCTTTTCTCTGTCTGTATATTGATTAAAGAAACGATTCAACAATTTTTTGAGAGCCTACTTAACAGATCGCGTAATTTATTTGTCAATGTATTATATATTTACAGTTCTTCCTCTTAACTTCATATATTGGAATTGAAGGCAAGGGACTATGACAAAGTTGCAAAAGGAGCCACAACTGGTGTATAATTACTTCGCTCGAACTCCGTATTTGTCTTCAGAAGTCAAAAGAAAGATGAAAGTTATGTGGAAGAAAAACGGAGCGATGAATGGGAACCACTGAGCTTAAACCATTTGAAAAACAGAACACAGCACGGACGTCACTAGGAGCCTGTTAGTGAGACTGAGGATTGGCGAAAAAAAGGTGACGCATTTGAAGATTCTCTCGAGGAAGTTATCCAATAGCAAGGTAAATAGCGATTACGCAATGAGCTATACTAATGACACCGTTAAGGGTAAATGGTTGGAAGTCTGCGTTTTCTGACGACGTCAAACAGCAAATGTTACGGCCATCTTAACGTCCGCCAAAACGATTTTAATATAAAAAAAAGATTAACAGATAGTTTTATATTATACCTACATCTGCTAGATTTTAACGAACCGGAAAATTTTCACAATTTATTATTTTCTTTTTTAGATCATCCATTTCGTAAAAAAAAAAAAAAGAAACTAGTTCAAAATTGATATAAATAAATATTGAAAAGAAAATAGTAGGCGTTATTGTGGTGTAGTTATTTTACCAGACTGCCTGGAGCTCAACCTGATGTACGATCTATTCCAAATTTGAGACAACTCAAAATAAGTTCTGACCGGTAACACCAAAATCAGTACATTACACCGAGGATGTTGGCATGCCACTTTCAATTGATTTTTGATATGTTTAGATAAATCATGGGGAAAAAGGGTAATAAACTAATTGAAAACGTACACATGGCTTGGAGCGAGAACATTGAAGTATATATATATAAAAAGGTTACAAAAATGGTTACATGATATAAGGGTTCAATTATTATATTAAATAGTCAATTAGTTTTAATTATACATAAGAGTCTCCCCCACTATTCAAGAATTATTAACATTAAAATAGTACCTTGAATCAGAAAGTATGTATCTTGTGAGGGGACATCAATACTGAAGTGATATGTTAGGATCTCGAAACCTTTCTGGGAGTTTTCTCTGACGAACAGGTCTGTTTATGGGACATAGAGGAGTCTGCAGAAAACGCTCGGTTGAAGATGAATCTGGAAGATCATGAGGTGCCGATTGAGTGTGAGGTTCCTGAGGTGGACTCGGAGCTCGAGGAATTTCATAAGACTGAGAAGGGCCAAATGAAACTTTTTTGCTTGTACAAGGGTGTTTCTCAGTTGATTTATGTGACGCTCGAAAATTCTCCTTGATTCGTCCAGGTGGACAAGGTAATGTTGTTGACCCAACCTTTGCGTGACCTCACCAAACTCCCACTTTGGCTTGTTATTTTTGAAGACACGGATTTGCACTCTCTCCCCCATATGAGAAAATCTTCTGGTAACTTGCGTGGACTGAGAAGAGTGTGGTTTGGTTGGTAACAAGGCATCCAGGTGGATTCGGAATTTTCTTTTCAAATATAACTCAGCAGGTGAGGAGCCATTAGCAAGGGGAGTTGATCTGTAATGAAATAGGATATTTGTGACTTTTTCTGGCATAGCGGTATCGTCATTTGACAAGGCCCGCAACTTATCCTTAAGTGTCCGCACATTGCTTTCAGCAAGGCCATTAGTTGCTGGATGGCCAGGGGCTATAAATTTTTAAAAAAACTCCGTTTGTGCGGCAAAAAAGATGAAACTCTTCGCTCTGGAAAATGCTAGCGTTATCTGAAATAAGCTGATTTGGGAATCCATGCGTTGAAACTGAGAAGATTTATGGTTGAGGACGTGGTAGGTGCTTCTTTGATAAGTTCAACTTCCGTCCATTTTGACTTAGCATCTATGCAAACAAGGAAATAATGGCCCTGGAACATTAACTCGCGGTAAAAATTACGACTTACCGCGTATACAAGGAATACGAACTGCCGGCAATGTCCGTGTAACACGTCGCGAACTTGAAACTCGGATAGTTTAATCAGTTTTTTCTCGTCGCCAATTGATATGTTTAGATAAATCATGGTGAAAAACGGGTAATAAACTAATTGAAAACGTACACATGGCTTGGAGCAAGAACATTGAAGTATATATATATATATAAAAAGGTTACAACAAGGTTACAAAAATGGTTACATGATATAAGGGTTTCAATTGTATTAAACAGTCAATTAGTTTTAATTATACATAACAATTTTATATGAGAAGAAGATTAAATATTATTTTTGTTCTTGTATTACAAGAACAGTACAAATTATCGGTAATATTTCAGCAGGTGCTGGGATTTGTTTTTATAATTTCCCTCTCATAACATATAAGATTTTATCAGGCTAAAGAAAAAACAACAAAATTTACTTACAGAGAATATAGTTTATCTGTAACTGAGAACCCCTTTTTGGCACACTCCCATCGGGAAGATTCTCGAAAAGATAATACTGAACTACCTGAAGGAGTTCTGTTCGGAAAATGCTATAATTCCGTACGAGCAGACAGGTTTTCAGGCTCATCTGAGTACAGAACTTCCGCTTGTGAAGGTACAAACGGAAGCCACCCTCGGTATCAACAAGAATACAGCAACTGCTATGATTTCGTTGGACTGCACGCACGCTTTCGACTCAGTGTCCCATGGGATGCTGTGCCGACAGCTTTGCGACTGGGAATGCTCAGAGAAGCTATACACCATGTTGGTTTCGTTCTTGAAGAACATATCGGTGAGGGTACGGGTGGGTGATTGCCTCTCTAACCCATTCCCTCTGACTTGTGGAGTCAGACCAACTACGTAATCTTCTCCCTCCAAAAGGGGAAAAAATCCTTGTCAGTTCTCCTTGGCAAGACAACTCACCAGTTTTCTCAATGCACTATCTGGGTATAAAAATGGATAGGCATCTCCATTCCTCTACTCATTTTAGTAATAAAATAGACAAACTACGACACAGGTCTTACCGGCTATCGCACTTGCTAACTTCACCCAACCTGTCGCTTCGTGTCAAATTGATGATATATAAATGTGTCCTCCGGCCAGCTCTGCTGTATGGTGCCCCGCTATTTACCCACTTTACTGACAATACAGCCAAATGTCTCCAACATTTCCAGAATGGGATCATGCAAAAAGTGGTCCGACATACCTCTCTCGAGAGGTTGAAGAACGCTGACCTGCACCCGTTGCTTGGTGTGCCGTCGGTGGGTGAGTTCATCCGCCGGAGACACATCAAGTTTTTTGACTCGTTGTAGCGCTTAACCAACCCAGTGTTTAACACTATGACCCCACCACCCCTCCCACATCGATGGCAACAGACTGTCGGGGAAAAATTAGGTTAAGAATTAGTATGTAAGCTAGTTTTAAGGTTGATCAAAAAGGTGAGCCCCATGACCTTTATTAGTCAGTTTAGTCCAGTCACGTATAATGTATATCATTATACTTGTTTATTCATTATATAATTTTTATAAAATAACAAAACCTGTATATAATGTAGCGATGCTACAGGAAATACAAAAATAATTTGTAAATAGATTCGCCTGAGGATCTATAATTGTATATAATTATCTGTGAATTTAAAGGGGCTATGAAAGGGGGGAAAGAAAAAAAAGAGTTAAATTAAGATTTGTGATATAAGAAATAAAAGAAAATAGCTGGGCCGCTGGTCCTTGAATCCATTGTTTTCCACCTCTTTTGGGCGTAGGGTGGGCAAAATAACCAGGCCCGTAAACAAGGTTAGGTGTACTTGTGGATCCTCCCTCATGCACTCCATTGTTTAGGGGATGGGCGGACCAGGGTCATCTCATCAGACCCTTATAGATTAACTTTTCATGGTTCTTTGCTCTGCCCTTCCAAGCACGGTTCATTGAACCAGTCTGTCCATTCATTAAATTCTGGTGGTATGTTCCCATTATTATTCAAAAGTGGTATTTTCCCTTCGCTCTTTCGGCTACGCGTATTGTAATAGTTATTTAATCTAGGGCTAGGGCCCTCCCCATTTTCTCCCATCAAGCGGCAATTTCTTTTGATCAAGTGAGTGTAATGGAAATGAAGGACGCAGGAAGTTTAGGGCTCTGAAAGCTCCTCCGTCACAGAACCATCTTTACCATTGACTGATCTTTTGCAACTGCCCACCATTACTCTTGTAACAAATAGGGAAATAAGTATTAAACGAGATGAATATTATGTACGATAGTAGTGATTGAAATTGCATTTTTAAAAATTTTATTTGTTAACTGTTAATCACTAAATGATTGGCAAACACTGTTTAAATAGCCTGGAACGATATAAAATACGCTATTTCCCTTCCCGGCTACAAAAAATATTTTTATTTTTTAGAATTTATTTGTAAATGTACTGTTTATATCCCCAATCTACACTGAATTGCAATTTAGAGTAATGCTAGTTATATATTTATACTCCGCTTCCTCCTTCGCACCTGAGGGAGGTGATAACCATGTGGACTTGGGGGGCCTCTGGGCTGTTTGTAAATATGGTATGAATGAGAACATTTATCTCCACTACTTATTGCCTAATAAGGCAGATTGAAATTTTATCTTAATAAAAATGGTTGTTGTTGTTGATTTTTTGGAATATTTTTGAATGTTTAAATTTTGAATCCCGAACAGGATAGAGCTTAAAAATAGCAAAACTATTTCCCTATGCCTTTTTGGAATTAGAACCTCTCATTTTAGAGGACTATTTTGATAATTCATGTGCTTCTTTGACTTTTGAATTTAAGCTGACACACCAGCCATCAGCCCCACCCCACTAATGCTTGCCTTAATATGAATAAGTAAGGCTTATTGGGCACGCGCAAGGAATGTTGTATAGCATAAATGCAATCGGGACCCAGGAAACCCTATGTAACAAATTTCAACATTTCGTGAAAGACGTGTGGCGTCCCTTATAGTTCTTATGGTTATAAATCTTTTCCACGTTACTGAATCGTACGTGGAGCGTACCTGTAAAATTGGTATAAGCAAACACTTTATAGTTGCGAAGAAATGCTCTGTTGTAACCCTAGTACACCGGGTAAACTAAAACCAGTTAATCACCCATAATCCCACTTCCTCATCAGCTTTCTCCCTATCCTCTGTTGGGTTTTTATTAAACCCCTTCTTCCCTAAAATTGTACAGTGTGTGCGAGGGATTTGTTCCTCGAAATTACTAAAATGTTATTAATAAATAAATGGCAACTAAAATCCCTAAACTATATCATTGTTCCGCGTCATCCCTCTATTCTCCTGTGACCGGAATAGAGATATAGATGCTGCATGATGACTTAGATTCATCAAATTCATTTCGGGACTCTCTTGCTTATTACGTCATTATGAGTGTTTGAAATTTCACCAGTTGAAATCGCAACCGGCAAACGAGGCGACTGATTCGAGAAACTAATTAGCCTGGGGATAATTAGCTATACGTTTGAGTTTTAAGTGGACTGTAATTATTTGAGAGTCTCGTTAGAGAAATGACAATATCAAATGTAAACACAGTAATGTAAATTCCTACCTGCTGCGATGTGACGACAGCCTGCGAATCTCTCTTCTTGAACTCCGACAACCTAGAGATTTGGGCCCAAACTCCAGATTTATCCAAGTCCCGATTCATCCAATAGCTGTCTGCGTTTAATCTGAAATGTCGCCTCTCCAAGACTGCGTAATAGTGAATTGAATAATGACTAAATAAAGATAATGGCGTTGAGAATACGCTTGAAAAACAGTGTGAAAAATGACAACTGTGAAACTTAGGCCTGAGAGTCAAGGGGCACAAGCCGATTGACGGGCCGAACGAATGAACCAGATGGGTTGCGTATGGTGACAACCCGTGTCACGCCATCAGCGCCGGGGTGAAGGGATTCTACCCGAGCCATGGGCCAATGAAGAGGAGAAGTTGAGATTCCCTTGATGAAAACAACATCGCCAACAGAAATTTCCTTGGAATGACGATTCCATTTATGGCGTTGCATGAGGGTGTTGAGATATTCGTGAGACCAGCGATCCCAAAATTGTCGGGAGATCTGAGTGATAGCTTTCCATCTTTGGGTGAGTGAACATGATGGCGATGGGGGCATTTCTGGACGGGCTAATAAAGGAGCACCGATTAAGAAATGTCCAGGGCTGAGGTAATCGGATGCCTCGAGAGGATCTGATGAAAGAGGGCACAAAGGTCGGCTGTTAAGGATGGCTTCAATACGAGCAAAGAAAGTAAAATATTCTTCGGAAGTGAAGCAAGTATCTGCAGTGATACGGCTTAGAATGGTTTACCTGCTTCCCAAATACCGCCGAAGTTTGGAGCAGAGGGAGGGTTAAAATGCCACTGAATGCCTTGGGAACTGAGGTGCGAAGTGATTTCGGATGAATGATCGCGCATGAATGCTGAAGCTTCATTTAAGACGCGGTTGGCGCCAATAAAATTGGTTCCTCGGTCCGACAAAATGGATTGAGGTAGACCGCGACGTGCTATGAAACGATCTAAGGCCGAGAGAAACGAAAAGGTGGATAGCTCGGAGGAGAACTCCAGATGCAATGCCTTGGTGGTCAGACACACGAAAAGGCATAAATAACCTTTGGTAATGGGGGCCTTACGCAGTCGCGAAGACTTGACGTTGAAAGGGCCAGCATAATCGACGCCCGTGTTGATAAAGGGACGGCCTGGTGTCAGGCGGACCGACGGAAGATCTGACATCAGTGGTTGAGGCGAACGCGCTCTGAACAATTTACATGTGCGGCATGATGAAATTACCGAACGAATCAAACTGCGCAAAGATAGGATCCAATATTCGGATCGAATGTGCGCCATACAAGTGGTAGGACCAGCATGAAGGCATGTCAAGTGAGCATGACGTGCTATCAGATAGCTCGTTTGGGCAGCAATATTGGTGTTGAGCTGGATAACGCAACTAAAAACGCGAAAGTCTTCCGCCCACCCTAAGAACACCGGCTTGATCCAGAAAAGGGGTTAATGTTTGCAATGACTTGGTGTTTTGTTGGGTCTGAATACTAGCTATCTCGGCTGAGAAATAGATGGATTGAGTGGAAGTGACATAATATTGCATGGCAGCTTGTAACTCGGAAACCGTAAGGTCACCCTGAGTTCGATGCGCTGATGCTGCAATGCGAGCGTTGGTTGAGAAACGCAAGATCCAACCCAGGACTCGACGTGCTCTATTTAATGACGAAAATCGGGTAAGCAAATCGTGCAGGAAATTGCTGGATGAGACTGCCACCAATGAGACAGGATTGGTATTGCGTAACTCAGGCAGCTAGCTGCTCAGTGTGAGCTGAGGATGGTTCAAAGGCGTCAGGCCATGGAATTTGAGGTTGATTGGCGAGTTCAGGGCCAGAATACCACAATGTTTGAGAGTAAGGAGTGACAAATTGCTCAGCTGTAAGACCTCTTGAGGCCAAGTCAGCAGGGTTCTGGTCGGAAGATACATGCGACCAAGAGCGATTAGCAAATGGAATTTCATTTACGCGGGAAATGCGATGAGCAATAAAGGTTTTTAAAAGATGTGGGGAAGTGTTGATCCACGAGAGTACGATCTGAGAATCCGAAAATAGACGGGGACTGCAAAGGGGAAGGATAAGAAAATGTCAGCAATGAGCAAATAAGCTCGGACAGCAGCAGAGCTGCACATAACTCCAAACGAGGAATTGACAATGTTTTGAGAGGAGCTACACGAGTTTTGGCCTTCCAGAGAGTACTGACGCGAGAATGAGCGGTTTCTGAACATAAGTACACTACGGCAGCATAGCCGAGTTGAGATGCGTCGGCGAAGCCGATAAGGCTTAATGAAGCGTCATTAGGTTGTACGATATGTCGTGGTATACGAAGGCTACCCAGAGTGCTCATGT
Source organism: Acanthosoma haemorrhoidale (assembly GCA_930367205.1). Classification (NCBI taxonomy): domain Eukaryota; kingdom Metazoa; phylum Arthropoda; class Insecta; order Hemiptera; family Acanthosomatidae; genus Acanthosoma; species Acanthosoma haemorrhoidale. Next base: position 12,019,211 of record OV884009.1, read on the forward strand.
TGTGAACGAGACGAGACCACGATTGTTGAAGTGTCTGATTGATGGGTTCATCCCACGTAAGGCCAGACAACCATAATTGTTGTAGCATAGCTTTTAATGCAAATGTGACTGGAGCTACAAACCCATTAGGGTCGAAAATTCGCGCAATGTATGAAAGTAAGGAACGCTTTGTACAGGTTCCATCGAAGGGGGTGATACGGAAGATAAATGAGTCGGACGAAGGCTCCCAATTAAGACCCAGAATTTTGAGAGTCCGATCGGGGTCTGAATACAGAAGTGGGCATTCCAAATGGTCATGAGGCAAAGTATGCAGAAGCTCAGGATGGCTGGATGACCACTTGCGTAGCTGGAAACCGCCTAAAGCCAATAATTCAGTGAGCTGAGATTGCAAAGAGGCAGCCTCGCTAAGGCTGGAAGCGCCACAAATAATATCATCCACGTACGAGTTATGCATTATAGCATGAGAAGCCATAGGGAAACGGTGGCCTTCATCGTGGACTAGCTGTTGGAGCACTCGTACAGCCAAAAAGGCTGACGGAGCCATACCGTAAGTGACGGTATTAAGCTGCATTTCTTGAGTAACAGCGTTCTCGCTTGGTTTCCAAAATATATGCTGATAATGCCGGTGCTCGGGAGGGACGAGAACCTGGCGATACATTTGCTTGATATCGCAGCAAAGGGCAACAGAGTTGAGGCGGAAGTACAAAATGACATGGGAGAGATCTTGTTGCAGTTTAGGACCCTTGAGGAGTCGCTCGTTCAGCGAAACTCCAGTGGAGTCGGGGACTGAAGCATTAAAGACAACACGAATTTTCGGACCTTGATTGGTCTCTTTGGTTACAATGTGATGGGGTATAACGTATGTTGAAGCAGTGGAGGCAGGTTCCATGTGGCCTGCTGACAGATAGTCAGACATGAACATTTTATATTCAGCAACAATTGAGCCATGTTTGGCTAAGCGGTGCTCAAGTCGGGATACTGATGCTCGAGCTTGAGTGACGTTGCAGCCCAATGGGGTTGCACTAGGGTGAAATGGCAATGCGACGGAATATCTGCCGTCAGCATTGCGTCTAAACGTAGAAATGAAATGTTGTTCAGCAACATCATCCAAGGGATTGGAGATGGAGCCTTGATGGACGGATTCAACGTCCCAAAATGCGGTGAGTTGCTTGTCCACTTCAGTAGTGGATAACAAGGAAATGGTAGAGGGGGTCGGATTCATGATTTGAATCGGGCCTACAATGATGTGTCCAAAAATGGTGCCAATGGAAATGGGACCATGCTGAATAGGCCGAATGCCAATTTGAGTTATCAAGCGGGGAAATACGTCAGCCCCCAATAAAATGTCAATTTTATCGGGACGATGAAAATGAGGATCCGCTAAACGAAGACGGAAGAACCGTTTTAGGTTTTCCTTGGGGATTTCCATGCTAGGAAGTTGGTGTTGATTACGGCAACACAGAGAGAGAGTCGTTTGTTGTTCAAACGGGAAACCAGTTGGATATTGACCAAACCTGTTGACAATGTATCGGAAGAACCTATTCCGGATACAGCCATGTGATTAGGAGAAGTAGGCAAACGCAAGTTTTGCACTATACACTTGTTAATGAAGGACACTTGAGAACCGGGGTCAATGACACCACGGATGGGATAAATAGAACCAGTACAGTCGGTTATGAAAGCACGAAATGTGCCTAAAAGAGAATGAGCACGTTCCTGAGTGGTTGAACGAGCAGCTGAGCATGAAAGCACTATTGGTGCAACACTGGGATTTTCAATTGATACCGATGGAGCTGGAATGGACATGGCAGAAGTTGACGGGGTTGCTATTTGCTGATCCGAATGTAATAACGTGTTATGCCGTTGTGAATGACATTTGCGGCATGATGATGTCGATGTGCATTTGGACCGCAGGTGACCACCAAGGCAATTGAAACAACGCTGATTCTTTTTCAGGAGCTCATATCGAGCTGAAATAGGTAATTGCTGAAACTTGCTGCATTGTGACACATGTTGATTGTGAGAGCAGCAGAAGCAGGAAGCAGGGGCTCTAGCTGAGCGGTTATTAACACTTGCATGTGACGTCTGAGCAATATACGAATGAGATTTGACAGCAATCCGAGATTTAACGCTGGGTTCACCAATTAACTGGGTAGTTTCGATGGTTTTGATCTGTTGATTGACAAAATCCAATAAGCTTTGGAAAGTAGGTACAGTGGTGGAATCATGTTTTAGTTCAAAAGCATGTCGAGATTTAGAATCCAAATTTTTCAGTGCTAATGACACTAGCAAAAAATCGCTCAAATCATCAAGTGCCAAGGCTTTGAGAGCATTGGCAGAATTTTCGTGAATGGTCATAAAGCCCTTGAGGTCAGACAATGAATTGGATTTGGCAGTGGGAAAGTCGAGTATGCTTTTGAGGTACATGTGACCAATTTGTCTCGGATTATTGTACCGGGCAGTTAGAGCATCGAATGCCAATTGGTAATTATCTTCGGTTAGATGGAATGAAGCAATGACAGAAGCAGCTTCATCGATAGTGGATGTTTTAAGATAGTGTAATTTGGCAATATTACTTAACTGCTAGTCGCGATGAACCATGGAATTAAAAAGTGCAAAAAAATTAGGCCAATCGGAATTTAGGAATCTGAATTTTTGGCAGATGTGGATTTGCTACAGATGGAACATTTGCAACGGGATTGACTTCAGCTTTCAATACTGAAGGTTCAGTTTTTTTGAGCTGAAAATATTTAGCTCGGATTGTGTCGATTAATTGCACAAAGGCTACGTAAGGTTGTGTAGTTTCAACTTGATCAGTAGCTGGCAAATGCAAATTGAATTTTTTTATGAGAAAATTAAATTTCTTGAATTCCTGTTCAATTTCAGGTAAGCGTTCATAGTTGGCCTTAAGCCGAGGTAAATCGGCTATAGTCATTGTCTTAGCAGAGTCTGATAAAGCAGTTGCAACTGCAAAACTATCATTTCGCTGACTAATAGCTAAATCGATTTGTTGTTGTATTTCTTGGGAAGTTGGTGGAGCCATTTTAATGCTATTACTATCAGGAATAAATGGAATTAGTGGATATTTACAGGAAAATATAAAGGAAATTATGTACAATGAAACAGAAATTCTGAAATTCAAAAGATAATAAATGATAAATGTTGAACTTTTGTTCAAATAAATAAATAAATGTGAATATTGAAAATTAAATTGAGTATTAATAAAATTAATAGTTGGACAGAATAATCCGGAATACGGAGTACCAATAAATTTGTTTGAAATTTCACCAGTTGAAATCGCAACCGGCAAACGAGGAGATTGATTCGAGAAACTAATTAGCCTGGGGATAATTAGCTATACGTTTGAGTTTTAAGTGGACTGTAATTATTTGAGAGTCTCGTTAGAGAAATGACAATATCAAATGTAAACACAGTAATGTAAATTCCTACCTGCTGCGATGTGACGACAGCCTGCGAATCTCCCTTCTTGAACTCTGACAACCTAGAGATTTGGGCCCAAACTCCAGATTTATCCAAGTCCCGATTCATCCAATAGCTGTCTGCGTTTAATCTGAAATGTCGCCTCTCCAAGACTGCGTAATAGTGAATTGAATAATGACTAAATAAAGATAATGGCGTTGAGAATACGCTTGAAAAACAGTGTGAAAAATGACAACTGTTGAAGACAAAAAAGGACGCTATAGTGAACATGAAGTTACCAGTTGAGAGTCAAAAGTGGGGGGGGGGGAAACTATGATCGAGCCGGCAGGCAGCGCCAGCGTCTGTGATTCACTGAAACACCGAATGGTTTCGGGTAATTACTTATTGAATAGCAAATTCAAATTAAAATGAAATTAATTTTACGCAAATGGCGTAAACAATGAGTATTAAATATTTAAGATATATCAAACATATATTAATAATTATTAGTTTCGCTATGCATTACCACTGGTCTCAATCTGAATAAAATTTGATTCGAACAAGATGCTGTCACTTAAATCAAATGGTGATATTTTGATTATTCTAGATGTAACACTCCAAATAGAGGCAGGTTTATTTAACAAAGTCATGTTAAATAAAGTATTGAATACATCATAAGTCTCTCCAAATGTATATTATGTAAAATGTATAAATATTCATAATATATTCGAGACGTTGACGTTTCATACAATCAGACTTATTCTAGACTTGGATTAAAACAAAATAAATGCTTACTAATGAAAATCCTTGGGTGTTTTTTTTAAATTAAATTTTTAAATGACAGAATAGGCGAACAATAGGAGGAGAAACATTATTATTATAAATCAAATTTATTTGAGAATCCATTAATTAGGCTGAACAAAGGTGCCTGAATGATTGAAACGATACCTTGTGGTTGTATTTATGTGTTATTATTATCGCCAAAAAAGAAGATTATTAATAATTACCAGGTAAAGAAAAATTTCGCCATGATCGGGACTCGACCACCCTAATGTTTAGTCGTGGGCTCTACCGACTGAGCTACCCTCGAGTGACCACTTTCAAATATCCATTGCCTCCAACAATTCTCAACTAGACTGTACGCCCGAGAGCTAGTTTGCCTATCATAAGGCTGTATATGGAAATATTTTAATTTATCGTTTTTAAATGATAAATTTTTGTTGTGGTATTCGTCCCACTATTATTTATTATTTTTAATATTTAACACCCCGAAAACAAATTAGTGGCAAGATCAGGACTCGAGGGAGGGTGGAGTTATGAGTTTCGTTTAGAGGGTAGAGGGTGGATCCCAGACTGGATATTGCGTTACGATCTTGTTGGTAATTTGTTTCTTTGGCTATTAATTATTAATCACGCTTACTTAATCTTTATTGCGTTTCATAATATTGTAATTAAACAACAACATATATATCGAATCTATCGTTCTATTATTAAAAAACAGTTGTTCAGCGCTCAAAGTTGCCGTTTGGGAATGGAGTCAAGAATACTGTTTGTTAGTGAAGGACAGATCAGTGAAAATCCTCAGGTTTGACCTGACCTAAAACCCTTTACACTTTGTGAATTGAATGCTAAAAATACGCCGAGCCAGCAAAAGCAAAACGGGTCGGGGAATCAAAAACCCCAACAAAGCTTACCGAATAAAGGGAGGAAAAAAAATTTCCCTGGAAGGCTTGGCTAATAGTGAGCTGGGGTTACCTGGCTCATTGTCAAGCCATCCTTCCCTTGCTATTTTTCCTCAGCACGGGCCAAGCAGCTTTATGTTTTTGTAGGGTCCTATCTTCGATATCTGCCCTAACGCTTTGGTTATACTGTTCTCAGCCCTTTCTCTAAGGACAGGATAAAATAAGCTCGCCGAAAATAAAATATAACAGCAAATCAATTTATCAACGTCCCTTTTAGAGAAAACATTCAAAATGAGCAATTTATCTTGACTAGAAATGGCGAAAACCCCCATTTTCAAGGTGTTCAGAAAATGGAAATGACTATGTGAGGTATATTGTTTTCATGTGAGGGATACTTAACTAATATATATTTCAAATCTAGGTTTTCATGACTTTCTTAGGATAAGTACTTTGGGCCAAGGTGTTACTGGAATGAAAATGTTCAGAGGGCTTAAACTGTTAACGATAAATGCAAGAAACAGCTACGGAAACCTGCGGTTTTGGTAATTATTTGGTCAATAAGTCAAATATGCTGTTCAAACCTAATCGAGCAAAGGTCAGTTTCGTAGCTACACATAAATGCTTTATTAATACTTAATGTCATTTAATCCTCTCCGTCAGTCTATTGTTGACGCTTGATACGGAAGGGCACAATGGACAATTTTAACTGCTCACACCTTGATTTAATGCAAATAGTTTTAGACAGCAATTATGACGTTGCAGAATGCATTGCGACGATTAAATGTAATAACCCACAGTGCATCTCCGCTCACCTAGAATAACGTTTTGTACAAGCACCAAGACTTGCTCTATGACGCATGCCGAACTATGTGATTCCGTGCAAGGTGGTCGTGAAAAATCCTTTAAGGAATGCTCACAGGGCACCAGTCGCCATAAAATTAAACAAATTCTTGACAGTGTGTTTGAAGAACTCATAATTGCCGTGGCGAAGGTATTCCAAAGGCCAACTTTTTCCGGCAGCTTTGTAAAAACATAATCACGCCGTACTTTGGCAGTCATCGAAGGAATTAGGGAGTGATGTTTTCTCCAGGTATGACCAATTATTGGACCAAACAAAGCTGCCAGATAATATTGATATACCTGAAAGTTGTGCCACAGTGAGGTTGCTTGACCATACTACTGAATGCATTTTCCTCATGAAATCTGAAAATGGTTTAAACTCAATCGGTGACCAATTTGTACTCGTATCCAAATCTACTCCTCAAGATAGTAATACTCCGACAAATAAAAGCAGATTTTAAAAATAAAGCACGACCTATGCGAATGTGGTTTCGTCCAATCTATTCATAAAATACCTTTTGTACCGAACCAAAAACACAAGTTAGATCTCCACGGAGTCGCTAAAAAGCTTTTGTACTAAAACGTGCTTAAAATTTTAAGATGTTATTTCATTTTTTACAATCAATCAGCATTCATTAAATTGCAATAAAATGGCAATCACCGAGATGATGATGATGATAAGTCTCCCGATTCATGCCTGAAATGAAAGCTGGACGTTTTTACTAATCTTGTAAAAAAGTAAAATAAATAATAACAATAAGGGTTGTCATCACGAACTTTAGGTTTTAGGTCGATTCAGAAGACCCAAGATTCTATTCCGCTTTTCAGATATGCTCAAATTAAAAGTTTTCTAGAGCTTTGCCGTTTTTATGCCTTTTATGACCACTATGTGGCGTGATAACGAGTAAAAATATGTCGTTATTTAATGGTGGTTAATGAACCTAGTTCCGTTTTATTTCAATGTGTAGACTGTATTTAGATTGTCGTTAGTTTTATCTTATTCAAATCAGTAATGTCGATATCACTTAACATATTTAATACCACTTAAACTAAACGATATTTGATCGAATAAAATACATGTCATCAGGTAAAAATTTATCATCTTTCAACAGTTAAGACATAAAAACACTTTATTGGTAAAAAACAACTCAGAAGAATGCCAACATTTTGAATGAAGACTTTATATATGGGCGGTGACTAGGCACAATGAACAGAAACAGGTATGGACTGAGTGGGATGTGATAATAAGTCCTAGATCAGTGTTCTATAGCATTAAATAAGCCTGGTTGATTTTACCCGAGCAGATGGGTTTTTTAGGGTTCTAGCGGTTTATTCATCCCTTGAGAGGTATTCGGTCAACTGCAGGTTATACCTCAAGTAGATAGGTTTTTTAGGGTTCAAGCGGTTTATTCATCCCTTGAGAGATATTCGGTCAACTGCAGGTTATACCTTAAGTAGATAGTTTCTTAAAGGCTCTTAGGTAAATAACTATGAATCCCCTCCGGTTAATTGCTGTAGTACAGCTTTGCCTGCGGGGAGCTTATTGTTTAAACTTTACTTATTTTCTTTATGCCAAGCCGCCGACCATTGCTGGGATAAAGTGGTAGGACTGTTAACTGTGGTCTTTCCTTGCATAAATATTCGATGAATGTATGGATGACGCAGAGGACTCACTGTTACATCCTAAAAGGGAAAATTTGCAATGGTTAGAGATTTGATGAGGACAGATTCAATCTCAATGAGATTTACGAATTGTCTCAGGTTCTCCTCTAAAGATTAAATCCTAAATTGTTTTAATTTTAGCTTAGTGACCTGGAGAGTAGGTTACAGTTAATTAAATGTTACAGTAAGATAAGCCTCACCTTAAGCAACTACTAAACTAGGAAGATGAACAAGATTAAATTTCATGAATTTAGGTAATGCTATTAAAAATGTGTCCTATTATTTATTCCTATTATCCTATTATTATATTACCTAAATACATCAACATCCACAATAAGGAGGTCATGCAACTTACTTTAACCACAATAATACTGAGCCAATAAAAATCATTATTATTTATATTGCTAGATTAATGAGTGGTTAAAAGTTAAGCTTATTTAATGTTTAACACATGATGGATTTTTCGATTTATCTTTGTGGTGTCAAGCATAAATGATAGCCTTAAATTAGAATTCAATGTGTGCTTGGTGGTTAATATAACAATCATGTGGGGTTGGGGGATCTCTGAGCTGTGTCTATTTCTGTATTTTATTGAAATGAGCGAGGGAGCGTGGAGTTGTAAGTATGGCAAGGGCTGGACCATTGATCACAATTGCTAAATAGGGCAGATTTTTATTTCGGTAAATTTCTCTCTCTTTCTCTTAAGAGCAATATTGTTGTTTAAAAAATAATAGTATAACTAAAAATTTGAATATAATTATTAATTTTATTATATTATGCGGGAGAAACAGTTTTAAGGATCACTCAGGCTATTATAATCTGGCGAAGACAATGGTGGGTATGCAAAGGAGAGAGATGGTTTAATATAGGGAAAATGGGGGTGGGGGTTGCTAAATGCCTGACTCACGCCGTGGTGTAAGGGTTGGGTCACAAGAATGTTGAGGGCCGGCCAGCTCCCCTCGTCTTCCCCCTCCATTTAGTTTTATTTGTTCCCTGCCGTCATTATATACATTAAAAGAGAAAAAAAAATGTGTTCAATAAGCTTCAAATTAAATCATATGCTCCAATAGTCGAAATAATATGCCTTTACCATAAGCCTAATATTAGAATCGATTTCAAATCTTGGTAACTGGTAGACACAAAGATTACCGACTACCGAATTTACCCGCTGAAAAATTGTGTCTTTATTTATTTTTTATTTAAATAATTGTATAACACAACTCGTTAAATGGGAATACAAATACATCATTGTATTTGTTCATCCGGACTGTAAACAAATCCAAATAGCTAGACAATGATCCGAATATTGGTCAAACAATAACTACTAAAATCGGGTCAGACTGTTTAAAATACGCTATTGCTACTGGCACTTAACTTTTTTCAGTATCTTTGGATTTATTTTCTTTATTTGATAAACCTCATGAGGAAATAATAAGAACTATAAATTTAATGTAGCTTCTGAGGAGTGACATAGAGGTATCGACCCTTTTTTTTTCATGTTTATTTCCTGGTTTGTAGAAGATACGGAAAAACAGAAGAAATTCCATTGTCCCCGTACTTGTTTGAAAGTAAAACCTTACCATTAGAACTCGTAAATTAAACAAACAATGTAGATTTCTGGTAATGATTTAAATTATTGCAAATTTATATGTTATTATAAATTAATAACAAATATTAAATTTGGACAATGAAAATTTATTAATTTTGCAAAAACAAAATTGAGGTCCTAAATTAGCTTACGTCCCACATTATTAGTCATATTAGGTGAATGCGGCCCACTTCAAGCCAAAAGGAAATGTAATCAAAATTAAACTTAATATTTAAGGAAAGGTTAAAAAAGTGGTGGCTCATAAATTGAACTGATGAAAATGAAATTCACTGCCCCCCCCCCCCCAGCACCCGAACTGAAATATATATATTAACATAAAATACATAGTAAAAAAATGAAAATAAATCTGGCCACCCAATTATGGTATGAACAATTAATATTAAGACTAATAAAACTGACCTACTAAGAATTAACTAAAAAATATAAATATAATCTATAGTTTATTAATTGTCTAATTCAAGGAATAAAATATATTCAATAATATAGCTGGGGAGGTATGTTGAATTTTATCTCTCCAACCGGAGATACACGAACTAGTCTCGAGAAATACGTTGGTCCATTCAGAGGCTGATGGGTTAAATCGGTCCACAGGCCAAGAGGAGGCAGAGGTACTCTATGCAGCGTTGTCTCGGGGAGAAATCACTGAAGAAGAAGATGACTCATCAAGCTGAGATACTTTCTGAAGAGATGTTTTGCTTTGACTGTCGGAGAATAAGATGAGTTATCAGGCTGAGATGGTTTCTTTAAGGCTCTCGCTCTGATTGGTTAATGTGAGGCAGAGAGAGGGAGAGGATGGAGGAACTGAGAGACGGAATCCTCCCCGCGCGCGCTAACACACAACACTTGCGTCAAGCACGTACACATTTCACACACATAAACAGCCCATAAATAATGCGAAATACGAAAGTAATAAATTTTACTAAAAAGAAAATATGAGAGCCATCAACATATATGATGGTTGATGATTCCGATATAATTAACAATACTATACTCTCTTTCAGAAGTTATAGTTGTTTGCGGTCGACCACATCATCTTGGAAGAATTAATGAATTTTCTTTGGATTCTCACCTTGTACTGCTTCGTTGCATACCTACTGTGAATCTTTTCCTGGTAGAAGCCGAAACAATGCTCCAAAATGGACGGGTTTTTCAGCATCGACTCTGTCAACGTGTTTGGGGTCACTAATTTCATATCTGAGTGTTCGTTCCAGTACTCAGGGCTTTTCTTATTTCTGTGTGATTATAATTGGCTTCTTTATATTATGGTGCCGGCGTATTGACGGAGGATCATATTGTGTGGACACTCGCCACGCACATGGGCTGGTGTTTCAGTCCCTGCCACACCTGAGACAAAGGCGAATAATAAAAAGAACATAATAGATTGTAGGCAATGATCAACACATAGAGATATGTCGGACCTTCATCAAAAGGTGAGCTAGTAGAGAGGGTAACTCAATCGAGTTTCGCACGCTTGGGAGTTCCCACTGACCGGATCCCATCAATGAATGTCCGACTTTGGACGGATACACTCTAATAAACCAAGTTATAGAACTAAAACGCAACATCCAGTTATCTCGGTTCAGTAGAGATAGTCATCAACTTGCCTCTCCGTTAAAAAAACAAAAAACATGTTAGGGTAAGCTTATTCATCGTCTTATAGCACATACTGCTTAAATAGGGCTACAGTTGACGCGCGTCCTGACTAACTCTAGCCTACTCACCGACTTAAGCCCTATCCATTTCCTGCCTTAGTCACCAACCTCTACTAAGGAGCAAAAATTGGTGGAATTGTCTCAATGTTGTTGTAGCGACCGCTAACTACATAAGATTAATTACCCTATACTCTATTCTATATATATTGTAAATTGATTATAATATGTTGTAAATTAATTTAAACCAATGTAAATAATATTACCAAACCATAAGTCATATCAGTGTAAGTATTGTAAACAATAAAAGACGCAGCTGCAAAAAACTAGCTTAGGCCCCTGCAGAGGGAGTCAGGTAGCTCCAGGGGCTGGGTGGGTCCTGGTCTAGAACATTCAAGCGTCTTCCAACCCTGCAATGTGGTTGTTCAGAATAAAACCCCAGCCCATTGGCTACTTTGGGCTATATATACCCCCTAGTTTTAGCCGAAAATTTATTCTAACTACGCGTCTCAGGACTGGTAGGTACTTGCAGCTGCACTGATGTGTCTATATTTCTCCTTCTCATTTATGAAAACCTCTGCATCTTTCTTTCCTAACCTCGCTATGTTTTAGTCCAGCCTTGTCAGACCCCACACTTTCCTAGTGGGATTCTCTGCCTTCGTCTCGCTAAAACTAGCACCTCTTTGGAAGAGATTTCTTCCTTGCGGACAACAGTCACCTGGGGCCCTACGAACTTTACCTAGTAGTGTCTCCCCCAGTGATTCAGACAGCCTCTCTCCGGTTCACACTCGCCTTTGGGATCCGGACGGTTTTCGCCTACCCTCAGATACTGAGTGTGAATTCGTGATCATTCCAAGACCACATAAACTACCTACAATACCTACCCTATGCCTCTTCTCCTGAACATAGTGCACTGTCGGGGCACATACCTATCAGATATGGAGTCAGATAGTACAGTAGTAAGACCCGTCATGAAGCAATTGCCCAGGTCTTAGCCTAATCAAACCTCACTTCGTCACTACGGATAGGGTAACTAGGCACCCCCTCGTAACGACCCGACAGTTGTCAATATTAGAGTCAATAATTTTGAATATGACAGGGTCTTTTATTTCTACCGATTATTTTTCGTGATGTCAATTATAAACTAAATTATATTTGTATAACTATATATTTTTATTTTTTTTTCTTAACCCGTATTTTCCATATTTTTTAAAATAAAAATTACAAACAAAAATATAAATTAGCTGTGAGCGGCTCCTCATACTGCATAATATATGGATTTATGGAGTTCTTATCCTAAAAACAAACATGATCTTTTTATGGTTAAAACCTATATAAGTGGAAATAGGACTAGGTGATAGGGCTGACTTTGGGGTTACAATAAAGAGACTTACAAACTAATCTTACATACTATGTATAGTATATATATGTACAATTTATTAACTTCAAACTATAGCGTACCTGCCTCGACTGCCTTCTGTCATCGATGGGAAAGCGGAGTGGGGGTAACCGTGTTAAACACGGCATTGGTCATAATTTGCAGCGAACCGAAGAATTTGATGTCTACGGCGAATGAATCAATCGTAGGCAGCTCAAAATCCTCGGGAAGCTCACTGTTTCTCCTCTGCTGGAATGTAGATTGTCGGACCACTTTCATGAGTATACCGTTTTGATATTATTGGAGTCGCTTTGGTATCGCTATAGTCAAATGACTAAAAATCGGCGCACAGTACAGATATGTATATTTGTGTATAGAAACTAAATAAAGAGCGTAAAATGTTTAAGAACACTACCACGAGGTAGCCGGAAGCAGTTCTTGTAACAAATTATTGTCTAAAAGTTTATCAGGGTATTTGTCTAAAAATAAACTAGTTTATACGTTAATTAATGGTGACCTTTTTAACAATTAAAACAAAAACAAACTGCGAATATCTTTAATGTTGGAAAAAAAAAACCTCTTGAAATCTACTCGAACGAGCTTAAATTCAAGATATATATTCAGTATTGGATAAAACTAAAAATTAAAAAAAATTATGGATGCGGCTTTAATAAACTAAAACTTAAAAATGTATAAATTACAACTAAAATGAACTTGTAGATTTAATAAAACTGGAACTAACGTTTTAATTCAGTTGAGCTATGGAAACTATATTGTGATTGCAACTTAAACTGAAACTAACGTTTTAATTCAGTTAAATTATGGAAATTATATTGTAATTGCAACTAAAACTGAAAAAAAAAATAACAGTACTTATACTCTAATTAGATTTTTATTATACTGTATGAATTAGCGAATGAATGAAAACATTTATCACAATTACTTATTGCCTTATCAGGCAGATTGTAATTTCATCACAATAAAGAAGTTTCAATATAGATTTTTATAATTAGTTTGATAATTATTGTATATTGACAATAACAAGTTTCGATTATTACTATATAATATTGGATTTCGTTGCAATGACTAGGAGATGTTAAGTAAACATTTCCGTTAGTAAACGGATCTCTAGTCTCGCTTTGATGGCGAAATAGCAAACTTTTCTCATATTTTCAAAAAGAAATTAAAAAAAAAAAATTAATTTTTTTCTTGTCAGCAGCTACATCAATATAACCCTTCTGATGTCTACACGATTTAGTATTTAAAAAAATAAAATTGAGTGATGATGGCTTCAATATCAAACTTCACTTCGGATTTTAATGGGACTCTTTGAGGTCGCTGTCAATACATTTTTTTCTTCAGGATTACCCGTTATTAATGACTAAGAAAAAAGAAAAAATTACATAAAAAGAGCATCTGTATTTTTATTCTGTACTATACATTTTGTTCTAAAAACATATATACTCGTATATGTAATGTTGATTACAATGTGCACAATTTAATGGTGGGTACAGCTATAAATATTATTAATTTCGTTTATTCCATTATTTTATTTGTTAATCATTTAATGAAACTATTTTCCAGTGAATAGTGATGGTTTTAGATCAACTAATTTTTATTGTGAAACGTCATCATGCGCCCTAAAAGTTATTCATTAGACCCTATTTCAATTTCAATTGTTTTATGTTTTCATAGTCTCTGACGTTCTGGATTCGCCTGGAACTATTTTAAGTTTTAACTGTGAGTTCACGTTAGCCCTATGTTAATAATTGATGTAATGATCAGGTTAGGCTGATGAAACAATAATGTTAAAGATTCTTAAATATCCATATGTCGTCCATAAATAATCTCGATAAAAATGTTGTGATCTCTTTTTCATCAACAAATAAATCCATTTAACGCTGACAATACAAAATATGACTGAAGAGTTACTAACGGCGAGTGTTGCTACTTATAAAATAATTGTGAAAACTAAATCTTTAGATGACTAGTGCTTCATTTTAATTGTGTTGCGAAACAGGTGTGACTTGTTATTCGTTATTTTGTTTTGAAGCCTCCCTTAGTATATAAAATGTATCAGAGAATTAGCAGTTTTGCAAACGCGTGTTAGGTTAAAGTATAGTGTACTATAGTTGTTAAAGGTGTTAAAGCAAGTTTTAATAACATTTAAAAAAAAAGGTGCATATGAATTATCATTCATTTGATACCCTAGTCAATACGAGAGTAAAATATCAATTTCGTATTACCAAATAATTAATTAACATACCTTAAATATGTTTTTCGGAGCTGAAAAGATCGTGTAATTGAATTAAATCTCGGTAGAAAATTTCATGTTGATGAAATCCTAATTAAAAAACTTTTTCGATGGAATAGTGTAAGATATATATGCAATAGAATTTTCCTAAAGGTGTCATATGGTGTCAGGCTTGGCATATACTGCATTGAAGGTGTCAGGCTTAGCATATAGTGCATTGAAGGTGTCAGGCTTAGCATATACTGCATTGAAGGTGTCAGGCTTGGCATATAGTGCATTGAAGGTGTCAGGCTTGGCATATAGTGCATTGAAGGTGTCAGGCTTGGCATATACTGCATTGAAATTTGGTTAGTTGTCTCTACGCTCATATATTATATTTACTATTTTTTTTTATCCCTTATAAAAAATACATGAATGAGTTATTACAGCGATGCAAATAGTATAGTTATAAATCCCAGATTTATCATTGCAAGGCTGTTGTTTCCGTAATCTCATTTAAGTGAAAGAGCCGGCTTTAAATGCTGGGATGATTACAAAGGCAATAAAGCGCCTACTGTCAAGTAGGTGTTTGCCATTATTTGATACGAATTCTCACGATTACAGCTCTTTTTTATTGGCTGATTCTAATTAAGTATTTGGAAGTTTAAGTTAGAATAAACAATTTATGACATGAGATTGTCGGCAGTCTGCAGTCTAGGAATGTCTAATGTCACTTAAGTGATTGAGGAAAGTTTAATCTGTTATTGAGTAAATATTAATAATAATAATAATAATAATCTTTATTTGAAAATAAATAAATCTTCCCTACTATGACAATGGGTTATTAATGAACTAATTTATACTGTATATACAATATTAAATATTACTCACTTATTCATTCAGTATTTACAACATAGTACAAATCCCAGGAATCCCCCAAATTTACCTCCGCGGGAAAGGAGAAGGGTACAGGGATTGGGGAGATCCCCATTGCTCCTGCAGCCACATCACTGCTAGATAGGAAGTATGCACTGAAAGAGACCGGAGAACCGCAGACGCTTCGGACTAGTGAACAATACTGGCCAGTGCCAGGATTCCTAGGGGACGTACAGAAGGGGATTTACCATTGGTCGACGAGCTTTGGATTGGAAGGATCAGATTGCGGTTTCATTCAGTTCAAAATTCAGTAATTAAAACTGTTCGTCGTTCATAAGGCACTTTCTCTCTAGCACTTCTTATGTATTTACCCCAACTCAATGACCAAACTGAAGAACTGAAAAATATCACGGGTCTAAAAAAATTGGTGAGTAAAACTGGTTGAGTTAAAGTTGCTGTTTATGGCAATTTTAATGATTTTCTTTTTAGTGAAAAGAAAAAAAACAAAACCCAATTAGATATTGTTACTCAGGACATCCATATATTTAATATGATACCCAACTCAATATTATAAAAAAACGTATATCTTATTATTATTAATATTAATACTTATTATTAATAAGTAATTAAATAATTGGATTAAGTCATCCTTAATAATTAAAATTGATGTATATACTATATTCAGTTCATACTTGAACTGGGATAATAATGACCTCACGACGTCCATAACATAGACACGCAGCCTCATGGTTAAAAACACTAGGTTTTCTTGTTTAGGGGGAAAAAAGCCTAAAGTCTTTTAAATTTTTTAAAAAAACTGGCTGTTTTCGGACTTTTATTTATTATATTAAATCTTCGACTCATTTCACTTCTTCTGTACCGTAAAATGAAATATTGAATTTTGTTATCTTGTATAATTCGTTACTAATAACATTGCATTGTATTACAATATAAACATTTTTTTTCACATAATTTTCTGTTACTTATATATTTGTCTTATTTTCCAGTTTACTTATATATATATTGTTTTTTTTTCAGGTGAGTAGACACATTTTGATATTGATGACACATGATTGAAATGAATGATAATGGTAAGTAATAGTATTTAGATGTGTGTCATGTTCATTAAAATGTAGAAATTGTTTTATTGTTACATGAGTTGGCATTTGGCGAGCTCTATACTGCCAGACGGGCAGGAATTAATTGCTGATTGGGGAGGGGGGGGGTTATTTATTAATGAAATCACAACTATTCATGGCTTTGATGATTGTTCGCAGGAGCAATGAAGCCAAACTTGATTGTTTGATCCATCTCGGGCATTCCTTTTCACCCTGAAAATTAACCTTATGACCTGACTTGCTATCGTACCTTTCATACCAACCTCAAATCTTTAATAAATCAAGCCACGTCCTCAATCAAAGTTGATCGGATGAAAATGAGAACCACAGCCCTTGGACCTCAAAGTTGAAGAAAGTATGAAGAAAAAATTTAACTTGCTATTTTAATAACTGCGAGACTTTCTCAAATCATACCTCAGAATTTACATACGATTTGAACTTAAAATGTTTCCTTACGATTAAGGACACAATAAAGACAGACAATTTTGAGAACTAAATTATTTAGAGTTATTGCCGTATTGAAAATAATACAATTTAGTTCAAATTTGATATAAGAAAAAATGGATGATCGATGAAATCAACAATTGCTATTTTAAAGTGAACATCCAAACCAGGGTTAGGGAAGGTTGTAATTACGATTGATGAAATATACTTATGTGTGGAAATATTACATTGTACTAGTTAAACTGGTTCGGACATCCGAAATAGCCTTTATAAAAAATTCTTAACAGTTAAAATATTGGTGAAAAACAAACTTATTTAAACCGCTGTGAAACTTATTAAATACCCGGTTTCTATTTCCATTGCTCTGAATACGGTATTATCTAAATTTCTTTTCACTCTAGAGTTGTTATCCCGTAATGTGAGATGGATTGAATAAATGTTACTACCACCATCAAGGGACACACAAACATACAGGCATACAGAGAGTGAAATTAGCACCCCCATAAAAGTTGATCTAATGTTGTTTTCTATTTTATTTAAAATTTTAACTATTTATTTTTTAAATCATAAAGGAAAGAAAGTGATGAAACAATATTGAGAGATGCTAACTTGAATTAGCATCAGTTTTTTCCAATACTTTTTAACTATTGTAAAAAACAATCTGGTGTTTTTGATCAAAAACATTTCATTTTATTTGTTAAAACATCTCGAATAGTGAAAATCAGCCCTTCAACAAAAAAACAACAAACTTTTAAATGGCTTGAATATTTTAAATTTTAGCTAAACAATCTATTAAAACCGGACTAGTCGTATATACATGGGATTGGACAATATCTGTAATTGTTGCTGGGTTGCCATCTTTAATGTACCCTTAACCACGGGAAAGAAAATACAACTTTCTTGTCTTAAACAGCTTATCAACTGGGACTTGAGAAATCTAAAATTTTAGTGAAACTAGCTCTAATCATTTCCCCCTTCAAAGCGAACAAATCTAATCATATTATAATATTTTTTCATATATTATTATAATATTTTTTTTCACTTGAGGCGATGGTATTTAAAGCAAATACTAACCAGCATACTTTAATGTGCCTCGGAATGTAACGATTTCCTAGAAAATAGAGCTAACAGGCAGACAGACCGTGAAAGACCATTCTCCTTTGCCTGAGTAAAACCTCGACATATGCCTAATCCGCTGCTTTCTTGAACCTATGATTTATTACATTGGATTTTAGTAGACTGAAATCCTATAATATAGTTACAACCGAGATTAAATGACATAAATGAAAATACATTTCCCCCGAGGGAAAAAGGGAAATATATTTAAATTTCCCAAGCGCCGTGATCCGGTGAAGAAGACGGGATCGCCTGCTGATTAAAGCACTTGAACCCAATTAGTATAGATCCAGTAACCGTACACCTGCCCGGCCTCCTCTTCCTCCGCGATCCCACCATCACCATAAAGGAAAGAAAGTGATTAAACAATATTGAGAGATGCTAACTTGAATTAACATTAATGATGCTGATTGAATTAACAACAAGCCAAATAAAAAAAACAATTTCTCAACACTTTTTGGTTGTTGGAAAAGATAACAATAAAAAGTGTAAAAAAAATAATACACATAACTTGAGTCAAGCCCGCCTTATTACGTTATTGTAAATACAAGGATCAGTTGCCTAGTCATGTTTTCGGGCCTGATTTTTTTTTATCATCTCCTCACAATCCTCTTTTGTTAACCTGCCTGTCTGAATGTAATAGGAAAGTGGTTCTTAAAACGATTAAATCCAACTGAAAGTTTGGTGGCATATTCAGGCACACATGGTTGTGGTTCAAAATGAGCTAAACGGAAGTAGGATGAAAAAAATTATATTCTTCTTTAGTCAATCTTTATTTCAAAAAATATAATTTTGTAGATAGCTGAACTAAAAACAGTTGGTAAAGAAGAGAAATGTTGTGAAACATGATACAGCTTAAGATGATACTAGTCTAGCTGATCAAAGTTTACGATAGCGTAGCTAATACTAACAGGTTTGATATTGCCTCGGCTCATACTGGAGAGCTCAGATGGAAGAGCGTCTGATCGAAGAACAGGAGGGCCTGTGTTTCAGCTCCGACCCTGCCAGTGTTTTCTTTTTTTTATTAATTAACAGCCATAGGAAAAATTATTGGTAGGATTGGCTCTGAAACTCTAGACCTCCCCAATTTCTTGTCCGGGCTATACCAATTGAGGTACCTTGAGCGACAACCTTCCCAAAATGAATCCACATTGCCCAAACTCTCGTAAAGGCTGTATGCAATATACTCGGTGGACACAGGCGTACGGTGAAGGTGTTAATTTTCCAAAAGTTAGTTTGGCCAATGTTAAGCGAGTGTATGAAAATAAGAGATATTTTAATATACCGTTTGTCGGGCCGTAAGCCACCCAGGTGGTGGAGAAAGAATTATATATATATATAGTGTTTAGGAGATGAGGTAAGTACAGGTTAGGTTTGTGGTACTTTACGAGGTATTGGAGTGCCCCGAGCTCACATTTGGAACCTAGGTTTGGAGTTTAGGCGATAGCCTTCCCCAAAGGTGATTTTGAACCGGAAGGAAACTGACCGAACGCTGGGGGAGTGCCACTAGGAAGGTGTGATGTCCAAAGAAATATTAGTTAAGCCAGGGAACATCGTCGGAAAGGTGTGGTGGCTGACAGCTCCGGACTAAATCTGTCGGGAAAAGAGGTGCAGAGCTTTTAAATAAGAAGGTGGTATTTGGAAACATCAATGTTACTGCGAGTTCCTGTCTCGAGGCTTAACCGTAACTAAATGAATAGTCATTTTTTGTTTTTTTTTCCCCTTAATCTATATATTAATATTTTTTAAATTGAATTTATATAAATTAAAATAAGATATTGAGCTGTGATCGGCTCCTTGTACTGCATTAAATGCACGTTAAACAGTTTCTGTAATTAAAGCTTTTGGATTATTGTTGAATGAATTATACAAAGTAAATAGGACCAGGTGATGGGTCTCTCTTTCGGATAACAAAAAAAAATAAGTTGTGAGGTCTAGTGCAGGGGTATATATTAGCTAGTGACAGCCAATGACAGGCTCAACATTGAGGCCGTTTATTTTGACTAATCAGTCTCTCTTGCCTACCTCCTGATGCCTCACTCTAACGGTGGCCTCGGAACTAGTCCTCACTCGCTATTTATTTATCTAAACATTTACCTTGTTGTATCAAACAGAGTATAGAATACGTTTATTTCCTCCAGGAAAAGGTTGTCACAGCACCGTTTTTAAATGAGACATTTTCATTGTGGTATTGGTCCTATATTTGGCCCATTTTCTAAATTTTGACAATAACATTACTCAAAAGTGGTGGATTCATATCACATTGGATCTGGCGTTACAGATTAAAATTGCCGTGTTAGCCCAATTGATCCACAATGGCTTTACCCTTTTTTCTCGATGGCTTGTGTTGATAGGCGATCCGTACTTGTGAAGCAATGACGGGCATTATTTAAATGCTAACCTTTGTCAAAGTGTACGATTGCGGAGTTGTGTCATATAAATGGGCGAATAAGTATATTGCGATTGTGTGGGCCCTCATCAGTCGGTACGGGATGGCTGGCTGGAACTGACAGCACGACAAAAGCCGATCAGCTCCATTGGCACCTTTCAACTTTAGCACGTATACGGCGGTAAATTGTTAATGGGAGCTGTCAGTGGTTCCAAGATCAGGCCTCATCCGTCCGTTCAATCCTTCCCCTCTCTGCTTTTATCCGTCCAAATTATCTACAATGTCTGTCCTTTATGCGAGCGGTTTCCTTAGTTCTGGCCCATATATAGCCGAGAGTTTCACTTTAAACCTTTGTGAGCGTACTCAGCCAGGCAGCCACATACGATATGCTCTTCAGCAAAGTTGGACGCATTATGCTATCGTGTGCATTACTGAATCTGAGTACCTTCAACTTCAAATCAATTTGGTTCTAATATTTACACGTTAGCAATAATTTTATGACAACATGAAAAGCATCTAGTCTGAAAACAGTCGACTAACATCATCGTTTTGATTATAAACAAAGTCTTCATTGAAGTACAAATATATTTTAATTCAGGAAAAAATATAAATAAAAACCCAACGGCTAAAAAAAAAAATAATTAAAAACTAGAATAACTAGAAATAGAAACATATTTCTTCATAATATAGCCCCAAGCCTTTATGTTTATCTATATTAGCAATATTTTGAAATATTGGATTCTCGTTTTGTTTACTATTACTAGGTATCTACTAAGTTTATACCTTAACTACTAAGTTATGGCTTTTAAAATATCTAGAATACAATCAGCTTTAATTTTTAATTGTATACTGTCGAGCTTTGTATATTAATTAGTACCTGTTATATTATACACAATTCTTCACGTTTATCCTGTTATAATTTATTTCCTAATAGTTAAAAGGTGCTGAACCGAAAGCTTTTTATCATCCAAAAAAAAAATTTGTAGCCTAAACCAATCTTTCAACCTAAAGTATTTTCGATATCATTTCGAAATAGTTGAATGAATTTTGCGCTACACTGTAAAAGTTTAGCGTTATATAATTCACCTAAATTTATGGATTTATTCCTGTGACATTACCTGCTAAAGTCCTTATGGCCCACGTCCAAAAACGCTTTCCTGAGGATAAATGCTGGTAGAAAAACCTATCATATCATGGAAGGATTTTACATAAAAACAAAATGATCGAAATGTAGTCAAACCGGAGATTAAAACCACTTACATTAACTTCACAAGCCAATTATACAATTTCATGTATTATGGAAATTACTTTTTTTTTATGTGTGGTGGGGGAGGTATCTCTCTCATTCAATTTGTATATTGCCGTTGATTTAAAGAGGAAAAACATATTTCTTTTTATGTAAATTGTACAAGACCTGCCAAATGTGTTTGGGTATGATTCCTTCGGTGACATAAGCTCAATAGCAACCTAAAGACCTACAAAATATTTCAGGTTTTCGTAACAGTGGATTATAAACTAATAATTTGTGTGACTTGTTTCCACGCAATAAATAAGTTTGGCTCCTTACTTTTAACTTTTTTCAATCAGAGAGTCATCTTGGCTCGGACAAGATCCTTTGGTCCTTTTGCAAGGTTGCGCTCTATATCTTTTTTTTCCCTTAACCCCTATTAGTGTTATTTTTTTTTAATTTATTATTATAAACATAATTAAAATTATAATTTTTCTGAGGGTTGCTCTTTCTACTGCATGACTTTTGCATTTTAATGAGTGCATATCTTACAAACATTTCTTTCTATGGTTAAAAACCTATACAATGCAAAGGGACTAGGTGATGGGGCTCAACTTCGGGTTACAAAAAAGGGACTAAAACTAAACTCACATACTTACTTACAAACTATAACGTTCTTGCCTCGACCACTTTCTGCTATCGACAGGGGAACGGGGTGGGTGTAATCACGGGGTTTGCCATGTACTGTAGTGAATCATGGGTGCTTCGTAAAACATAACTATTGTAATGCACCTTGGTTTTTCAAATATTAATCTTGGAAACTCAAAGTTTGCTGATATTGGTATGGCTGACTAAGATCCAACTAGGTATTTTAAACTATTATTTGTCAAACCACGGATCAGTATCTGTCGGTAGAAGCCAATTAATCCAAGGAAGAACAGCGTGTATTTATGAAATTCATCCAAGTCATTCTTGCAGTCCTGTTCTTTGTCAAGCGGATTGTAATTTGCGGTACACAAGCGATTATGTGACAAACGGTTGGTTAATGGTGCATTACCGCAACTTTTTTCCACTAAAAGCAGGTTGGTATGTCGAGGTTGATATGAACCTACACAGGGTCAGCCTGGTATGTCTTATTCTCAGACGGCCAATTACTTGCGATTGCTTCGGCGTTATTCCATTCGGTACTTACCCAAGCTCCGTTTTCGACCTTTATGACTGCTAAAACTGTTTCTTGACCGGTACCAAACCTCCTTCCATCGTCACTCACTGCGTCCTTTGCCTCTGTCAGTGTGTCGGTGCAGTTTTGAATATTCGCTTGCATAGCTTGCGAGTATGAAGCAGCTACCTTGGCACTTTGATCCACTAGCTCGTCACCAATTATTCCTCTGTGGGATGGAAACTAATATAATAGTATATGCCTACTCTGGCTAAGATGATAAAAAAACAAAAACAAATATAAGTAAAAAGGTTTGATTAAGTATAAAAATACTAATATTTGAGGTGTGTGTAAAAAAAAATTATATGTTTATTTGACCACAAGGTCACTAATTAAATAATATATTTAAGCATGCTATAATGTAATAATTTATGTAGAAATGTTTTATCGATTCCCAGTAGTCTATGAATGTTTGTTTTATCTACTGCTTGAGAGGTAATTTGAGTTGTTAACAATCACATGACTTTCTATACTTATTATTTATTTTAATTGTGAGATTGTTCAATAAAGCAGATTTTTTCAATGTTGACCGTTTTGAATGTCTCAATTTGGTTTTATCCCACAGATTATAAAACATAAATTGTAAAAAAAAAAGCATTAGCTTTTGAATAGAATTTATTTGTATTTACAGAAGGCAGGGCTGTTTCCACAATCTCAATAAGTAACAAGTGCTTGAGAATTTTTTTTCCTTTAGTAAGAGCCATGAAAGTTTAAATGGACCAGCTCCTCACTTAACTTTTTGTTAACTTTTTTCTTATTTCGGGTCTCCGAAACAAGCTTCCAGCCCCCCCCCTCGATTAGAACTAGTTCACGCCAACTTTTGTTTTGAATATACCACGTTATGTTCAGAGATTTATTTAGGTTTTTTTTTGTCTGCATATAAAAGTGTAAAACGTCCCAATCCATATTGGAGGCATGACAGCATGACCGCTCTCCCTCCACTAGATACTTAAGCAAGTCCCGATCTTGTCAATAATTTTTTACTTTGGTTTTTAATTATTATAATAATAGTGGGATAAATACAACAATAACAATATCTAATAAAAACATTTAAAATATATCTTATAATTTTATTTTATAGCATAAAATTGGCAAACTAGCTCTCGGAAAATTAACTTAGGGGTTACACTTAGTCCCCAATGTCTGCCTCTATGCCCACCCATCGTGTACACTGGGTACAGTCTTTGCGAGAGTTTGGCAAAAGAGAATCAAGGGGAAAATCGTCCACTTGAAGCTGAGTGGCACAGTTGGTAGAGACCCCGACTCAAGATTTTGGAAAGGTCCCGGATATGAGTCTTGACTATAATTATTGATAATTATGACATTAGTGGGACCAATACCACAATGACAATTTCTCATTTGTATTAAAATTTCACAAGTAACAATTTCTATTTTTTGCATGTGGACCAAGTTCACGAATTACAGGAGAAACACCGGACACTAGGGACATTTTGTTATTTCCTAGACTGAATAAAGTTCATTCGGACCAATTTTTGTGTACCCATGCAAGCATGTACACTATTTGTAAGCAGCCTAAAAATAAGGGTCTTTGTTTATTTTGCTAAAATTTAATAGTTATAGGGTGATTTTCAGTAACCAAGGAGACTTGACAAATAATAGCAAGTATGACAAGCACAGAATTATCCATTGTAATTTTTACTAAGTATTCAACTCACGTGCGGTCCCCGAACCTCGCCCGAACTATATCTGCATGTCAAATTTGTATGTGATTTATTTCGTTTTTTGTTTCAAATAGTAAAATTTGGTCCTTGACCGACGTAAGAAAAATTTACTCAATAAACAAACCGACAACTTTTTTTTTTAATTAATGGTTTATAACCAACCAATTGATTTGAAAACAAAACCAAGTACGGTTAAACGACTACACATATAAACATGATGATGGAATGTATAAATGTCAAGCTAACAAAAAACATAGTATCTACTAGAAACTAGTTCAAAACTACTCACAACTCGTTTAAGCAACAAGGCATACGCGGCAACTATTTAAAGATAGACGTTCTTTGAGTGGATATGTCTCTTGAACCTTCAAAACATTTTGATGAGATGGGGCAACCAATGGCGAATCAAATTTAATGAAGCAAAATGATCCCACATTACCTTTACCCTCTGCCGTGAGTCCTGTCCACCTGCTTGGAGACTAAAAAGGTTGTGGCCCCGTGACCTGCTATAAATACGTGACAGTGGGAGTCCTGGCAATGGCCAGTTTCTCCAATCATGTCATGAGCGTCTGTGGCTCTAGCGCTATTCATCAGCCTCCGCTGGCTCTTATCCAGTGACGCGGCTGACGGAGGGGTGTGGGAGACTTCCAGTCTCCACTTCTTCTCTCGCATGGGAGGGAGGTGGATTTGGGAGGTCTCTGGGCTGTTTGTACTGTATGAATGAAGCGAGTGAATGAAAATTGTAAATATGGTATGAATGAGATCATTTATCACATAGACCTATTGCCAAATGAGGCCGGTTGTAATTTTATCGTAATAAAGCTGTTTAATAAAAAAGTATACTGAAATAATGTAAATAGTTTCACTTGAACTGGATACAAAATAATAAAGGGTCATTGGTAAATTAACTAATTGCTCTGTAACTATTTAAAAAATGTAGAAAAGGGTTTCTATGGACAGTTATTAGGGGTTCCTAAGGAATGAATACTTCTTAATTGTATGATTGGTCATATATCATATTAAAAAAAAAAATCTTTTGAACTAATTTAAGCAACATGATGACTGAATATAAACAATGATCAGTATATGACGTGCTCACATTGTTTATTATAGCAGGGGGGAATAGCAGTTGGACCGATTTACTCATAAAAAAAAACAAAAGATAAAAAGAACCTTGTATTATATAAACACATTAGAATTATATATATAATCCTTTATTGTGCTAAAATTACAATCTGCCTTTTATAAGGCAATAAGTAATTAAGATAAATGCTCTCATTCATACCATATTTACAGTTCATCATTCACTCGCTCATTCATACAATATTTACAGACAGCCCAGAGACCCCCCAAATCCACCGCGAAGAGAAAGCGGAGTCTTGGGAAGTCCCCCACGCTCCTCCGTCAGCCGCGTCACCGGATACTAGCCAGTGGAGGCTGACCAAGAGCGCGAGAGCCACAGACGCTCAGGACATGATTGGAGAAACTGGCCATTGCCAGGACTCCCACTGTCACGCGTTTATAGCAGGTCACGAGGCCACTGCCGTTTCAGTCTCCGAGGAGGATTATAGGGATGAGTGGCGCAGTGCAATGACTGTGCTACAGGATTAGGGTGGTTGGAAAGGCTACTGTGGAATTTCATAAACTTGGAAGGGATGAGTTCTAGAATGTAGGGTATGTTAAGGTCGTTATGAAGGGTTTTGTTGCTGACATAATAAGGGGCATTTACTATTGTTCTCAGGACTTTTGATTGAAAGGATTGGATACGCTTGATGTTCGACTTTTTTGCTGTCCCCCATAGCTCTATTCCGTATGTCCAGATTGGTTTAAGTATAACTTTGTAGATTAGTAGTTTATTTTCTATTGAGAGATGGGATGTCCTTTGAAGTAGTCTGTACAGTTGTCCAAAGCGTCTGTTTAGTTCTTGTCTTTTTAGTCTCATATGTGGGTTCCAGGTCAGTCGTTTGTCAAGATGGAAGCCTAAGTACCGTACTGTCTCGGATACAGGGAGAGGAATAGAATTAAAATAAACTAGTGGACAAGACTTGCGACAAAGGGTGAAGGTAATGTGGGAGCATTTTGCTTCATTAACTTTGATCCGCCATTGATTGCACCAATACTCGATCTCGTCAAGGTGTTTTTGAAGGTTATGGGATGCTATGACGGGGTCTGGGTGGGATGACAAGACTGCAGTGTCATCTGCAAATGTGGCCAAGAAGGTATTGGGAGTCGAGGGGACATCAGCGGTGTATAGGTTATAGAGGATGGGGCCCAGGACACTGCCCTGTGGAACTCCTGCATTTATGGGATAGTAGTTAGAGTATTCTAAACCACAGCGGACTTGGAAGAAGCGGTTTGAAAGGTAGGACTTTAGGATTAGGAAAAGAGTCTGTGGTAAATATGTTTTGAGCTTGTAAAGCAAACCTGCGTGCCAAACCCTGTCAAAAGCCTGAGCTATATCGAGAAAGGCAGCAGTGCAATACTGTTTGGTTTCAAGGGCTGAGGAGATGTGATCAACAACGCGAAGGCCTTGTTGAGCAGTGGAATGTCGTTGGCGGAAATCAAACTGGTGTGTGGGAAAAAGGTTTTTGGATTCAACAATTGGAAGTAGACGTTTTAGTAGGAGTTTCTCAAATATTTTTGAGAGGATAGGGAGTAGGCTAATTGGACGGTAAGATGAGGCTTCATTGGGTGGTTTACCGGGTTTGGCGAATAGGACAATAATGGAATGTTTCCAGAGGAGAGGAAAGTGCGTCGTTCGGATAATGCAATTGTATATATAGGTTAAAAAGATTATGGCTTTAGGAGGAAGCTGTTTGAGAATTTGAGGAGTAAGGAGATCATATCCAGGGGATTTTCGGTAAGGTAAGTTTTTCAGAAGGTATTTGACCTCAGAGGGATTAACGGCTTTTGGTGGAAGAGAGAGAGGAATAGGTGAAGTGAGGAAATCTTCCACAGTTGTGCTGTGAGTATGGCTTTGATGAGAAAGGTGAGGTGTGAAAGTATGGGTAAGATGCAGAGAAAATTCCTCCGACCTATCCCCTATTTACATTAGAATTAGTAAAACAATATAGTATAACCACATACAGTATATAAAACGTAGCATAAGTACGGTACAGTGAATATAAAAAGCACTAAGGGTAATTTTAGTTTATACAGATCCATTGTAGATTCTAAATATTGTAAGTCTTGACAAAAACATCAAAATATATGCCTGAGTTGTCGGTTTCGAAACAAAATATTATCACAAATGCGTGTACATTGTGAGAGTAATTTACGAAGTAGCCGGAAGGCAGTACGGAAGTGTTTACAGGGACCCCCGCTTAGAATCAATGATTGGGGAGAAAAGGCGAGGGGAAACTCTAACCCTTGGTCGCGTTAACGCTAGTCACGGAGTCCCGTAATGGCTTAGTTAAACCTGACCAACCATCATCCAACCCCCGTTAAAAAAAATGAACTATCTCCCAAGATAGTCAGAAATAAGAACTGGACTGATACATCTAAACATCCCCGGGTTCAATTAAGAAAATGAGATCATACCTTATTTTTTTCATGGTCGATTAATTTTTTTCAAAGGCTTCAAATATTTATATTTTCTGCTATAATGTTCGTCACACTTGATGGACGTTACTCGAATCTCTTTTAATTTCAATAATTACCGCAATTTTGTCTTCGATAAAGTAAACCTTTCTCTTCGACATTTTCAAATTTTACACTGAAGCGCGCAAGAACGATTGCAGAAATACAAATGTCTGAATACATTTTCCAGCCCAAAAAGAAAGAGGGGGAGAGGAGAGTAAAAATGTAGGTGCACTTCTTCCTTTCTAGCGAATTCCTTTTTTCTTTTTTTTTTTTTTTTTTTTTTTGTCCTTCCTCATAACGTCTTTAAATGTACAGATAATTATAGATCCTCAGGCGAATCTATTTACAAATTATTTTGTGTTTCCTGTAGCATCACTACATTATTACAGGTTTTGTTATTTTATAGAAATTATATAATGAATAAACAAGTATAATGATATACATTATACGTGACTGGACTAAACTGACTAATAAAAGTGATGGGGCTCACATTTTTGATCAACCTAAAAACTAATTTACATACTAATTCGTATCCTAATTTTCCCCCAACAGTCTGTTGCCATCGATGCGGGAGGGGTGGTGGGGTCATAGTGTTAAACACTGGGTTTTTCAGGTGCTGCAACGAGTCAAAAAACTTAATGTGTCTTCGGCGGATGAACTCACCCACCGACGGCACACCAAGCAACGGGTGCAGGTCAGCGTTCTTCAACCTCTCGAAAGAGGTATGTTGGACCACTTTTCGCATGATTCCATTCTGGAAGTGTTGGAGACATTTGGCTGTATTGTCAGTCAAGTGGGTAAATAGCGGGGCACCATACAGCAGAGCTGGCCGAAGGACACATTTATATATCATCAATTTGAGACGAAGCGACAGGTTAGATGAAGTTAGCAAGCACGATAGCCGGTAAGACCTTTGTCGTACTTTTTCTATTTTATTACTAAAATGAGTAGAGAAATGGAGATGCCTATCCATTTTTACACCCAAATAGTGCATTGAGAAAGCTGGTGAGTTCTCTTGCCCTCCTATGCTATACGATTTTGGCAAGGATTTTTTCCCCTTTTGGAGGGAGAAGATTACGCAGTCGGTCTTCCCGGCGTTTACGCTGATGTTTAACATGCCCAGTCTGTCACTGATAACGTTATAAACTGACTCGGCGTGTGTAAGAGCTCTTAGTGCACTCATGCTGCTGCTGTAAACCGCAATGTCGTCGGCGAAAGTGATTACAGTAGCTTTCTGATAGTTTGTCCCAAAAATTTCAGATGTGTACATACTGAAAAGAACCGGAAACAGAACCGCACCTTGAGGAACTCCACAAGTCAGAGGGAATGGGTTAGAGAGGCAATCACCCACCCGTACCCTCACCGATCTGTTCTTCAAGAACGAAACCAACATCGACCGCTATTACCTACTATTGACAGTAAATAAAAACATTGATAGTCTTATAAAACAGACAACAGAAGTAAAAACTGTTAAATTTGACTATCATCATTGTCACTGATATGATTTCTTTCAAGTTCAATCTGGAACCTTTCTCAAACGATCATGTCAAATTTATATATGCACTAACAAAAGACAGATCCCAGTTCATATCGATTACTAGGCAATAACATAGTAACCTTTACAGGGCCTTTATACTTAGGATCTTAATGTGATTGGTTCTTCTCCTCGTGCTTAAGATAAACTAAATTGCTTATTTGGAAGGGGATTATTAATTCCTTGTCTTTATCAAATTGTTTTTTGCAAATTCTACGCCACGAACGATTTTCTTGGTTCCTAGAGCTCTTACTTCTCTTTAATCCAACTAGGATTTCTCAGTGACATGTTCTCAAGCTACAAGTTTTCACAAGGTTAGGAAACCTTTCCAAACATTAATTTCAAAGGTGATACTCACGTTAGACGATGGGGTGTTGTCAGTGTCTGGGACTGTGTCTTGCCATACACAATTGTCATTCAGTTTAGCTGATGTCAACATATCTTTTAACATTCCTATATGTCTTTCTACTTCTCCATTCGTTCTACTGAAACCCGTGGAAACAAATGAAGTTCTATTTGGGCATTTGAACATAATCCTTGGAAATCACGGGAATTAAAGTATTGTCCATGAACTATGACGAGTTGCGTCATGCTGTCAAATAAATAAATGAAGAAAAATCTTTGATCGCAATATCAGATTCCAGTTTACGAGTGAGAAACAGAAGACAATACTTTGGGAATGAGTCGATAAGGACAAAAATATATTTCTCAGGAACGGTAGGTATCAGGTGTAATTCTATTTGACGCGTCCATGAATCATGTTTAGCCACCTTAAATGTCACACAGTTTTCAACAAATTTAGACATATTTTCAAACCAATAGTGATTGTATAAGGTTTCGACGTTTTCCCCCCATCCTAAATGAAAAATGGAATTGTGGATATTGTTGACAACGGCCCATGTCAAGGGAGGCATCGAGTACGTGAATTACGCTCAATTTTCCTACAACATCAGATCGTATTTCATGTGGATCTACAATATGCGATAAAATAGTGCCTTAACCTAAAACTTTACTTGCATAGGTGTGCAACATGTTGGGAAGAGAAGGATCAAATATCATTAAAATTGGGTCAATTGTCTAAAGGGAGATGATTATTGTCTAATCTGTTTATGTCCCGGTAACCATTTAACGATTTTTGAATCCAAATAATTCCGGATAAATTTCCTAAAGTAAGAAGCTAACCTGCCTCAAACAACGCAGGGTAGACGGTGAGTGGTCAATTAGTCGAAGCCTCAACTTTTCGTATGTTTGGACGAATTTTTCCATCGTGAAAATCATGACCAAGAAATACCGTCGATATGAATGAACATTTGGTTATGTTAAGGAAGAAACCGGCGTCTGTTAAAACGAGTAACACTATCTCAAGCCTGTGGATTCTTCATATGTTTTAGAAATGATCAATTGATGATCCATTTATACCAGTACATAATGATGCGCTTATGAACCCAATGCTTCTATAAGACAGGGATGAAAAACTGTCAGGAATTTGAAGTCCAAATGGCATTGCCAGATTGCTAGAGTACCGTCAGGTTTAATGAAAACAGTCTGTAGTAATATCTGATGAAATCCACTAGCTATGCCAAGGGATGTGAAATATTTAGCACCGCGAAGACGAGTTATTTCCAGAATTAAAGGGAGCGGAAAGCGTAGAGGGAGTTTAAGGCTTTATAATCAAGACACATTCTGTAATCTCCAGTCTTCATCGGCACTAGTAAAATTGGACTGGGAAACGGGGCTTTACTTAGTCGAATAACCAAGGTTGTCTCTAGTCCGGAGATACCATGCCTCACTGCCTCCTGCTCCATACCTCCTGCTTTTGAAGAGGTTGTTTAAGGCCACATATTAAGGGATCCATTAGCCGAATTTTCATTTTCCCCCCCTCTGCATGGGGATCCCCATCTGAACAAGAAATGTTTCGATTTTTTTTAGATTGGTCATTAAATGGTTTGTCAGAGATTAGCTTGTTCAAGTGGTTCTCAGAAGTCAGGGTTGCCACTACCCAGTAACCAACGGGACCCAAGTCCCTGGAAGTGTTACTGTTCCCTTAGGCATGTCACTAGAATATCCCAGTAAACTAACATCGTTAATAATTTCCAGTTGGAGATATGACAATTCACCAATAAAGCTATCATTATTATTATCAACATGTAAATAATTAACTAATTGACCATTATAACCTCAAATACTGCTCAGATCGATTCTGCTTTCTTGGGTTTGAGTAAATGGATTTTTGGCTAGTCAACAATCAGTATTATTAAAATTATTCATCTTATGATTTCTATTGCTTTGTAAAATACAATTATTTTCAGTTATAAGCATCATGAATCTTTGTGAAATTATTTATTTCTTGGCCAATTACAATTGGATAAATTAAAAATTCATCCGGGCCAAATGAAACATATTTTTTTAGCTCGTAACCATTAAAATTGACCAATGACAATGACTGTTTATTGCACTTTATTTAAGATTTACCTAAACCTTCTAAGATTACTCTTTTTGTAAACAATTTGCCACTAAATTTCGCCAATCGGCAGTACTGATTGTACGAGCGGCGATCGGCAGGATGCCGGGATCTTTGCCACACTGTTCTGGAGCGGCGTTTGGATTGGATTAGATGTTTGAGATGCTGAAGTAAACGATTGTGATTGTAGATTTTTGGGTGACGATGGGGTGACGATGCCTCCCAAGCCGACCTCTGGACCAGAGTAGTGAAAAAATGCACTGCACCGTCTAGGTCTTGGGATGTTTTTAGGGACAATTCAAGGTTTACTGACTCTGTAAGAAGCTGGCGGAAGTGGTCCCAGTCAACTTGGCCCCTAATAAACGAAGGAGGAGACAGTTTGTGAATTGGTCTTAGGGAAATGGTTAATAATAAAGGACTATGATCAGAGGAGAGGTCATCAAGGCGCGTGAGTGAATAGTTTAGTGTTCCTAAACTATTGTAAAAAAAGAAGTCAAGGAGATCAGGATTTCGGTTGGGATCAGATGGCCAATAGGTGGCTGTGTCAGGAGTGATAGTTGAGCAATGTTTCCGTGTGAGTGCAGACAGCAAAGCACGTCCTCGTGTATTTGTGGATCTTGACCCCCAGTGTTAATGCTTCGCATTAAAGTCCCCACCCACAAGGAAAAGATGTCCGATGGAGTCTAGAAAGGAGATGAATTGGGAGTCGGAAATGGATTTATTGGGAGGGCAGTACACTGATGCTAGTGTAAGGGGAAAAGTGAAGGTGGTGATTGACACTGCAGTGGATTGAAAGAAATTATGTGCTACCAGGGGAACTATG
Source organism: Acanthosoma haemorrhoidale (assembly GCA_930367205.1). Taxonomy (NCBI): domain Eukaryota; kingdom Metazoa; phylum Arthropoda; class Insecta; order Hemiptera; family Acanthosomatidae; genus Acanthosoma; species Acanthosoma haemorrhoidale. Next base: position 12,052,156 of record OV884009.1, read on the forward strand.
TGGTGGGATATGGAGTTATGGACAATGACAGCGGTACCTGCGTGAGCTGTTCCGTCTGGGTGATCAGTTCGATAAGTCTGGTACTCTCGAACGGTAAATGGTCATTTACTCGTATGTCTTGTTTCAGTAATGAGAGCTACATCGATGTTTTTGTCGTGGAGTAGTGCTGTCAGTTCGTTAGTGTGGGTGCGAACACCATTTGCATTTCAAAGGAGAATGGATAAGGAGTCGGAAGGGTCCACTTATGGATTTTGTTTAACGGGGATAAGGTAGGAGACAAGATTTGTAAGAAGGGAAATGAGAGCGGTAATTAGGGTTCTGAACTCTGAGTTCTGAATGAGGTTAATAGGCTGGTGAGATCCGAAGAACTTGAAGGTGGAGGAATATGCGAGATGTATGGTTGAGGATGGGATTGAGCTTGAGGGTTAACGGGATGAATGGAATGCTGGGAAAGGTGTTCTTGTGAACAGGGAATGGGCGGTGCCTGTGACTGCTCTCTGTTGCGAACGGCATCGGCGAAAGAGACAGTAGGCCTCAAATTTCTGGCTGGGGCGCTTCTTGCTGCAAGTTTTTCCACTTCTGGTTGTTCGGTCCTCGACTTCAGCGTTTTGTAAGCCTCGCAGCCCTTGTAGTTGGCCGGATGTCCTTGCTGGCAAAGAACGCATACAGCAGGTGATTTTAGGGGCTTCTTGCACAGTTCACTTTTGTGCTGCCCACTGCACTTTACACACCTGGGAGGGTGGCAGCAGTATGATTTTGTGTGCCCATATGCCTGGCAATTATGGCATTGAACTATATCGCGTTTCGGGTAAGGCTTTTCGACCTGTGTCGTACTCTTGTGTAATACAAGTGGGTAACCTCGTATATTTTTTCCACTCCAGGTGTTCGCTCTAGATCCACAAAGAATAAGGGCAGAGGTGTCTTGATGCTTGCATTATTTTCTTGCCTTTCCTCACGGAGCACATTCGTGATTTGGCGAACCTTGTATCCTAAGCTTATGAGCTCCTTCTCTATCTCGTCCGCTGGTGTAGTGGGATGCAGGTTTCTAATCAATACCCGCAGCGATCTTTCTTGCTTTAGTTGGTATGTATGAAAGTCGGCCTGAGTTTGTTCTAAGTATTTAACAATCGCTCGATAAGTATCGGGAGTGTCTGGGGAAATTTTTGTATACCGAGAGCGATTGAGGCACGTATATTTTCCGGTACCTACAATTTTGCTCATTTGTGAGCATAGTAATTTAAAGTTGCTAATGTTGCGTACAAATATAGCAGGCGGCTGTGTTGGAGTTTTGTTGACTTCCATTTCTTCTGTTGGGATATTTTTCAAAGCCTCAAAGGTCTTTGGCGTGAAGAAAGGCGACGCTATGGCGGTTTCTTTTTTTGACGTGCAGGCCTGTGGAGGTATCTCCTCCACGGAACTAGCTGCAGAGGAGGTCATTTGTACGTTCCTATTCGACCTTCTTGGTTTTCGCTTTACAGGCGATGGTGTCGGAGTGGGACCGAGTGACCTAGATCTTTTTTTCTTTTTTTGAGACATTAGTTGTTGATAAAATCTCATTTTATCATAACAACGGTTTTATTTGTTAATTAAAAAAGAAGTACGTAGCACCGGTGGGATTCAAGCTCACAACTCCAAGTGGCGAGTTACGGGTCTTGGCTCTGAGCCACCAGACCGACTGGCTCAGAGACCTATTAGTTGTCGTTAGTGAACGATCGGTGAACGTCTAATGACAAAGGCGTTCAATATGGCCGACTACTCAGTCCGATATCACTTATTACACTTTACCCAAATATAATAAGCAATTTACTCACGTCTTGAGGGCTCCCTCGTGGCCGGCTCCCGCAAGTTGCCTGCTGGAACAATTTTGTAACTGAACAATGGCCTATAGACGGAAGTATATAGTATTTGAATGACGAGCGAAGTAGAGAGATGTTCTAAAAGGTAGCGCATGCGCAAAAACTGATGGTATGAATGAGAACATTTATCACAATTGCTTATTGCCTAATAAGGCAGATTGTAATTTTATCACAATAAAGAAGTTTTATTAAGTAAAGTTCGTGCTTAACTTAAATTGAATAACTTTTCTTAGCCACTATGACATCATGGGCGGATTTGAACTATTTATATTTTACATATCACATATTTTTTTTGTCCCATATTGTTTCCACTTGTTTTTGTAAAGTTATACGCTGCAGAGGCATAATATGAAAGAATACACTGAGTATAAAGGTTGTTATATTTTTTCCAGGGATTCTGCTGTAGCGTGTAGTGTGGAGTTAGGGCTCAACTCTTTGTTATTGCCTGCACCTGCGACCCTTTGTCGTTCAACGTGTTGAAAATTGAGAATCCAAAGTTGGCTTTGTTTGCCTTTCGAATTCAGTAGTATTAATATTTATCGTATGAAGTTTTAATTAAAAAAAACTCTGTATAAGCTCGCCATTTTTTTTTTAATTTACGAACTAAAATGCTCAATGAAAATTCGTCTGTTCAATAGATTAAATAAAAAACCTATTGATTTTACTATTGACAGAAACGAAATTAACAAATGAGTTTTAGTGTTGGCTGTCAAAAACTTATTTTTGGGAATAGCGTTGAAATTATTTTTGTGTTACCTTCTTGAGTACACTTGAGATCTTGAAGAAATAGCTTTTGCGCTGGGGCTTAAGAAATCTTTAAAATTAGTGAACCCTTTTTTACGTTTAATTTTTCCTTATACTTTCATTTTTTATTTTCATTAAAAAAAAAACAACTGAATATTTCATTAGTTTATATTTGACACCACGTCAACTGAATAGGTAATTGGCAAGGACCCTTGGGTATAATAATGGTTGATGATCGTGATTTCGTTTAGGTAGTGGAAGGTGATCATTGCTTGGCTTGCTCGAGTAAATGTGTTTGATGTATATTACTTATGTCGTTATTCCTCTGTTCCCTTTATGTATTTTGGCCATGTGAACAAATGTTCGAATGTGAGTATGGTGTTGTACCACGATTCACATGTGGAATGTATGATGATGTACGTAGTTAGCTTGGTGTGGCCATTCCTCAGCCTCGTTAACACCCTGCTGTCTCTTCGACGATGGAGGAGTCCTGAATGTTTGGATGTTTGGGGACACTAGTTGTTCATCGATTGCTACTTCATTTGTAGCTTTGCCATTGTGGTCATTGGCTTTGATTCTAAGGTGGAGAGAAATGATGTTGATACAATAGACAGAGACCGAAGCTCTAAATAAAAGTGAGCCTCCCTCCGACTTGGTGCTTAGCAACAAAAATATAAGGGTATATACATAGTTGGTAAACTATTCAAGCGATCGGACCCTGTAAGGTATAGCCAAGACCAACTGGAAATGTAAGCGGACCGTGAAAAGAAAAGTGATGAGCTGGCGGTACAATGGTGCTAATTAGAAAGAGTTTTACTATTATTTATTCTACTTATTTAGTATTTGTTTTTCATTATTTCCTCCACCCTTCCCTCACACAGAAGACAAATATAAGCTCGCTGTCCACTAATCAGATCCATTTGGTAGAACGTTTTCTCTAGATTAATGCGATTTGATTTTTGTAATATTCGATCTTTGATTGCAACTATACCGATTTCATTTTGTTTTCAGAATTTTATTTGTTTTTAAAAAAAAAAATAAAATTCTTTCCATCTATCGAGGAAGTATATGTTTTCATTCCAACAATTATTAATATCAGTGGGATCCGGTGCACAACGTAATTTGATTGTACGGAAAATATTTTGTCTTCTTACATTGTCTGTCTGTATGATCCGGAGACATTAAGTTCCCTACATATATAAAAAATAGTAAATGCCCCTTATTATGTCACCAACAAAACCCTTTATAACGATCTTAATATACCTTACATTTTCGAACTCATCCCTTCCAAGTTCATAAAATTCCATAGTAACCTATCCAACCACTCTAATCCCGTAGCACAGTCATTGCACTGCACCACTCATCTGTATAATCCTCCTGGGAGACTGAAACGTTAGTGGCCCCATGACCTGCTATAAATACTTAACAGTGGGAGTCCTGGCAATGGCCAGTTTCTCCAATCGTGTTCTGAGCGTATGTGGCTCTCGCGCTCTTGGTCAGCCTCCACTGGCTCGATTCCGGGGACGCGGCTGACGGAGGAGCGTGGGGGACATCCCAAGACTCCGCTTCCTCTCTCGCATGCCAGGGAGGTGACAACCATGTGGATTCGGGAGGTCTCTGTTTGTAAATACTGTACGAGTGAGCAAGTGAATGAAAAATTGTAATTATGGTATGAATGAGATCATTTATCACGGTTACTTATTGCCCAATAAGGCAGTCATTTGATTGTAATAAAGCTGTTTAATAAAAAAATCATACTGAAACAATTTAATAAGTTTCACTTGAACTGGATACAAAATAATCGTTTTTCGAACTTCTTTTCCACTTCGCGTTTTCGAAAGAACATATTTTACAATAAAAAAAAATATGATAAAATACTAATGAAAAAACTATACAGCTACTACCTCGATCGCTCACAGGTACGGTACTCCTTGAGTCTTTCATTGAATAGAAAAGTACTTTCTGACAATAATAGTTACGAGTTGCTTCATGCCGTTGTAATGGATGGATGATGTGGATAGGACACATGCCAACGAAGGATTCATATTACAAGACTTACGTATGGTTCTAGTATGGTTATACTAAGCACAAGTTTGATTTTCAAACAATTGGAAATGAAATGTTGGCTTCAAACCAGCAGTAGATTTTTTTAAATATTCACTTTTTTTTTATCGCTTATACAAAGGAAATACTATTTTATCTTAAATTTTAAATAAAAATGATTTTGTCCTACATGTTTTTTTTGACATTTTTATTTCCTAGATTAATTGACTGGACCAGTTTCAGGGCACCAGAAGCACCACAGTTTCAACCGGTATTCAGGGGGGATAACAGGGGGAGAATTCATGTGATAAATTTTGAGCAAACTAAATATCTAAAAAAATCAAATTGGAAATTTGAAGTCCTTACGTTGTCCTACACAAATGACATCCACTTATGCAGGTGCCCCTAGCTCTGAATGCTTCGACGATAAAATGAAACATCTTTTTAACACAACTTTTCTTATTATATCGAGTGAGATATTAAAGATCTCATCAAACAGATTAATGATATGTTAAATAGATGAAAAGTGTAATTAAAATCGTGTTAGAAGCATGATATTTTACGTGATAGTTTTATCAGGTTTTTAAACAAATTAAGGCGAAAAATTTAGTAATGTAATTGTTAATCCAGTTTATTTATTTGTGTATCGTATCAAATAATTACTTATAACATAATAGACACATATAAATTGACACAGAAAATTCTAATAAAATATCAAAGATAGTACATCATAGGTGTCCGGGTGAGCAACTATAGAAGCTAATAAGATTTTGTTCGAGCAGCAGGGAAAAGCCGATAGGGAAACTGAGGATTTAATGAAAATTCCACTTTAAGTAGATCAACACGGGTCCACCGCTCTTCATTTATTTAGGATGTGCCTCAATCAAACTTCTTCCGGTGTGATAACTTCTCTCTATACACAATCAAATCGTTTAAGTAATCGATCTGATTCAAAACTGGAAAAACCACTCTGGACTACATACAGACTTTACTTTAATTATTAATTACTTTAAAATTTGGTGTACTCCACAATAGTAAAGTGTAAGTTAAGTGTTAAAAATTAATGTGTGGCACTTGTTATTTGTTTCTAGCGGCATCAGGGAACCTGATAAAACTATCAGGTAAAATATCATGGTTCTAACACGATTTTAATTACACTTTTCATGTATTTAACATATCAATAATCTGTTTGATGAGATCTTTAATATCTCACTCGATATAAAATGGGGGTTGTGTTTATGCCTATGTTGTATGAATGAGGGAGTCTTTGTAGCATTGTGTATATTTTGTCATCAGATCATTTGTCGCAATTACATAACGGCAGATTGGAATTTTTCGGAGGATTTTCAATTCAAAGTAACCATTTTCCAAAACATATATCTAATCAGTATTGCTACATTTCGAGATAAGGCAGTGTAGTTTAGATCCAACTCCTCCTCCTCCCATCTTACTTACCTATTCGTGGTGAGGCACTCCACACTTAGAAAGTAATATTTTCAGTAATCGAGGTGGTTAAGAAATGATTTTTTTTTAATAAAACACATATAAAAACCTCAGGTGAAGACTCCGGCCCGACCTCAGACATATCATGGCATTGTTTCATCCTTCCGATGTTCTTGATTTTATTTGTATGCATTTCAAAAAATGAACAATATACTTCACGATTGTGATATTGTCTAATAATTTCATTGACTCTTCCAGTTTAGATTACCATTGGTCTGACCATTGCCATTGCTGTTTCGACAGTATAATCTTGACATCAGACCATAATCTTTTTGGGTAGTGCCATAAGCTCTTGCGTTGTTGGCTATATTTCAATGTGACTCCAATGATTCTTCACATGATTTTCCTTTTGAAACTAAATTAGATGTATAGGTAAACTTCTGCAGAAAAATGTCTTCCTTAATTACAATACATTAATTCATATTTGAGCTCAATAATAACATAATTCCTTACATCATCTATGTGATGTACAGATAAATGATCATAAGGCAAATACCTGAAAAGTAAAATAGCATCAATGTGTGCAAAAATAATCATATACATATCACTTTTTAAAATATAATTTCCAAAAACTATTCAGAATTCACAGTGAGAGAAAAGAATAAACAAAATGAAAATTATGACCAACTACAAGAACAAGAATAAGAAACAGACTATCAATTGTAATTATGAAAATGGTTTCTTCTGGGTCTCATTCGTTACAGCATCCCTGTAATTTCTTCGTGGCCAGCCAGTCCAATCTCCATCGTTTCTAGTTAATATGATTTATTTAAAAAACAGCAAGCTACTTTAACAAATAAATAAATATAAAATTGATGTGGAAAAATTAAAATAAAGAAAATCCCAGGCAGTGGCCCTTCGATCCTATTCAGTTTGATCCTTACAAGCACCAGTAGGATGTCGGTTCATCGAGATCTCCCAGTTGAGTGCAGGGGATGGGGTGGGTTAAATGTGGGTTCTAGGCACTCAAACCCTGTTAGTGGGAATAAGTAATGAGCCACGGAGAGGTTTGAGCCAATGAGCTGTGAGTCTGTTTACACTTACTGGCTACCCTGCCGAATGGAACCAACGCTTTTCCCACAGGACGCTTTAAAGCGATCTCCATTGAGTAAAAACCAAGCCCTTTGCCGCTTAACAGTCGGGAATCGGTCCCTTTAGTGCCACACCCAAGCCCTCCTGTCTTCTACATTTCTTTTTTTAGTAAATAGAAGATTATTTTGACCAAACGTTTGTTATTTTGGCTCCTTACTAAAGCCAATATGCATGAAAACATCGTTTTTCCGTGTTTTAAGTACATTTTGTTTACAGCGATAAGAAATATAATGAAGATGACATTAATAATAATAATGAAAAACTCATTTTGAACAATAACAACCAGGTGCAGATACACATGTCTAGCTGATAAAAAAACTGCAGTGGTTAGCTTATAAATAATATTGGGCCTATGTACATATAGTGACATAAATAATACTGGGCCTATGAACATACGGCGACATAAATGAATTAATAACCCCCTCCCCTATCTATCTCCACTTCCCTATTCTACTGGCCACTATTAACTTCATTAATAATATTTGTTGTTCTGGGGTAATATAATACTTTAATGTACTTCCTTTATAGCCAGTTTTAAATAAGTAGATGGATTGCTAAAAAAGCTAAAAACGTAACGATATTTCAAGCTTTAGGAAAAACTTGCCTGGAGACAGCCACAATGGTTCGTTAGAAATGATTCCTTTAATAGATATGGTGGCAAAGCTGTGCGATTAAATATCCTAGTATCAAATTAAATAACATATTTAGATTCGTAAATAGCTTTGGGAACCCAGTGAACTCCTTGTAAGGGCAAAAGCTCTTCTACTATGAGAAGAGCTGAAGAAAAAAAATGGTGGTTAGCTACTTTCAGCTGTTCGGTCTAGTTTTATTGCCCCACTATTCTTCCCCGACCCAATTGGACAGCCATCCCAAATCAAATTCAACCCATTTCTGGTTTGAAATGGCACACAACAGATTTCATGAGGACCTAGCATGCTGTCAAGTTTAGAAGAAGAGGTAAGAAAGTGGTCTCCCTTCTCTACCTTCCAGGTGACAAAAAACCGGTAGAGCAGCTTGAGGTCCTTGAGGGCTGTGTTAGCGTTAGAGGAAATAGGGAGGTACTGGTTGGAGCCGATACCAGCGCCTGGCATACCGCGTCGGGTTCCACCCAAGGTATAAGTAGGGGAGCCGTACTGATAGACTTTAGTGGGACCAGCCAGCTCGTCGTGCTTCAGGAAGCACCTGAATTGACGTCACTATTCGATCCTCTCTGGATGCATAGAGAACTGGAGAATTTCAGCAGAGACTAGCAGTGACCATCTGACTCTCCATCTCCATCTCCATCTCCATACCATGTGCAATATGTGCATCTGCCAATATCCAGAATATAGTTAATTACAGTTATCTTATTATCTTTACCCTCTTCCCAATATACCATCGAGTAATGTTCCAACTTAGGAAAGGGGACTAGTTCTTTTATGATTAATTTTATTTTCAGGTATATCTTAACTTTATTTCGACATAAAATCCGTGATTCTCCATCTCGTTCGACATCGTGCCGGGGTGTCTATCAGTTAAGCTCCGGGCAGCATCAGTACTCAACCTTAATCCCCGAACGTCGGGATGTAAACATCCCGAATGTAAATATACAGGGTTATAGACTCGAAATAAACAGTCTAGTTCTAACTTTCAAGCGTGTTGTTTCTCTGTACCTTTTTTCCCTTTGTTTTGTTAATTCTAAAGCCGGTAAGCATTAACTGGTGCCGAAACCCGTGAACTCGTGGTGTGGAAAGAAAAGTAAGCGACGTCTGTTCGATTTTTTTTTTTTTTTCCTTTTTGCCGTGTTAAATAAAAAATTGAAGAAAGAATGGCGGAAGGAGGCGTGCTACGACCACCTGTTCTGAACGTAGCGGATGGCGCGGAACATGTAGCAACGAGAAGGGTGGGCATTTTGCAAGAAGCTCATGCTACCGCTCTTGCGTTGATGAGAGTGAAAGCAATGAACACTCAAGATCTGAGAAATGCAATTTCAGAGCTGGAATGGTTCACTGGCGAATTAGGAGAACTCAACCACTTTCTGAAGGGAGGAGATCGCCTCACTGCCTTAATTCTAGCAAAATCGGAGGAAAATCTTCTGGACCCCAGGGATGCAGAGTCACTAAGAGCGGCCCTGATATGTCGGGTCAAGAGAAGGATTCTCAACCAGATCCAAGCGGATGAGGAGACGTCGTGGGAAACGGTGAAGATGCGGCTAAAGAAAGCATATGGAGGGGGGCGATGGACGCCTGAAGAAGATATTTTCCAGATGTTCCGGGAAACAAAATCATCAAGGCAGAGTAGCGGCCAATATGCCGCAGTTCTTCTAACCCGTTATAATCAAATAATGGAGAAAATGAGAGAGACAATGAGCATCGAAGAGGTAGAGGGCAGAATGGGATTTCTGTCTACTATACTAAAGGTACAGTTGGCGAAGGAAACAGGGAGAAAAGAGGTATTCCCTAATGAGCGCTCATTCCTCGAATGTGCCCAAGTCATGATTGACACCAGCGCCAGGGAGGAGGAATCGAGGATACATGAGGATGAGGGAGAATGGAGCCGGATAGTGTACAGAAGAACCAGGGTCCCTAAATCAAATTGGAAAAAAGTCGAAACACCAACCGGTAGGGACAGGGGAGCGGCAGGCGAAAGGAGGTTCAGGGCGGCGAGACCCAGGTACGGACCCCGCAGAGAAGAGAGAAAATGCCATGGGTGCGGGAAGACGAGTCATTTAGTGGCACAGTGCCCCCGCACAAAATGTTTCGAGTGCAGTGAGGAGGGGCATATCGCTAGGCATTGCCCTTACGTGTATCGGAGGAGAGATGTTCATAGGGCAGAACCCATGGAAGTGAATACGCAAACGATGCGGGAAAGAAGAAATATATCACCCAGGGGTAATGAATCTTCAGCTGAGGAATCTTCAGGAGCGTCAGGAACGTCGGAAACGGAAGAAGAGCCGGCTCGCGACAGGAGCCGAGAGCATGAGCGAAAGAAGACTACTTCGAGAAGATGGGAGCGGCGTGTGGCAGCCTGAGGAGGGTGGCAGCAGAGTGGCGACCGCACCCTAAAGTGTAATACAGTGAGAGGGATACTGTGCGAGTTGCCAATAAATAGAGTCGAGGGGGGAGAGAGGTGCTTGGTGGATACAGGAAGCACCAATACCATAATGTCACGCGGTGCGTTGGAGCGGCTGTATGGCAGAGAGAGGGCACTCCAGGTCAAGGTATGTAAGTGCAAGTTAATTACCCTGGGCGGGCCCTGTAAAGTGGTGGGAGAGGCGGTCGTGAATTTAGAGAAATGGGCGAAAAAAAAGGGCGATATTAACGTACATATTGTGGAGTACATGCCGCGCGAGTATGAAATAATAGTGGGGTGTGACTTATTGGGTCGGGTAGGCGCGCTTGTAGAGAACAAGGGAAAGGAGTGGCGGATCAAGTTGGGGGGGGTTACTTATCAATGTCAAGGGACCGTAAGAGGTGGGAGTGCGCGGATAGGGGCAGTCAAGAAAGTTGTGGACTGGAGGGAAAGCTTACGTAGGGAGTTCGGAGATATTTTTTACGTGGAGGGTGATATGCTTGGGGCAACGGGGAAGACAGTACATGAAATCCCATTAAAATCTGACCGAATAACGTACGTGAAGGAGAGACGATATCCGCAGGCACTCCGCCAACATATCCGGACAGAAATCGACAGCTTAAGACGACAGGGTATAATCGTTGATAGCACATCCCCTTATAATAGTCCTCTGTGGGCAGTACGAAAGAAGAGTAAACCGGGAGAGGAGGGGGAGAGATATAGAGTCGTCGTCGATTTTAGAAAATTAAATGAAAACACAACGGATGAGAAGTATCCGATTCCCCGTTTTGAGGACATTCTCGACAGACTGAATGGAGCCACAATCTTTAGCACTTTGGATTTGAAAGCAGGGTACCATCAAATCAAAATGAGCGCTACCGATCAACACAAAACAGCGTTTACTTTCGAGAGGGGGCACTATGAGTTCACTCGGATGCCATTTGGTTTGAAGAACGCTCCGATTACTTTCCAGAGATTGATGGACGAAATCCTGAGGGGGATAGACGAGGCGGTATGCCAGATTTATATGGACGATCTGTTGATCTTCAGCCGAACAGAATCCGAACACATCGAAGATCTCCGGAGGGTATTTCGACGTTTGCGTGAATTCGGGTTAAAATTGTCGATGGAAAAATCATCGCTGGGAGAGGATCGGATCAACTTCTTAGGGCATACCATCTCGAGGGAGGGAGTCCAGCCGGATTCTGCAAAAGTCGACGCAATTCGAAAGATAGCGGTGCCGAAAGACGTCAAGGGCATTCGGCGACTTTTAGGTACGCTAAATTACTATCGGCGTTTTGTGCCAGACATGGCAGAGTATCTCGTACCCATCAGTAACCTGCTGCGGAAGGGGGCGCGGATAGCGATTACACCTATTATGGAGCAAAACCTTCGAAAATGCATGGCTCGACTGCAAGAGGAACCAATCCTGGCGTTTCCCGATTTTGAGAAGCTATTTACTATCACCACCGACGCAAGTGAGTATGCATTGGGAGCGGTGCTGTCGCAGGAGGGAGATGGGGGGGAACGACCAGTGGCGTACGCGAGTCGAAGACTGACCGACACGGAAGCGCGGTACAGTGCCCTCGAGCGTGAACTTCTTGGCATCATATGGGCTATTGACCATTTTCGTCCATACGTCTTCGGGCGGAGATTCAGAGTACATACGGACCACAGACCTCTTCAATGGGTGGGGAAGCTTAAGGAATCATCAGCCAGGGTGACACGCTGGAAGGAGTTTTTGTCCCAATACAACCTGGAAATTGTATACAAACCAGGGAAGGACAATGTAGTGGCGGACTGGCTATCTCGAGCGATTACCGTAAATGCAGTCGAGGAAGGGGAAACGTCCGGGGATCACAGACAATTTATCCAGGAATGGGCGCCCGGGGAAGATGGAAGTCGCGGTACGCGGGACGATAGCGATGGGAGCGAACACCAAGAAGCGGAAGAATCTGCCGGAGAACGTCCGGTGGAAATGGAGACGATCGAGGGTATGATTAACGATAAACGGCGACAAATTATTTGGAAGACGCAAACAACCGGCCTGATGCGAGCTACTCATGAAAACTATGGCAAGAATAGTATTACGACAATCTGGTCCCAACCGGGTGTCAAGGGTGACCAAATTTGCCAGGCATTGAAAGATGCATCCAGACCAGGGAAGACCTACCATCTATTTGTCGGCAACGCGACAGTGTGGGATCTGATCAAGAAATTATGGAGAACAGAACAACTGGGTATTGATCGATCGTTTGTTCGTTGTCTGTCTATGGTCCAGACACTGCGTGATGAGGAACGGCAGCGGGAAGTAACGCTTGCCTACCATCAAGGGAAGACGAACCACCGCGGTGCGCCGGAGACTTTGCAAGCATTACAGCGACGGTACTTCTGGTGGGATATGAAAAAGACGATCCAAGAGATTTTAGGAACGTGCGATATATGTCTTAAGACTAAATATGATCGACACCCACCACAGGGACAACAGGAGGAAACACCCACAGCAGAGACGCCACTGAGTGAACTACAGATTGACACGTTCACTTGGAAGGGGTATAAGTGGGTTACGACAATAGATACCTTCAGTAAGGTAGCTATGGCGTACGCCGTAAAAGACAAATCATCCAACGCCGTCTTACAGGCATTACGAACGTGGTTCCAGTTTTATGGGGTACCGGACCGAATCTCGTCTGATGGGGGTAGGGAGTTCGATAATGCAAACGTTCGGACGGAGATGAAAAATCTTGATATCGTGTGGCATCTCAACACCCCAGGACATCCTAAGAGTCGCGGAGGCATCGAAAGGTTGCACAGTACCTTGAGTGACCACCTGCGGGTGTATCAGGTAGAAAAGGGTCTGCCGGCGAACGAGGCGATGCCGAAGGCAGTGGCGGCATACAATCATTCCATCCACTCCACCACGGGGTTTACGCCGTTCGAGATCCTCTTCGGACTGCGCGCGAGGCGCCGGAACGGGACAGAGACGGTGGCGGACGAGGGAATGGCGGAGCAAATGTTAAGTGCTCACTTAGAGCTCGGAAAACTTTGGGGCAAAGTTCGTGACAAAATCGTGAGGGAGAAGGTCAAGAGAGTTTCTCGGGTAAACCTCAAAGTCCGGGGTCGAATAGGGGACCTTAAAATTGGGACGATTGTATATCGTAAAATTGGCTCTAATCGGAGCAAAGAGTCGATCAGATACGAGGGTCCATTCAAGGTGGTGGTGATCAGGGAGCATAACATCGTCACCATCGAGAGTACAATACCTCCGACGAAACGGAGGACCGTCCACGTCGAACAGTTAAAACTTCCACCAGGGGGGAAGGGTGCTGGCCATGAGTGAGTTGGAGTGTCCTCGCTTCTGCACGTAGCCAAATTTGGTATAGTATACATACGTACACTTTGTACCATTTGTAGAAGTATTTTTTTTTTTGTTGTTTTTTTAGAATGTACACAGGCTGTGTAGAAATATCGACTTTGCGTAGCGTGTAAGATGCCATTGTTTTCTGTGAGTAATGAGCCATGTAATTTTTTTTTGTTTTTTTTTATTTTGTCACTAGTGGCTGCAGTGTTAGAAGCAGCGTTTTATTTTGACTATAAGTGTCTTATAAATACGACCGAATGTAAGGGATTACAGGTTGTGTACTGTTTGGGCTGGCCTTCGCTCCCTTAGTACGATTAGGAGAGTGATCGTAATATCGCCTAAGTCATCCTCAATTTAGACTTAGACTTCATAGTTTACGAGGAGATGTGCGTAAACTGGCAGGGGGGAGTTAAGCTCCGGGCAGCATCAGTACTCAACCTTAATCCCCGAACGTCGGGATGTAAACATCCCGAATGTAAATATACAGGGTTATAGACTCGAAATAAACAGTCTAGTTCTAACTTTCAAGCGTGTTGTTTCTCTGTACCTTTTTTCCCTTTGTTTTGTTAATTCTAAAGCCGGTAAGCATTAACTTATCTACACCAGAAGGTACCGTCCGAGGATATGTAACGAGAAGGGTCGAGTGCTCCACGTATGAGACTGCGATAGAGGCGAGGCTTGTGGAGAATGGATATTGTCTGGATATTGAAAATAATCCCCAGGAAGAGGATAGGGCCAACTGTAAAGTGGCGTCCCTAACGGCAGCGATGAAAGACACAGCGGAATCCCAGCAAAGAAAGCCTCTGAAGACCAGCAACCGGGACCGCCCTAACGGAAACGAAAAGAGAGGTCTGCAGGGCAAGATGTGCGTACCAGAGGTGCTGGATCAAGCTGGTCCTTTACAACCTCCGGGCCCAGTAGAAGAGGCTCAGAGCAGATTACATGAAGAAGATCGAGCCACCTGGAGGAAAACTTTGGATGAGTTCGTCCAGCAGTCGGAGAGAACACTTGGGACATCCCGTACATAGTTGCCATGGTAAGGGGAGGCCTGGCCAAGACACTGCCGGCAATTAGAAGTGGGGGCCACTTCCCCCAAGGAGGCCAAATTTGAAATAACTTAAACATTCATATTAAAAAACCCCCCCACTAAAATCGAATGGAATGACAATCTCTATTGTTGGCTCCCAGAACTTTATTTTTTGGGGTATTATTATGCGTTGCCGGTTTTAATGTGCCCTTGACTATGAGCTAGAAGTAATAATAATACAGCTAAAATACCTTGTGGGCACTTGAGTGTTATGTGTCTAGAAATACTATAATAAAGAGGAGTGGACCTCCGGGTGTTGGGGCATGGACCCTTGATCTTAGGTGACTGCTCTAGTCTAGTGGGTGGAGACTGTTGTGAACATGCCCATACCATGTGCAATATGTGCATCTGCCAATATCCAGAATATAGTTAATTACAGTTGTCCTATTATCTTTACCCTCTTCCCAATATACCATTGAGTAATGTTCCAACTTAGGAAAAGGGACTAGTTCTTTCATGATTAATTTTATTTTCAAGTACATCTTAACTTTATTTCGACATAAACGTGATGAGCATACTTCGAGGTGTTGTGGGACACACGTTGACGATTTCAGATCTTTTCAATCTTAAATCATAAAAGCAGATCTTAGTGAGAATGTTGAGTATCTCTCTTCGGGCTCAGCAACACTTTTATTCGTTGATGAGATAAATAAAAGAATAATCGGACTAAAGTAATGCTGTTGTAAAAACAGAAAATGAAACAATGAGAGAAAAAAAAAGTAACTAAGATGAAAAATTATCAGGAAATTGAAAATGGGCTTGGTAACAATAAGAAATCTTTTGTTTAGGGTGTTATATTGATTCCAGATTGCTTCTGATTCCAATTGGATGCCTAGGCTGATTTGTGCAAACAAAGTTGAATGATAACAAATGAAATGGAGTTGGCCAACAAGTTCCAATAGCTCCCGATATTTCCTTGACGGGCGGGTCCGTTCTCCTCAGCTCTTGCCTCACCTGGTTTTTATTTATTTGTATCAATTAGACATGGTTAGAAAAACAAAAAAACGGATTGTTGAAGATAATACCTGCTCTCGGTCTGTTGTCAGTGCTTGTGCTTTATATTCTATGCTTTATTAATGCTATTCGAAATAAATAGAATACAACACGTAGGCGACATATTCCTCGAAGAATAACAAATAAGTATAAACATACATGCACACTAGTGGTCAAAAGTTTTCAGGCAGCTCATATATTTTTTAATAGGATTTATCAATTTTTGTTTAGATAATTAAATAACAGCATAATTAATTATTATTAGATTGAACACATTAATTTTTTAATTAAGAAAATTATTAACTCTTATTAAGGTAATACTAATATTTTCATTCAGTTAGTTAAAATGGTTCGTCATGCAAGTATAGATATCTCTGAAAGAATTATTCGTTTGTTACTTGAAGAAAAACCGTTTTGGAAAATGGCTGAAATGTTAAAAGTTGGTAAGTGGTTTATTAAAAAATATAATTGAGCAGTTGGTTTGAGTGACCGACCAGTGTCGTAAAACTGGTCAAAAAATTGATTGAGTGCTAAGGCTGAAATCCGTTACCGACGTCCTAAAAAAATAGCTGATAACATTCCCGCCACTAATACTCTCCACAAGCGACTACAACACGACGACAAGGCGAGGACAAGGTCTTGATGGACCCCCTGAACAGTCCGGTACAGATGATCATCTAGGTTAGATGGCATAATCCAGACCAAATCTCTGTTTAATTCTTATTTCAATGTAGTCACGGTAAGATGGGCGATATTTTGTTCATTTAATTATTAGAGTCATTTTTTTATTTAGCTATAATCCTTTACCCTTTATGTACCCCGTTGCTAACATTAACCCTCTGAACCTTATTATAAATATTTTTAAATGATCCGACAATGAACCACATGTTATTTATTTTAAATATTCGTGGTTTCCTTCCGATGTGATCCACTTACGTTAAAACTATTTTTTTAATTAAATTAAATTTCAGATTGTCGTCATTTGGCATAATTTTGATTTTTCAACGTTTCCCAGCAATTTTCTGTTGGAAGCCATTGCAAATCATTAATCTTGGCCACTTGAACGTTTTACTATTAAAAGTCGTACTAGCTGAACCGATGACGAATTATGATGTGTCGTTAGACTGGAGGGATATAAGCAAAATCTAGATTTAAAAATGAAAATTAAAACATTCAGGGAAGAGGGAAACTGAACTGATTTAAACACAATTATAACATCGCCAAAAAGAGCCACTTTAATTAAACAAAAATTGCAGAGAAAATTGGACATATTAAGTGACATGCCATTATAATTTTTTTTTACATTTTTAGTTTTAGTAAGGTGATTTATTAATTTATTACTTAGATTAATTGAATTTAAATAATAAAAATTTTTTCAGCGAAATGTGATTAATTTTTTTTTGGTTATTCCTGAAAATTTCCGGGGTAAGATATCATGTAAAATTCATATTTTAATTGCGTACAAAAACATTTCTGAATTTAAACGATCTTTTTCCAACTAAGAACAAATTATGGATTGCTAAAAGAACAATTTATTTATATAGATTGATTTTGTCCCGGTAGATTGTATCCAGGGAGACCCCACTAGTGTGGTAAACATCAGTGGTTTTACTCTGTAGTATTCGATTAGCTCTTCCCACTAAGCCTTACGTCCCCCTATACGGAGAATTATTAACTTCTCTATTTTCCCGATAAGCTTGATGCCTTAGAACCCTCATAGACATATAAAGGTTGTCCCAGAATTAACGCAAGATTTCATTTAAATAGAAAACACAGTTTTTAGTATTTTTGTTGTTATTTTTTTATTGAATTATAAAGTAAATAGGATAGGGTTATTTATGGAATAACACATTGGGCAAATGGCCTCCACGATATTGCTGCCACATACGCACTCTTTTGTCGAAACTATCCATGACCATTTGGCATAAATGTGTTTGAATTTCGTTGATGCAGCGTTGAATTTCCTCTTTTAATGCACGGGTAGATGTGGGCTTGTTGACATACACCTTTGACTTCAAATAACCCCATAAAAAGAAATTTAAAGGTGTTAAATCACACGATCTAGCGGGCCAATTCTGATCACCGAGACGAGAGAGTAAACAACCTGGAAATGTCTCATGCAGTATTTGAATTGTTTCATGGGCTGTATGGCATGTGGCACCATCTTATTGAAACCACATATTGGCCACATCAATATCATCCAATTTCGGCACAAAGAACTATGTTTACGACGCCGAATTGATGTTCCTGGATTTTCAACAACACTCTCACGCACTGCTTCGATATTGACATTTGGACGACCAGTGTGTTTAGTGTCTCCAACTGATCCAGTCTCCCTAAATTTTTCAATTAATCTCTTCACAGTTGATGAAGTCAAAACACTATCCGACCATATTTTGTATGAAATTTTCGAACTGCGGCCGCCAAACTTTCATTAGTTTTTGAGATAATGTTCAACAATAAAGACACGTTGTTGTATCGTGTAACGCTCCAATTTTACTAACCCTAAACTGTCTGCTGTCAAATTGTTTTTTTTAAGGGTAGCCAGCACTTTACTGCACAAATGGCGGCAAATTCAAATCTTGCGTTAATTCTGGGACACCCTTTATATAATATAATAAGGGTATAAGACCTGGCTAACATATTCCTTTACATTTATTTATTTTCTGCGTTTACCTATGAACATGCCAGCATCCAATTTACATGTTACACGATTTCCTATTTTAAAAAAATAATTGTTTGCTCTAGGATGTAATTCTACTCGTGTAAATTTTAATTTTTATTGGCGAGAATATTTAATTACCACAACTGGCAATAATAAGAATAGTAGGAGAGAAATATTTTTTAAAGGGATATCAATCTACATTTAATGACTAATGTCCAAGAGTTGCCTGGTCAGAAATTTATGAAGCACTCAGGACGGTTGGTGAATATGTGGGATTATTTGAGAGTCGTCAGTACGTGACATTAAATGATAATTTTATTATAATCTGTACTCCTCAGATACGCTCAGTCGCTTGTTTTCCTTATATTAACCATAAATTTGATCGTTCTTTCAAATAAGTTTATAGCTATGTATAATTTTATTGTAGGGAGACATAATTATTTGTTCTAAAAGACAAATTTCTTTAAAAATAAATCCATGCAATAGAGACTTGGGCTGCTTACTCAAAACCAAAGTACATAAGTTACCTTTGACAATATTTTTCTTATTTCTATACTGCATTAATATGTTTAGTCCTTGGGATTGACGTAGATGTCTTTAAAATTTTTATTATTATTCTGGAAACTTGTTATACCGAGGAGTTGAGGCATATAAAAATGAAATAAATTCAACCTGTGCCAACAAATCGTACTTCTGGAAAATAATTAAACAATTATACCTTACACAATATGTGAAACAACATTAATAACGATTAAAATAGTCATTGTGTACACATACAACTTAATTAATCATGTCACATATGGTAGGAAATTGATATGGATCATAAATGTCGGGAAAAAAGCAGACAATTGTTTTGCAGGAGTAATGAGAACTAGTATCTAACTTAAACTGCACTTTCCATTATTCGCATAAAATAGGTAAGACGGTTTATGCTTTGTTGAGATCTATTACTAAACCATCAAAATAATGGTTGAAGGGGTCACTTTTGATGAGCTCCTTCAAAACAGCAGCTTTTATGACATATTACTTCAATCATACCCGTTACTTCAATCAATGAACGTAGCGTCTTACTGCTCCAAAATATTTCATGTCTTATATAAAATATTGTTATTTTGATTAAATAACATGACACGAATAATAGTTTTCCTACATACGATGCACGTTGTTTGGGCCAGGAATTTATTTTACTATTTTACCGCTCTTCTTGATTGCTATATAAATCCGACCCTGCACGCGATTCTAGCACTGAGACCAAAATTATTAACTCCTGATTATTAATTTGTTTCCTGATTTGTCCAATGTTGGTTACGTTATTAAAACGCCTGATCCGCATTCAACTTGTCTTAGAGAAAACACAAAATTTATATTCATTTTTATCAATTATCAGTGTAGAAAGTCCATCGTGTCCGACACTGGCTTCAATGCAAAAAAATATTTATTTATTAAGTATTTATGTCCTGAGCGTCTGTGGCTCTCGCGCTCTTGGTCAGCCTCCACTGGCTAGTATCCGGTGACGCGGCTGACGGAGGAGCGTGGGGGACTTCCCAAGACTCCGCTTTCTCTTCGCGGTGGATTCAGGGGGTCTCTGGGCTGTCTGTAAATATTGTATGAATGAGAGCATATATCTTAATTACTTATTGCCTTATAAAAGGCAGATTGTAATTATTGCACAATAAAGGAATTTAACTAACAACTATTAAGTATTTATAATTAACAACCTAAGAAAAAGTTGGTGGAAAATTCAGGAATCAAATCCAAGAGCTGGCCAATATTTAGTAGGGGCTCTACCAATTGAGATACTCCACCATGCATGACCACCTTCCCAATTTGATTTTTCTTTGGAATGTACCCGATGTGCATAGAGGAGACAGTGGGATCACGGTTACATTCCTATTGGTTAATTAACTGATACCAATAGCACAATAAAAATTTCACATCTAAAAACCATATTGGAATTTATGAGTACAAGATTTGAGGATGGAAGAAAATCCTTTAACGACACCTATATAATTGAATAAAATATTAATAACATGAATTGAGGATATATTCTGTAAGAATAACAATAAAGAGCGAAGAAAAAAACCTTCAAAATAATAAAAGTGAAATAACAATATGTGATGGCTACTTTTACACAATATGTCGTCTACAAGTACCACAGGCTATTGAGATGCACTGAATGATGTTTCCAAAGTCGCATTGTTTCATAAATTGAAAGTTAAATTACATATTTAAGTTGAACTACCAACAATTCATTAGTTTATTTATTTTTGGAAAACAAAATAGTAAAGGGCTATACATAAATACAAACATATGTCAACATTTCGTAGGTTCTTATCGATTAAAACCTCTCCGGCAAACTGTTCATTTAACTCATTTATAAAATAATTGTTATCCCAGGAGATGCACGAAAAGTTTTGAAAAAAAATTTTGAAAACTTCGTTACGAAACATTAGAATCTTTCTATACAGAAAAAAAGGCAAGTAAATTTTTGAATGGGGATGATTAAATTTTTCTCAATGACAATAAACATACTGCAATAATTTTAGGCTAGTGTGAACTTGCTCCTATAGCTTCAGTTGATACAGACTAATCATGTAATCATCATACAAATATTAGTTTTAGCTAGGAAAATTTGAACAATAAGTTTTGATTAAACTAATTACTAATTTCTACTACTAATATGATAAACTTGAAAATTTTATGCTATTTTACTAATTTGGTAAAAACAATAAAAAACACTACAGGTGAGGAGCCATGGTCATTAAACAGTTTGACTATAGAAAATTTCTGGTTGTACCTAATTAAATATTCAATATATGAATGGATTGACTACGTATGAAGGGATTGGATGCTTACACCCAAAGCCGCATCATAATCGTCCTAATTGAGCTAAAAAGGGCTGTCCAGCTCAGTTCATCCCTTATCCAGTCAGACAGAACTACCCCGAAGTTCGGTCCGGCTACACCGACCTACTTTGTGAACTGGTACAAATTTTGAGGTATGATAAAACAAAACCAAAGCCTAAAAACCTTCCATGAGTTCGTTTCAGTATGTTCTAATGTAGTGGTCAAAGAGATGATTCAATCAATTGAAATCACAAATGTATTTTTCAGAAAACGTGAAAATATGCTCATTAGTGCTAACAATTTGCAAAAAATAAAAAACCGAAGCATATTGAAAAAAAAATTAAACATAAAAAATCAGGAGTTTGAGATCTTGAATATCATACCCTACTCATTGATATCGTGACCTGCTATAAATATGTGACAGTGGCTAGTTTCTCCAATCATGTCCTGAGCGTCTGTGGACCTCACACTTTTGGCCAGCCTCCACTGGCTCATATCCGGTGACGTGGCAGGAGCGTGGGGGACGTACCAAGACTCCACTTCCTCTTTCGAATGTGAAGGCGTGACGTGTGGATTTAGGAGGTCTCTGGGCTGTTTGTAAATACTGTATGAATGAGCGAATGATAGAAGAATTGTAAATATGGTATGAATGAGAACTTTGAACACAATTACTTATTGCTCAATCAGGCAGATTGTAATTTTATCACAATGAAGATTTCATTTGAACAAAAAAAAAAACTCATCGATAAAAATTTGACTCCAAGATACTTCAGAATCATGGATATATTTTATCTTATTTTATTAACATGAGTAGAAAAAAATTATTACCTGTTGGTTAATTTATGGATTTGACAGTTCAGGTTACAGACCTTGTTGTCAAGCCACTATGTGATCCTCTATGACAATGTTTTTATCTGTGATTTTGAGTTTGGGAAACGCAATTACCTGAATAGAATTTTCACTAAACCTACTAACTAGCTCTTAGTTTCATGAAAATTGATTGTATGACTAAAAGTTAGTGTATGTATTAAATGGTATCATGAAAGCTTCATATTACCTGTTTCCTCACAGTTCTCGCCTGTACTAACGCACCAAGGACAGTGAGTCTGATGAGAAAAAAACGTGGAAAAGCTTTCATTCATTTAAAGCTGACATGCATGTTAAAAGGGCATACATGACAGACATGCATGTTGAAAGGGCGTACATGACAGACGGTCCCCGTAGCTACTCCCTGTAACCCATGCTTTTTCTAAAAGGGGAAGTTACAGGAGGGAATTTTTTTCGTATCGGACGTAGAGGAGAGGAAATCAGTTTATGAATACAGGATTAAGCGGGCGGGGAAGGGTAGTACTCGGTGCTGGGGACAACTTGTTCCGCCCCTAACAACATATTGCCCCTAGAACCAGTTCCAGTTTACTCGTCTGGTTAAGGCACGGCTCATCGTGGGTTACAGATCCACAGTTTACCGTCACCTTCCTCTTCGAAAACTTTTCAATTGTGCTTCTTATTATAATTGCTGTGTTCATAAATTTGAAAAATCGCCTTTTCAACAATAAAAAAAAATGCAAAATTCATTAGAAAAAAAACTATTGAAATTGCTAAAAATGACATTAGGATGCTTGATTTATGGTGTGTGCCCAAAACTTTTTTTTTGGAATATCTTGAACGTATGTTTGCCTTTTCATCTTTAAGTTCTCCCTAACCATCTTGGAAAAAATCAAAACATTCCATTTGATATAACTTCCAAAACTTAAGCACTTTAGCAAAACGGGCCCGACTTTTTAAACACGTTTTTCTCCAGCTCCGAACAAATTAAAACGTGACAAATGTTAAAAGAATGCTTTATAGTATTTTTTTTGTTACTAGAAAGAATGGTCACTGAAAATTGAATCCTAAGAAATGAGGACTAGTTAAAATATTGAAAAAAACAGCTAGTCTATCGATTTCTGTGATTGGTTTTCAAAATATTATTTTAGTAATCTTCTTTATAGCTAGATTGTGTATAGTTCTAAACTTTAGAAGAATAAAAATAGAAATATTAATATTCTGAGTAGGGAATTGAGAAAACTGAAAAGTTACGGAAACGGGATTGAGTTTTTTCGTATTTAATTTATTTTATCGTTTTAAACTGACTAATATTTCATTAGAATAACCCTTGTGTTTTTGCAACAGCCGTTTAATGAATCAGATTTGTCATTTTTATGACTTATGTATCGCAAAAATACATACAGGAAAGGAGATAACTGTTCAAAAGTAAAGCCTCCCCTTCGGGAAAATATATGAATATTGCTTTAGTCAGGCATCAATCGTCAACAACAAGTTTCGTCGCTGGTTGCGTACTTTTTGATAATCACGCTTGGCAATCAAAACCAAATTCAAAATATTGAACATTTCAAACTTATTTTTGAGACGTATATTTCCGAAAAAAACGTGTGTTTTTTTTGTTGAAAGAGAACGCCCTTTCTGTTCTTGAGCGTTATTTTAAACGTTGATAAGATAAAATTCACCTTAGGAAAAGGTATGGCTGAAAGAAGGTTGGTTGTTTGTTGTCCGTGAAGGTTAGTTGTTTGTTGACCGCGAAGGTTGGTTGTTTGTTAGCTGGTACTTTTGGCATTGGTGCTGCTAGGCTGCTACTTCTCAGCCGTAATTGTTCTTTCATAAACCGGATTCGACACAGCTATATTCAAGTTGCTTCTCGTTTATCCTCACGATGTTGAGTGACCATCGACTAGACCAATCCTCTAATGAATAAATCTTTGGTGGAGCCTGGAATCGAACGCGAGTGGGTGCCCGGTTTAAGTGTGGGTAGAGTTATTAGTCACCGTACCAAGCACTATGCTAATACAGGGTCATTTAAAATGTTTGCCGCCGTATAAACAAAGATACCGTTAACTTAAACGAATTGAAGACTTTCGTACAAGTGATCGATGCAAGTGGCAAAAAAAGACAACATTAAATTTAAGAAGCTCAGTGGGGAAAGTGCAAGTGTGTCAAATAACGTTTGTTCTGAGTGGAAGTATGAATTAAGAAAAATAATTGAGCCTTATGAGCCTTAGAACATATTCAATGCCGATGAAACGGGCCTGTTCTATAAACGTCTCCTTGATCGTTCCATGTGTTTCAAGGAAGAAAAGTGCCATAGCGGAAAAATAAGTAAATAACGTGTAACCATACTGTTGGCAGCTAACAATGACCATGACCAAACAAAAAAGCATGGATGACAGGCGAATGGTTTAACGAACGGATACAATCGGTCAATGGAGATATGGAAAAAAGGCAGCGAAAAATTTTACTTTTCATCGATCATTGTTCGGCCTATAATTCTATTCCATCTCCGCAATGTTAATGTTGTGTTTTTGCCCGCTAATACAACTTCTAAGTTGCAACCTCTGGACCAGGGCATAAGTAAAGCATTCAAAACGTTTTACCGCAAGGAAGTAGTGTTGCAACTTCTTAACAGAATCGAGGATGGACTAGATCATAAAATCACTTTATTCTAAGCTATGAACATAGCTGACAAGGCATGGAAAAACGTTAGCGAGAGCACAATAAGAAACTGTTTTCGTGCCTGAGGGTTTGCCGAAGCGGAACCTCCGTTTACAGAAGATGCAGAACAAGGTGTTGAATTTCTTTTGGAATGGGATCGCCTTTCACAGAATAATGAAAATCACATAACATTCGAAGATTTTGTCCATTTTGACGACAGCCTAGCAGCAGTGGAGATATTAACCGACGAAGAAATTTTAGATCCATCTCAGGAAGTTGATGGAGAGGGTGATGAATATGATGTACCAACAATTACTGCTAAAGTTACTAAACAATATGTGAACATCGTGCGCCATTTTTTAGCAAAATCAGGTGTTGGTGATGAGGTATTTTTTGCTCTGAACACTCTTGAAAAAGCAATTGACAATACCCATCTGCGAGAATTGCGTCAAAAAAAATTATGGATTTTTTTTGAACAAATGATTGATTGGTGTTTATTTAATCTAGAACATAAGTATGTACATATTTTTGATTGCATGTATTAGTTATTGTTTAGTTTAGTATTAACCAGTTAAAATTTTGCTGAACATGTATATGAATTTTATAGAAAGTCTACCACTCCCAGTAATACTAAACTGTCAATTTTCTAAGTGGCCTTTCAAAAGATAATCTAATCTGCTAATTTGAATCCTACACTGAAGTTTACAAGGAAACAAAAAAATGACACATTACTAATAGTGGTCATTTTGAATGGTCTGGTTACACAGTGGCTTGGAAACATTTCAAGGCTAGTATATCAGTTCCTATAGTATATTATACTATTTTATAACAGTATAATGATATATTATATCATACTGTTAAGCAAAAGTGTATTTTATGTGGCGTGGCCCTTGTAAGTTTGAGTATATTCACATCGTACACCGAGGGCTTGAGGGTGAAGTAAGCCCTCAGATTGGAAGTTTTGCAAAAAATAATAATACAGCACGTTATTGTTAAGAGTAGTATGTCGCTGAAAAAGTTAACTTTACGACGCAGTTTTATTTTTATTATCATTGGCCAATCAAATAGAACTACCATACAGGCTATTATGCCCATAAAAAATTTAATAACAATCGGTTGAGTAAAAGTATCGAGTATGTTGACTAACAACTGCTATTAGTAACTATATTTATGATGTGGTAAATGCAGCTTGCCAACCAATGAACAAGTATTTTTTGGCCCAGTTGCCTTTTATGCCAGAAATCGACTAAACTGCCGAAACTATTTCAAATAATTGCCATCCTCGCCCTTCTTTGCCATCCCCACCCTGCTTAACCATCCCCACCCTGCTTAACCATCCCTACCCTGCTTAACCATCCCCACCCTGCTTAACCATCCCTAACCTGCTCTAATATCCATTGTTACTAGCTGTTAAAACCTCACAACTTAGATTAAAATAATCAACTCTTTATTTTTATAATAATCAGCATTTACTTGTTTTTTATTAACCATTCATTAAAAACCCATTCCTTCAAGGAGGGTTAACTAAAATTAACAGCAGTTTGTTATAATGGGCATTAATTCTTTTATACTAAACATAAGATCTATACTGAAGTTAAAACAAATAAACATTCGATAAAAAAAAACAATTATGCCCCGTAATATTTTTCAACAGCCTCAAACCGTTCATAAATGACAAGAATAAATCTTCATCAGGCTTATTGTTGCGCCTGGACATGAATGCAGCCAAATATGAAGATTGAATCTCTCTCTTCGTGTCTCTGCCTTTTTTATTTGGCATTTAGATGAACCCAATCTCTCTACCCTCTGTCTATTTGCAAGAGTTATTGGGCCCACAACATTATGTCTATGTTTGATCTAACATGATCGTAACCCTCTGAGTAAAGACTATTGTAAGCAGCTCAACAGTCGGCAATTATTATGGACCCCGTTTAATGCGGGTAATTATAGTATGTAATAACTGGACTGTGGAAAATGCAAACAAGTGGCTGACAGCTCCAAAAACCCTATGCTGCGCTAACACCCCCCCCCCCCCCCCCAACAATGATTTTCAGTTTAAGAATGTCTCCACATATAATTCATCACTTAATAACTAAGCAAGGAGGCACAAGGGTAAACAATTTGAAGCTAGAGGTTTATTGAGCGTCCGTTCGCATGGTTAACGAACACTCATCTATGTAATAATTAGGCAAGTTTTTTTCTTAGACCAGGGAATCTAGTAATCCTAAAATAAAGGTTCACTGATTTATTTAGTGTTGAGTGTATATGATGGTGTATACAAAAAGAAGCTGGTTTTTTCAAAGGCACGATACCAAGGACTGTACCTTAATCATATTTAATGTTTAGCGGTTATAAATGGTATCTTCAATACCATCAGTTAAACTTGTTGATAAACCGTTAACTACATCAATAAAGCATTAGTGCTGTTATTTCGGTATTATTCAAACTGAAGGGAAATCTGTGCTTAACCAACATTCCAACGGTGCAGATTCATTCTTGGACAGGAATAACGGCCGACGGAGGAAGACCATTAATGGATGTTGATGAGGTTTGTCAGGAAGCTTTAGAAACTAATCCAGCCACAAGTACAAAATACATCTTGTCATAAAATAAACGACAGAGTCGGGAAAGTGGTCACTCAAGCGGTGCAAAAATTGAAAATCAAAGCTTGTAGTCGGACTTCATTAACAATGTACACATAGGCGTTCTGTTAAATAAAACAACGGACCTCAATGACCAGAGAGCTGTGACCAACAGGTTGATAGGTACTAAAATAAACGCACAGCAATTTAAAAGTATTTCCGTATTTTGAATCACTTTTGTTTCAAGGTAGCAGTTTGGGTTGTAAAATTTATTTGGCATTTTCGTTTGACATGTATACATCTGCACATGACGAATACCCTTTTCTCAGTGGCGGAATGTTTTTTTTATTTATTTTAGGTATGAATGAGATCATTTATCTGTATTATTATTGCCTTATAAAAGGCAGATTGTAATTATTGCACAATAAAGTTATATATATATATATATATTTCAAAACCTCAACAAAACAATACAATGTACAAAAAAGAAAAATAACAAAATATTTGGATTACATGTTTCTCCTCTTTCTGCATTTGGCGGAGTGCCTAAATATAATAAATTTTTATTGTCCTTTTTTTACAACACTAGGTGATGAGCCTCACCTTCTGTTTGTCACTGACACCAACACTAAACACTAGGAACAAAACAAAACAAACTAAACAAAACAAAACTAAACAAAACAAACTAAATCTCTACCTAGAACCTAGGACTAGAGTGTTCCAGCCGCGACAGCGTCCTGCCATCGCGGCGGAATGTAAAAAATGTCACAACGCTTAAGATTTGTGGTTCAGCTGGTAACACTGTATGGTCGAGCAGGGTGGGGATATTATCTGTAGTAGTTTAGCAGTAGCAATTCATCACAACCATAAAACACACCAGTTTTTTTTTAAGCCATGTAGGCAGTAATTTATGGGTGGCAGGGCACTGATAGGTGACCTGTAATTAGAATGGTTGGTAATGTCGGAATGGGCAACACCAGGATCCCCAAGATCCCGGTTGGCCGGATTCCGTCGGGCACGCTTGCAATGTATTGGCCCTCGATGGCGACCGCAATTTAAACCGGTTCAATAAGCACCAACAGCTGTCGGAGGAGCATCTAGTCTGCTCCAGCAAGGTATCCACCAATTAGATTTCCTTCCCACTCTACTTTATTTTAGAAAACTTTATTTTTTGGTCATTGACCACTTTTTTCAAACAGTAATTCAATGGAGCCATCTTAGGTGAAGTATACTATATTATATTGGAAAACAAGGACCGATTTTTAAAGTTACTGATTACCCTAAAAACTCTTACGGCTAGATGTGATGATGGAAATGCAACGAAAAACTTTTTTATTTAGCCCATAAAGCCGGATAATATACTGGAATTTGTTTTTGAAGCCAAAATTCTTAATTTACATTCTTTAATTTCAACTTTAACTCTTCATTTGTTGACAATTCTGTCAAGTCCTCTAACAGTGATAAGTCTCAGTAAAGTTCTAGGGGCCAAAATGGAGTGGTAATGCTGAATTATATTTGTGAAATCTTTAAGTGCTTCTAAATAGCGGTCAAGATACCAGAATGTCGTCATGAGTTGTTTCCAGAGGTTTGGGAAACTGATATAATTGTCTTCGACCCAAATTTTGTTTGTATATGGCAAGTTTTGACCCATATGCAGCCGTAGATTCCTGTCATTATTAATGTATTATATAAATAAGTTAAATAACCTATACTTCCATTAAATTTCGACAAGTCTCTTAACGAATTATGTTTTAGACAGGCCCTCTTTGATAACTAACGAACTTCATTGCGCATTAGTAAACGATTGAAATCTTCGTTCATCACAAACCTTGCGAAACAATCATTGAGAGCATTGCTTCTATATTAACTATATTAACAGTTTTTAGTAAATTATAGTAGCTACACTTCAAGAAAATATTTGGCGAGTAGACAGGAATGAAAACTATTTTAGGGAACGAGTAATTCATGATTTTTTTTTTAATCTACTGGCTAATAATAATGGTGATCTCAGTACAGCATTGATATTCATCAATATATTTCAAGTAAACTAATTAGTAAAAAAATTTAATTCTAGAAAAAAATACTAATTATTTTTCTTGCCCTTGCCCTGTGCAACATTAAAATTCAGACTATTGACGGGCCAATACCACACAGACTACCGCTAAAATTAATATTTTTTACTTTACATATTTTTAATAACATATTTGTATTTAATAAAGCATTGAAAAAATTGTATAATTTCTAAGATCAATAATTATATAATATTCCTTAATTACAAATAATATTATGTTTGTGTATTACCTAAGTTTGAGTATAAAGCGATTGTAAAGATCTCTTGGAAATGTCCATCCGAATATCGAAGGCTGGTATCAACTGGCAGTATCCAAGCAGTTTATATATTGTGTTCGCCAATACTGGATGTTTATGCAATCAAAAATACTCACTTCTATAAGTCACCAGTATAATGTTTAACAAAGAAACGGGATTAAAATGTGTCAGTCATTGGAAGGATGAGGTCTTAGTGATGAGCGGTTAGAGAAAGATCCACACCATTGCTGGCTGGTGGATGCTTAGACACCATACTGGAGAAATCCCTTCAATTTGGAAATAATTTATTATATTTTTGGAATAAAATATTTTCTTTGTATATTATGTGTATTACTAACTGCAAATAATAGATATGCCTTAAATAAATAAACGGTTCCATCCACTCAGTCGATATTCTAGCGTGTGCTCTTAATACGAAAAGCGACCTCTGTCATACACTGCAAATTTTTTTTTTCTCATTCTCATGCCTATGTTTTAGTTTTTTCCATCACTTTGTTATCGTCGTGATGGTGACCAAACGAATATAGTTCTGACATAAGTTTGAAAAGGAAATTAGACAGGCTATAGACAGCTGGAGTGATTTCATTTACTTCAAGCGGAAGTCAAGGGTTTTAAACCTCAATTCTTCATGCTCTCAGGTGGTTACTTTAACTAATACACCATATGAGAGATGAATATTCCGTAGCTTGAATGAATATTCGGCTAAAACTAGGGGGTATATATAGCCCAAAAAAGCCAATGAGCTGGGGTTTTATTTTGGCCTATAGCATTGCGGTGATACCTAGCAAACTTGGAAGGGCTGGCTAAGGGGCTGCCTCTGAACTCTTCTGCAGATACGTCATTTATTGTTTACAATATTTTCACCGATATGACTATGTGGTTTGGAGATATTATTTATATTTGTTTAATTTAACTTACAACATATTATAACTAATTTACATATATACAATGTAGAGTGAGCTATCTTATGTAGTTAGCAGTCGTTACAGCTTGTTTATCTAGAGTATTTTTATTACCTTACTACTATTGGGTTGGGTCGGATGAAATATCAGATTAATTTTTTTTTTTTTTTTTTTTAAATCTGGTGAGAGTTTTTGCGCATGCGCTACCTTCTAGAACATCTCTCTACTTCGCTCGTCATTCAAATACTATATACTACCGTCTATAGGCCATAGTTCAGAACAAAATTGTTCCAGCAGGCAACTTGAGGGAGCTGGCCACGAGGGAGCCCTCAAGAGTGAGTAAATTGCTTATTATATTTAGGTAAAGTGTAATAAGTGATATCAGACTGAGTAGTCGGCCATATTGAAACGCCTTGCTAGACGTTCACCGATCGTTCACTAACGATAGTTCTCTGAGCCAATCGGTCTGGTGGCTCAGAGCCAAGACCCGTGACTCGCCACTGGGAGTTGTGAGCTTAAATCCCACCGGCGTTACGTACTACTTTTTTAATAATAAAAAAAAACCGAATATAAAACATGCGTTTCTACCAACAGGTTATTTCTGAAAATAAGAAAAAAACGCTCAAGATCATTGGGACCTACGCCCACTATGTCACCAGTCAAACGTGAGCCGTGGCGATCTAATCGAAATATCCCAATAAATTCTTCAGCACCCAGCAGCGCTATGGAAGAGATACCATCACAACCCAGCACATCTAAACAAACAACAATAACTCATGAGTCTCCCTTTTTCACACCCAATAGTTACGAATTGTTGAAAAATATTGAGGTAGAGGACATGGACTCTACAACAACACCCACACAGCCTAAGCCACCAGCGATATTCGTTCGCAATATTAGTAATTTCAAATTACTATGTACTCAATTGAGCCAAATTGTAGGTACAGGCAAATATACTTGCCTCAATCGATCTCGGGACACAAAAGTTTCTCCGGACACTCCTGACACATACCGAGCAATTATAAAATACCTAGAAGAAACCAAGGCTGATTTTCATACCTACCAACTAAAGCAAGAAAGATCGCTGCGGGTGGTGATTAGAAACCTGCATTCCACAACACCAGCGGACGAGATAGAAAAGGAGCTGATAAGCTTAGGATACAAGGTTCGCCAAATTACGAATGTCCTCCGTGAGGAAAGACAAGAAAATGATACAAATATCAAGACACCAATGCCCTTATTCTTTCTGGATCTAGAGCGAACAGCTGGAGTGGAGAAAATCTACGAGCTTAACCACTTATACTACACATTACAGGATTATAGAATTTTGAAGTCCAGAAGTGAACAACGTCGTCGTCCTGAAGAAGAAACACCAGCCACAGGTAGCCCAAGAAGCGCCCCCACCAGAAGTTTGAGGCCTTCAGTCTCTTTTGCTGACGCAGTTCGGAACAGAGAGCAGTCACAGGCATTGCCCACTCCTCCTCCGCAAGTTCTTCTTTCCCAGCACTCCGCTTATCCCAGCAACCAGCAAACCCAATCGTATCCTCAACCACACATCTCGCATATCCCGCCACCTTTAAGCTCTTCAGATCTCACCAGCCTTTTAACCTCATTCCTTACAGAGTTCAGAACCCTAATTACCCCTCTCATTCCCCTTCTTACAAATCTTGTCTCCTACCTTATCCCCGTTAAACAAAATCCATAAGTGGATCCTTCCGACTCCTTATCCATTCTCCTTTGGAATGCGAATGGTGTTCGCACCCACACTAACGAACTGACAGCACTACTCCATGACAAATACATCGATGTAGCTCTTATTACTGAAACAAGACTTACAAGTAAACGACCATTTACCGTTCGACAGTACCAGACTTATCGAACTGATCACCCAGATGGAAGAGCTCATGCAGGTACCGCTGTCATTGTCCATAACTCCATATCCCATCACATAGTTCCTTTGGTAGCACATGATTTCCTTCAATCCACTGCAGTGTCAATCACCACCCTCACTTTTTCCCTTACTCTAGCATCAATGTACTGCCCTCCCAATAACCCCATTCCCGATTCCCAATTCATCTCCTTTCTAGACTCCATCGGGCATCGTTTCCTTGTGGGTGGGGACTTTAACGCAAAGCACCAACACTGGGGCTCAAGATCAACAAATACAAGAGGACGTGCATTGCTGTCTGCACTCACACGGAGACATTGCTCCACTATCTCTCCTGACACAGACACCTATTGGCCATCAGATCCCAACCGAAATCCTGATCTCCTTGATTTTTTCATCTACAATAGTTTAGGAACACTAAACTATTCACTCAAGCACCTCGATGACCTCTCCTCCGACCATAGCCCCTTATTATTAACCATTTCCCTAAATCCAATTCACAAACTGCCGCCTCCTTCATTCATTAGGGGCCCAGTTGACTGGGACCACTTCCGCCAGATTCTATAGACTCTGTAGACCTCAAAGTACCTCTGAAAACATCCTAAGACCTAGATGATGCAGTGCATTCCTTCACTGCTCTGATCCAGGGGTCGGCTAGGGAGGCATCGTCACCCAAGAATCCACAATCATAATCATTTACCTCAGCATCTCAAAGATCTAATCAAATCCAAACGCCGCTCTAGAACAGTGTGGCAAAGATCCCGGCATCCTGCTGATCGCCGCTTGTACAATCAGTAATGCCGATTGGTAAAGCGGCGATTGGCATCCTTCCGTTCTGATTCTTTTAATTCCTACCTCTCCTCTCTGTCTACCAGAGATAACTCCGTGTGGAATGTAACCAAAAAAATCCTAAAGTATCAAGCTGTTTCACATCCACTCCGTCGTGATGATGGGTCCTGGGCAGCCTCGGATGGGGATAGGTCGGAGGAATTTACTCTGCATCTTACCCATACTTTCACACCTCACCTTTCTCATCAAAGCCATACTCACAGCACAACTGTGGAAGATTTCCTCACTTCACCTATTCCTCTCTCTCTTCCACCAAAAGCCGTTAATCCCTCTGAGGTCAAATACCTTGTTAAAAACATACCTTACAGAAAATCCCCTGGATATGATCTCCTAACTCCTCAAATTTTCAAACAACTTCCACCTAAAGCCATAATCTTCCTAACCTACATATATAATTGCATTATCCGAACGACGCACTTTCCTCTCCTCTGGAAACATTCCATTATTGTCCTATTCGCCAAACCCGGTAAACCACCCAATGACGCCTCATCTTACCGTCCAATTAGACTACTACCTATCCTCTCAAAAATATTTGAGAAACTCCTACTAAAACGTCTACTTCCAATTGTTGAATCCAAAAACCTTTTTCCCACACACCAGTTTGGTTTCCGCCAACGACATTCCACTGCTCATCAAGGCCTTTGCGTTGTTGATCACATCTCCTCAGCCCTTGAAACCAAAAAGTATTGCACTGCTGCCTTTCTTGATATGGCTCAAACTTTTGACAGGGTTTGGCACGCAGGTTTGCTCTACAAGCTCAAAAGACATTTACCACAGACCCTTTTCCTAATCCTACAGTCCTACCTTTCAAACTGCTTCTTCCAAGTCCGCTGTGGTTTAGAATACTCTAGCTACTATCCCTTAAATGCCGGAGTTCCATAGGGCAGTGCCCTAGGCCCCATCCTCTATAACCTATACACCGCTGATGTCCCCTCTACTCCCAATACCTTCTTAGCCACATTTACAGATGACACTGCAGTCTTGTCATCCCACCCAGACCCCGACATAGCATCCCATAACCTTCAAAAACACCTTGACGAGATCGAGTATTGGTGCAATCAATGGCAGATCAAAGTTAATGAAGCAAAATGCTCCCACATTACCTTCACCCTTTGTCACAAGACTTGTCCACTAGTTTTTTTAAAATCTATTCCTCTCCCTGTAACCGAGACAGTACGGTACTTAGGCTTCCATCTCGACAAACGGCTGACCTGGAACCCACATACGAGACTAAAAAGACAAGAACTAAACAGACGCTTTGGACAACTGTACAGACTACTTCAAAGGACATCCCATCTCTCAATAGAAAATAAACTACCAATCTACAATGTTATACTTAAACTAATCTGGACATACGGAATAGAGCTATGGGGGACAGCAAAAAAGTCGAACATCAAGCGTATCCAATCCTTTCAATCCAAAGTCCTGAGAACAATAGTAAATGCCCCTTATTATGTCAGCAACAGAACCCTCCATAACGACCTTAATATACCCTACATTCTAGAACGCATCCCTTCCAAGTTTATGAAATTCCACAGTAGCCTTTCCAACCACCCTAATCCTGTAGCACAGTCTTTGCACTGCGCCACTCATCCCTATAATCCTCCTCGGAGACTGAAACGGCAGTGGCCTCGTGACCTGCTATAATCGCGTGACAGTGGGAGTCCTGGCAATGGCCAGTTTCTCCAATCATGTCCTATTGTATGAATGAGCGAGCGAATGATGACTGTAAATATAGTATGAATGAGATCATTTATCTGTATTATTATTGCCTTATAAAAGGCAGATTGTAATTATTGCACAATAAAGATTGTTGTTAAAAAAAAAAAAAAAAAAATCTTGTGAGACTATTACAATGGCCTATTACTGTTGAGAAATTGACAAATTTTATGAAAAATAGAAAGAAAAAGTTCCAGCCATTGTCAATATGATAAGACCTATACTTCTTCATCACAATGCCCGACCACATGTTTGTCAGTTAACTTTAATAAATAGTCATTAGATACTGACGCACCATAGAATCCATTGAAATTCCGTAAGACGTTGATGAATGTTGTTAACGATTTGATGTTTCCCCATTAAAGTAATCCTGCTACTCTTAGTTCTGATGATGTATTAATGGGCTCCCGGAACTGACATAAATATAATGCCATACACGGGCACCCCCTTCGGAACCTTTACCGCATCTAAAAGTCATCGCGGGACCTGAAAGACGTAGCGACACCATTGATTATTGATTCACACGTCACCTTTCGTTTCGTGCTTGCATTTGCAGCCAAGCGTGCCCCCCCCCTCACGAGTTCCGAAACTGCATGAACAAAATTCCTTACTTACACCGTACTTACACATTTACAATATCTCACTACATCCCGTTAAAAACTAAAACTTCTATGGAAACAATAAAAACTTGTTTTGAGGAGGTTTCCAGTTTTCAATCAATTTTATTAAGATAAAATTACAATCTGCCTTTTATTGAGTAATTACAATGCAATGAGTAATTGAGATAAATGTCATCATTCATACTATATGTCTAGGGCGTCACTAGGGGAGTGCCTGATCACTCTAGCCCTGGTGACAAGTGCGGATTGATGTAGTTTATAACATGGACCATTGTTCCATGTCGGCATTTAATATCTGACTCCATTTTATTGATAGGAATGTGTCCCGACAAGACACTGTGTTCAAAAGAAAAAGGTACAGAGGTAGCATAAAAGATAATACCGGTTCAGAGTTCAAACGGGGCACGGCAGTGTGGTAGGCGTCAGGTGGTCTCAAGACTGTGAGACAGCGTGGCGACTCATAGGACAGCAGAGAGAGAGTAAGTTAGTGGAAGGCGGAGTAGGCGTATCGCGACGAGTGATAGCGGCTATCTGTATGTAGAGACTAGAAAAGAGTGAAGAGTGGGCCTACCAGGGGCCAAGTGCCCCTGGTGTCAAGTTACCAGTAGTGTGGCTCAGGAGACTAGGAGACATTGAGTATCTTTTCAGGGCGAAATTACTACCATTTACTGATATAAATATGGTAACCCCCTCCCTCGTGGAAGGCTGGGTCTCTGCCAGGGGTATGTTTTACGATACACAGGTGACCATTTCCTTTTAGTTTTATGACCGTTGGGGTAAAAGGGTGTGTTTTTTATGGCTGCTAGGGCCTCACCCACTTGGGTTATTTGACCGCCTATAGGTGGTCTGTTTTATTATCCCATGGGTCCAAAAGGGTTCCTAGCATGCTTTTATGACCACGGGAAGTGACTCAAGTTCTATTCTAATAGGGGTAAGTGTCCTTGCCCTAGGTTATATGGCAGTCAGGTGGCTAATTCTCTTGGTTTATTGCCGTCTGTCGGTGCCCGTATGTCTGCCTGCTTCCTACCACGTGCCGCGACCCTGATTTATTCCAAAGAAGCTTACAAGATTTACATTATATTATAATACATTACTAACCCGAGTGTAGGGTGATTTACATATATTTAGCGCTACGCTACACTATATTTACAATTCATCATTCACTCGCTCATTCATAAAATATTTACAAACAGCCCAGAGGCCCCCCAAGTCCACAAGGGTCACCAGCGGAGGCTGACCAAGAGCGCGAGAGCCACAGACGCTCAGGACATGATTAGAGGAACTGGCCATTGCCAGAACTCCCACTATCACTTAGTTATAGCAGGTCACGAGGCCACTGCCGTTTTAAACTCCGAAGAGGATTATAGGGGTGAGTGGTGCAGTGCAATGACTGTGCTAGGGAATTAGGTGAGGAGGTTTCAAAAGGATTCAGATTTCATGTCTGCTAATGCATTAGTAAGTTCATTAAACACATTGCATGTTGTTTATATATTGTGGTGTTATTTATTTTATAAATCTTTATTTCAACAAAATTACTAACTGCTCTGAAAGGGCAAGAGATAAGTGTGATAAAATATCTCATTTATACCATATTCCAATATTCCATTCATATTGTATTTATAATAATAATAATTCATAATGTATGTACACGCCAAAAGACCCAACACCCGGGTATTTAGACTGTGGAAATGGACTGTATAATATGAATTGCCCCACCGGGGAGATAGAGAAAGTAATTTCCTTAGCTGGTCTTTCACCTCTGTCAACAATGTTCCTCTCACTTCTTGTGATTGCGGCTCAGAACACTTCTGCTTGACACCATCTTAAAGTTCTCCGATATCAAGGTAATACAATGGATAAAACAATGCCTCGCGAATAAGGCCCCGATATTTATCACTAATGAGACTTTAGTACGCCGAGAAGATGGCAAGACAACGATTGTGATATTGGGACCTCAGGCAGAGCAAGGATAGGTTCACCGACCAAGAAATGTCCAGGAGTGAGCACCTCTTTGTCATTGGGATCACTAGACATATGGCAAAGGGGTCGCGAGTTCAATATCGCTTCTATTTTGATTAGAATAGTTCAAAGTTCCTCAAAAGTATAAAAATGAGCTGAGACATGAGCCTAACCAAATCAGTTTGAATTGATTATACACCAGCCTCCCAGAGGCCTCCAAAGTTTGGACTGTAAGGAGGATTAAAATCCCAAACAAAGTTCCGATTGGATAGTTGATCCTTCACAATCGGGGCTCTACCAAGTGGGATGACTCGAGCTTCAGGTAAATTGCCCATGAAGGATGTGGTGGTTTAGAGTGAAATCGAAAGCAAACCCCACATTCGCGTACAACCTTGCGAATAAGTGATCGGCCAGCTACAATCCAGCAGTCCCGGATCAACAATGCCTGAAGAGTCTGGGACGGTGCAAATTACTAGCATGGTAGTGGTCCACAATGAGACCTGTCAAATGGCTCTTCTTTGGAAGTAATAGTGGATGTTTTGTTGACCAAGACAACAAAAAGTTACATGAACGGCCCTCACCCTTAAACACCAAAGGGGATCTACAAAGGGTGCCAAAGACTGCAACGATGTTCGCAAAGGCCACTCACGAGCCAAGGACACCAACTCATCAGGAAAACGATGACGTTGTACTATGTTGTGCAACTCAGGCTGATATACTGCTATTTGAATAACCAACATCCAATCTGCCAAAAGAATAGTTAAATAAACCCAACATGGGTAACCTCTGTACACCCAATAACTTGTGAATCGAGTCCTAGTCTATAATTGATGGAAAACAATTTTCAGAATGTTGAGATGAAAGGCACAAGAAAAATGACGGACTACTCTGCTCTACCATTTGTGAAGGGAAAATCCACCGGCAGCACAGAGTTGCATTAGCTCCCTCTGGAACTGAAGAGCACACTCCTCTGACTTAGAACTTAGAAAATATGATTAGAAATTATCAGGCCTAGGAGGGGGCTCAGTGACCACCAAATATACCACACTAGTGTGGGCAATGACAGCGCAAGTGTCAGGGAGTGAGCCCATAAGGACATAGACAAACACCGTGGCGAGAGCAGCAAGGCTAGTTTGTATTAGAGGCTAGTGATCCAACAATGCTTTAACAAGTATTTCGTTCCCTAAGAATCCGTCTATAGGACCTGGAACATCAAATGAAGGATCAGCTAACTCGATACTACCAAATTTAAGCCGCGGATCATCACTGAGGGGTAGTGTGCTTGGTTTGTAATAGAAGTCTATACTTCTGCTTCAAAGAGTTTCTAAAGCTTATGGTTCATCCGAGGTAAAATCACTGACCTCACAACCCCTTTTGAGGGCAACGTTGGTGAAGAACCAGTTCGAGCAACGGTAGCACCGGATTTACAAGGCTGAAGCCCAATCGACAAACAAATCGAGTCAAAAAAGACCTCTGAGAACCACTGTCTAAAACGACATTAAAAGAAACCAAATGGCCAAATGCGTCCCTAATATGCAATAAAACAGTACCTGTCAGAACATTGGCAGCTAGAGAGAACAAACTAGTTTGGAGAAATGTGGTTGGGGTTTTACCGTTAGATTGAACAGTATTTGAATTTAGAGGTTCATTGGAACGATTAGGGCCCTGGACTATCTTACTATTTTGAGAAGACTGAAGAATAATGAGGATCATGGAAAGATTTACAACGATAAGTGGATTCACACTCACTTACTTTATCATTCGAACTCTAACAATTAAAATAAAAAAACTTTTTTTTTTAACAATTTGGTGACATATACAAAATTTTAATACAATAAATAATCTTATGAGCTTGATAACAAACCGGAAATTTTTCAACACGAGTAGAGCCAAGAAGGGACTGAAAGTTTTTTCTGTGCTTCTATATTTAGACTTGGGTGTAACAGGAATCAATCAAATTCAATCAAATCAAGTTGTCGCTTCCTGTTTTGCACAAATAGCCAAAGCGATTCAACCGGAATCCCAAACATTTTCCTGTTGTTCACAGAGATAAGTGAAACCACTTAATACACTCCTCGAACATACCACTAGAAAGTTACTATTTTTATGCCACTTGATATTTGCCTGGGTTAGATATTTGGAATGACATCAATGTAAATAGCAGGCAATCTAGAGTAGGATCCCCAAGTCGGTCGTCGGATGAGAGGACATCCGAGTATATTAGGAAGGTTTCGCGAGGACAGGCTATACATATCAAGCGTACCCACGTGCTCCTCCTAGGGCTTGAGACCCTCACGCGTCAAGAATTTCTAAACGCCCATTTAGCAGT
The DNA here is from genome assembly GCA_930367205.1 of Acanthosoma haemorrhoidale. Lineage (NCBI taxonomy): Eukaryota > Metazoa > Arthropoda > Insecta > Hemiptera > Acanthosomatidae > Acanthosoma > Acanthosoma haemorrhoidale. The sequence goes on from OV884009.1 coordinate 12,092,059, forward strand.
GCAGGGTATCAGCAGGATTTGATCGTCCTGTATGGTGGAATATACTCGTATTTCTATGCTCGAGTTATGAAAGTAATCGACAGAATAAAACAAAAGACAAAGAATGACATTGGCAGATTTTTGTTACACTACCTATTTAGTAAATAAGAAAAATATATATTCAAATCTATACGTTAATATAAACACGAAAGCAAATAAATGGACTCATAACTTAAAGAAAAAAATATCTAGAAATGCTTTTGGTGCATCTCCAGGCTGCCCACGTGAATCTTAAAAATAACGCATACGCGTACACAACAATTTTAATGATTTTTAAAATTATATTTTATGATAAACTTACATATTTTTAATTTGATACCATACTCAAAATTATAAAAAAAATATTGTTTTTATAGGATCGATTAATATATTAACAGCTCTTAATCATGTTTATAGGATTTAAGAAATCAAGCGGTACCTTTGAACTTCATGTCTCAAGTTGAACAGAACACTCGCTAATACTAGAAACACATTATTTGGGATGGGTTTTTCCAATATATTTTTTAAATCACGAAAGTATTTCATCGAAATTCTGATTAAAAAATTGTAAAATAGCTGAAAACCCTCCCCCCGAACCCCTAACTAAATACGTTTCAGGATATTAATGTGGTCATAAAAACAAACAATAAGCGTAAATAAGAAGAAAAGGGAACGATTCTGAAATTGATATTTGCTGGTGACATTGTTGCTAAGACGAGTTGACAGTTCTGCATTACTGTAAATAATTATAAGATTTTTATTTATAATGGTTTGTCGATTGCACTTTGTGGGCTTTTTAATACATTTAGTGATAGGCCATCTTCAAAATATATATCAGTTCAAGTTGGAATTGACGTTTGATAAGGGGAAAAGTTCCAACTTCTCTTTGACAAGTTTTAAATGGTGAAATTCCGCTTTGCGGTTGCTTGTATGTGGTGAGAGGGAACTCCTTTCCTGTCCAACCCTTCAAAGTGGGCGACCACTATGGATTTTCATATGAGAATCTATATTTATCAAAATAAGTGTCATTAATTTTTACGCTGAAATACGTTTAGGATACGAGAACATATTAGGGGGGTTTGGGGGGGGGGCGGACATTACGCATAAATCAAATATTGAGAAGAGGAGGTAGAAATAATCCAAGGCAAAGGAAATTTTCCATTTTTCTCTACTGTGAAATCCACACCCACGGGACTCAAGGAATTCGCTAGGTCGAGATTTATTTTTAGGTTTGAATGAGTGCATATATAGTGTTTTTTCGGACAGCACTTTGTTCCTAACATTTAGCATCTAACATTTTCTAACTGTGAATATTTGGTTATTTTTGTAATCGTATAACCGTCTCTTGAGTATAAATGAGTGGCATCCGACTTTCGGTTGGCCGTACCTCTCAAAAGGTTTATTTTTATTGTTTTTTATTACACCCCATCATATAAGAAATAAATCCTGAAACCGGTTATAAAAAAGGGAGTATATTTCTCCATCTAGGTCTGTTCTTTTCACATTACATACTTATTGCCTTGGAAGAGGTTTTGGACGGGCTCGAAATATGACTCTACGGTCCCCCTTTTTCGTTACAGCCAATAAATGCCTGAGATATTTATGTCGATTCTTGTCTGCTCACATTGACAATAATTAGACCGAAATATTTTCATTACAGTAAATTGACTTACTAATTACTCAAAACGTATTTAAAATATTAATTCAATTTATCAAAATATCAATGGACTTTTTAAACATCAATTATTAAATATACAAATCATAGAACGGGGAGTGTTTTCATATCTCATTCAAAAAATAATACTTACATTATCATCAGGTAGAATTCTACTAAGAAATAATTAGAAAACAATGTAATTGTTGATGAATAATTAAATTTATTTATTAATGCCCCTGGTCGTTTCATGAATGATATATTATCATTTTCTACTGTGAAATAGAAACCATTCTTTATCGGATCCCAGTGATTTCCTCATAAAAGGTTAGTGTGATAGAATTGAAGAATACAATTTTAATTGTAAAGAAAAACAAATTGTGAAGAAAAACATTGTGAAAATATATAATTTGGTTTTATATTTGAAAACAGAGCACTTTTTATACAATATAACCGGCCTAACAGGACATTCCACCACATATTATAAAATAGAATTGTCATTTACAAAGCCTTACTAATAATCAATCTGGACTTATGCACTAGGTGGATCGACAAAATCCTCTGTTAAGATTAAGTATGTTGAAGATTAAGTTGTCCTATAGTCTGATATATCAAGGCAAATAGTATAATGTAATATAATAACGTAGCCTATACTGTGCCCTATACCAAATGCAAATACTAAAATGTAATATAATAATACTCGGTCATATATCCCCGACCACTGACGAAGAGATCAATTTTTATACACAATAAATAAACATAAAACATTTAAATGCTTAAAATCTGAGATTTACAACTTCATATGGATATGCACTATAGAGGAAATTATGTAGTGCAGGAGTGAAACAATAATGTGTAATGGAAAATATCTTAATTTTAGAAACAACCATTTTAACAACTTAATACCTCTTTTTTTTGGATTCCTATTTTTCACTGTTGCCTGGACAATAAGGGCGTGGGCTGGACTAACAGCAAAATGGACTTGGGATAATTATTTAGGGGATGATCTCAATAATAGGATTGTATCATGTGGATAACCTGCTAATGTAAGCACATAAGCGCATTAATCATAAATGGAACATCCCCGTAAATGGAAATTATTCAATCACGGATTTTGTGCTTTCATCCGGAATCCTTGGAACGAATTATTCTAAAGCAAAATACAGCGCTATTATTAATTGTACAATATTCTAACGGAATCGTTAATTTGATAATTATCCCTCTCGCATTCTCTATTTATGTTCGCATTTTAGGTGAAGTAGATTGTATTTATTGTGCATTAGGACATTTATTCATCTTCTAATTTACACTTAATGATTTTGCAAGTAGAATAAACGTAATAGTTTTGAGGTCGAAGGGCTTTACTTTCAATCAAAGAGGTAGGTAAGGGGCTTTTCATCTTTCATCTCAGGCGGACTGCCTGTCTCGGTGATCTACCATATCGTGTTTACCTTTAAAAGTATATTCCACTGCACCTTCATATTGGGTGTTGAGTTTTTAGTTCGAATAAAGTACCAGAAAACATGGAATACAAATTAAACAAATCGTTTAATAATATATAAATGTCTCATTCGATATGGTTCCTTCACATTCTTCTTTCTTTTGTTTTTGTTTATATCCATTTAAAATGTATAATTTAGTTGAAACAAAAAAAAAAAACAATTTTAATAAAGAAAAAGGCAATTAATTTTACGCAAAGCTGGAGATCCTGCCCAGTACTGTTCAACGCGTCCCCTCTCCCCTTATCAGTCACAGAGCAATACCATGGATTCCACCTGGACAAAAGGCTATGTGCAACCATACCGGATTTAAAAGGCAGGATATTAACAGACAGTTCGGTCAACTAAATAGACTACTCAACTATACCACCTCTCATTGTAAAACACAATTCTCATTTACAAAGGCTTACTAAACATCAATCGGGACTTATGGACTATGTGGCTTGGCAAGACCCTCTGTTGTGTCAACCTTTTCACAAACAAGATTTTTGCTATAGTCTCATATATCACGACAAATATATTATTTAGAAATATATTATTATATATTGTAATATAATAACGTAACCTAAACTCTGTCTTATACCATGTGCAAATATTAAAATGTAACATAATAATACTTAGTCTTATATAATATATTTCAATGTGAAGTAATAGTGCTTTGTCTTCTATCAAATTTGTATCGCAAACTTGTACAATTCTGTCTAGTGTGAAGATATTTAGAATATTTGTGTTTATTGTGCATTAGGACATTTAATCATCTTCCCTGCGGCTGACGTAGGAGCGCGGGGGACTTCCCGACTCCGAAGACTCCGCTTCCTCTTTCGCATGCGAGGGAGGTGACAACTATGCGGATTTGGGAGGTCTCTGGGCTGTTTGTAAATATTGTATGAATGAGCGAGTGAATGATGAATTGCAAATATGGTAAGGATGAGAAATTCCCACCATTCCTTCTAAGTTCATGAAATTCCATAGTAACCTATCCAACCACCCTAATCTCGCAGCACAATCATAACACTGCACCACTCATCCCTATAATCCTCCTCGGATGGTAAAACGGCAGTGACCTCCATGACCTGCTATAAATACGTGATAGAGGGAGTCCTGGCAATGGCCAGTTTTTCCAATTATGTCCTGAGCGTATGTGGCTCTCGTGTTCTTCGTCAGCCTCCACTGGCTCGTATCCGGTAACGCGGCTGAGGGAGGAGCGTGGGGGACATCCCAAGACTCTGCTTCCTCTTTCTCGTGCGAGGGAGATGACAAACATGTGGATTTGGGAGGTCTCTTGGCTGTTTGTAAATACTGTATGAATGAAAGAGTGAATGAAAATCGTAAATATGCTATGAATGAGAACACTTATCACAATTACTTATTGCCTAGTAAGGCAGATTGTAATTTCATCACAATAAAGAAGTTTCAATTATCACAATTACTGGAGATTGCGAGGCTACTAATCCTAAAACTAACTAAATTATTTAAATGCATTTATATTTTGCACAAGGCTTGTTTCTCTGTCGGTCTTATTTATTCTTTTTTGTTCACTGCCAAGCGATAGAGATAAATCCAATGTGACTTAAGCACTAGTATTCGGGTACGGGAGTACGGCAAGGACAGCGGAGGCAAGCTGACATGGAAATGCAGGGGGTACAAGACGAGTGGCCTCCGACCGCAAAGCCATTGAAAGGCAATCTCAACTGAATTATTTCCGCTAACGCTGTAGCCATAATGGACAGGACAGCTGCACCTCGACACAAAGCACCTGCCAATACTTTCTATTGCCGATAGATTCCACCCCCTTTCTTTTTCTAATTTTCTCTTACATTATATTTTTTGCAATTCAGTTCCTTATTGGCGGATTTGAAAGTGGTCTGATTAAATTTCACTGAAGCCTAACTAGAGTCGAGCTGGGTTGTAAATTAAGTCTACGGATCCAATCCACGGTCTAAATACAATTTGTCAAATCATTAGGGATATGTATCAAATGTTTCATAGACCAGAGAGGGGGGGGGTGATCAGTGGGGTTTTACACATTTATAAAACCCACAACACATTAAATAACTTTTATTTTAGGACAGAACACAAGGTACAAAATTTACATATCATTCTTTTGAATGATTTGCGGTCTCTATGGGTACCAATCAATGCCAGCCGCCACAGATCCCTGATCAGATAGATGGTTTAAACACAGCAAATAACTCAGTCAAATGAAAAATCTATTTATTAAAATTATGATTCTGATAGATACAATACTATGCTCATTCAGTAGATTTTGCCGTTGATCTCAACTTCATTAAAAGAATTCTTGATTGACAATCTCTCTACAGTGAAAACTTTAAAACACTTCATTAATGAAAATAACTTACAATAATGCCATGGTTTGCAATAAAGACTTTACACAGGAGAGACTGGATGAGGTGAATGGAGCCAAGTATGGACTGTAGGTGAGACGTTGAGAAATGAGCTGTTGATCACAGTTTTGATTAGGCCTACTTGATTCTTACTGAAGTACATAGGGCAGGGTTCAATTCTACTTCTTTTGTTCCTTACTTTGCTCTCCTGTAGACACAGGGGGCTTAGATAAATATCGGAGCACATGATCGGGTCGACGCTACCACCTATGACGGTTAACTAAAGGTACACAAATAGGCACAGGGCTAGGGAATTAGGTGCACAGCATTGCTGGCGGGGTGCAGATCCTTTGTGCTATATCTCCTAAAGTTCCCGTCGGTAAATACTTACTCTGAACTATTCTATCGCTCTCGCCATCTACCCCCCCCCCTAGCCTACACATTAACTCCTTGTACCCTACCTCATTTTCCCTTACTTTGACTTTGGCTGAGTGGTGTATGGCGTTCTCTCGGGAGGACTGCAAATTCCTATCATAAATCGCTTCTTTAGGTATGTTTCTGGGACTACTATGTCTCTCACTTCTATACCAGGTGGGGATGGCTCTTTCCTCTTCCCCTCCTTCCACGCCCTATGTTTCCTCAGTTCATTCTATTTTCATACCATGAATTCGCGTCATTCCCTTAGTATATAAAATATATTACAGTTCAAAACCTCAGTCCTTCCCGGAATACAAGATCCCGTCTCTCTGACCTTAATACTCCTGTCCCCAAGACTGCAGCATTCGATCGGTCCTTCCTCGGGCTCTCTACTACCCTCAAGAACACTCTCCCTCATAACATCCGCCATGCTTTATCCTAACGAACCTTCAAAGCTTCCCGATTCCAACACCTCCTCACGATCCAATTTTAAATTGTCATTATTACTTTTTTTTTTATTATGATGCTTTGTATTGGCCAGATGTAAATTAGTAATTTGAACATAATCGTTATTCATGCGTGACTGTGTCCCGAAATAATTGTTTTTTCTGATAATAATTGTCAGTTTTTTTTAGAAACTGTGAATCTAGTGCTTAACTATAAACCCTTTCTACTGTCCTAGGTAAAAAAAAGTGGAATGAGGGGATCTCTTTGCTACGCGTATTCTTGTACGTATTATAAGGCTGTATATTGTAACAACTGTATGAATTAGAGAAAGAAAAAAATATACATTTTGAAATCTCGTAACTAACTAGTTAATCGTAGGATCAGTGACCAAGCCATTTTTTTTTTTTTAGTATTTGTTATTAACAACTTTATTATGATAAAGTTACAATCTGCCTTATTAGGCAATAAGTAATTGAAATAAGTGTTCTCATTCATACCATATTTACAATGCATCATTCACTGGCTCATTCATACAATATATGACGTAGGAGCGTGGGGGACTCCCCAAGACTCCGCTTCCTCCTTCGCATGCGAGGGAGGTGACAAACAACCTTGTGGACTTGGGGGGCCTCTGGGGTGTTTGTAAATATTGTATGAATGAGCGAGTAAATGATGAATTGTAAATATGGTATGAATGATGACAATTATCTCAATTACTCAATGCCTAATAAAAGGCAGATTGTAATTTTATCTTAATAAAATTGATTGAAACCGGAGAACTACGTAGAGCCTTGCTCACCAGACAGTGAAAGCACCGGGAATCGTATGGACTGTGAGTCCATCCCAAGTAGGTTAAGGGTAATGCGACTGTTTTATCCCGTTAGATATCAAGCCATCAATTCCAAGCAGTTCATAGAACTAACTGTTTAGCTGATTTTAACTGAAAATCGTAATGGTCTTTCTCGGTTGAATCTAGAGACACAAAATTTTAATAGTATGCCGCATTAGACGGGAGAAACACAAAAATACAGTTATCCTCATACTAGTATTAAAAAAAGAAAAATAGCTAGTAAGGAAAGAAATTTTGTAAATAGGTAAATAGTAGATGAGATGAATATTTTGGTTTTTTCCTTGTACTGTGATTTGTTTTAAATATATGAAGTATAACAGAATAGGTGCTTTGACCGGTGCACCAATCCCATAGCACCGAAATACGCGCACCACAGGCGACTTATCCCCATGAGCACGCTTCACGTGCTTGTGGGGACACCCCGTTTGAGGTTCAGACCTCAGGAAGGGGAAGAAACCCCCCCCCCCAAAAAAAACCTTATAGCGAGCATAATTTTGAGCAGGGCATAAAATTAATGATATCGTTGTTCTAATTAATAATGTGAAATTGTTTTTGATTTTTTAAACCATAATTGGAAAAATTCATTAAAAATGTTTTTAACACTGTTTGCAACATTTTGTTTATAGAGGCATGATATTTTTAATTGTATTTTGGTGCCCTAATGATGCTAAAAATAAAATCAATCTTTCAAATTAAAGATCTCGACGACCTGAGTAATAATATGTAATATGAGTTGTAGCTTGAGTGGACTATTATTGCAAATAGACATAAAGTAAATTTCGCTGCCATCAAGAAAAGTGGTTTACTTGAATTTTTCTGACACAAAACCTTGAAAAAACACAAAAACGTTATTTGGCTGGATATCATATGGTACATGTTAGGGGAAATCGGTGAAAAAAAATATATCTTTTTCTGTAACCATTTTTGTCATTTCTAGCAGAATTTATCAGAACTTTTAAGAATAAAATAATTAGTTCTAACTAACTAGGACTGGAGTTAAGGATGCAGGAGTCCAAGGGCCCATCCATTATGTGATTGCCAGTCAAAATGTAGCAGTAAAGCGGTTCCCTTTTCACTTACCTATTTATGTTTATGGTTTCATATTTCTATAAGTTCTGATTGAATTTCTAAGCTTAAATACAGTGATGGGTGAGGTTTAAACATTGTCTAGGACATATGTTTTGTGTACGTAGAAAACATGGTTCTAGTTGCTGATTCCCTTCAAAAAGACCTCAGTGGAAGAACTAGAAAAGACTCCAATCAAACTATCCGAAAGCAAAATCGTGCACATTGGCAAGAAAGATGAATCTCTTTACATTGTCTTCAATGGCAACAAGTTAGAGGACGAGTACTCAGGTATTATAATTAAAAATGACGAATGTATCGACCAAAAGGAACGCAAAAAAAGAGGAAAACTCTAGTTGGGAGGCTAGATTTGAGTAAAGAAACTCTTTTTACCTGTTCTCTTGCTTGGTTGAGAGAGTTGGAAGCTATTGGACATGCTCACAAGCATAACTACAGATATTGAGATGAGGCACCTGAGAAGCGTGGGTAGGAGGACATGGTTTGCGCACATAATGAAAATATCCACGGTAGTTGGCAGACCAGTTGAGAAGTTCCTACAGGAATGTAGCGATCATACAGGAGTCCTACGGGAATCAAGTGATTTGCCGGATCTTAAGGCGTGGTGGTCGGGTATTTGGAGCACACCCTCAGAGACCATGAACAGTTGGCAGGCCTAGACTGACATATAACGGATGTATAAAAAGACTAGGGAGTGAACTCAGCAGAGCAATAAAGCGATATGAAATAGAAACGTGGGTAGAAATGAGTAGAAAAAGGAGCCGAAGCTGTTCCGTTGCCAGCGGACGGAGAAAGAGAAAGAAAATGATCACGGAATAGAGAAGGGTAAAACAATAGCATGTCCATTCCAATCTGATTTCTCGGGGTAGAAGTGTTCAGTGACAATAGTATCTTTCTGTAGGTTGTTTTGGCAATATTATAAGCATTTTGGATGAAAGCTCAACCACCGAAGTATTATTTTGGAATACATGTTTTTTTTCATTGTATTTGTCTAAGGAATCTACCTTTCATGGTCTCCAATTAAAAGTTCTGGACCGCTTCCAGTTCTAATCACAGTTAATGGCAACGCTAATGGGAAGTATGGTTCATCGTGATATAATAGTTAGGGTACATAGGATTGTAAATGACAGAATTACGAACACGTACATTAAGACAAGTTGATTTAATGAAAACGGAACGTAAGGTACAGAATAAGTAAGATGGCGCAAAACACGCGCTTGCGTACTGGACATGTCAAATTGCCGCACATATGTAAATTATATGTAACAATATTTGACCTCTCAATTTGAATTCTATGGGTTATTTTCAGATTTAATAAAAAAGAAATTATATGACAAAAACAATAGTGTTATCTGGAAATAAAGAAAATATTTAAAGAATTATTAAGCAAAGTTTATAAACTTTTCACTTATTATAAATGTTAGCTTATCGTTGAAACCAATAATATTTTGATTCTATTCAATTCTTTGATAGAAAAGCTTTGATAAAATGATACTTAATGTCTATAATTTCTAGTTATTTTCATAACATTGAGGCATGCTGAATGCACTTTAATTGTCAACATATATTTATATAACAACATATTCTTATGGAATTTTATGGTTGAAGTGGGCTAGAATGAGCAAGTAAGTATGACCGGAAGTGTTGTGGAACATTCCTTTAAAATTTCGAATGAACAGAATTGTTTTTACGACCACTTTCGTTGCATAAACATGCAGAAATGATAAATTTAATTATTGTACTACATTTTAGATTCTAATGTGCTATCAATGGATAATTTTATGTTTGAATAAACGTTAAAATATGTAGTCAATGTAATTGATAGGTTAGGAATCGTATGAATGTTCAATTTTCAGTTGGAGGGATAACTTAGGGTTGATCCGATCCATTGAATAATTAGCCAATAAATGAGCCGTTATTTACCCCCGCCCATTTTTTAGACGTCAGTGGGGTCCGGCGGTGATCCTTGCCACCCTGCTTCCCGGTTTTCTAATCCTCGCAGTGGGCGCCCACGGAAATTGTTATTTATAGCTCCCGTGTATTAGCGGGGGAGGGGAAATATTTCACCCTTAATATCTCCGCATGAAACGAAAACGTCCGGGCGGGGTTAGGGGCTCCAGTGAAACAGAGTAGTGTGGCTATTATAGGATTAAAGATATGAATACACTAAAACATTATTTGTAGATGACATTAAGATATTAAATTAATATTTTGTATTATGTTAAGAAAAAAGAGATTTGCACGTAGATTGGTCCACTTAAAGAGGTCAGGTTTTAAATTCCACGAAGAATGACGTGAGTCCAGGGACAGGTGAATTATACGTTGGACTGTTCAATACATATGGTTCTTTTATTGATGGTATCCTCCTTCATTGACGAGATGCTGTGAGGAGATGATATACACCCCGATCTCAATGCAGAATATATTTTGACTATCTAAAAACTTTATGAAAGGTTATAGGAAGACTTGCAATAATACTTACTCGGGAGCATGTGGATTAAGTGGTCGCGATAGACTTGCATTTATTGTTAGTGGTCCTGATCCATAACTCATTTTTCATTTATTTGTCCTTTAATTAATTAAATCACGAATCCCAGGACTTCAGAAGTCTGGAGGCTATACAATTAGGTCATCTAGGTTTGGAAACTATACCAACCTTATAAGTCCACTCTTGCGAGCTTACAACCAAGTACTACCCTTGACTTCTTAAATGAATTCTCTTCGGTCTAACGGTAAGATAATTCACATCAAACCATTTGGTCTAGGCTTACAGTTAAGTTAACTTTCATAACTGAGATTCCCCAATTACTTTTTGTTGCATGTATTGGTAATTGATTTTTCACTGACCAATATCTCATGAAAAATGACGCCATACGGAAGCTGGTGTTATATTTTAAATTTCTTTTATATCATTTGGTTAACATTCGCTTGAATTCTTGATTGTAATAGTTGAATGTTGGACTTGATTATTGATAAATAAACATAGTTGAACTTAATTTAATACCTCTTAATCCTTGGTAAAGGTCTTGAAATTATTAAATATGAAGTATTAAAAATATTTTAATACGATGATTATGTTTTCGTTACAATGCCCAGATTGTGTTAGCCCGGGAACTATTTAAAATTTGAAGTTATGATTTTTCCCGTTGGTTAAGGCACATCAAAGCCCGAAATGCGAAAATAATTACAACAATATGTTAAAAAATTAAGTTAAAATGTAAATGACGTATTTAATGCCATTGTAACTAACCGATTTTGATGTGTTATTAAATCAAAGTTATGTCAGCATTTTAGTCTGTAGAAATAGCAAACAGAAATTTTAAATGGTAAAAGAAACTGATTAGTTCTGATCATTGGGTTAACTAATCAATAACTAACCAATGTTCATTGAGTATGTATGTTAAGTTTTTGTTGGGAACTGGTAAAACCCTAAAGGGTTAAAAGGAAAAGTCACTTATACTGGGGGGACTCACTCATCCTCAAATTCCGTTTATTTAACCCACGGCCCTTTTGGCAGCCCACACAGTGTTTTGTTATGGGGTAATCTGGGTTGTTATCACCCACTTTGGGTAATGGCTCCAGATTTTACCACCATAAATGCTATTAAGCTGTGATGGTAAGTTTTGGAATGAGGTGTGGGCTGTATATTATAAACGGTATAAAGGAATGGTAAATGATATTTCGGATGAACAAAATGATATATATGGCTGATGTTTTTATCGTGACAGATAGATGGTCATGATAGGTTGAGTTTAATTAAGGTTGAAAGGCATACCTTTCTTGGAGACTAATTAAGGTAGTGGTTGGCCAAGTCCTCTCCTTCTCCAGAACAAACCAAAAAAAAGTGCTTCCTCTTCTCTATCTCGTTTCTCACTTACTTCTCTTACTCCTCCTCTGTCCAAAGGGCAAGTCACTGTTTTTAACAGCATAGGAGAGAGAGAGTCAAGAACTGAGAGCAGAACTAGTTCCTGTTGCCTCTCATAGGCAGCGCTGCTTAATAAACGCACAGCCATTATCTAACACTTGATAAAGGTATATAAATCATCATTAAACAAAATTTTATACAATATCAGATCATATTCAATAACAGACAACATATATCAATATATAATTACAAATAAGAAGTCACACAGCTAACAATATTTTTTTTTAGATTGTCCAACGATTAAAAACGTTAATAGTACATACATATATCCCAAATACAAATAAAATAAAATGCTAAATGGCATATGTGAAGGCAATAACATATATGTAATGTAAAGTTTCTAAAAAATATTAAAATGGTTCAAGAATTTTTTAAGTGTTAAAAAGTAACTTAACCAAAAGCTCAGCGAATACCAACCAATTACACAATTTATAGATATTATACTATTATAATAAAATGAATAAATGTTAAATATAATTAAATAAAAAGCTCAGATGAAAAGTAGAGGCAATCTCACTCTAGAAGACTATTATTTACCGTTCTCAGATCTGTGAGTGACTGAGCTGTTCACCAGGGGCGTATAAGGTGGGGTTTAACAAAAGAAGTGTCCATTTGAAACCATCCTAGATAAAATTATGTTGATCTTGACCCCATTTAGTTTGATAAAACTCCTGTTAAATTGTTTTCATTGCAACCAACCAAATATCCGAACTGTACGGATTTTTATCTAACACTTTAGGTGAAATGGATTCAATCTGTTCGGTTCCAAGATAACATGGACGAAAGATCGCTAAGGGGTCGTTGTTAATCAAATGCAGGAGGCAGTAAATTGCGGGCAAATTTGAAACAGGATGGAGATGTTGGAGCAGAGCCGATACATCCTGCAAATAAATGATGGTCAAAATAGGCCCTTATGCAACGACCTATAAATCTTTCAGTGCCGCTTGTATAACCCCTCTCTCAAGAGGAATGCAACTCCTTTCTTCCACATCACGCTCTAATTAATTAATAATATTAAAAATAGAATGGTCTTAGTAAACTTATTATAACACTAGCTGCTACAAAATCTTGAAAGTAAAAAAAAATAATGTCTGTGATCACGTGTAAGCAAAACTGTACATGTATAAATGCATACATCAATAGTAATGATAAATAGAATATTTGTTTCAGTTAGCATGTCCCATTTCCGATACCCAATTCATCTCCTTTCTAGACTCCATAGGATATCGTTTCCTTGTGGGTGGGGACTTTAATGCGAAGCACCAATATTAGGGCTCAAGATCCACAAATACACGAGGACGTGCTTTGCTGTCTGCACTCGCTCGGAAGCATTGCTCCACTATGTCTCCTGGCACAGCCACCTATTGGCCATCAGATCCCAAACGAAAACCAGATCTCCTTGACCTTTTCTTCTACAAGTTTAGGAACACTAAACTATTCAGTCACCCACCTTGATGGCCTCTCCTCCAATCATAGCCCTTTATTATTAACCATTTCCCTGAGACCTATTCACAAACTGTCTCATCCTTAATTGATTAGGGGCCCAGTTGACTGGGACTTCCGCCAGCTTCTTACTGATTCCGTAGACCTTATGTCCCTGAAATCATCCCAAGACCTAGACGATGTAGTGAATTCTTCCACTACTCTAATCCAGAGGTCGGCTTGGGAGGCATCGTTGCCTTTCTCATCAAAACCATACTCACAGCACAACTGTTGAAGAGTTCCTCACTTCACCTATACCTCTCTCACTTCCACGAAAAGCCGTTAACCCCTCTGAGGTCAAATACCTACTGAAAAACTAACTTTACCATAAATCTCCTGAAAACGATCTCCTTACTCCTCAAAAAACTCCCTCCTAAAGCCATAATCTTCCTTATCTACATATATAATTGCATTATCTGAACGGCGCACTTTCCTCTCCTCTGGAAACATTCCATTATTGTCCTATTCGCCAAACCCGGTAAACCACCCAATGACGCCTTATCTTACCGTCCAACTAGCCTACTCCCTATCCTCTTAAAGATATTTGAGAAACTCCTCTTAAAACGTCTACTTCACCAGGTTTGCTTTCCAAGCTCAAAATATATTTACCACAGACCCTTTTCCTAATCCTATAGTCCTTCCTTTCAAACCGCTTTTTCAAAGTCCACTGTGGCTTAGAATATTCCAAGTACTATCCCATAAAAGCAAGAGTTCCACAGGGCAGTGTCCTGGGTCCCATCCTCTATAACCTATACACCGCTGACCTCCCCTCTACCCCCATAACCTGCATAGCCACATTTGCAGATGACACTGCAGTCTTGTCATCCCACCCAGACCCCGATATAGCATCCCATAACCTTCAAAAGCACCTTGATGACATCTGTACTGGTGTAAACAACAGCGGATCAAAGTTAATGAAGCAAAATGTTAAAAGGCTGACGGAGGAGCATGGGGGCCTTCCCAAGACTCCGCTTCCGGAGTCTCACTTGCGAGGGAGGTGACAACTATGTGGAGGTCGGGTCCATTGGGAGGCCTCTGGGCTGTTTGTAAATATTGCATGAATGAGCGAGTTAATGGTGAATTGTAAATATGGTATGAATGAGAACATTTATCTCAATTACTTATTGCCTAACAAGGCATATTGTAATTTTAGCACAATAAAGAAGTTATAGTAATAATAATAGTTAGCATGTCCCCTGTCCGAGAGATGGTGTTGAAATAAAAGGGATTTGAAGTTACATACACGAGGTGAACCATGTTGGACGTTAGGAGGTAGAGAATTCCAGAGAGTGGTGTATTGAGCATGAAAGGAATGATCGAATGCTGCAGTGTTTTGGGAACGGCTCTAAAGATTAGGGTAAATCGTAGTTTGAACTATATTTCGATACTATAAATCAAAATTTGGGGTTGATAATAGTACATTATTATATTTAAAATAGAATATATGCAAACACAGCAATTCACGAATGACCGCACGATTTGAGGATCGTTTATTATTTTGAAGACACAAGAAACATCTCAACAGAAATCTAAGTTGGAAGATGTAATATCAGGTTTTGAAGACACAGGGGATCCCTGATATTAAGGTAATAAATGTATTTAAAACGGAAAGGATTGCGTCTTCGTTTAAATAACTGGGATTAGCATTTGTTGTATAGCATCTTATCATGTGAATAAGATATAAATTGATTTGCAGAAACCAAGACAATTTTAAATATTATTTAATTGTAAACATACATCTATGAAGTTGTATTGGAATTTACGAGTACAAAAGGAAAAATACATTGAAGTATATCAAGTGTAATTTTCTTACGAATTTAAGTAAAAACTAAAGCAATTATTATTGACAGTTTAAATAATTTTTGTGAAAGTTTAATGCGTTAAGGCCACAACCAAACATTCCTTATTGGACCGCTAGACCTCATTTAATTCTTTCAGTTTATTAAAACCGGAGGAATTATATTTTTTAATGACCGAATAATTACTTAGATAATGGCTCTCCATTATTGTTTTTTGAGTCTGGCAATATGTTCCCCTGTCGAATCTAATAGAATGATCATGCTGGAATATTATGGTCACCTGTCGGTAACCCGGCTGCCCTGATTTGGAGTAAATATGGACATTGAACTTAATCAAACTAGTTAGAGCGAAGACCAGTTTTAAAATGTCTCTAGGTATAAATTTCATAAAGAACACCCAGAGATAATTACGAGACTATTTTCCCTCCGACTCCTCCCTTCGCTCGCCAACGCCAGTGCAGGACCCATGTATGTATAAATAATTCCTATGATTCGTATAAAACAGGTGACCTTTTATGAATAAAATAAAAACAAATCGAGGTGAACTAATTCATTCCCATTACCAATTTTTCTCTTTTTACGGCTTTTGTTGTCTTTTTAGTTTTCGTATATTTTCAATTTTTTTTGTGTTAAATTTCCAACTCTACGGTTTTCATTTTAATTGAATTTTGCATTTGTCCAAATTATACAAGAATAAACAATGTAATAAAAAAAAATGACTATTATTAGTGTGCAATTTAACCATATGACTAGTCTAATAAAACGTAACATGGAAAAACTATATGAGAACATCACAATTATTATTACTCTATAAGGCAGATTGTAATTTTATCGCAATAAAGATTGTCGTTGTAACTCATAATCGAATTGATAACTGGATGGTAGAAGCAAACAACATTCTTATATAGAGCAAAATTGACAAATGCATTTCTAATTGTGGCAAGTTATTTAAACATATTGGTTCCTATTTGTTAAGTTAATCAAAATTCAGAATCCCATTCCGATTTTATTTTCTATTTTGATAATGGATTTATATTGTTATATCAGTCACAAAATTCTCACTGCTTGGATAAATTATTTATACAACTAAACTTTCGTTTGTAATAATATTGTTTTGGCTGTTGACTTGAATTCTGACCTCTATTCAAATGCGGAAAAACATCGTCTTGAATGATTGGGTTTAACCAGTTAACATATGATAACACAAAAAAGCAATTCACACAAATGTTGGCCCCTCATCGTAACGTTGTTCTCAACACTATTTCTTCAGTACTTATCAAAAGTGGCCTCGTGACCTGCTATAAATGGGTAACAGTAAGAGCCTTCGCAATGTCCAGTTTCTCCAATCATGTCCTGAGCGTCTGTGGCTCTCACGCTCTTCGTCAACCTCCACTGGCTCGTATCCGGTGACGCGGCTGACGGACGAGCGTGAGGGAGTTCCCAAGAATCCGCTTCCTCTTTTGCATGCGAAGGAGGTGACAAACATGTGGATTTGAGAGGCCTCTGGGCTTTTTGTAAATATTGTATGAATGAGCGAGTGAATGATGAATTGTAAATATGGTATGAATGAGAACATTCATCTCAATTTTTTATTGCCTAATAAGGCAGATTGTAATTTTAGCACAATAATAAAGATATTTGAACTTATCAAAAAGAAACCTATAGTGGAATACGTACTTAAAAAGTCAATTTTCCGTTAAAATGTGACGAAAAAGTTTCAGTTAATGATTTATTTGTTACGTGCCCAGTCCATTCGGGGTTCAAGAGACGCCTGGATTAGAGAGCATCTATTAAAATCAGATGAAAATCAATTGACCCAAATACTAAAAAAGTCCAGAGCGTTGGAGGCTGCCTGAGTCGAAACAGCAGTGTTGAAATCGAATAGACCTGCTGTAAATAAACAAGAATACAATCTATCCATTACAATAGTCCAAGACTATTTGACCAAAATTATTCTTGTTCAGGATCTAGACACCGTTATCTTACTAGATCTGAATTACAGCCCCGTACACTCTCAAAACCATACTCATAGCACAACTGTAGAAGATTACCTCACTTCACCTATACCTCTCTCACTTCCACCAAAAGCCGTTAACCCCTCTGAGGTCAAATACCTTTTGGAAAACTTACCTTACCGAAAATCCCCTGGATATGATCTTCTTATTCCTCAAATTCTCAAACAGCTTCCTCATAAAGCCATCATCTTCCTAACCTACATCTATAATTGCATTATCCGAACGACGCACTTTCCTCTCCTCTGGAAACACTCCATTATTGTTCTATTCGCCAAACCCGGAAAACCACCCAACGATGCCTCATCTTACCGTCCAATTAGCCTACTCCCTATCCTCTCAAAAATATTTGAGAAACTCCTCTTAAAACGTCTACTTCCAATTGTCGAATCCAAAAATCTTTTTCCTATACATCAGTTTGGCTTCCGTCAACAACATTCCACTACTCAACAAGGCCTTCGCGTTGTTGATCACATCTCCTCAGCCCTTGAAACCAAACAATATTGCACTGCTGCCTTTCTTGATATAGCTCAAGCTTTTGACAGGGTTTGGCACGCAGGTTTGCTTTACAAGCTCAAAACATATTTACCACAGACTCTTTACCTAATCCTAAAGTCCTACCTTTCAAACCGCTCCTTCCAAGTCCGCTGTGGTTTAGAATATTCTAACTACTATCCTATAAAAGCAGGAGTTCCACAGGGCAGCGTCCTGGGTCCCATCCTCTATAACATATACACCGCTGATGTCCCCTCTACTACCAATACCTTCTTGGCAACATTTGCAGATGACACTGCAGTCTTGTCATCCGACCCAGACCCTGATATAGCATCCCAAAACCTTCAAAAACACCTTGATGAGATCGAGTATTGGTGCAACCAATGGTGAATCAAGGTCAATGAAGCAAAATGTTCCCACATAACCTTTACCCTCTGCCGCAAGTCCTGTCCGCTAGTATTTTTCAATTCGATTCCTCTCCCCGTGTCTGAGACAGTGCGGTACTTAGGATTCCATCTCGACAAACGACTGACCTGGAACCCACATACGAGACTAAAAAGACAAGAACTAAACAGACGCTTTGGACTACTGTACAGACTACTTCGAAGGACATCCCATCTCTCAATAGAAAATAAACTACTTATTTACAAAGTTATACTTAAGCCAATCTGGACATACGGAATAGAGCTATGGGGGACAGCAAAAAAGTCGACCATCAAGCGCATCCAATCCTTTCAATCAAAAGTCCTGAGAACAATAGTAAATGCCCCCTATTACGTCACCAACAAAACCCTTCATAATGATCTTAATATACCCTACATTCTTGAACTCATCCCTTCCAAATTCATGAAATTCCATAGTAACCTATCTAACCACCCTAATTCCGTAGCACAGTCATTGCACTGCTCCACTCATTCCTATAATCCTCCTCGGAGACTGAAACGGCAGTGGCCTCGTGACCTACTATAAATGCGCAACAGTGGAAGTCCTGGCAATGGCCAGTTTCTCCAATCATGTCCTCTCGCGCTCTTCGTCAGCCTCCACTGGCTCGTATCCGGTGACGTGGCTGGTGGTATTTCCTTAGAGTTATGACAATTCACCTTATATGTACACAGGCCTATTATACTAATATATTCTTAGAGGACAGTGTTATTTCATTCGTTTGTTCGAATGACCAACAAAGGTTAAACCAAGTTGAGAGTGACTGTCCCCGTGTGTCGAGCCGACTTCACAAGTAGTACGAACTTAGCAAGTCTATATTTAATTTCTTTATATGGAAGGGGCGGAACTTGCCATTTTAATATTAGCATAAGAGGTGGTTGCCCTAAAATTTAGGGGGTTAGGGTGGGTGTCGATAAGGACAAAAAAATAGCGTGGCGCGGTTAATGGATAGCCCGCGAATTAATGGATGTCGCAAGGACAGTTTTTTGCAGCCGAGGATAATAAATTGGTAATTTGGGATCTGATATAAGTACACATCGGCTCGGTGATTTAGTGGCTGAGAAACAAAAAAAAATACTGGAAACAAGTTTCCCAGTCGGCACAGCGTATTCACTGTGCTGGTAGAAAATGCAATAAAACGTCCACGGGACAATTCTTTACCAGAGGATCCTGTCACAAACACACCTCCTAAATAGAACCTACTGCCAAGAGGGAAAACCTTATTTAGAATTAACCGTACTAAAATTTCTATGGCGGGTTAAGGTATTTAAGGTTTTAATTGTATAAAGACCACATATTATTTTACTATCTCCCTACCCTTTAAGGTTCTGGTCTAAATCACGTACTTTTTATCACCTCATTTATTTTTTCAAGAGGCGTTTATTAAAAAAAGAAATCCAGAGGTGGATCATTATTTATCACCTGGTCGTAGACTCAGTAAAGCGCTCCCTTTTCACACAACTTTTTTTTGAAGAATTTTCTGAATAATCTTTCGGTCTTTAGCATAAGCTGATAAACACATCGCGGCAGATTGCGATTGCAATGTCGACATATTTTACGTTTATGTTTCGAATGATACAAATAACTAGAAAAACTCATAACCGTCTGGCCTATCTTGAATCGAACACGAGCAACCGAATCAATGAAAAAATATTATTTATTAGCTAGTTTAATATGAACAATTATGAGACGAAATTGTGAAAGAAGTAGTAAAAATCATCCTTTGCTTAAAAGTGACGATAAAAATATTTCTGCCACTCCCCAAAATCACTAGGAGTGAGATCCGTATGAAAACATATGTGTATAGTAACGAAAATAAGTTAAAAACTAAAATAAAAAAAAGTTATTTTAAGGATAAAGTTTTATCGGCAGTAATATATAAAAAATAACTTAGAAGGAAAGTGAGAACTAAATCTAAATTCTAAACCGATGAAACCAAGGTTTTTATGGGTCGGCAACCACCAAATTTGAATCCAATAACAGAGAGAGACTTTTTGACTGCCTTGGGAGCCAATTACACCGTGTCGCTTCTTATCGTATGTAGCTTAAATGTGAGTCTCCCAGCTTCACGTATTTGTGCTTCAAGAGAAAGGATTTTCATGTTTGAGGTCCAAAAGGTGTATTCCGACAGCCCGACTAGGTGTTACAGTATCAAATCCAACATCCAATTGTGCTCTGTGAGAGTGGACTTGGACAGCTCTAACGTTAGGAAGCTGCATAACGAACCCTTCATTCTCAATTCCACTCAAAAATTTAACTTTTACATGCATTACTGATTGTTCCATCTTTCCTATCCTGAACAAGTTGTAATGACTCCATTCCCATTTGTATCTACGGCCAACCAACTCAGCACACGCCAGCACCGCTTCCGTAGGAAACACGACAACTTCTGCATCCTCCCTTTTCTTTACTCATATCCAATCCACGAATCTACTAAGTGGCCTTGGGGTCTGTGACAAGAGACTGTATGGGTAGGAGCAAATGCGACTGTTGCCCGTGTCCTGAACCACCTCTCCGTGTCCCGTGTTTACAAATTCCTTGTCGAATTCGGTCCCCACTCCTACCAACACTTAACACTTTTCATTCTCAACTTTCCACCCGGATTTTATATAATACCTCTTCAGTTTCCTATAGACTTATATTAATTTAGTGTTATGAGAATTTCAGCCTATATTAAAAGCTTTGTTTTAAAAACATTGTTAAATCAGTTAGTAAATTTTTATGCAGGAAATAGATGCAATAACAAAAAAAAATTCATTGAATTTTGATCATTTTATGGTAAATTATATTTTTCTTTGTATTTTCCACTGTATATACATTCTGCACTTGTGTATACACCTCCGATTATGTTTTGTTTATATTGTATCTAACTGTTGCCACTACTTATTACCATTCATTATTAGCCCCTACATTATTTTCTAGCCATGAGGACCTGATATATGTCGAAACAATGTACACAAATAAACTTGATGAAAACTCAACATATCTTTACCATCAACCCGAACCGATCTCCCAAAAACTCAACTTATATATAAAAATAGAATTTCAGTTTATATCTTGGATCTTTTTGCTTTTGTTGAACACGGGAATTTTTTTTGCAGTTTTAGTTTTTTTTACTAATCTCTGATGTGGCTGTCAATGTGTTCTTGTATCCACATGCCAAAATAATTATATCACAGTCAGGTCACAGTACACTTCCGAATTGATGGTCCTGTTCGTGGGAAGAAGTTTGTAAAAGACAACACACCTCCAATCCCACCAAATCAAGAGCATGACCTTCCCCTGCTTTAGGGTTGTTTGTGGTAATTCGCTGCGCTTCCCCCATGAGCGTTTGCGCTCCACATTGTTATAGACGATCCACTTTTCGTCCCTTGTCATCATTCTCTTCAAAAAAGGATCATTTTCTTCACGTTTCCTCAACGAATCGCAGATGGAAATCCTTTGGGCTTTAACTTTGCGAGGTTAGTTTCACTAAGTTGATGGGGAACCCAAACATCGAGCCTGCTCATGTAGCCAAGTTGATGCAGATGGTTTTCAACACTCGATTTGAATATTTTCAGGATAACTGCGATCTCCCTAGTTGTATAACGGGGATCGGTGTCGACTAATTCCTCCACTTGGTCGCTGTTAATCTCAGTTGGCCGGCCAGAGCGAGGTGTGTCTTGAACCGAAAAATTTCCCGATCGAAATCTTAAAATCCACTTGTGGCACACACGTTCTTTAACAACATCCTCTCCGTATACAGCGCATATCTTCCTTCAAGTTTCCACTGCTTTCTTGCCTTTTTTAAAATAAAAAAGGATGAGGTGTCGATAATGTTTGTTTTGGTTTTCCATTTTCAGGATGATCCTAAACACACAAAATACAATAAGTCAAACTACGTTGAAGTGTCTAGTTTCTGACGAGAGCGCACTCACAAGGGACGGACTGAAGTTAGCTACACCACCTGCATAGTTAAGTTCTCGTAACTGAGGAAAATCGTGCATGAAGTTATGAAATGAATAATGTCATCATTACAGAGATGCTTCGGATCAGGTTTTGAAAATTGTTTTCATTACAAGTACCATAAAAACGATGTTGAGGTTTCATAATGACCCCATGTGCTTGCAATGTTCCTTTCAAAATACTGTACTAATGGAAAAGCCCTCTGCTTTGTTTTTATGTCATATAGAAATGGATTTGTAATAAAAAAATTCTTTTAGATATAAGAATGTTGGCTCTCATATTTTTTTTTTTCATTGAACCTCAAAAATTAAATAAATTGTTGGCTAGACAAAGGATCACTTAAGACATTACAAATGATGAAATCATATTTGCTTATGATAGCATATATTATAAGGTGGAATTTTTTAGCCATCACCAAATAATTAATCGTTTAGTAATGACTAAAACGGTTTTTTATGTATTTTTTTCAATTATTAATTTTATATTATTCATTTATTTTATATCATTTGCCGCTCCTGAAATCTACTGTTATTTTAAAACTTGATATCCTTATATAAAGTAATTACCCTTTACATAAAAATGATAATAGTATTGATAATAATAAGTAAAAAATAGTCTGGTATCGAAAATTTGAAAATAGGGCAGGGGAATGAAATATGCGAACGGCACTCTACTAAATTGTACGGAATTACGATGAATAAAACACATTTTTTTTTCTAGCTAAAACGGTTTCTGTCTCAAGCCTGGGACTTTATTAAAAATGTGCAAAGCCATCTAAGGATGAACGCTGGAACTCGTTGTCGTCATAAAAAGAATATAAAACACCCCAGAATGATATTAAGTTTTTCATACTTTATTGTGGCCTAGACTTGGCGTACTGAGTCTTTCTGCGTCATTTCTCCAGTATTAAGAAATAAAACTCAATGGTGCAGGGTTTCTGATATCATCTTATGATTCAAAATATGTATTCAACATCAATAAGACACATCGCCTCGAGTAAAATATGCAATACCACATTCCCAAAAATGAAATTTGAAAGAAAAAATTAAATTCGGTGTCATTACGGCTGCGAAAAAAGATTCAATTAACATTTTTAATGAATTTTGTAATAATAATCCTGCAGTTTTTTGCGCATGCGTTACTACTTACAACAGCTCTCTACTTCGCTCGTACTTCACATACTGTTTACTACCGCTTATAGGCCAGAGTCAGACATAGAATTGTTCTAGCAGGCAATTCATGTGACCAGCTCACGAGGGAGCCCACAGGAGGTGAGTGAATCACTTGTTACATTTGTGTTTAGTGCAACAAGTGATATCGGACAGAGAGAGGTCGGCCATTTTGGACGCTATACCTTTAGCCCTACACGGATCGGAGATAACATCAAGTGATCGGCTCTCTGAGCCAAACGCTCTGTTGGCTCAGAGCCAAGACCTGGAGTCTCGCCGCTTGTAGTTGTGAGATCTTGTCTCACCGGCGCTACGTATCTAATTTATTAGCAAAACAGTTGTTATGATAAAATGAGGTTTTACCAACAACTGATGTCGCAAAATAAAAAAAAAAGATCTCGGTCACTCGGTCCAACCCCGACACAATCGCCTGTAAAGCGAAAACCGAGACGTTCAAACAGGAACATACAAATAACCTCCTCTGCCGCTAGTTCCATGGAAGAGATACCTCCACAGGCTAGCACATCTAAAGGAGACACCGTCGAAGTTTCCCCTTTCTTCACGCCCAACACCTTTGAGGCGTTGAAAAATCTTCAAACTGATGAAATGGACGTCAACAAAACGCCCACACAGCCCAAGCCACCAGCTATATTCGTGCGAAATATTAATAACTTTAAACTAATGTGTACCCAATTGAATAAAATTGTAGGTACAGGCAAATACACGTGCCTCAATCGGTCCCGGGACACAAAAGTTTCCCCGGACACTCCCGAAACATACCGAGCAATAGTTAAATACTTAGGAGAAACTAAGGCAGACTTCCACACCTACCAATTAAAGCAGGAACGATCACTCCGAGTGGTGATCAAAAAATTTGCACCCAACCACACCAGCTGACGAAATAGAAGAAGAACTCTCAGCTCTCGGATACAAAGTTCGTCAAATAACAAACGTGTTGCGCGAGGATAAGCAACAGGATGAACAAATAAAAACAGCATTACCACTGTTCTTTGTCGAACTCGAGAGGACACCTGGAATCGAGAAGATATACGACCTAACAAACCTGTACTACACTAGGGTACAGGTTGAAAAACCGTATCCCAAACGCGATATCGTCCAGTGCCATAACTGTCAGGCATATGGGCACACTAAATCTTACTGCCACCACCCTCCCAGGTGTGTTAAGTGCAGTGGGCAGCATAAATCTGAATTGTGCAAAAAGCCCCTAAAATCGCCTGCGGTATGCGTGCTTTGCCACCAAGGACATCCGGCCAACTACAAGGGTTGCGAGGCCTACAGAACACTGAAGTCCAGGACAGAACAACGTCGTCAGCCAGAAGAGGAACAGCCAGTAACAAGAAGCGGCCCAGCCAGAAATTTAAGGCCTTCTGTCTCTTTCGCTGATGCCGTTCGCAACAGAGAGGAGTCACAGGCACCGCCCACTCCCTGTCCGCAAGATCACCTTTCCCAGCACTCCATTCATCCTGTTAACCCTCAAGCTCAACCCCATCCTCAACCACACATCTCACATATTCCTCCACCTTCAAGCTCTTCGGATCTCACCAGCCTATTAACCTCATTCCTTACAGAGTTCAGAACCCTAATTACCCCTCTCATTTCACTTCTCACAAATTTTGTCTCCTACCTTATCCCCGTTAAACATAATCCATAAGTGGATCGTTCCGACTCCTTATCCATTCTCCTTTGGAATGCGAATGGTGTTCGCGCCCACACTAACGAACTGACAGCACTACTCCACGACAAAAACATCGACATAGCTCTTATTACTGAAACAAGACTTAAGAGTAAACGACCATTTACCGTTCGACAGTACCAGACTTATCGAACTGATCACCCAGATGGAACAGCTCATGCAGGTACCGCTGTCATTGTCCATAACTCTATATCCCACCACATAGTTCCTCTGGTTGCACATGATTTCCTTCAATCCACTGCAGTGTCAATCACCACCTTCACTTTTCCCCTTACACTAGCATCAGTGTACTGCCCTCCCAATAAATCCATTACCGATTCCCAATTCATCTCCTTTCTAGACTCCATCGGGCATCGTTTTCTTGTGGGTGGGGACTTTAACGCAAAGCACCAACACTGGGGGTCAAGATCCACGAATACACGCGGACGTGCTTTGCTGTCTGCAGTCGCATGGAAACATTGCTCCACGATCTCTCCTGACACAGCCACCTATTGGCCATCTGATCCCAACCTAAATCCTGATATCCTTGACTTCTTTTTTTACAATAGTTTAGGAACACTAAACTATTCACTTACGCGCCTTGATGATCTCTCCTCTGACCATAGTCCTTTATTATTAACCATTTCCCTAAGACCAATTCACAAACTGCCTCCTCCTTCATTTATTAGGGGCCCAGTCGATTGGGACCACTTCCGCCAGCTTCTTACAGGCTCCCTTGACCTCAAAGTGTCCCTGAAAACATCCCAAGACCTAGACGATGCAGTGCATTCTTTCACTACCCTGGTCCAGAGGTTGGCTTGGGAGGCATCGTCACCCCATCGTCACCCAAAAATCCATAATCATAATCGTTTACCTCAGCATCTAAAAGATCTAATCCTATCCAAACGCCGCTTCCGGACAGTGTGGCAAAGATCCCGGCATCCTGCCGATCGCCGCTCGTGCAATCAGTACTGCGATTGGTAAAGCAGCGATTGGCATCCTTCCGTTCCGATTCTTTCAATTCCTACCTCTCCTCTCTGTCTACCAGGGATAACTCCTTGTGGAATGTAACCAAAAAAATCCTAAAGTATCAACCTGTTTCACATCCGCTCCGTCGTGACGATGGGTCCTGGGCGGCTTCGGGTGGGGATAGGTCGGAGGAATTTGCTCTGCATCTTACCCATACTTTCACACCTCACCTTTCTCATCAAAGCCATACTCACAGCACAACTGTGGAAGATTTCCTCACTTCACCTATTCCTCTCTCTCTCTTCCACCAAAAGCCGTTAATCCCTCTGAGGTCAAATACCTTCTGAAAAACTTACCTTACCGAAAATCCCCTGGATATGATCTCCTTACTCCTCAAATTCTCAAACAACTTCCTCCTAAAGCCATAATCTTCCTAACCTATATATATAATTGCATTATCCGAACGACGCACTTTCCACTCCTCTGGAAACATTCCATTGTTGTCCTATTCGCCAAACCTGGTAAACCACCCAATGACGCCTCATCTTACCGTCCAATTAGCCTACTCCCTATCCTCTCAAAAATATTTGAGAAACTCCTACTAAAACGTCTACTTCCAATTGTTGAATCCAAAAACCTTTTTTCCACACACCAGTTTGGTTTCCGCCAACGGCATTCCACTGCTCAACAAGGTCTTCGCGTTGTTGATCACATCTCCTCAGCCCTTGAAACCAAACAGTATTGCACTGCTGCCTTTCTTGATATAGCTCAAGCTTTTGAGAGGGTTTGGCACGCAGGTTTGCTCTACAAGCTCAAAATATATTTACCACAGACTCTTTTCCTAATCCTACAGTCCTACCTTTCAAACCGCTTCTTCCAAGTCCGCTGTGGTTTAGAATACTCTAACTACTATCCCATAAATGCAGGAGTTCCACAGGGCAGTGTCCTGGGCCCCATCCTCTATAACCTATACACCGCTGATGTCCCCTCTACTTCCAATACCTTTTTGGCCACATTTGCAGATGACACTGCAGTCTTGTCATCCCATCCAGACCCCGACATAGCATCCCATAACCTTCAAAAACACCTTGACGAGATCGAGTATTGGTGCAATCAATGGCGGATCAAAGTTAATGAAGCAAAATGCTCCCACATTACCTTCACCCTTTGTCGCAAGACTTGTCCACTAGTTTATTTTAATTCTATTCCTCTCCCGGTATCCGAGACAGTACGGTACTTAGGCTTCTATCTTGACAAACGACTGACCTGGAACCCACATTCGAGACTAAAAAGACAAGAACTAAACAGACGCTTTGGACAACTGTACAGACTACTTCAAAGGACATCCCATCTCTCAATAGAAAATAAACTACTTATTTACAAAGTTATACTTAAGCCAATCTGGATATACGGAATAGAGCTATGGGGGACAGCAAAAAAGTCGACCATCAAGCGCATCCAATCCTTTCAATCCAAAGTCCTGAGAACAATAGTAAATGCCCCCTATTACGTCACCAACAAAACCCTTCATAATGATCTTAATATACCCTACATTCTTGAACTCATCCCTTCCAAATTCATGAAATTCCATAGTAACCTATCTAACCACCCTAATTCCGTAGCACAGTCATTGCACTGCTCCACTCATTCCTATAATCCTCCTCGGAGACTGAAATGGCAATGGCCTCGTGACCTACTATAAATGCGCAACAGTGGAAGTCCTGGCAATGTCCAGTTTCTCCAATCATGTCCTATTGTATGAATGAGCGAGTGAATGATGCTGTAAATATGGTATGAATGAGATCATTTATCTGTATTATTATTGCCTTATAAGAAGGCAGATTGTAATTATTGCACAATAAAAGTATTAAGTAATAATCCTGCAATACTCCAACGCTGTCATTAATATCGTGCTGTCTGTTTTAAATCATTCCCTGCTTTATAGAGATGAGCTAATTCATAAAATAGATCATATGAAAAGTAATAATTGTGTATTATTAAATTCTATTTCCTATAAAATAAATAATCAGTTAATTTCTGTGCTGTGAAAAAATACACGTTTCCAAGCATATTATGTAGGTTATGAAATTCAGCTGATTTTTAGGAATATGTTAGGGGTTGAGTGGAGTATAAGTTCAAAGAAACATAAAGTCAGATTAATGAATTATTTTTCAAATATACGGTCAATAAGCATATATCAAATATCAAGATATCTAATAGGTGGTAGCAGTTGAAAATACTCTTATGCAGTATCGTACTGGGGCATGCTAGAGAAACTGATTTTATTGTTTAAGTTACTAAAAATATTCAAATAAATATTAGTAAATCAATCAACAGAGAATAATATGAGTGTGGAACTGAACACTAACGCTATCGTAACATACAGAGAGAAAGACAATTGCACTGATAGGGGGGTGGTCCCTCCGTGATCGGATGTTACGTTGATACGGTGCGAACTTCAATTGCACATATTTCTTTTTATTAAATGGTATTGAATAACCCCCCCCCCCCCATGGATCTGATACAGAATACCCTTTATGCTGTTACACGAATATACGAGGGTTTAAAATATCCCCCCCCCCCATGATCAGGACCCTCTCCATGATTTCATTATACCAACAAGTTTGTTTTTAATTAATTTTGAGCTAAATTGTATCTGTGTTAAGGGTCAAGGAAATATCAACAACATATGCGATCATAGTACGCGTTGTTTTTTCCTTAACCCCTTCAATTCTTTTTTGGAGATAGAATAAAATAAATGCATTGAATTCGACTGCATGTACTGCATCTGAGCTGCACTGTTAAGTGATACTCAAGACTAAGAAACCGTCTGTGTTACAAAAACGGTAGGCTACAAATCGACTCAAACTAACTAAAAGAAAGGGTGGTGGGGATATCTTGTTGAACACAGGGTCGGTTAGGTAATACAGCGAAACGATTTGTCTAGTTTGGATGATCACTTTAACCGCTCCTGGAATGAAATGAGTGAGATCCAGAGAGGTGGACTCCAACGATTTCAGACTTGTACACTGTTAAAAGCACTGGGTCCTCTACGGCTCCTTGGAATGCTCCACTGGTCCGAGGCACAGTTTCACAGTGGCTACGAACCACCCGCACCCAAAACGATCAGTTGTTGGGGAAACTAACCAGCATCACTTAGGCCATTTCCAGGCACAAAGCATCGCGTGGGACCGTGAGTTGACGCGTCATACTCTGGCCTGCTTGCAGTCTAGTTAAATCATAGCCCTAGCTCTAAGGTCTGGCTAGCCGCATTCACAAGGGGATGGTTTGTGGCTAGATGCATTCACAAGGGGGTGGTTTGTGGCTAGCTGCATTCACAAGGGGGTGGTGTGTGGCTCCAGAGAATGATGTAATCCATTCAGTACATTTTGTCATATGTTAGAAGAACCTTTCTGAGTAGTTTTCCCGTCGTCGTGCGGTAGTGGGCAGGGTTGTTGAATACTGCTATACCATATGAATAAGTGCGCCAATTTGTCATGTCCTCAATCGGAGCTTTGTGCCATTTTACTTTATATTTACCTTACCTGCAGTTTTTTCATTAAATTATTTTGTTCTAATGTACGTGTTCATTATTCTTTTATTTATAATCGTAAACCATCCTAACTATTTTGTCAGGTGGCGGACCCAGCGAAATTTTATTGAACTGTTTAAATTTGTGTGTGTGTGTGTTTTGAAATTAGTGAATGTTTTATTTCGATTCAATGTAACAAAAAAATGTGAGTGATGATAACAAAAATAAAATGACGCCTTCGAAACCGTTCCTTATGCTTACAGCAGATAAGTTCACCAGTTAGATATTTAGAATAGACGGAGTATCGAAAAAAGAAGGATTTTGTGACGTTTAACGAATAACAGATGAAGAATTTATCGCATTAAAAAGTACCGATTTAAAGGTTATTTTTTTTGGAGAAAGATGAAATAGAACAATGTGCAATCGTACAATCTGTGTCGGAGAAGTATATCAAATACGTGGAACAAGCATAAAGCGAGAGACAAATGATTGTTGAAAATGTATGATACAAACTCAATTTTGGAACTAAAATTCGTCGAATTGCAAAATCATTTCAACAAATTTGAAAAGCTCTTCAAGGAGTTAAAATGTTTAAATACCTCCACATGTACTTGTAAAGACTCTATGGACGACTCTGATAAGACATGTAATTTGCTTTTAACAATGCCGGAAAGATTCGAAAATGTAACAGCGTCCATTGAAACTGTAATGATGAAATATGGATCAGCGTATAAATACAACGATGCTAATGCTAGGCTGCTGTATGCCGAGCTTAAAATGAAAGAAAAAGTGTTTCAGAGGTCATGAATAATAGTTCATGTTCATCTAAAGCCATTCACCCAGAAGGATGTACAGTGCTACGAGCGTGGAGGTAATGGCCACTGCAAAAGCGACTCTTCTGAAAGTCAACACAAGCACTCATGCCGATCTCAAGGGTATAGTGGTAATTGAAGGGTTTGCTGCAAAAAGGAGGTAGCTCCAATTTTTCCATTTGTTGGGAAACCAAACAAAACGTTTAAAAAATTCAAATTTTAAGTTATGTAAAAATATTGTTGTTGCTTACTTTCAATTATGGTGTTTACATATTACGATTGGAGCTGCATCCTTTTTGTTCCAAACAAAAGAGGTTTTTTTTTGACACAAGAAAGTGTTTCTAACTCCCAACAGATATGGGATGGAGCTACCTCCTTTTTGCAGCAAACCCTTCAATTATGAAGAGAGAGGCAACCACTCTCGTGGCGCAAGAGAATGAAGAACCAAAAGAATACTCTTTCGTTGCCGCTGTCGATATAGAAGAAGGCAGTGCTTTATTTTCTGGATCGCAAGGTATAAAGATGTTATAAACTTTATTTTGGACACTGGTCATAATTATCAGCCGGTGTCCCAAAATTAGGTAAAATGCATGAAAAATGTTGAAGTAATGGAACATGCTATGAGTATCGAAATTGCAAACGGCATAATCATAAAAGTTATACTTCGCTTAACAATAAAAAAATACAAGGGATAATAAGGCGTTTTGTGTAAATATTATTCTGTTAAAAAAATGAGTGTGACAGGAAGTTATGACAAATTCCACAGAGGTGGAAAATCTCTGACCATTTACAATGCCCGGCTTGACGCATTAGGAAATCTGAGCACTCAAGTGGAGAACCTGTAGTAAATTAAACCTGCTTTACATCAAACGAATACATTTCATGGCACCAAAGATTGGATTACTTAAACACACAAAGTTTAAATTCGGTTAATTTTCCGTACAACTAGGGAGTTTGCGGTTCATGCAATCAAGACAAATCTACACGGAAACCTTTTAAGGACATCACTATGTCCAGATCAAAGTACATAGCAATCTCGCCGTTCTCTTCAACAGTTATACAATCAAAGGGAGAAGTATTATGAAACAATAATGGATAACCATTCACATTGCGTGGTGTATTTACTCGACACCAAAAATGAATCTGAACCAAATATAATAGGTTATGTTCGACAATTAAAAGCCAAGGGTCGTTATTCTGCAAGATTTGGTGAGACTGTGGAGAATACTCGTTACATGCGATTCGAAATTTCTGCAAGCAAAAGGGAATACAAAAAAGTCTTCCATCCACACCCCAGCAAAATGGTGTAAGGGAGAGAATTTATTTTGCTCTGATAGGTAAAGTGAGACCTTTGTTTCCAGAGACTAATTTACCAAAGCATTTATGGAGCGAGGCAATAACATTCACAACTTATCAGGTGAACCAATATCGCAACGGCGCTAGGTCAATTACAAAAAACTTAAAGTTTTTGAATCGTGAGCTTAAACATATTAGTATGATTTATTTCGTGAAAGTACATACAATTTAACAACCTATAAGAATCAGTAAACAAACAGCTACACCTGATACATAAATGGAACAAAAAACTGTTAAATTGTAAAACTATTCAAATACAAGATATTCAGTTATGTATTCAATTCACTTTAGTTATTACGTACTTAAATTCTCATGATGCTGCTGTTCCATTAAGCAATACTTTTAGGAAATTTGTAAGACTTGGTCTATTTTTGGAGGATATTTTTCAACTGTTACCACATTTTTCTAACTCTATACTAATATGATCAACAATTTTGGTAACATTGCGGTGGTAGCCATGATAGGTTTCCAATTCATCGGGGATTTTATTGGAAAGATTTCTCAGCCTGTATTTACTCGGATGTGATAATTGTAATATAATAGATGTAACTCTTTGGATCTTATTCTAAGCATTAGCTTCTATTTTAGTTAGACTAGTTAGGGGTTAGTTCCATTTTTTTTTGAAGCGTCAATGAAGCGTAGCTCTGTCAACGAAGCACTAAAGATTTACAAGTTCACAAATCGTTAGTTGAAATTTGAACATAAATTTCGGTCCTGAAAAACAGAAACACGCTCCGGGGAGCTAGAAGAACACATTCAGCTCTGGAAAGGATGAACACGCCGAAGCAAGTTGACGGACGAGCATCGACGTGAATCCCGGTTGTACGATGGTAGGGGTGTCTGGATCACCTATTATTTGAGTTACGTTTAGTAGGCAGGCCGGATACAGTTTATGTCACATCAGTGCTGAGCAAACCTGGACAAACCGAACAAACAGTGTGGGGTGCATTTGAAAGAATTCGGTGCTACTTGAAAGGTTGGGCAAGATACGTCACCAGCTATTAAGTAAAATTTTTATCAAATATCTTATTTCATAAAATTGAATTGGATAAAAATATATTGAAACCAATAATAATAAAGCAGACATTTTCACTAAGACTCTAAAAAGTGAAAAGTTATATTTAATTATTTTCTTTATTTACAGATAATACTGTACTTGCCATATAACTGTGTTTTTATAACATCTGAAAATAACTTATACAATTTAAATTGAGAGGGTATGTCAAATATTGCTAAATACAATTTAAATATATGCGGCAATTTCTCAAGTCCAGTACGCATGCGCAAGCGCTATTTTCCGCCATCTTATTTACTTTTTCTGTAGTTTTTTCATTGAATACTCTTGTCTAAATGAAAATTGTATTCTTTTATTTACAATGCTAACTATTTTGCCAAGGGTGAGCTCCGTTAATTACTTCAGTAGGCAGAATAAGATGACTTGAATCCACGAATCAGGAAAGTATTGGAACCTGACACAAGAGTCGTACAGAGGCTGGCGTTTGTTTGGGGGCTGAGGATGGGTGGCTATATGCCATGTCCTACAGCCAGGACTCCCCGTAGTCTCAATGACAGCTGCCCGTTAAGCGCACGCATTGCTGCCATGTCCTTAATGACAACGATCTCCACTAAGAGCTTTTCCACCTCCTCTATTTTTTGTAGAAGACTTGTCTTCTTAAAATCAAAAAGAAGAAATTAAAATATTGTTGTCCTGACTAATAGTATGTCCATTTTTAACTATAAATGCACAAAGTCATTAAACTTATTCCTTAACAGAACGATGATAAATTGGAGCGTGTGTAATAATGCACACAAATTATCATATTAAGTAGGGTATAAATGTTAACTTGGTTAATAATATGTAGAGGTTTTTATTTTGGAACTGTAATGAAACAAACTCATTAAAACTAAAATCCTGTTGCCGCCTTCCCTGCTACCACTCGCTGATATCCAACCATTCCTTACTACACACCACCCATAGGATTATCATCTCCCACGGCGGTCCAGTCTGCCTCTCTCCGGTTCACACTCGCCTTTGGGATCCGGACGGTTTTCGCCTACCCTTAGACATCGAGTGTGAATTCGTGGTCATTTCAAGACCAAATAAACTACCGATAATACCTACCCTGTTCCTCTTCTCCTGAACATAGTGCTTTGTCGGGGCACACCTTCTAAGGTCTTATGGAGTCAGATCAAAATGAATTAATCTGCCCGCCGACTAGGCCGCTAGCAAAGGTGAAAGACCACAGGTCCGCCCAATTTATTTATTTCACCGTGCTCGCCGGACAGTGTTCCTCTCCCCACCTTGGGGACACAACATCTAGCCTGGCACATGCTATTATGCATGGTATTTTATTTAATGCCTCAAATAACGCTAAAAATAAAAGTATTTTTTCTTAAACTAAGATTTATATGTGTATCAGTGAAAACTTTATCCATAAGCCGGGATCGATGATGCCAGTCTTTTGTTTTTAGTCTAGGTTATATATTGCATATTAACATATGAATATTTTTGTTACATAAATATTGGAAATGAATTAATTTGAATTGGAAAAAATAAAAGTAATGAAATGAAGAATAGTAAGTGTGATTAAATAAATAATTTTTCCCCTAGTATATTGTATAGGGTACGTATAATATGTTGGGGCTTTAGTGGACTATAATTACAATAAAATATAAACTCAGATTAATAGCAACTTTGTTTTGTTTAACATGTTTTGTAAAATTAAAAAAACGTGTGTGCCCGTGGTTACGAATTCCCACAATCAACTGGCGGTAGTAAAAATAATTCAATAAAACTCAGGAAATTAATAAATAGAGAGAAATTGATTACATCGTCGAAACCATTTTGTGTAAGAGGTGCACACTTAACTATTTGTTTTGTGTGGATATGGCGCTGAAGATTGCAAAGAAGTGTTGTTAAAGGCTAGCAGAACATTATTTCGGCGTGTTTTCTACAGACAATTCACAGAGATGACGAGTCCAAATCTTATAAAAGAATTGACAATAGGTTTATATAAATTAAAAATTTTATATTTGGGCATTGAAAATGTGATAGCTGATAGTAATTTTTGGGGTTGTAAGTGCCTTATCCGGTGCTGTTAGTTAGCTTCATCAAAAGGAGAGGGCAGTCTAGCACATTTCCAGCTGGAGAGGCGGGGATGATTACAGCTGGTGCTCTTTGCCTCTAGTTAACACATTACTAATGGACAATAACTTTGTCCGAGGCTTTCATTAACTAATTTGAACGTCTGGAAAATGGACAGTACCCCTTCCTCCAACTCAATCGTGTTAGTATACCATTGTGAATAAACCACTCGGTTCAAGGTTCAGTAGCATTGCCTTTTTTTAAATTACCTTTAAATAATTTAATTTTTATATTTTACTGACAAAAACATCTAAAAGTAGACGTGAATAGACAACTTTTGTTTTCAGGGGATTGGCAATAAGTGTTTATTAAGTAATTGTACATCTAATTTTTTAATCAATTAAAAAATTACCTTGCCATTTTCCTGATAACGGTTTTTTCTTTTAATTATGAATTTAATTGTTACTATTATTGTTAGTTTTAAATTTGTATATAAACATTTGATCTCAAATAAGAATAAAAAAGTATTCGTTATATTTAACGAAAAATACTTCATTGTATCATTTAAGGCATTTTTGTGTCTAAAAATCGGTTTAACATCAAGCTCATCAATCCTTTCAATCAAAAGTCCTGAGAAAAATAGTAAATGCCCCTTATTACGTCAGCAACAAAACCCTTCATAATGATCTTAATATACTCTACATTCTTGAACTCATCCCTTCCAAGTTCATAAAATTCCTTAGTAACCTATCCAACCACCATAATTCCCTAGCACAGTCATTCCACTGCACCACTCATCCCTATAATCGTCCTCGGAGACTAAAACGGCAGTGGCCTCGTGACCTGCTATAAATACGTGACGGTGAGAGTCCTGGCAATGGTCAGTTTCTCCAATCATGTCCTGAGCGTCTGTGGCACTCGCGCTCTTGGTCAGCCTCCGCTGGCTCTTATCCAGTGACGCGGCTGATGGGGGGAGCTTCCCAAGACTTCCCAAGACTCCGCTTCCTCTTTCGGACCCGAGGGAGGTGACGTGGACTTGGGGGGTCTATGGACTGTTTGTGAATACTGTATGAATGAGGGAGTGAATGAAATTGTATATATGGTATGAATGAGAACATTTATCACAATTACTTATTGCCCAATGAGGAAGGTTGTAATTTCATCATAGTTTAGAACAAAAAATTAATATAAAAAACAGGATTTCTTTTGCTGCTGCCTCTCAAAACATGTTGAGATTTAATTTTGCGTTATTATATTTTCTGTGATCTAAAATGCGGGGCAATAATTACTTGAAATCTTTAACCCGGCAGAACTTGCTAGGAAAAGTGAGACATGAGAACCCGCACATTAGACTTTCTCTCACATAAAATTATTATATTATTTTAAATAGATAAAAGAATAAGTAAAAGCGTTTTTTTAAGAACTGAAAAAATTATTTTAATCAATAAACCACAAAGTAAGTTTAACAAATACATAGTTTAGATTATCTTAGTAAGGTATCATCATATAATTAAATAAACTTGGACATTAAAATTTAAATAACATTAAAGTTAAGAAAAATAAATGTGTGCCATCATTAACATACATTCCTGGCATGTATAATTGTTGTACGAGGGGGTGAGTAGTTGCGTTTTCCGCACACTTTCTTTGTTTTTTTATTTTGGCACTGAATGCTCAGAAACCTTCTCTCACACATCCTCTTTTCAGAAATCGACTCATCTTCAAGTCCGAATGTTCTTTTGGCGCTCATCCGCAGTTCACAATGGAGATTCGGTATCGAGGAACGTATATCACAGAATATAAACGGATGTGACAAAAATCAACAAGCAACCGTAATAATATAAACATAACAAACAAATATAACGACTAAAAAATCTAATTCCCGTAGTCTTTAGTTGACTTTGGCCGGAGGGGAAGGGAGCTCGCGCAGCCTTCCCCCACTTAATTGCCCCCTACACAGTTCAACCATGAACTTATAATCTCTCGTACTCCAACAACCGTTATTCCTGTCTTTCTATTATTATATTTTTCCTTCAATGAACTGTTTTGTTGAATTAAAATAAGAGGGGAGATTTCTAGGTTTAAGAGCATGAGTGGAGGGGATTGGTGGGAAGAATGTTGGGCTAGTGCGCATTTCTGTCCCCACTAACTTACCGCCAAACTCAACTTGCACGGACTTGAATAACGAAAATGTGACGTGTGCACTTGCTATAAGAAGAGAATCTCTCATGACTTTTTCAGAAAAATTCTCCGTGCTAGGACTGAGGACGATAATCATGTAAACAAAAAATGTAAACACAGCTAAAGGAAAGAACGACCTCCCCATTCCCTACCCTTTGACCCATCTTGCTTCTCAATTACCAGAGATTTTCTTCAAGCCTGAGAAAAATCACTACGGTGGGAGCTCTCACCGGTTAATGGAATTAAGCTTCTCAACTTAAGGATCAATCTACTTTTTCCAAGTTGATTTTTTTAAAAGTCGTATGACAGCCAAAACAGATAGAGCCCAGGATGGTGTTTCGTTGAGTAAACGTTTAAAATAACAGCCTCATCAAAGCCGAGGTCTTCGTCTGCGTCTTGAGCGATGAAGTACCTCATTATTTTCCTTAGCAGATCGTTTCCAGTCATCCGAACTACGTGCCTGAGCCACCTCAATCCGCTGCGCCCAATACAATGGAGCACGTCCGGTTCCTGAAATAGATGTTTGAGCTGGTGGTTAGTTCCAAGTATCCATACCGGGTCAACGTTCACAGCTCCATTTTACGCAGAATCTTCCTTTCTTTACTTGTGTTGGTAGTTCTGCTCAGCAGTTTTGCAGGTCGTCCACGTTTCTGAGCCGAAAAATTGTTTTATATTAATGAATCTTAGTGTCTTTAGACAGGGCATGGTTCTTAAAATAGGGAGTGAAACCGTTATTGTGGTCCATATATAAATAACGCTTGGCACATTCTTCGTTTAATTTTGGAATCCACAAGATTGTCTTGGGTTCTGAGGGATACAAGATAGAGAGACTCGGGGCTTTTTTGAAGGTAGTGGTTTCCTCGCTGGGTCTGGGGATTGATTCTGTAAACATGCATTTGGTTTTGTCTGTGTTTATTTTAAGCCCCATTTTTCTTGCTCCTACAGCTCATTTTAAAAATCCATCAGAGAGATCCTCAGTGCTTTCCGGAGACAAATTCCTCAGATCTGGCTCCCCCAACCTTAACTGTGCATCTCACCTCTCTCATGGTGTTACCATCGTAATTAGCTTCTCAGGGATTTAGAGTTCTAATGCAGCTGTTCCTTATGAATGGTGTTATAGACCCCCTTGAAATCAACAAAGAGGTGGTGTGTTTTAAGCTTGTATTCATGTCCTTCTTCAAGTATAATACGTAAGCAGAATATTTAGTCAATCGTGGATCGTTCTTTCCGAAAGCACACTCGTATGGACCTAACCTTTTTTCTGCAAAGAGGAGTAGGCACTGGAATTGGATTCTGCACTACAATTGGTACGCGCAAGATAGTAAGGAGATGCCTCTATAATTGTCACAGGCCAGATGGTTGTCCTTTTTATAGATTGGACCGATTTTTTCCATTGCACCGGAACACGCGCACCACAGGCTACGTAACCTCACGAGCCCGCTTCACGGGCTTGTGGGGCAAGCCCGTTAGAGGCCCAGCCTCAAAAAAAAAAAAAAAAAAAAGATTGGACCGATTATGGATTTATTCCTTGTATTAATTCACCTGTTCAAATCCAAATAATGTTCTGGGGGGTTTTCACAAGCTTCCTCCACATTTAAATAATATACAGGCATTTGTCAGCACCTCCCCTTCATCTGGTGGTTCCATACATTGACCATTAGGGAAATCTTTATTGAGATTCTGTAAGAAGTGTATCTTCCATTTCGCAAGTACATCAATCATGTTTGTAGTAGCTTCCCGTCCTCATCTATGCAGTAAGTAGATTTTGTCTCAAAAGGTTTTCTACTCATATTTACTGCTCTGAAGAATTCTCTATACTGCTTATTTACTCTAAGGAGTTCATTATTTTCCAATTTCTTTTACTCTCACTTCTTTTCTTATACTAGTGTAGATGTTTTTCCATTCACCTCTTATGCCTGTAATATTCAATTAGAAGTATTAAATAGTATTGATTTAACTAATAACAATCTATTTTCATTAAGTTAAAGTTAAAAATAAATTAAGTAATTGTAATACAAAAATAAATAAATAAAAACCTTGATATACGTATAATAAAGAACAGCCTTCCATGTGTGTATCTCGGTTCAATACAACTGTATATTAAAGATTATAAGCGACTCTCTCATTCATACAATATTTATAATAAATGTGGATACAATATAGAAATATAAGCATGCATAACCAAGGGTTTTAATTATTAAACAATTACTTGTATTTCTGATTAGTAATATGTCTCATGTGTCTGGGATTGTTCGAATGTCACCAAAAATTTGCACTACCGTAAATATTTAAGTCGGTTGCTATGAAGAACTTAGTCTGGCCGGCCATGGTACCACTAGTTTCTATTACGAATTCTAACAGAACAAATTCCATTAGTTTAACGCTAGTTTGTTAAGTCACTACCAATAACTTTTATTATGCAGACTAATAACTGTTTTATTAGCTGCATCTAATAATAATAAGCTAGGTTTAGTGCAGCATGTAAAGACGAGTTCAGTGGCAGTGGGAACTGACTTGTCAAAAAAACTGCCAAGCTTTTTGCCTATGTCTTAGCCGAACATAAAATATACAAGGAATTCTTCTCATCCGATTAATTATCTCCAAGACATCGATAAATTAATAACACCCCACATGTTATAATAAAAACAAATATTTTCTTTTAAGTTTATCAAGTCAATTTTCATCTAACGATCTATAAGGATATATAAAAATATATTATAGTTTTATGTTATGCCGTGGCTCAAGCAAGTAAACAGCTTTCGGTAGCTTATTTCTTAGTTTTTCTTCGTCTTTGGGTAGAGTTTGGCCAGATAACTCATATTTTTTTTCGGTTTATAATTAATAATTGATATTTTCTTATTTTATTATAAATCTTCGTCAGAGTAAACCATTATCAATTTAATTACATAGGTGGTCTGAAAAGTTTCCGACCTCAACATGAAGATGATAATAAAATAAATAAAAGCTTTGTTCGGAAACTTTTCAGACCACCCTCGTAGATCTTTAGAAAGACAATAGCACTAGATGAATTAACTGTATATTTTATATACCGTGACATAGGGACACAGGTGTTGGTTTTGACCAAAGCGTTTCCCGGGAGGAAAACAAATTCGTGGGTTTAGCTGTAGTGAGCGGGTAATGACAGATCGAGCGATCTGAACCGCCTGGCGGTTTTAAAACCGATTCGGTTAGTGGTCCAGACTACTTCCAGACCCCGGATACAGGGGGTAACGGAATGATACGCGTGCCACGATACCTCCTCGATAAACGCTTCGGTCAAAACCGACACGTGTGTCATTGCCCTTTGACAAATAGCTGTCACTACGCTACATGCTAAGGCAGGTTCGCTAAGTCAAACTTCTTACAGACACGTCCATCTGTATGGGTGGTATTAGTTTCGTCTTGGTTTATTTGAACTAATTCGATATAATACCGTGAACTTATCATATGTTTCAAATCTAATAGCGATTAAAGGATAAAATAAAGTCGGTTTCTGAGCTACTTCGTGGTGCAAGTGAAATGGAGGGTTGCAAACCTTCACAACACATCGAACAGTAAGTACGCATATACTCTATAAACGGGGAGGACGGAGTTTTTGGAAAAATACATGTCATGAAGTTTTTAATTATTTAAAATTCAGGTTCGGACAGGTTCTCCAAGTTGGACTACGTACCGTCGATGACAGGACAGTAATTTCTCACTGCTACGTCAAATGGTACAGATTTTGGTGCATTTATGTGTATTTTCAGTTAATAAGCAATTGTTTGAGTACCGTATTTTACATTTATTAATGAATATTGATTGATAAATAGTGTGAATAAGCCGGTAAACGAGATACTAGGAGCTGCCCTTTACACGCACCCGAGTGTAGGAGATCTAATCTAAATGTAAGTTCATACTGTAAATATCTTATATTACGAATAAATATACTTAGTTGGGTTCAAAAGAAAAACATTCACCTGATTGTATCTGTTGGATATTAATTATTATTTACTATTTGTGATTAATTGTTTAGTGACTTTGATGTTTATCGTTTCTTGGCAACACTGTCAAATTGCCAGCCATATGTTTTTTTCTGTGTAACCTTCCAGATTGTATTTTGTTTATTGCTCAATACAGTTAGTTGTTTAAATTGGCCTTTTTTAGTTTTGTTAAATAACCCGATTTTCAACAGGTTATGGGCCCAGGCCGTTTCTAACTGTATTTGTGGACATAAGCCGTCGTGTCAAGTTTGTGAACCGTGTCGGTGTGATCGGGTTTTTTTTTTTCGGACTTCTTGCTTGTTATTTTATTCGAGGACTTTTCGCCTGTTACCTTTTGAGATGGAAACACAACTTATGTTGAGAGGTGCCTCAAATTGGGAAGTTTGGAGGTTCCGAACTGTGATTATATTGAAGGCTAAAGGCACCTACGAAGTATGCATCGATGAAACGAAGCCGACGGATGAGAAGCTTTTAAAAGAATGGACTCTAAAAGATCGTTTGGCTCAAGAAATTATAACATCGAGAGTGGATGAGAGTCAACTGCAGTATTTACTTTCATGTGAGACGGCGTTCGCAATTTGGAAGAAGCTTTTAACTGTATTTGATAAAAAGTCAGAGGTTAGTTTGCATCTTTTACAACAGCAATTTTTTGCGTACAAATACGAAAATCAGGGAATTTCGCATCACATATCTAGACTGGAGGATATGGTTTCAAAAATTAAAATATTAGGGGAGGAAATTTCTGAAAAAATGTTAATGACTAAAATTCTTATATCATTACCCCCTGAGTTTGATCATTTTATTCCTGCCTGGGAATCGTCAGATAACAAAAATTTAAATGAGCTTATGTCACGTCTTTTAATAGAAGAGGAAAGATTAACTTCTCGTAGCA
Source organism: Acanthosoma haemorrhoidale (assembly GCA_930367205.1). Taxonomy (NCBI): domain Eukaryota; kingdom Metazoa; phylum Arthropoda; class Insecta; order Hemiptera; family Acanthosomatidae; genus Acanthosoma; species Acanthosoma haemorrhoidale. The sequence continues at coordinate 12,134,143 of OV884009.1, forward strand.
GTGATAAAACAGATAGTGATGCTGCATTCTCTTCAAGATCAAAGCACTTAAGGTGTACCATCTGTTATAAACTTGGTCATGATAAATCAAAATGTTTTAAGAATAAGTCAAACTCGAATACTAACAATTCTGTAAAACCTAAAACTTGCTTTTATTGTAAAAAGGCAGGGCACTTTATAAAGGACTGCCAAGCTCTAAATAAAAAAGAAGGAAAAAATGTTGAAAGGCATGCGTATATGGCATTAGGCAATGAGAATATAATATCTAGTCATTTTTGGATTGTTGACAGTGGTTCGACTGAACATATGACTCATGAACGTCATGTTTTTGATTTTATTAACCCAGTGTCAAGAACAGTAAAAATTAGTGACGGATCTTGTCTGGAGGCTGCAGGTATAGGTGATATTTCAGTTCAGATGTTCGATGGAACAGAATGGGTCCCCGGAATATTGAAAAACGTTCTTTTTGTTCCCGAATTAAAAGTGAGTTTATTTTCTGTAAGTTCCACTGTTGATAAGGGCCATACATTTGAAATTGTTGGTAAATCCTGCAGAATACTCGATAGAAACAATAAATGTTGGGCTGTGGGCACTAGGGACGGAATGATATATAAAATGCAAGTAAAGCATGATAACATGTCCTCTGCTCATTCAAATAATACTGTCTCCACACTGTTCGACTGGCACATCAAAAGGCCATCTCGTTTTCAGGATTATGACGCTGCAGCTAATTTCTGTGACTCTGAAGACATTACTCTTGCTGAGGCTGTTAGCGATCCAGGATGGAAAAGTGCAATGCAGGAGGAAATGGATGCATTGCGGAAAAACGCTACCTGGACCTTAGTGGATTTACCTATGGAAAAGAAACCTCTTACATGCAAGTGGGTTTTTAGGAAGAAATGTTCTGACAACAGAGAAAAGAAAAAAGCCAGGCTCGTAGTGAAAGGTTTTGAACAAAAACAAGGCGTTGACTTTACTGAGACATTCAGCCCTGTAGCCAGCTATGAAAGCATACGTTTTTTATTGGCTTTGGCAGTTAAGCAGAGTTACTTGCTTTATCAGTTTGACGGTAAAACCGCGTTTTTAAATGGAGAGTTGAATGAAGAGCTGTATATGCTGCAACCCGAAGGTTTTCAAGATGGAACAGAAAAGGTATGCAAACTACAGAAGAGTCTCTACGGTTTAAAGCAAGCCCCTCGAAATTGGAACTCAACATTCTCAAAGTTTTTATCAAGCGAAGGATTTGTTTCTTCAGCTGCCGACGAATGTGTATATGTTAACCCTGGTGAAGACACAATTATTCTTTGTTTATATGTGGATGATGGACTAATTCTCGGAGAGTCAAAAACAGAAATTATGAAACTATTAGAAAAATTGAATAAAAGGTTCGACATTACCTTTGGTGAAGCCAAAAATTATTTAGGAATGCAGATTCTACGTGGAAGCGACTCAATTTTTGTAAGTCAACCTGCTTATGCCTGGAAGATACTATCAAGATTTAAGATGGAACAATGTGACCCCGTGACGACCCCAATGGAACCCCATCAAGAAGAAACAAATCAAGATTGTGCGAAAAATAAGCCATATCGAGAGGCAATAGGAAGTCTACTGTACTTATCGAATGTTACTCGACCTGACCTTGCTTATTCGGTTAACTATCTTAGTAGATTCATGGAGAACCCGACAATTGATCATTGGAAGCAGCTGAAAAGAATATTCAAGTACTTAAATGGGACCTCGGATTATGGTTTGGTGTATGAAAAAGGAAGCGACCTACAGATGTACTCGGATGCTGATTTTGCTGGTGATCTCAGTACAAGAAAATCTACTAGCGGCTACCTAATTATGATGTCAGGAGGAGCTGTTGCTTGGGCATCAAGAAAACAAAATTGCACTGCTCTTTCCACGGCTGAAGCGGAGTTCATTGCAGCGTGTGAAGCCTTAAAGGAGCTTGTATGGATCGTTCATCTTTATCAGGAGATTGGTATTTATAAGGAGTTGACACCATTTTTCATTGACAATAAAAGTGCTTTATTTATGATTGAAAAGAGTGATGCAAAAGCGTGAAGGCGTACAAAACATGTTAGAGTCAGGTATCATTATTTGTTAGAACAGTTTAACAAAATGTTTTGTTTTAATCATATTAGCTCAGACAAACAAATTAGTGACATTTTAACAAAACCTTTGTGTAAAATTAAATTTGAAACTTTTCGCTCTCTCCTAGGTGTTAAGTGTTTAAAGGACAATAATAATTAAGGAGGAGTGTTGGATATTAATTATTATTTACTATTTGTGATTAATTGTTTAGTGACTTTGATGTTTATCGTTTCTTGGCAACACTGTCAAATTGCCAGCCATATGTTTTTTTCTGTGTAACCTTCCAGATTGTATTTTGTTTATTGCTCAATACAGTTAGTTGTTTAAATTGGCCTTTTTTAGTTTTGTTAAATAACCCGATTTTCAACAGTATCACATATTCTTACCATAATTAACTGCCCCTATGCCGATTAGAATTTAATCGCCTAATATTATAAATAAATGATAAAGGTGTTGGGATTGGAGGGCTCTGTACCAAAACATGTGCAGCTTCATCCGGGGTGTTTTTAAGTGTAACGTTTGGTTCATATACATTTTTCGTACTCGTAGATATAGCCTATTTAATTTGGCCTCGCCAAATGACTGCTCACATTTATCCTGTCTACTGTTCCCAATGACAGAAACGTCCCGTGTAATTTATATCTTTGAGTCCAATCTCAACTCCTCAATTTATAAATGTGACGATCCTCGCCACCCCTGATTGGGTGGCAACAGCCTGTGCAAAAAAGAAAGGTAAAGCGTGTCGGACTGAGGTAAGTTTCCAGGGGAAACAGACAAAGATATACGGCGTACACTTGCTGCGTAAATCCCCGTTATAGGGGCCCTTGTTTCCCAGTTTCCCTACCCCACTTGGATCTACCCCCTCCACTAATTGTTATCCTCCCCGGGCCTGATTCATTTCTTATCGAGCCATTTCATTTCAAAAGAAAGGCTGCTGCAGCCGTTCTGCAGAGTAGAACTTGGTCCGGAATGGGATTTCGATCAGCTCTGCTCGTACGAATACGACAAATCAGCTGGGTGCTGCTGGTAATTAATTTACATGTACCATGTCCACTATTAGGCAGCCTATTTCATCGCGAATCAGATTAGATTGATAATATATTCACTCATTCAAAAGAAATTAACTTAATAATTAAGGTTTGCCATGACCGGAGCAGTTCCACCCCTGTTGATATTGGCCGATACTCTTGTTATTTTCTATCTCCCAATACTGACAATATTTATTAAATTCAAAGGCAATCATAAAAACAAAAAATGTTTTGGAAGAAACGATAGAACTAAAAAAAATGATTGTATCTCATTGGATCTCACTATTGTTTCGTCAATATAAAGCGTGTACATTACAAATCTTAACTTTACGATGTGCGATTTCCAGCAACCAAAATGGCTTGCGAAATTAAAAGATTTATTTTTTCAAATTAATAATATAAGTTTGTTTCGAAATTTAGGCGATTCCTTTTTAATTATAGGCGATAGCTATTCAAGCTTGACCTATGACTTGAATGAAATTTGATTTCCTTCGGTTTCGTTAATTATTCCGGATGAGTGAATATTTTATCAATCCAAGCTGATTCACAAAGGAATATTCACCCTCATTAGGCTGGCTTAGAACGTAATATAGGTCAATTATTATGTTAGTTAACCATAATTAATTGCTTAAAAACTGGCAAGATTCGAATTCAAGGAAAGATAGCTGTAACGGAGCCTCTGATATTGGGGAGGTCCCTTGACAATAATTCCGATTCTTTGGCTAATAATTATTAATAATATTGTGGTATATGGCACAACTAAAATGTCTTACTATTGCTAAAAAGTATGGTGGAAAAGGAATCGGGATGTGTGTAGGAGGAGGAAACTTCTGGACAAAGGGAAGATATTTTCCAGCCGGGCAATCGCCTGGAACAAAACAGAGCCGATCTGTTTACAATGCTGGCCCCTCTCGTATCTGTCGGCCATTAAGTCCTTACTTATCTGCCAACTTAGAAATTAGTTTATCCAGCTTTATTTACGGCAACTGGAAACTACGTATCGTATATTCCCCCTCCATTGAAGCGGGATCGTGTCGGATAACATGCTGTTCGGAGGAGTAAACTTTTCACATTTAGCCATGATTTATGATGCCAATGCAAGGGTAATGAGGGCGCAAAATTACGATGTGTATAATTTGGGCTCGCACATCCTTTAGTTATTAAAAATATTAACCGAGCCTGAAAAGGGATGTTTACCTTTAAACAGTTATGGGAAACCATCTGTCTGTCAGTGGATCTCACGACAGTAATGACTTGCAAACACTTTATCAACACGACTCATAATAATGACTAGATAAGAATGGGCAGAGATACAGTTATGGACTGACTATAGTTGAAAAGTTGAAGAATGAGCGCCAGATTTTTTTCTTCTAAATCCTTGTTTATTTATTTGTAGTAAGAGAAATTTACATCGGCTGGGACGGGCCCCTTGTACTACACAGAGCTACAGTACCGCATTGCGCCAGTGTTATACGTAGCTTAAATTGGCTCGATTTTCCCTGAGCCCAAAGGGTAGGGTTCAATGTTTCTGGTTTTGTTCTTTAGTTTAGCTGATGACTAACGTAGACTCAGGGTAGAAACGTGAGCAAATGCTTGGGTCGACATTGCCAGCTACGCTACAGGATTTGTCAACGAGGAGCTTATTGTCTAATATTTCCTTCTTCACTTTATGCCAAGCAGGTCTTTTTTAGGATAAATCACTAAGTACGATAACGATCGGGATGGTTAAACGAAAAAAATAGATGTTGGTTCGTTAAAATGACATAACAAGTCCTGTTCATGTGTAGCTTATATACTTTCACAATTCACAGCACAGAATCCATTTAAGATTTAAAATTCTAATTTTTCATTCCCCTATATGTCGGTAACTCAAAAATAAATTCAACCTTCAATTTAAAAAATAAAGATCTAACAATAAAAATCAAGATTTTGGCTTTTTTATAATTTATTGAATTTGTACACCTTTGTTCCTCTGTAATATCTTGCTTGGGAGCTCAAGTGCATTAATAATATACTGTGCATAGTAAACCATGCATTTAGACTGTTTCCTATAACTATGGCTGCTTTTAGAATGACCTTTTCATCTGAAGGATAGGATAGAAAATAGAATCATTTCTTAATAATCTCTGAAAAGTGGGAAGTGAGAAGGTAACAAGAACGAATCATTTTTAATGGAAACCGTTGTTTATATATTTAAACTCATTTGGGGGAGGGGGACGAGACCGTCCCCCCGGCCTTCCCTTCCCAACGAGACACCCCAGCCCCACTTGTCAGGCGGTGGATTATAGATAGTGTTTGGTAGGAGACGAGCTATGATTGGAGGATGTGGATAAAAACCAACTAAACCACTTAGTTTATATACATCAGTACAATCCACTAATGTTAACATTTACGTACAAGTGGAAAAGCCCGAATCAAAGCCAAGTGATTTATACTTAATATTAAAAAATTATTATATCTTGTATCGCCATAATTCAATATATTTATTCATATCCAATCGACAATGGATACATTCTTATATCGTTTTACTCCCATAGAAAAAGAATAAAATAGTGGCATAAATCCACAAAAATAAACTGATGCATAATTTAATACAAAAATAATTTGTAAATAGATTCGCCTGGGGATTTATAATTGTACATAGTTATCTGTAAATTTAAGAGGGCTATGAAAAAAAAAAAAAAAAAAAAAAAAAATGCATAATTTACATGCATGTAAATTTTCAGAAGGTTTTCAAAATAACTATCAACAAATGATTCTTCACAAAAAAAAAGGTGAGGTGTGCTTTCTCGCTATAGGTTTTATATTATTATTATTATATAGGTTTTATTGGTAAATATTTTAGCTATTTAACTTTTTTTTTGTTGTATAGGCAATTTTCAGTGACCGAGGTGGTTTATCCGATAAAATCAAGTACTTTTAAAATGAATTCGGAGTATTACCTCTCAACATTCTCCCTTTATTTAGTTAGATGTAATTTTTAAAAATACAATGAAGTTCAAAATTAATGTAATAATGACCAATTGAGTACCAAAAGCAAAGCGGGACCCTCTCTCAATCCGACAAGGTATCCATGAGGCTTTTTCTGAGATTCCTTGAGAAAAAAACTCAGAATCAAATTAAGGTTGGAAATGAAGAATCCTTCGTAAAGGACGAAACGTTTTACGCTGAAAGCTGGAGGTAGCGTCATCAGATTTATTTTTCCGGCTCGTTAATAAATTAGCACTTGGAGGTGGCTAGGGAGGGGGGTGATTGAGATCCATCATTTGGCGATCAAGCGCGCAATCCCACTGATGCGTTTTAGTTTACAACCGCTTCCGAATTATTTTACCCTCTATCTCTGCGCCGAACCACTTTTCAAAAATTCACATGAAAAAGACATGAAATATTTTCTGCTCAGTCATCTGATGGTATCTACAGATGGACCACGAGCACAAGAGAGTGGAACTAGTTGCCTTGTAGCGCAGCTCCCCTACCGCAGGTACCTTCTACCGCAGGTACCTTCTACCGCAGGTACCTTCTATCCAAACATCTAAGTACAGATTGCGGTGAGTGGGATTGTTTTCTGTAGCAAGCAGGAAACTGTATACTTACTACCTTTCTACCCTACCTTTGCACTCTGAATCAATCGCCCTGATATGTACTTGTCGTGGTCGAATAGGTAGATCCATGTACTGTCACTGGTTAATCCCAAGGTCAGGAGGGCCACCATTATTTTTCTAACATTTACAGTCCATGTTTTCTTGAACCTCTTTAACACTAGTTAAATAATTTTGAGCATAGTCTTTATTGGTTCTCCAAATCCTCACAGTCATATAATATTTTTTTATCAGCAATAAATGTATATTGTGGAACGTTTATTGGAGCACACATAAAATTTCAGAGAGAGTTTCATTATTCTATTTTTTCTTAAAACCACTGTATAAACGTATAAGACAAATTAGTGAAGAAAATGATAAATATATACAATGCATTAAAATTTAATAATTTAGCAAACAAGAGACTAAGAAATACTCCTAGAATTTGAAAAATCCTGAATATTTATTTCTAGTATTGGCGAAATTCCATGATGTTGGTTTTTCTATAATACAAAAACGTTTTAATGATAAAATTACTTTGCTTGATTTGGCAAAAAGTAGTTGTGATAAATGTTCATACCGTATTTACAATTTTCATTCACTTTTTCATTCATAATGTATTTACAAACGGCCAGGAGACCTCCCTAATCCACATGGTTGTAACCTCCCTCGCATGAAAAAGAGAAGTGGAGTCTTGGGAAGTCCCCCACGCTTCGTCGGCCACCTCACTGAATAAGGCCTTATATTACGCGTACTTGCTATCCTGTCATAAAAATCAACTAAACATTTACCAAATCGTGATAAAATAATTAAAGTATGTTAATATGACTCATGAGAGAATAACTTGAGATTTTATAAGAACATCTATAGTTTACCTAAAAATATTTATTTGAGTTTCCATTGAGTGATTTATTTATGATTTACACGGTAATAAACATGTCATAACATCAAGTATTAGCATTGACTATAAAAGTAAAATTGTATTTATAATTATTAAACAATTTGAAAATACAACAATTTTTTAGTTAAAATAGTCCTGTATTATTTTAAATACAAAATTTTTGAATATAATACTTTCCTCATAGCATGGAATTGGCCTAATATAATATTGTTAATTATGCAATGTAAATGTGTGTTTATCCAAGACTTAGTAGAACTTATAAAAGAAATAATGAATTTGAATCAATAATTTGTGGCTGGGAAGCATTTTATTGTTTATATAATCAAATAAATTATAAAGCAAACAAATAGAAACATGAAAAAACTACTAAATAAGTCCCCAAGAAACCCTAAAAGAGAATAATTAACAACTTTGAATCAATCAAATGGTAAAAGTTGAAATATTTAATTTCATCTATATACTAGTTAGTAATAAATACTACACAACATTTTAGTCAATAACATGTACACTTATATATGATTTCTATGTTCACACGCCTTGTATTCTGTAGATCAGCCTATCTATCATAGAAAAACTCTTTGAAGCTCACACATTATATGTAGCGTAGCTACACTAAATATAATAAGGATGATGTGAATTTATGTAAAGATTCCTTATTGTGGAATCTGTCACTCATATACTCTGTATACAATAAAGTAAGGGTTTTGAAAAAAATAAATAAAATTATATATGAACTTATACACATAAATGAATATACTCGTAATATTTATTTCACCAATTATATGCAGTTGTTTTTTATTAGTTCTTCAGTGCTCAAATAATACATAGCCCCATGGCTTTTAATAAATTCAGTCCATTAATGTATAATTTACATCATTACACTTTTGTACAAAGCAGATCACTGTTAGTAGAAAACAGACTTTTGTATAAAATGTAGCCAAGCTACAGGAAATATAATGAAGCAAATGTAAATAGATTCGTTTGTAGAAGTGCTCAAAACCAATGGAAAAAGTTATAATGAAGGAGCTTCTTTGAAGAGTGGTACTGTAAAAAAGAAATCTAATATTAGCATTTATGGAGCAGTGAGGCTCTTAGTTTCAAATTACAAAGACTCGTGTAATTAGCTTTTATCTCTTTTTATTTAGTCAAAAAAAAGTTTATAGGTAGGACTCAAATCAGGAACTCATGAATACCTGTCAGGGGCCCGACTGTAATGTCCAGCTAGAAATTGGGGAGGTCCTCATTCTCCCAGTATTTTTTCTGTCTAGTAATTAGTAATAATAGTGGGTTTTAATCACCACTAAAATCGAAGATTTTATAGATTGAAAATGTATTTCGTTTCTACAAATTTGACCAAATACAGTTTAGAGTTCATATTTGATGCAATAAAATTGTACTGTTAATTTTTTTTTTTTTAAACTGGCGAGGCAACTCAATGAACAGCTGGTTTAACAATGTTCTGACTTCTACCAATATTACTTTTTTTTCCGTTGATATGAGTTTGTTAATCGTTTCGTATAATTTTTTTTCAGTATAGAAATAAAAATATTTTAAAGAATATTTTCCCTCGGACGAACAAAAAGGGAAATGAAAATAAAATGGCAGTGGATACATGAAAAGTTTAGGGGATTTTTCTTCAAAAGACAATTATAGTATGTCCTGGGAGAGGCAATCGCCAAACCTGCAGAAAATTAGAGAGGCCCACCCCCTCCCACGGCTGGAAGTTAGCAAACTAATCTCCGCTGCCATACTTCAAGTGTAGCCAACACAGCTATGTCCTGGTCGGTGTCACATTCAGCCACTCCTGGTCACTTGCGAACCACAGCACATAGACTTTATATCTTTCTATTTATCATAGTATCAACTGTGAGGTTATTGACCACCACTCTTGCCATTATAAATCGTTGATCATCTATCTTTTAACAATTAGAGGGTAGTTAACAACAATTAATTGTCAGTAATAACAAGTTGTATGTCAATGTCGATATACAAAATGGATTTAAATTTTCTACACCTAGATCAAGTCTCTTTTATAAACGGCCGGTTTATTTTAATCAATATTTACATTATTTTCTCCTTACCCTTTGACTATATTCAAAACAAGATGAGATAATGTTAAGATTCGTTTCTGGAACCGACAAGCTGCCACTCAAAAAAATCAATTTCCAAAATGAAACTCAAATTTGGGAGGTTCAGAGTTGTCTTTTAAAGTTCATCCTAATGTGGCATTTTATATAGAGAAATAGAGTAAAAGGTAAAATAACTAAATATGCTCCAATGCCGATGGAGAACCGAATCACAAAAAAACGCGTTTTGTACAATGTCTCAATATTGCAGCATACTACCTATGTCCATGTCTATAATACTTATGTCTACCTGAGTTTATTATGCAATTTGACCAAAGATAGAATGAGCAAAAATATACATTCCATGTTGTGCCCATACTTTTGGCAAAAATTAGGTAAGATAAGAGAAGGGGGATCACCCACCAGATGAACAAATCTGGTTTTGCGTTTTCAAAACAAACTGTACTTGATAGAGTACTTGATAGCGTGTCGTTAACAGCAGTGGTTACTGGCGATGTCTCTTGACTTTAAAAAACTTTGATGATCTCGATCTCTTTCAGGTACTGGTTGTTTGATGTTTATTGCTTGGATTGCTTGAGTAAACGGGACTGAAGTTTTTATGTCGTTATTCCTCTGTTCCTTGTATTTTGGGCATGTGAACAACTTTGCACTGAGAGCAGGGTGTTGTCACACGATTATCGTGTAGTGTCGCGTGCGGTCCTACAAGGAAATGTAGGTTCGTCACCTTTGTGTGGTCAATCCTGTTTTGTTAACTTGCTGCTGTATCTTATTCGGAGTGACGATGGAGGGAGGGGTCCATGGCGTGTTGCGTTCCTTGAAGTTCTTCGAGTGATTTAAGCTGAGTAATTCTTATTTGTCTAGTTCATTCTACTCTAATTATGTTACATAGATGAGAAAGGAAGTGAAGATTACTCACCCGTTGAGAGTAGAGGTGCCTGAAACCTGAACGACTACGTTAAATACCACCTATGCCTTTTCGGCAAGATAACCGATTGGGCCGAAGAGACCCGCCTAATACTCTCTACATCAACACAAATGAGTGTCTAAGCTGAGTTATTTTTACAATGCCTGATATATTTTGGGACCTAATAAAAAAAACGGTATCTCATGTAAGTTTATGACACTTTTCTCGCTACGCGTTATATAATGTTACCCAATTAGCTTTAATCATTGTTATTTGGAGGAACATTAAGGTTTGACATATAAAATGACTGTTTTAGTAGGATTTGTTTTGTTTTTTTTACTTAAAAGCTATTAGCGGTATATCTTGTAAACAGTAAGTGTAGATGAATGTTCCTGCCATAATTGTAAGAAATGTTGTATATTAGAAACTAAGCATACGCAAAAGAAGAATTTCGTTAGTAAACCATATATCTATTTTTAAAATGTGGAATAATATTTAATAATTATTAAACAATATTTACGATTAAATGGGTTAACACCAAATTTATTTTATGTTGCTTCTTTATCCGTTTTCATAGTTTTGTTTTTTAGCGTTTTCACCCAGCTCACCCTGTAAACATAAAATTTTATATTTATACGGAAATTCTATTTGATGACACAATCGAAAGAATCATGTTTCGATGAGAGAAAAGTCACTTTAGTTCTAGAACTTATTAAATTAAAGTAGAGGCTAGAAGTGATAGTTTTTTTCCAATAAATGGTATTTACAGTAAGGGACCTCTATTCCAAGAAGAGTCTGTTGAAGGAAACCATTGACTAATTATAGGATATTTAGCCACCTATAAAAATTAATATGACTTTTTCAGGAGCTTTAAATTTTACTGTTTCCTATATACGGCCTTTTAAAAGGAAAAACATGGCTTATTTTTGCTAAAGTTGAAAGTTGCTGAGACTTTTCTGTTAGCGCAAAGGTGACGTGTGAAACGCTACCCCGTGATTGAATCGATGAAGTCGATAGCAGCCTTCTCGCTCAGCCACTCTGCATCCGGCTAGTGTCAAATGAAATGTAATGAAAAAAACACCTTTATTCTGGGACCCCAAAGAATCACAAACAAATGGGGGAGGGGAAATATTTCGGAATTAAATTTTTTATTATAAGTTAACATATTTCTTGTGATTTTCCTGTAATTGTATTACACAATATCGATATTTGGTGGATTAAGATGGTACCGAAAGAATAATAATAAATAAAAATATCTAAAAGTGGATGAAATTATCACCTTTTGGTTCACGGCTAGTATTGGTGAAGGATGACGAGGAATTTTTTTCAAAGTAGGATTTAAGTTCAGTAGGAATCATGGAGGGGAAAGCTAATTTGTGGGAAGTGCTGGAGAATACAAAGTTAAGCATTAGTATCCATTTAGTTTTTCAGTGGATATCATGGAAATATTTGGCAAATGATTTGGGGTCCATATGGTGAGCCAGGATTGGGATTTTTGTTTAAGTGGATAGACCTAAAACCTTCTTCCAAGCGGTGGAAAATATATTGACATAGCTTTGTCTCCCTAATACTATTCCAGTTTTTCTTTTTACCTACATTTAACCTGACAGAATTCTTTATTTTCCACCGCTTGGAAGAAGGTTTTAGGTCTATCCACTTAAACAAAAATCCCAATCCTGGCTCACCATATGGACCCCAAATCATTTGTTTCCGTGCACATTTAAAACTCGCAAAAACCCTCCAGTCCGGTCTCCAGCCTGGGTATTACAATGAGCTTGTTTTAATAAAAATGACCTATGAAAGTATGGAAAAAAAAAGTGGCTGTTCTAACACTTCTCGATTTCTCTAAAACGATTAACACTTTTGACACCACTAAATTCTCCTTTCTAAACTTGAGTCACTAATTTTTTTCAAAAGTTCACTACTATTGTTCTAATCATTCCTTCCTATCGTAATCAGTTGTCACAGCGTTAACTACAACTTGATGGTTGCCAACGGGTCCAGTACTCTAGACTTAATTGGCTTTATCGAGACAATAGTTCCTCTGCTTACTTCTGTTCTAAATCATAAATTTTAAACATTTATCCTAGACATTCATTCATCTTCTTACAACTTAAATCCACGCCAGGGCCCTTCCCTCTTACCTTTACATTCCTTTCCATAAGATTGCATCATTCGAATGCTCCTTCATTCCCCGAGCCACTCCTTATATATATAGAGTACATCACCGTTCAAATCCTTAGTATTCTACCGGAATACAAGATACCACCTCTCTGGTCTTTATATTCCTTCCCATAAGATTGCAGCATTCGACTGTTCGTTTCTTGCTCGAAAGGACTCCGGCACTCTCCGCAATTCTCCGCTCCTCATTTTGCTTGGTCATTAAGAACCTTCAAAACCCTTCTATTCCAACAACTCACCGTCCAGACAGATAAACCCTACTTATTTATTCATTTCTACTTTAAGGCACTACATATTCTTATTTGAATAACGTTATTTACAATTCAACTTGTTACTAAATTTTTACTACATGTTCCGCTATCACTCCCAAACATATTCTTATTGTTTCCAATATACATTCACATGTTTGACTGGCACTTTCCCTATTTTTTTCTATTGTTTATTTATCTTGTATGTATTAATTAAATAAATATATATATTACATAATAAAAAGCTTCTGCTAACTGAAAAATGAACCTTGGAACTTAACGTAAATTCAGTAATATTTTGATATTAAACAAAAATAAATATTTCTGTAAGTTTGAGTGGGGTATGAACTGAAGGTTTCGGTGAAGTGATGCTTGAGGTTTTAAATCAACCAACGTTTTGTTTATAGGGTTGATATTTTTCAATTTAATTTGTTTAGATCATAGGCAGAGGGCATAAAACCATAATTTTATGTATTTTTTTTACATTCATTAACTACGTCACACTTACAATTATTCTATTCTATCTTAGGTCTATGTTATATACGTCAATTAGATCACTGTTTCTTGGACCCGATCACTTCTTCAACCTCTCAAAGAACCACACCCCCGAAGCATTATTTTCTTTTATGTAGCTGCAAATGAGAGTTGAAGGTTATCAGGGAATTAGCCCTCATAGCCTACCAGGACCCATCAATTTACATATGCCTAATAGAATCAGAGTTGAATTCTGGTCGATGGAAGGGGGAAACTCTTGACTCGTCTGAAAATTACAAGGGTCCTACTTAGTATTCTACTTTACCTCTCGCCTCATGAGATAAAGCCCCCCTCCCTATTGTTGTCGATTAGACACGGATATATTAACAATTAAATTCAGATTGTAGCTCGATCCTCAGATTTGATATTCAGTTTTGGTAGGATGAACAGTATCAGTGATACAAATAGATTATCTTTTAGTGTTTGCATAAAATTAATTTAATTTAATTTTCATTTCATTTTGATTGATAGAGTAATGTGGCAGAGCGGTCTACAAAACATTATTAATGAAGGAGCTGACCAGAAAATGGAAGTTCCGTTCTTTTGGATAACTTCGGCGGAGTCGAAGGCAAGGAACACGCTGAAAACCAAAACCGAAATTGATGAACAACCTTGTACATACTCCGTAATTTCCTCGGAAGTCGGCAAGAAGTTAGAATAGTACGAAAATTATAAAGCAATCAGCTTAAATCATTTGATAAACTTCAAGGAAACTCAGAACATCATGGGCACTGCCAAGAAGAGACAGCAGCGTGTTAACGAGTCTGAGGATAGGCCACGCCAAGCTCACGCATCTACCCATCACGCATCTACGCATCACGCATCTACGCTTCACGCATCACGCATCTACGAATCACGCATCTACACATCATGCATCTACGCATCACGCATCTACGCATCACGCATCTACGCTTCTCGCATCACGCATCTACGCATCACGCATCTACGCATCACGCATCTACGCTTCTCGCATCACGCATCTACGCATCACGCATCACGCATCTACGCATCACGCATCTACACATCATGCATCTATGCATCACGCATCACTCATCTACGCATCACGCATCTACGCTTCTCGCATCACGCATCTACGCATCACGCATCCTTGTAGGACCGCACCCGACACTACACGATAATCGTGTGACAACACCCTGCTCTCAGTGCAAAGTTGTTCACATACCCAAAATACAAGGAACAGAGGAATAACGACATAAAAACTTCAGTCCCGTTTACTCAAGCAATCCAAGCAATAAACATCAAACAACCAGTACCTGAAAGAGATCGAGATCATCAAAGTTTTTTAAAGTCAATAGACATCGCCAGTAACCACTGCTGTTAACGACACGCTAAATGTCGACAATGGAACAAAATTCCATTCATTTGAGACAGGGATTACTGCACTATCCCAAAATTTCATGTCACCGTCTTTTGGCGATCTGATATTCTCTATCAAGTACAGTTTGTTTTGAAAACGCAAAACCAGATTTGTTCATCTGGTGGGTGATCCCCCTTCTCTTATCTTACCTAATTTTTGCCAAAAGTATGGGCACAACATGGAATGTATATTTTTGCTCATTCTATCTTTGGTCAAATTGCATAATAAACTCAGGTGGACATAAGTATTATAGACATGGACATAGGTAGTATGCTGCAATATTGAGACATTGTACAAAACGCGTTTTTTTGTGATTCGGTTCTCCATCGGCATTGGAGCATATTTAGTTATTTTACCTTTTACTCTATTTCTCTATATAAAATGCCACATTAGGATGAACTTTAAAAGACAACTCTGAACCTCCCAAATTTGAGTTTCATTTTGGAAATTGATTTTTTTGAGTGGCAGCTTGTCGGCTCCAGATATTTCGGTTCCAGAAACGAATCTTAAATTATCTCATCTTGTTTTGAATATATTCAAAGGATAGGAAGAAAATAATGTAAATATTGATTAAAATAAACCAGCCGTTTTCAAACGAGACTTGAAGGTGTAGAAAATTTAAATCCATTTTGCATATCGACATTCACATACAACTTGTTATTACTGACAATTACTTGTTGTTAACTACCTTGACGGAAATCAGAACTATCTTATAGAGCAGGGGTCCCCAAACTGTGGCTTGTGAGCGCCACCAATTTGGCTCGCCATAATTTATTTTGATTTCATTATAAAATAATAATGAGATGTTTTTATTTAATGACCAATAACTATAGTAATAACAATGATAAAATGTAAAATACACATTAAACTGCTGGTATGTTTTGACCCGTGGGACTCAGTGACTTGAAGGAGTCAGTGAGGCTGTTAGCGCTCTAAATAAAAAGAAAATCTAATAAATTTAGTTTTTTAATAATTGGTTTATTTTTTATGTTTAAACAGCAATTTAAACATTGATTTTTTTTCATACTTTAACAGTTTTAATAATGTCATAATGTTAAGAACGAAGGAGAAAAATTATTATTTGTTACAAAACGTGAATGTTTAAAGATTAAATTTAGATTTGCGTTATCGGTAGACTTGAATAACACTAAGTGTTTCAGTGCAAGCTTTGTTTACATAAAGAGGATTAACTCGGACTCTTACGTAACACGCCAGTAGTATGTTAGACGCGGCCACGGAACGGGTGTTTTTTCTATGACTTTGGGTACGTCGAAAATCGAGAAGAGATCCTGACACAGGGACATTTCTCGACCGAGACACCTATGGGAAACTTCAAAAGACGACCGCTCACCGACAATCATCTGTCATCAGCTCCCGTCGAAGTGTTGTTCACCTCCATGTCGACATCGACCATCCACGTACTGCAAATCTTCTGTCTTCAGGTCGTATTATGTTAGCGCTCTAAATAAAAGACAAATATAAATTTAGTTTAATAAGTGGTCTAGTTTTATTTTTAAACAGCAATTGAAACATTTGTTGTTTTTTTTACGAGGATTTATTTATGTATAAAGGGAAGGGATAGTGTGACAATAAATCTGAAAAATCTTTTATTGGAAGAATTATTTTGGTATACCATTTCTTGCTGTCTTCATGTATGTTTTTACCAATTAATTTTATAGTCCTTCTGGAGAAGAACCAGCAAGTAATTATATAAGGTGAGTAGATTGGCGGATTGCAAACAATTTGCCGCTACTGCCGAAACAGAGGCCCTTAAGCTAAAAAGTTTCGACTCCTGTTATAGAGCGATGACTCCTTCAGATGGTAGTAATTGGCAAATATTATTATTAGTTTTTGTTCACTTCATCCTAATGAATATATTGCTACCATCTAAACTTTAGTGCTTAAGTGAAAGTGACTGAAGTAGCTCAGAAAACCTTTTTGATTTAGGAACCGAATAATTTTCTAGCGTAGATGTTGAGAACTAAAATACATATTCAAGTTGAAGTAAGGGTCAATTTATGCAATTGTTTTACTCACTATTAGTCATACAGTTAATTTTAAAAAATGAGTTTCGACTTATAATAATAAAGATATTTTTTCAAAGAGAAATTACTGTGTGAAGTTATACCAATAATTTTGAGGAAATATAATTCTTGAAAGCGCTTTTCTACATCAGTTGTAGGTGCGGATTGTGGGATGTAGTCATGATCGTGTCATGCTCAATCTAACGAATGAGTCGTCATTCCATAAAAAAAAAGGTTGAAAATTGACTTTAGTTTGCGTTTTCTTTATTTTTAGCCACTTTGACGCATGAAAGAATGAGCCAAGATAAGTTCGTAAGAACTCTCTCACTCGGATACATAAATAGTTTAGCACGGACATCGAAGTGCGGATTACACCGTCAATTGATTGTTTCCCATTAATGAATATCTAACTTATATAAAAGTCTCAATGCCATTCCAATGTTTTTTTCAATATATCTAAGTTTTATCTTTAATTAAAATTTGTTAACATGATTTATGGAATAAACATTATATATATATATATATATATATATATAACTTAACTCCCGGCTAAACGATCGAACTAAAAAGGGGTTGGTAGGTGTGATCAAGAAGCAGAATAGAAATTAACTAACTCTTTATTTCCATTTCTCTCCTATATATACAGTATGAGTTGAGGATTAGCCCCACTCTCTATTATTGTTTACAATAATCCTTTAATAATCCTTTCTCACATGTTAACTCCTTCCCTCCAGTTCCTTCATAGAAGGAACTTTTGTTCCGGAGTTTCACAAAAATTTTTGATCCAGCTTCTTCGTCCGGATTTACATAGTATATACAAAAACAAAAAGACATATATATATTCTAAGGAAGAGAACATCATATGAATAATACATCATAAAGAAAACTTGTCAATCACATATACAACAGATAATAATACAAAAAACAATAGTAACAGAATATGGCTGTCCCAGCTTCTTCGTCTGGGTGCCCTACTTATTTCTTAACAAAACTAATAATCATTACAAAGATTTATGAGTCGGGGCGAGTCGGAGTATCCGTCCGAGCGCCGCCGTCCGGCCCATGAGGCTCTTGTGGTTGGGGGACCCTAAGTTCGTCCCGGTGGACCGTGCGGTTCCGGAAGGGAAAGTTTACGTCCCGGATTGTATATAAATTGTATTCCCTTATCGCCGTGACCTTGTACGGTCCCTCGTAGCGAGCGGCCGTCTTAGTTCTTGCGGTTCGTAACCGTCTGTAGACGATTGTCCTCAGCGATAATGTCCTCCCCCCCTGTATTATTCCCGGTCTCTCATTATCCCGGTCGACGCGCGTCTGCTTCCTCCTTATGACCTTCTCGCGGACTCGATCCCAAAGATCCCTCCGCTCTTTGCGTGTCTGTATCAAGTACCCACGCAGCTCCGCGTTTTGGGCTGTCATAAGGTCCCCCCTATCTCGCCTATTTTGACCGAACACGATTTCCACAGGTGAAAACCCCGTTGCCGCGTGGATCGTATGATTATACGCGACAACGGCCCTTGGCATTGCTTCCAGCGGTTCCAGCCCCCGGCCCAGTCGGAGTAGTCTTAAGTGCTCCCCCAGAGTATTGTGGAGTCGTTCCACCGCTCCCCGTCCCTTAATGTGGTGGGGGGTATTCCGGTGCCACGTTACCCCTAATTCCCGAGCTTGTTCCCGTACATAGCTATTTTCGAATTCGCGTCCGCCATCCGACGTAATCCGCTCCGGTACTCCGTAGGTCGCACACCAATTTAGGACCCCCTCCCACACTGTCTCGGGTGTCTTCGTCTCGATGGGGTAGGCCATGGCTAGCTTGCTAAATATGTCTATCGCTGTGAGCCACGATTGACCCTCGTTGTCTCAGGCACCTTATTATGTCGTAGTCTATCCCTATTCTTTCCTGCCGCCATAGTCCTTTTACTTTTTCTGCGAGCAGTCTATTTCCTATGAATATGTGACACGTTCGCCCTCGCGCCGCGAACCCTTGGATAATTCGTCCTAAGTCTCCCTCGTTTATAGTCGAATGAGTCCGTACCGTCAGTGTAGTCAATCCCGCCTAAGTTGTCGTCTGTGTCTCTACCCCTGTTGTCTGTCGCGATTTTATTATGATCTGCCACTTTTTGTTGTTAATGATTTCGTCAATTTCCTTTAACTCCCCCGGCCGTTCCGTCGGGGATTCCTCTGCCCGGGGTTCCCTTTCTACTAACGGTATTTCCGGCCCGCTCTCCGTCCATTCCCTGAGGTATCTCACCGCGAACGGCTCGGTCGGTGTGGTCCTCCGTTCCTCTGGGCGTCTTTGGACTTCCGGGATTTCCGGACCGCTCTCTACCCAGTCGCGTAGGTAGCGTAATGCGAATGGTTCCTCCTGTGGCGGGTCGTCCTCCGTGGCGTTAACGACTAAATCCCGTGACAGCCAATCCGCCACCGCGTTTTCACTGCCCTTTTTGTGGGCTACGCTAAACGTGTATGCCGCCAGTCGCTCTTTCCACCGTGCCACTCTCGCGGAGGACTCTTTTAAGGTTCCCACGTAGATTAATGGCTTATGGTCGGTAAATAATTCGAACCGGCGTCCGTAGACATACGGTCGGAAGTACTCCACGCCCCATACTACCGTCAGCAATTCGCGCTCGATCGCGCTATAACGCCTTTCTGCCGGATTGAGCTGGCATCCCGCGTAGGCGACAGGTTTTTCCCCCTCGCTGAAGGTTTGTGAAAGCACGGCCCCTATCGCCGTTTCGCTCGCGTCTGTCGTGACTTTAAATGGCCTGTCAAAGTCCGGGAACGATAATAGGGATCGGGTTGTCAAGATCTCGCGACACTTTTCCATGCTCTTCAGTTGTGCGGGCCCCAACTGGAATCGACGCCCCTTTTTCAAAAGTTCGGTCAGTGGCCCTGTCAATTCCGCGATCCCCGGTATAAATTTCCTATAGTAATTGACCATTCCCAGAAACCGCCGTATCCCGCGTACGTTCTTGGGTAATGGTGCCTCGTGAATGACTTTTACCCTATCCGGATCTGGTCTCACCCCCTCGCTCGAGACTACGTGCCCCAGGAATCTTATCTCGCTTAGTCCAAACTGTGACTTCTCTAGTGACAATTTTAGCCCAAACTCCCGGATTCTGGCGAGGACTTCCCGCAGGTGTTGGACGTGCTCTTCCCTTGACTTACTGAAGACGATCAGGTCGTCCATATACACCTGAGAGAAGTCCTCCCCCAGGCCGCTTTGCAGTTTGTCCATGAGGCGTTGAAATGTTAGCGGGGCCCCCTTTAGCCCGAAAGGCATTCGCACAAACTCAAAGTGTCCGCGTTCCCACGTGAAAGCCGTCTTCCCGGCATCCTCCTCCGCCATTCTCACCTGGTGGTACCCGCTCTTAAGATCTAGTGTACTGAATATTACCGCACCCGACAGTCTGTCTAGGATGTCGTCGATTCTAGGCAACGGGTACTTTTCGTCCTGGGTGACCTCGTTTAATTTCCTATAGTCGACTACGACCCTATACCTTTTTTTTTCTTTTTCTTGTTCCGTCGACCGTTTTTCCACTACCCACAGCGGGCTATTAAACGGGGACTTACTTGCCCTAATTATTCCCTGTTCCTTCAATTCCGTCAACTGCTCCCTAATGATCTCCCTCATTGCCTGCGGGTACCGTCTGCCCTTCACGTAAACAGGCGCCTCTGTCTTTAATCTGATGCGGTGTACAGTCTTCCCCGTGGTGGGAAGTATTTCGCCCTCCCGGTAGAACAGGTCCCGATTCCTTTGTATCATTTCCCGCAATGGCTCCTTGATGCATTGGGCCGCTCCGATTCGAACCCCCTTTCCCTCTTCGCGTCCGCCCTTGACGACGTATTTGCCCGCCCCTAGCTTGAACGTCCATCGGCCCTTCCCGTAATTCAGATTAAGCCCCGCCATTCTTATTGCGTCGCACCCGATAATCGCGTCGTACTCGGCGGACACCCTACTCACAATGTGCATCCGCACTGCTGTATTCCGTCCAGTCAGTTTTTCCAACCCTATCGTCACCTCCCCGGCCGTCTTACAGCGCCCGCTAACCGTCGCAATTACACACTCGCATTGTTTCCTCTGCGCCCACACCCCCAATTCCCTAGCCCCTCTTTCACTGATTATCGAGTTGGTGCTTCCTGTATCTAGCAGAAAATTCACCCCGGTCTCCCCCCACCTCTCCACGGGCAACCTCTTACCTCCCGTTTCCTTAACGTTATTGATCTGTATCAACACTCCCCAGTTGCCCCACCCCTCACCGTACCCTCAGTCCTCCTTCTGCCTACGCATCAAAACCTCTGCTCCGGATGGCCCCCCCTTCCAAGGGACCCCCCCACTTACCTCACGTTTGTCTCCAGCCGGGCCGCTGCGCTCGGACAAGACGCTCTCTCCCTCCGAGGACTCATCGCTGTCATTCTGCCGATCTCCTCGCCGGTGCGTCCTGTCGCCGTCCCATCTCTGGCAATTGACTTCCATCGGTTCAGGTCGATGTCCTCTCCTCCCGAACTCGCCGGTTCGTTTGGGGCACTCGCGCGCGACGTGTCCCCGGCGTCCGCATTCGTAACAACGGGTCAAGTTGCATTGTGCTGCTAGGTGACCAGTTCTGTTACACTCATAACTGCGCCTCTCCATTCGTTTCGGTCGCTCATCTTGTGCTCTGAAGGGTCTTCGGGTCGGGCCTGTTCCCCTTGTTCGGTCGCTGCGTTGTATTCCCAGTGGCCTCCTCTCTCTCCTTGGACTCCTGACCTCCGTCCAGTCCGGCTCCGGGTTCTTGCTGCACGCCATACTTCTTTCCTGTGCATCGATGAGTTCGTGCGCACAGTCTAAAACGTCCTTGTCCTTGGCCAAGGACCCACGCCTGTCTACGCTTTGGTTCAACTGCACCTTCATAATCTCTCTCACGAAAATCAGTCTCACCGTTGCTTCCGTCTGCCCGTAGGTCTCGATCATTTTTTCATTGAGGTGGTTATAGAGTACGAGCAGTTTTTCTGCGAAGTCGCCCTCGGTCTGTCCTGGTCTTCTATGTTCCCGCAGGAGGAAGAACGCATCCTCTTCTGGTGACCAACGGCCACCCCCATATAGTTTCTTCAGCCGGTTTTTCAATGCTTCCCATGGCTGCGACGAGTCTCCCTGTATGGCATTCAGAACCCGGCGCGAGATTCTTCCTACCAACGAAGCTTCTAGGATTTTAATATCCCCGTCAGACAGTGTCCCCGCTTCCTTCCTGGTTAGGATCAACTCCTTTATTTGATCTCCTCCCTTCAGGAAATGTTCTAACTCCCCCAACACTCCCGTGAAAGGTTCGAGTTGACTGATCACGTCGTGGATAAAAGCGCAGCTCTGGGTCTGAATCTTCGCTAGTTCAATCTGCGTGCTTTTGGTGGACTCGCTCAGTTGCAGTTCAAACTTCACGCGCTCCTCGCGTAGCTGGGTCAGCTCCTTCTTTAGCCTCGCCAAGTCGTCCTCGGCCATCGTGCTCCTCCTTCCTGGTACGCCCGAACTAAATAATCCGCCCCTGAGACCGCTAACTGCTCAAGTCAATGACTGTATCTCAGGTTTGAATCTAAAGGTCCCGGGTTTCGGCACCACTTAACTCCCGGCTAAACGATCGAACTAAAAAGGGGTTGGTAGGTGTGATCAAGATCCAGAATAGAAATTAACTAACTCTTTATTTCCATTTCTCTCCTATATATACAGTATGAGTTGAGGATTAGCCCCACTCTCTATTATTGTTTACAATAATCCTTTAATAATCCTTTCTCACATGTTAACTTATATATATATATATATATATATATATATATATATATATTGTGTGTAATTGGTGTTAATTGCTTGAACTTTTTTTTTTTAACAATTTTTATTAAGATAAAATTACAATAAGTAATTGAGATAAATGTTCTCATTCATACAATATTTACAAACAGCCCAGAGGGCCCCAAGCCCACATGGTTGTCACCTCCCTCGCGTGCGAAGGAGGAAGCAAAGTATTGGGAAGTCCCCCACGCTCCTATGTCAGCCACGTCACTGGATAAGAGCGGAGGCCGACCAAGAGCGCGAGAGCCACAGACGCTCAGGACATGATTAGAGTAACTGGCCATTGCCAGGACTCCCACTATCACTTAATTATAGCAGGTCACGAGGCCACTGCCGTTTTAGTCTCCGAGGAGGATTATAGGGATGAGTGGTGCAGTGCAATGACTGTGCTAGGAAATTAGGGTGGTTGGATACGTTACTATGGAATTTTATGAACTTTGAAGGGATGAGTTCGAGAATGTAGGGTATATTCAAATCATTATGAAGGGTTTTGTTGCTGAAGTAATAAGGGGCATTTACTATTGTTCTCAGGACTTGAACTCTAGTTACATAAATTCATTATTACACTTATTTACATCGTATTCAGTTTAAACTTAACCTGTGTTTTTTTTTAGAGGCACAATGTCTTGCTTGATTGTGCCATTTGACGCACAAAGGTACTTTACTTAAATAAAAATAAACTCATGAAATATGTTTTTCAAAACCTGTTTATCAAATACATTTATGAAAATTTTAATAAACTAATGAAGTTTATGCACACAGTGAATTTATGCACACAGTGAATTTATGCACACTGCCCCAGAAAAAAAAGTGGCGAATTAAGGAAAAATCGTTATAAAGTTATTAAAAAATAATGGCACAATTTTTGAAGGGAAGTGACTTGTTTTTTGTTCAATAAATAGATTTGTTTAACTTAATAACTGATATCTAATAATTTACCAAAAGGTTTATTTATTTTTTTTTAATTTAAATTTAAAAAATGGTTTGACGGTGGAGCAAGCAGCCCACCTTGTTGCTTTAGAGGAAGGCGGTCTAAGCCAAAGATATGCCTGTGCTTTGGGTTTACCTCAAACAACTGTTTGGAGAGCAATTACATGTCAGACGTGTAAGAGGGCAGGTTTGACCTGGGTGTGCAACCCCCCTCCTACTCCCACTTTAAATTACACGAGTTTACAAGAACTTCTTTAGTAGAGAAGTGGGAGGATATGAATCTACAAATTGCAGGCAACTTATTTGAGGATGCCTCAAAAACTTGAGGCAGTGATTCAAGCCAGAGGAGTAATTATGCGGTACTAAAAGATAATTTTTTTTTTACTAAGCAAAAGAATATTCTTTTCGTCATCAGAAATTTCTGTATAATAATGTAATTTTTAAATAAATTTTTGAAACATCTATTAGGGGTTTCCTTCATATTTATAGCCCCATATCACTGAAAACGTTTAATATTAATTTAAATCCAAAATAATTTGATTAGGAAGCAAATATTTGATGTTTTTGTAATTGCACTACTAATCTTTTAATAATGCTATTTCATTATTTATGAAAGATTTTTTGGGGCTTTGAAGGTGATAAGACTCGACCTCCAGGATTATGGTAAAACTAACCTAAGTTAACTTATGTTTCCTGCCTGCCTGTTGCTATCGATAAGGTTTATAATGTCACGGTGTTAAACATCGGGTTCGTGCTGCAACGAGTCGAAAATCTCGACCGGTCTCCGGCGGCCAACGTCGGATCACCAAACAACGGGTGCAGGTCCTTGTTTCTTAATCTCTCTCAAGATATGTGTTGGACCACTTCTCTCAGTATCACTTTACGAATTTTCTCAACCCCTCGCATCTTCCTGAACTGTTTTAATTACATCGCAACCCATTATGAGGGGACAATTGTAAAGTGGAAGACATTTTCGGCCGCTGACAATGCAGTTTGCCTTGGTTGATACAGTTCGTTTCATTCTACAAAAACTTGTCGTAACCTCTGATAATTTAGTTATAAAATTATACAGCCTTGTTGGGGGAGTGTTTGTAATTGGCGGTGAATAGCTTTGTCAAGTTTTTCTTTCATCGTTGTAGCCGAATGAGCAACTGTTCTAACAGTTTGCGTTTAACAAACTCACGGGCATCGTTTATTTTGGATCTGCTTGTTAATAAAGTTGTTAATAAATTTTGTTCAGAACTCAGTTAGAATCATTTATAATTAAATTAATTAATATTAACCGTTTTTATGTCTTAATAGAGAACAACATACTGATTTACAAAACCTTCTTAAACAAATATGGATATACGTACTTTGGGAGACGGAAAAGCACATTAAATATTCTTATCAAAAGTCCATTAAGCAATAATAAATGCCCTATTATATTTCCCTCCATACTGACCTTAATATGCCCACTATCCTTGAATAGATTTTTAATCTATCTATCTATAAATATAGATATAAATCTATAAAATCTATAATATCTCTTTAAATATTGTATAAATGAGCGAGTGAATGATGAATTGTAAATATGGTATAAATGAGAACATTTATCTCAATTACTTATTGCCTAATAAGGCAGATTGTAATTTTAGCACAATAAAGAATATTATATTAATAAATCTATCCTCTAAATTTTTAAAATTCTATACAAAATTATTTGAACATCCTAATCCCACGGAAAGTTCAATGTCTAGCTCCTCAAATCTCTATAATCTTTCTCGGAAATAAAAGTAGCAATGAACTCCTATAGGTAGTCCGATAAGTGAATCTTGGCATTGGCCAGTATGCTCTCCTCATGTGGGGAGCGTCCGTGGATCTCTCTCGGACTGAGTTGCTACTATCTAGCAGAAATATGGCTGGAGCAGTAGTGATGGGGATCTCCATGATCCTTCTCCTCCATTCCTGGTGAGGTGACTGTCCTCCAGTGAATTTAGGCGATTCCTGGGTATATATGTCTATATTTTATTTATTTACATAATAACTACTTATTACCCTACTATCAGATTGTAGTTTTTTTCATCGACAAAATCTTTATTCGGATAAATAATTATTCACGATTTTACATGTTTGGGCTCCTTTGATGGAGTTTAATATACGACTTATATTACTGAAGATAATTTTGGTATCTACAACATTGTTTGATCGGTATCTACATCATTGTTTAATCGGTATCTACATCATTGCTTGATCGGTATCTACATCATTGTTTGATCGGTGTCTACATCATTGTTTGATCGGTATCTACATCATTGTTTGATCGGTATCTACATAATTGTTTGATCGGTATCTACGTCATTGTTTGATCGGTACCTACTTCATTGTTTGATCGGTATCTACATCATTGTTTGATCGGTATCGCTATCGTTTGTATAAGTTGTAACTTCTCAGGGAGTTTTGACATCAACAGGACTACCAATTAGGAAATAATAATAATCCGATGTCCCATCTTCCACCACTTCTAACACGTCACATAAGAAAGGAAACACAAAGCCGAAATGTAAAAAGTTATATTATAGCAAAGTAGACGGATATAAGCACTGCTGGGACAGAATCCCATAATTACAACTTATATAATAAAGTAATAGAGTTTTTGTAATATCACCTTTTTCCTCTCAAGGGACGAATGGGTGACTCAATTTTAGTTTGAGCTCCCATTAAATCGGTTGGTGACATTAATGTGACGGCTTCAAGTAGCCCGACGTCTCATCTTAACCTATATCGCTCCGCAACAGTGGGGGGACATTACCATCTCCACTTACCTACTTGCTTGTTTTTATTGAATCCATCGGCAAGCTTTAGGGCCGGAGATGAAAATGAAAAAGTTGACGAGAAGGAGATGGGAACAGGGGTTCGGCGAGATCATCAATGAGCTATAAATACATTTACGGCCGACTGTAAAGAGCCGAGGATAAAAGAGCAGTAAGAGAAACAAGGCCTCCTTTATAGGGACTGCTTCGTCAGCTGCAAACAGGCCATCAGACCCTTGTCCGCTATTTGGCCTCCCCCCCCCCAAAGTTTCGGGGGTGGCTAGAAGGAGGTGGAAGGGGCGCCTATACTTCCCCTCTCCCCATCGAGTAACGGTTGTAAACTGCCCCGAAGACATACACGAATGTCTCCTTTTCTTCTTATAACCATCATTGTCCATGTCTTTCTTACTTCCTTCCTCCTTATCTCTTCCTTCCTCGTGTCATTACTCCTAATGAGATTGGATTTCGTTGAAAAAATCGTGATGTGGGCAGCAATTATTACTAAAAAACAACAACATGTAATTTGCTTTCTTCAATAGTAACAGCTTCCCACGAAATATCTTTACTACTGCCAAAAGTAGAAGAAATAGTAAGGGTATTTCGAAGTAAGGGTATGCGGTGGTTTGATGAGATGGCAGAAGACGTGGGGTCACGGGTAATTTATAAGCCTTTCAGTTGCAAATATTTTTATATGGCTTTGGACAATAACAAATTATCTGCTGCTGTATGTTTTTGTTCGTATCGTTAACGAGAATTTTGAAACTTCTGAAAAAATCCTGGACCTCCGTCAACCACGAACAATGAATGCACGAGAAGGTGTTTGAATAAATAAAACAACTCTTGAAATTGGACTGGCGAAAATTGGCGCATGCTCTGATGGGGCTCCTGGCATGGTTGGTAAAAACAAGGACTGTATTGCACTATTGGAAAATTATTTGAAAACACCTTTTCTAAAACATCGCCGCATAATTCACTAGGAACCGCTTTGTGCCAAAAAACTGCAATTATCTTCTGTCCGGAAACCGGTGGTCGATTGTATCAACAAAATACGGGGTCGCTAGAAATTCCGGGAAATGTTTGAAAAATGCTCTGTGGAATATGGAAAATTTGTTCTCCTTGGCGTTTCTTAAGAGGAATGTCTTTAGAAATGTTCCGAAAATTTCCCAGTGATGACTCAACTTATCTAAAAGAAAATGAGGAACTTCTCCACATCTCTCCCCTCTCCTTAAAGGCGATGAGTAGATTTCGGATCTTTCTTTCCTTGTCTCAACAACACTGCCCTTCAACTGTCTCATTTCTCTTCTATGCAAGAACACTATCAAACTGAAGTGGCTCATGAAAAAGATAAATATAAAATCAAAGTTTCGTATCTACTTCAATTTTTCAAAACTAAATCCCTGATTTTGTGGGAGACAAATCCGTATGTGACATTTTGGTCAACCCTTTCGTAATAAAATACACGAAACTGCCGCAGTGCTGTTCTAGAGTTAATTGACTTACATTACAACATTGTTCTTACATCAAAGTATACTGAGATTATAACTAAAAACGAATCCTTGGAAATCTGGAGTTTCAGAAGTTATTAAGACAGGAAGAGTTCCCTCCGTTACGTGATTTAGCTTGACGATATGCTCGCCGTTGTGGGTCAACATCAACTTTATAAAAGATAAAAACATAGTGTCATTAATCGACTCTCAATTGAATAATTCACGAAGGTCAGCATCGACAGCGGTCTCCTAACATTAAGCAGTTGGTAAATAACAAACAATTACAAGCTTCACATTGAGCTGTAGCGAGGTATGATTTGATTTAAGAAACCATGGTTAATTCGTTTTTGTTACTCTCGTTTTTCAAGTGCTGAACCTCATGATAAATCCTTGAATGTTAAGTTGTTATATAATGTTCAAATTATGTTTTCTGATTTTTTGAATTTTATAAAATAAACTGGTTCCTACCTACCTAACATTGTGGTCGCTCCCATAATAATTGATTGTTGTTGCTGTAATTAAGAAGACCCATATTCAGTAAACTGTCCTAGCAGTTGCTATTGTGTTAGGTAATACAATCATCACCATACACACGAGTGTCGTAACCTAAAATGGGTGTTAACAGTGATTGTGTGCTGCAGTACAGACCCAGGGCAGCCATTGCCGGCCGGGCACCAGGCCTGACTAGAGCTACGAGACATTACAGAGAATTACATTCTATAGATAGTGACTCTATATAGCTGAGAGTACAAACGTTCGACCGTAGTAGTGCTTGTCAGCCTTCACAACCTCCATTGGGCTACACATATTTTTGTTTTTACCCCTCTCCATACTACATAGAGTAACACATGGTTATGGGTAACAGTACCAATAAAAATAATCCCTCACGGTATGTTGGGATTGAGTTCCTCACCTAAGCGAAATTCTCGCGGAGGCAGACCTCGCATAGTTTTGTCACCATCCGACTCAGCGGCCAAAACAATTGAAGAGTTAACACCTCAACCAGGACCGGCTTCGGCTCCGATACTGGATTCTTTTTTTTCACCTGAAATCCTTTCCGGCCACTGTTACAAGACAAGGATACAACAGCTTCCCCGAAAACACCAAAGCCACTTCCAGCATTTGTTAAAAACATAAAAAAAAATATGTGTTGATGGGTCCTGGGCTGCGTCAGATGGAGGAAGATCCCTCCGATTTCTCTTTTGTTTCCTCCAAAGCCAGTCAATCTCTCTGAGGTAAAATACCGCTTAAGCAATCTACCGCTCCGTAAATCACCTTGTTACGATTTTTTCACAACTCAGATCCTTCAACGACTACCTTCCAATGCAATAATTTTCCTCACCTAGATACTTAATTGTATTTTTAAAGCAACCCACTACTCTCTTCTCAGGAAATGTTTCATCATTTTCCTCTTTCAGAAACCTGGAAAGTCTCGTAATGGCCCCTCATCATACTGCCCAATCAGTTTATTTCCAAACCTCTCAAACGTTTTTGAAAGAATCCTACTCAAACGCCTCTTGGCCATATTTGAATCCAAATACCTTCTGACCAGTCATCAATTTTGCTTCTGCTTCAGATACTTAACTCCTCAACAAGACCTCCGCGTTGTTGATCGTATACCTACTGCACATGAAAGCAAACACTACTACAAGCGGGCCTTTTTTAACGTAGCACAGGCTCTAAACCAGGTATTACATGCACATTGTCCTTGCTCTGTCAAGGACCCTGTCCACCTGTAACCTTCGATCCAATATTTCTTCCCTTTTTTAATTGTGTTAGCTACCTAGGTTTTCATCTAGACAAAAGGCTGACTTGCAACCTTCACTTACTTAGTACACACATACTTAAAAGACATGAATTAAACAGACTGTGTACAGACTACTTAACATAAGCTCTTATTTCACGCCAGAAAACAAGTTTTACATTTACAAACAATTACATATAGAACTAGGGGGGGGGGCCGCCAAACCGTTGAACACCAAATAAATCCAAACATTCCAATCCAAAGCCAACGCACCCTTTTAAATTACATACACATCCCTTTACACAGATTTCCATGTGATAACTGTCCTTGATGTTATATTTGTATAAAGATTTCACAAATTCCACAGAAATTCATCCGCTCATTTGAATCCTTTTGTCAACTCCTTATACGGTAACATTCGTCCTTAAAATTCTCCTCGTCAACTAAAGCGGCGATGCCCTCCCGATCTATTGTAAATAGGTATGTATGTCATGGGGTCATGGCATTGACCATCATCACCACTTATATCCTGAGCGTCTGTGGCTCAATTGCCTGCTCTCTGGATTTCACTAGATGGCGAAACGGTTGGATAGGGAGTCGGGGGAAGCTACCCAGCTTCCGGCCCTTCCGTCAGCTTGCAGGGGGAATAGCCTTGGTGCAGGGGGATTGGGTCCTGGGCAGAATTTGTATGTTTATATTGTATGCATGGAATAGTACATAGGTATGAATGAATTCGTGTATCACAATCAATAATGTTGTGCAAGCAAAAGATCTAAATAATAAAAAAAACTGGATTTGATACTTCCTGACTACTAGTTTTCAAGTAGCTATTTATTTATTTTCGTAAGGCCGGAAAGCCCACCCTCTCTAGAAATAATCGTTAGTAGAGCCTTTTAGAAAACAAGAAAATATTTATAGTAAAAAAAAAATGCCGTTTTTGTAGACTGATTCTTGATGTAACTAGTTATTCGCAAATAGATGTTTTGCAATTATTAATTTTTGCTGGGGGTGCTTAAAGAGCAAAAACGATTTTGCCCTTCTATAAAGGGTTTGGTTTAATGAAAATGTTAAGTCCCCGAGAGAAAGACATTTCTAGCGCGGTAAATATACCCCCCCCCCCGTTAATTAACTTTTTCGACGGCATGTCGATCTGAAGAGGGCTGAGATTATCATCAATTGATAACGGTGAACCAGGGAACTTATACAGGAGTGTCTTATAACTGCTATTGTTCCCTTTTTTCGCTCCCTTCCCCCGCGTCGGCAATATTCGGCTGGGGACCCGTGGGGGTAGAAGGGCCCCGAATTGCTTAGGGTAGCCGGGTAATAACCCGCCTCTTGTGCAGATCAACACAAGGAATGTCATATCCGCCAAGGACCATCCCTTCTGCACCTCTTCAACCTCCTCGCCCCTTGGAAGATTGTTTTGACATTGCTTATGGATAAGCCTCCTCTGTGTGCTCTAAAACAGCTCAACACCGTTACAGCTTCGGTTAAGTCCACGAATTACACCTCCAGAAAAGTTAAAAAATAAAAAGGAAATCCACACAATACTTTCTGTACTGTACATATATGATATAATGAAAATTGTTTCACTTAGAAATGCCTTTACAAAAATAAAACGTTCTTAGATTAAATTTAAATAAAATCTTTATTCTAGTATCTTAAAATAACAAGGCCCAAATAGATCAATCTAACTGCCAAAAACATATAAAATAAATTACACTCTAGAGGTTAGCTTATAAATAATATTGGGCCTGTGTGCATTTGTGGAGATTTAAATGAAGAATAATATTGAACAAAACAATAGAATAAATAAATGACTAGAAGTGAATGGTAACTATTAACATAAATAAAGGTTGCTAGGATCGATTAAATTATTTTCACTACAAAATCACAAGAACAAGCAAAACACGAATATTAAAACTGGTTGGGAAGTGGGAACTTAGGTTTATAATGGCTTGAGTGTATAAATTACAAGAAAAAAGTTACAGAGTATACCAGGAAAAGGTAAAATACTGTTAGACCTTTTGGATTTATATGGTTCACTTGACGAGGGGTAGAGGGTAGTGGTGGCCAAGGTTGCTCTTGCCTCGTCAGCATCTGAGTATTGCCGAAAAGTGACGATCATAATGGGGTTACGATATGTAATTGTTAACAGCCACCAGGGATACTAGGCCAAAACAACTACCGAAAGGTGGTGAAAGGTTAGCAGGAGTGTGTTAAGATATGACAAGGATGTTGACAAAGACAAATGACAAAGAGGAAACGGCTGGTGAAGGGAAGATCATATATTTGAATTTAATTCTGGGCTAACATGTCTCATGAACTATGGAACTTAAAATAGTGAACTTATTCTGATCATTCAGTATGAATAGTGAATGTTAACTCATCCCACGCGAATAATTCGTATGCGATAATTAAAACAAAAAATAGTCAGGGCCCTTTTGCAAACTTTAAATATTTCTCATCGGTAGATGCATTAGCATTATTGGTAGTAACCCAAAACTAATTTTATTAATATTCGGAAAAAAATGTAAGAGCCAACAATAGTCTATATATGTCTATGCATGCCAATTTTTAGCTAAGTATAATTCATTTTGTTTTCAAAATACAAATTGGTCTTTTTAGTCAGAAGCACTGAGTATTATGTATATAAGCGGCTTACAATTAACTGAAGTTAGGGAACGGGCCAATAAGTAATCCTTCCTCATCATTTTCATGTAAACTATATTTCCCCGTTTTTTCCCTTCGTTATTTATATTTTAATGACGACTCTTCATTAAATTATTGGAAAATTTATGAGCAGGAGAACGACGGTGTTATTTCGAGGTAAACATTTTGCTTAATAGTCGCATTTAAGTATTTATAAGATTGGTTAGATGTACTTTTGCCTAGTTTCAAACTTTAAGAATGCAGTAATTTATAAAAATGTCCGTCGTTTGAATAGAGACTATTTAATCACTACACAATATGATTTATTTACAGATATATCACACACAGCATGAACCATGAATAGGTATTACCAACAAATATACACAGTGTTTTTGAATCCCCTGCTAATTACGACCTCTCACTATAATAATCATTACTTGTTACCCCCCGTAAAATTACACCTAAATTTATGTTAATAGTTACCACTGTTAGAAAATGGCATTCACTTCTAGTCATTTATTTATTCTATTATTTTGTTCAATGTTATGCTTCATTTAAATTCTTATTAGGGAGTGTTAGGCTGTTTAGTGACCTCAAGACTCAATTATATTTATTGAAATTAAATACTCTATGAATGATATTATCTAATTCTTATTAATATATATATATATATAAAATTTGTATGGTGTTATTTTATTACCTAATACAAAATTGCTATAGAATGGGAGATTTATTACTTCTTTTAAAACACTAATGGAAACAGAAACGATTTGCAGTCCAAATAACCATAAAAATCCCCTGAGGTGAACCTAATTTTGTTTTTTATTGAAGAACTGAGAGGATGTCACAGCTGGTTTTGCAGAATTCTCCGTTTCCGAACTCATGGTGGGGAATCCAATAGCCACAGAATGGGCTACCAATAGACGGCCAATATTTCCAATATTAGATTTGATATTTTCAATTGGAACCAGCCGACACTTTTTTTTTAAATCCTCATTTATACAATACTGTTCCTGACTTGTATTGTTTCCTATATTCTACTCCTCTACGTTGCTAATATAAGATTCTATAATTTATTGGCAAGCCCTAAGAATATTGCTCTTCTTCACACTAATAAGGGCTGTTTAAATGCTGTATTTTCTTTTCGAACATGTTTTTTTTTATATGTTAGGTGCTCCTAGAAAGTTTTACATCATTTCGAAATTTTAAAAGTGAAAAAATCTTCTCTTACTTTAAAATTTTTGAAGATCCAGCTCAGAAGCTAGTGATTTAATAAATGCTTTAATGCGCAATATATTTAATGATGAAAAACTAATTGGGCTATAATTACATCTTTTTCTTCTTTGTTAAAAAGGTGAAAGAAATTATAAGCGGAAAAAATCTATATGATATGGAATTGGAATATTTCCTCTAATGGTTAAGGACAACCCATTAAAAGGTGAAATAATTTTTTAAATACACAAAATAACATAAAATGACAAAATAAACTCAAAAAGTAAACATATGAACTATAGAAATAACCAGGTTAATGATAATTGAGCAGATTTCAATAGATTGTATTTATTATTGTTTATTGTCCTAGTTATTCACATTTTTTTAAAATTAATTTTTGGAAAAGGCGACATTTAGTAACCGAATTGGTTAGTTTTTTCGCAATAATTTAAGTAGTGTTTCAGAACCCCAAGGTTCCCTTCCACCAACGACATCTCTATTGTCATTCAGCCTTGTACGTCATTTAAGAAGTTTATAATAATAATTTAATTTAATTAAACTTAAGTAACGTGGGGGAAGTGCGCAACTTCCCAGTAAAACTTGGACAAAACAGTAACGGGAGCTGTACAATTTTTACATTCCTAAGTGAAACATCTCATGTTTCATGAGTTTACTTTCGTTAGCTCCAACTCATGGAGAGGTTTTGAACTTTTGTTTATTGATTCTAGCCTGTGTATCAAGTTACACACTAACCTTTTCCCAGCAACATTGAGTCAACATTCCACTTTTATGGGATCATTTATGTTGAGTACACTCTTTTCAAGTTGTTCATCATCAAAGTATTGCCCAGTTGATGTACTCCTTGGTTCTTTTCCTAGGTTTCAGTTCTTGACTGCGCTTGCGCATAAAAAAATTGTTTGTGGGGAAAGTGTGACTTCCCAATTACTCCTCTATGTGAAAAAAGGGTTCTGATATGCACTTACCCCTTCGCCAAGAACGTCCTGTTCACTTATATATATATATATTGAAACCTGCCTCATTTTTAACCATTTCTCTTTCTACTTTATTTGATCAATTTACCTTAACTAATTTGGCAGGTCCGTCATGAGATCTTTAATTCAAATGGTTTTATGTCTTTGACATGGGAATTTATCCCGATTGAATCGCCCGATCTCAAGGCTAATGTTGTAGTTATTAATAAATTGAGAAACTAGAAATTGTGAAATATATTCAAATAAAATGGTTATAACAAATAATTATAATTATATAGAGTGCTGACAAAAAGTATAAAAAAAATATTCAATTCCTTTTAAAATAGGATAGTTACTACTAATTACAAAAAACGTGAAATTTGAGCTCAATTTCTTTTAATGGATCCATAATAAAAACAATATTAATATCACCCAATCGATGATCTTCCTTTTATCCAATCAACGTTACTTCTGCTGTTGGTTCTTCTCCTCTCTTCCTGTTGTTGACTGCCAATTCGGGAGCTTGCTAACTCCGCTCTTCTCGAGGGTTGTGCTAAGACTGGTTTCCCGCTCATCCCCACTCCTAGGAGTATAAGGAAAAAAATGGCCCTTGCCATATGTGAGGGTCATGATCTTCATTCTCAAATATCATGAATGTTACAATATATATATATATATATATATTTCTACTAGTATCAACAAAATACCTTCATTTGTTGCTGTCGGGTCACCACGAGGGGGGTGCATAGTTACTCTAGCCCTGGCGACGAAGTGAGGGTTGATTAAGTTTATGACCTGGACAATCGTCTTATGACGGTCTTACTATCTGACTCCATATTTGATAAGTATGTGCTCCGACAATGCACTATGTTCAGGAGAAGAGGTATAGGGTAGGTAGTGTAGGTAGTTTGTGTGGTCTTGGAATGACCACGAATTCACCCTCGGTATCTGAAGGTAGGCGAAATCCGTCCGGATCCCAAATGTATGAACCGGATATAGGTAGACTAAATCGCCGTCGGGAAAACTGCTTGGTTAGTTTGCAGGGCCACGACAACCGTTGTCCACTAGGGAGAGGTCTCTCCCAAGGAGGTGGTAGATTTAGCGAGACGAAGGCAGAGATTCCCACTAGGAAGGTGTAGGGTCTGACAACGCCGGACTAAACCGTAGCGAGGTGAGGAGAGAGAGAGATGCAGAGGTTATCATAAATGAGGAAGCCAAGTTTTGAACATCAGCGCAGCCACAAGCCATCAGTCAGCCAGTCGTCAGGAGAATGAATTACAGGCCCAAACCGCCTGTCTTAAATACCCAGCTGGCTTCGTCAGTAGCCAATCAGCTTCGGTTTTATTGTGCCTAATGCCAGTTGAGTATGTGGTGGCCTTAGCGTCCCTGATACCTGACCCGGGTAATGGTCTCCGGGCCTCTCGGGGTTTGGGTCACTTAGTACCTGCTACGGGTAGCGGGTGCCCCAGCTCATATAACTATTTGGCTCGCAGCTGAGTCTTTATTGTTTACAACATTTACAATGATTTATGGTTTGGCAATGTTATTTACATTTGTTTAAATTAATTTACAATATATAAACAATAGAGTATAGGTTAATTTATCTTATGTAGTTAGCGGTCGCTATACATTTGCTTTCAAAGAGAAAAATTGGTTCTCTTTTGGCAGATTCTTCTTTCCGTACATCAGAAGCGGAATAGCAACTTAAAATCCAAGTGGAGTTCTTCATTTGGAGGCCTTTATGAATTTTAAAGCTGTGGAAACAGACACCAATTCGGCCTTCAAAGACAGTTTTCTAAATCCATTGATCACTTCGGAAATGACACATTTTTTCCTGATTTGTGCTTCATTTTCGACACTTAGGCCTACATAGTGAAAGAACCACGTCTAGAAATGAGATTAATTCATCTCCAGAGCCACTGTCGTCCCAAGTACAATCACCTGCTCACAAAACAACTGACTATTTGGCAAGAGGAGTAAAGTGAACAATAAACCTACCAAGTCTTTTCAAAAATTGAATCTGGACCCCAATTAAAGCCACAAGGTTTGATAATAAAAAACAAAAAAAGCAAGTGGGATAATCAGATGTAATAAGGCCGGATAATAATTGAGGACATCTAGTAAAAAATAAGAAAAGGATTAATTATGGGAGGGAAAAAATAGTAAAGTTGAAAACATTAAGGGAAGAAAAAAAAAAAAAAAAAGGTTAAAGTAAAAGAAAGAAAAAAAAAGGATTTTTAATAGTGACATTGAGCTTAAGATGTTGATTATACAGTAACAATTCGGATTATCTGAGGATTTGTGTCTTTACACCTCCCATAATGTAACGACACACTGATTTTTCAAGCAATTATATTCAATAATTTGAATATATATCCCTGAGAGAGAGCTCAGGGACTTGGCTACTTAACCGTCTAGATGAGGCTCACAAAGAAGGGATCTTTGTACGGCATGGTGTAGAGCCACTGCATAGGGTAAATTAGGATGATAATAAATAATAATAGTGAATATTAGTTAAGTTAGATTTAGGAAAAGAAGAGGCTCCACTACTTGTAAATAGTTAGTAAGCGACATTGTAAATTGTATGTAAAGTCTTTTTTTAGTTTTTAAAGATAGTCTCATAGCACAAAACCAAAGAAGCCACTGGCCGGTGTAACAGTCTCAATTGCACCGGAATACACCCAAAGGCATCCATTACCCCATGAGTCCGCCTTATGGGCTCGTGGGGAAACCCCATACTACTGTATATATAGGAAATTATTTCCAGAAAGAGGGGGAAAGAGTTCCGGCTAGACTTCAATTATTCAGAACACAGGCACAACTATCTTAGTCGCAGTGCTGTTATGTTTCAGTTGGTAAATGTGAGTCTTTTAAACTGAACAGATCTTTTAAACAATTTTTGGAATCATCCGCTTTTGTTTACATGTCCTGATTTATCTATTATTTATATTCTGCTTTTGCAAAACTATCGGCTGTTACATGTGTATATCAGTTCATTAGCGAACTAATTTGGACTCAATTCTTCATATTTTTGTTTCCATTTCATT
Source organism: Acanthosoma haemorrhoidale (assembly GCA_930367205.1). Lineage (NCBI taxonomy): Eukaryota > Metazoa > Arthropoda > Insecta > Hemiptera > Acanthosomatidae > Acanthosoma > Acanthosoma haemorrhoidale. The sequence continues at coordinate 12,171,749 of OV884009.1, forward strand.
AAAGCTTTTGTTGCAAATTAATACCAATCATGTTCAACAGCTACTTTCTTTATGAACATATGAAATATATTTTATAAGTTTATTAATGCAAACTTATCAGCTGTAACACAGGTACAAGTATATCAGTTTACTAGCGAGTCACGTTGCAGTTATGTCTACATCTATTTGTTTCTATTGCTTTTTGGCATTTGTTATGACTCATTACCAATTATTTATAACACCTAATTTTTTTACATGGTCTTTTTTATCTATTATTTATATTTAGTGGACTCAATCCTTTCAGCTATTATGTATGTATATGAATTCATTACCGACCTACGTTGCATTAAGTGCATACACCTATTGGTTTCTATTCCTTTGTAAGGTTCGGTACAATTAATTACCATACATGCTTACTTTCTCTACATGTTCTTTTTTTATCCATTTTATCCAGCTAAGCAGACTACACTAACCTGAACCGATTTCCCAATAAACCCTTTCACTCACATCTATGAATTTTATCATTATAATTTTTATTATTAGTGTTAACTAATGGCAGACAGGTGGATGTATGAAGTTTGGAGGAGCGTGGTACTCCATGTGTTCTGATAGTTAGTAGACTGTTTAAAGGATACGGTACTAAGCCTTGAACGAGCACTTATGATTCTTTCGGTAGTTAGTTCAAGTTACCTAGCTAATTTTATTAATTAAAAAAAAAGTTTTACTTTAAAAAAAAAGTTTACTTGTTTTTGGGGTTGTTGGGTGAATAGGATGGATGCATAGATAGGAATAAAAAATAATTTTGGTGCTAAATTTTCTTTATGTAAATTGGTGGGATACATTTGCATATGACAGGGCTCAGTAATTGATCTGTTTGAATTAATTATAGGTACGATTTCAATTCGTTGGCTGATGACTTGCTCCATTTGATCCATACGGTTTTTATTTTTAATCTACATGATTGAAAAAATAAATTAATGCTTTCAATGTATTCAATAATCTTTTAAACGAAATTAGACATTCTAAATAATTGTAACAGACGTAATAGCTTAGAAACTGAGACACTGTGTGATGGCACTACAAATAAGTAATTGCTTTTATTGCTTCTTAATATATTGCATGTAAACGGGTCGTTACATTGCTAAATCTTTATGTAATTAAGCGATTGCTAAATCTTTAGGTAAGTAAACAATGCCGAAATTTGTCAGCATTCTGGTTGACTTCTCCGGATTAGTGTCTTAAAAAATACAAAAATATAAATAACAAATCAGTATTTTGTCGTATGTAGTCGTTGCTTAGGCGTAAATACCTAAAATATTTTATAAACTTCTTTATTTGGCAAATTACAATGTACTTGTAAAGCATTATTGATTGGGCTGTCAGAATTCATTACTAAAAAAATCAAATGAAATCGGCTGGAACGACATGAAATAAGCAATTTTTATTGGTGGCTCCTATAACTTTTTTTTTTTACCATGTTTGGATTTATTTTATTGTTATTGAGTAGCCTGGGGCGTTTTCAAATTTAATTTTAGCTCTGATGATGTTTGAAAACAGAGCCCCTCCCTTCCCAAAACTAGTTGAATCATATAGAATATGAAAAGACAATACCTGCCAGGGTTTTGGAAATTCTGAAGATTGATTTTGAAAAAAAGGGACTATTTCGACCAAATATACTTCGTTACATTTCTTATACCACCTTTGACAAGCTTACTTTTTCAACAACTACAAATAAACATAACTGTGTAGTCAAAATATGGTAATAAAAATCTGTAGTAATGTAAAACATATTTATAAAACTGGCTTGAAACGTATTAGATACTTGATTTCTAGTGGAGGTTCTGGAATAAATTTATTTTGGAATATGTTTGAATTAATTTTTGAGACACCGTTATTAATGTGTATTTAACTATGGAAAAAAAAACGAGAACTATAAATATCAAACATTTTTTTCAGCTGCGAGAGAACTGTTAGGTGTTGACCAAATCACCAACTTTTTTCAAATATAATTTTATTCTGTAGTTTTTAGCCAAGAGCTAATACCGTATTTTCATTATATTCTAGTTTGTCAATTTTCTAATAAAAAAAATTTTCAATTATACCAATTTACCTCATTTTTAAAACTTTACCTTTGAATTAATTTAAAAAAATCTGCTATCATTTTATTTTAACATTGTGTCTTTAGTCATTAAAAAATAACTTATGTATCATTTTATTGTTATAAAGTTTCTTATTTCAACCCTTCTAATAAACTGAGAATAAGCAAATTTTTAGCCCATTAAAAAAAATCAGAAAATTGTTTAACATAAATTTGCACAATGCAAGCATTCAGCCCACTGTTTTTTCTCTAGACGAGCCGCCTGTAGGTGATGTTTGACATTTGCACTGGGTCCAGGGCCAGTTTCAAAAAAGGACACTGATGATTAAAAAAAAGTGGTGACAGCTTGGGATCAAGTGATCAGTCACGGTCCAGGGGCTGGTCACAAAGGATAAATGACTTGGTTTCCAAAACCACTCTCCTAGACCTTCTGTCAATTCCTCCACATCCAGTATCGCCACTTTATTATGATAGATTGTTAGAATTTCGTTTTGAAGAAAATTACATTCCTCCCTAAATGGGCAATCAATAGATGATTAGTGATAGACGATCTCATATGAACCATATTTACAATATTGCAAGTACTCATTTATACGGCATTTGATAGAATGTATGTATAGCCCATATATGCATAGCCCGTATATGTATAATTCACCTGCAAAACTTCCCGGCTTCGGAGAAGAAGGTCAAGGGTAGGGGGTCCCCCACGCCACTCCTGCAGCTGCTTCAACGATACTCGTCTGCTATTATAGGCGGCAGAGTTTTCTGGTTAATAATTTTTACTCGATTTGATAGAAGATTCGGGATCAGCAATACTTGTGCAATTTCATCGAATAAACCAAACGGAGGAGTAGTTGAGATGCTAGTTGTGTTACATCTAATAGTAATGGCTGTTTCATAACGCTTATTTGTGACTAGCTAAATTTATTTCCAGCATCGCCGCTCATTTTGAATTTAGAATTAATACAAAATGTCTTCTATGGAAAACTCTTTCGTTCCACTATGGGCTGCCCACTTTATTTCTATCTTTCCAATAGATAACATAGACTGGTACAGATTCTTGATAGAGTTGAGCTGATAGTCTCGTCTCACTAAAATATACTAAATTAGAATTATTCCATTATTGTTGTTTCTACTCTCATGAAAAGCAGTCAATCAATGTACAAATTAATTCAATGTATATAATTTAAGGGATTTAAACTGAGTAATACCAGGTAGCATAATCAAAGTGAGATCGGGGTCCAAGTCCCCCCTCCCTCGTCTGATAATATAATATATATATATTTCTTTACAATAAAAGATATTTTTCAGAAAAAACTATGTACTTAGCAGGCATGTAGTTTTTAAAACTATTAACCTAATCAGTTACCAATCAGGTATTTATATTTCTTATGAATAACTTATTTTGTGACATTTGCTATTTATTAATTAAATCAGTAGTAGTATACATTTATTTGTCAGTCTAGAATGTTCAACTGCATTAAAGCTATCAATGATATTTAGTCTTTGATGTTTAGTTTGTTTACTGAATGATAGGATTTCTTTATGTTATATACATATTTTTTATTTAATTTGTGATTCATTTTTTTTCTGTGCAACTCCATCATAATGGAATCGAAATATTCAACTCTACTTGATTAAGTTGTGTCAATATAATGGTAGTATGAGTAAGTAAAACAGAGTGATTGTCACATGTCCAAAATGAGCAATTTTGCCCGAAAGTTGTTAAAAAAACTGTTATTGAAATTTAATTAAACTATCTATAAAATGTTTTGGTTTACCATTGGAGTTCTAATGTTTGAATAAATAATATTTCTTCCCGAGATCAGATGTGTATTTATCAAAAAAAATGAGTCACTAATTTGGTATTCACATTACAGGTTAACAACTTTAACTCAAAAATAATAACGATATAGGTATCTATATCTATAATGTAATATATATATATATATATATATATATATATATATATATATATATATATATATATATATTGCAACCTACCTCATTTTCTACCATTCTATTTTTCTATTTTAATAGATCAATTGACCTTAACTAATTTGGTAGGTCCGTCATGAGATCTTTAATTCAACTTGTTTTTATGTCTTTGACATAGGAAATTATCCCGATTGAATCGCCCGATCTCAAGGCTAATGTTATAGTTATTAATAAATTGAGAAACTGGAAATTGTGAAATATATACAAGTAAAATGGTTATAACAAATAATTATAATTATAAATAGTGCTGACATTAATTATATAAAAAATATTCAATTCCTTTTGAACAAGGATAGTTACTACTAATTAGTTATATAAAAAAAATGAAAATTGAGCTCAATCTCTTTTTAATGGATCCATAATAAAAAAACAATATCTATATCACCCAATCGATGATATCCGTGTAACCTTCTTCTTCTTCTCCTCTGCTTGTGTTGATGACCGTCAACGGAACGGGAGCTTGCTCTGCTTTGCTCTCTGGCTCTTGGCTAAGACTGACTAAGGCTGGCCCTTCATCCCATCCCCACTCCTAAGAGCATAAGGGCAGATGTTGGACAAAGTGGGAGGGTGGCTGGTCATGATATTCTCAAATATCATGAATGTTACAATTGCCTTCCCTTATAAATAAAAAAAATTTATGAAACTTTTTTTTTTTTAAGTGGACCCACAATATTTTGTTGCTGCGTTCGATTTGTTGAATTGGTTGTTTATAACGGGTGTTGAAATTTTACAAAGTTTATAGTAATAATAGTTCAAATTTTGCAAGGTTTTAAATTGCTTGAAAAGCGTACAAGTTGTTTTAATTTTTTACTTAACTAAATTATTATGCTAATTAGTATGGATTAGTTCGAAGGTACATTGTTTTATGGATCATAACGCGATTTGGAAAACATTTGTTGAAAAGACGGTTGAGTGTGATTAGTAATACATATTGGTTTTTAATTAAAATACTAGACAATTCTACTGGTAATTAGTAACAATAGAGAAAAATTGTTGAGTGTGTGTGTGTGATTTGAATATTTTACCTGAGTGAAAAGATAGTGTTTATAAAAAAATTATAAATGTTACGAAAAGATAGGGAGGTCGTTGTCGTGTATAAAATTGTATGAGCTCATTTTATTTCCTTGCTATAAAATTAATTATAATGGACTTAAGCATTCAAAGAATATTTATGATCTGTTTTATAGATTAAGTGATAATGAAAGCAAAAGCTTCACTTGCTGATAATTCCATAGACTTTACTAGGGTCAATACTTCTAATAATAGTTTTGTTTTTGTTTGTATAAACTTCTAAAGTTTATGTGTCATCCGATCAGTATTATTTTCATTTAATAATGAAAATAACAAAAGAAAACTATAATTTTTTTTCTTTTTTTGAAGTCATATTGTATCGAACAAAAAACATCCCTGTAATTATTTTTAAATGCCTTCCATTCATTAATTTTAATGTTGTTCAAATCAAACACGCAAAAAGGAATTTCATCAAGATGAGCTGGAATTTGAGATTCCAATTTCTTCATATCCAAAACTTTATTTTGAATTATTTTTAAATTTTTCACGTTATCGCTGGTTGTCTGCTGATGCTCTGTAATTTGATCTTTCAACGAAATCACTTCTCCTTTCTTGATATTCGCTGTATCTTCTAACTCTGAAAATTTATTTTCCAACAAACTCATATTATTCTCATCGTCAAGCTTTATTAGATCATGTTGACGTGAGGTACACTCATCATTGTTATCTGCAATCTTCTGTTCATCCTCCAATGACGTCATTTTCTCTTCATTATCCTTAATTGAATATAAGCTAAGATCTGTCTGACAATCAGCATCAACTAGTTGTGACTTTGTTAAATTTATTTTTTCATGATCTGTCGTATTTTTCAATAGAATGATTTCTTCTTTTAATTTTGAATTTACATTATTATTTACTTGGAGTGTTCTCTCCTCACAAATTCGCAATTGTCTATCTAATTCATAGTTTACATCCGTGTAACCTTGTTCGAATTTAGCCGATCTTCCCGATTTTATTTCTTCCCTTAATTGATCAAACTTCCCGATCAACTCTTTTTGTTCTTTAATTGCGTTAAATTGACTGTTTAATTGGGCAAGGATTAGTTGTAACAACTTGGCATGATTTATCGTGGGTTCGGGGTCGGGGGCTGAGGGGTCTCCTTTAGAGGCTGGGTTTGACCCAACCCCAGTACCTGAGTCAGACCCGCACATGTTTGTGTTCGTCATTTGTGTCTGTACAATGTACAACAAAGTGGGAGGGTGGCTGGTCATGATATTCTCAAATATCATGAATGTTACAATATATATATATATATATATATAGAGGTATCTATAATGTTCATAAATATGGAAAATTCTGACATCCAATTTTTTTTTTTTTTTAATATTTGTGTAATAAAGAAATAGTAGAATAATATCAATATTGGGTATGTAGATATTTGCATAGTCATTTGTTTTATTATCATAAGAGACTTCCTAAATAAGATATTAAACTGAGGATTTCATACTGAAGAATAAACTTAAATTTGAGTTTATGTATTTGTTCGGGTTAGGGCAATGAAACTAAGATGTTAAATTTTCATGAAATTCATTTATTAAATGACAATTACAATATTTTTAAATCTCCCTTTTATAGTTATCATGACCTAATAAAGACACACTAAGTATGTAGAAATGATAAAAATCTAGCATCATTATTTCAACAGCCTTAAATATCCCAGCAAATACATAATTAAATGATTAATTACATAATCTCATAAATCCTAAATTAATCTTGTGGCAGACACATAGAAACAAAATTGTAAAAATAAAACGCAGCAATTGTCATGTAAATTCTACAATCTATAGTGGCATTGAGAATGTAGCGCTAGTTAGGAAAAGTATTTTAGGTCAAACGAAAACACCGAAAAATGAGCACTTTGGTTTAGAAAGATAAACTGACCATGTGTCTGATAAGCATATGGTGGTTATATGATCAGTTCAAAATTGCGAAAAACCAAGAATACCTATTTTACATAGGGTACCATCCTCATCATTGGCGTGTCGGTTCTTCCAGATTGCACTGTGCTAATAATTTTTGTTCTATTTATATGATTCGATGGCGTGTATAATCTTGCGACGATTCCAAACTGACCACTAAACCAAGCAATCTAATTAATATCTAAATTAAAATGGAGAACGCATACGCACACTCTGTCACTAAGACTTGTTAACAAGCTGTTCACCAACCAAGAATTGCTGATTCGCTCCTCTTGTCATAAATGGATACCAAAAACTTTTCGGCCAGTTTAATTTTCAATATGGATAAGAATAACTCAGTAATAAACAGTCAAATGATAATAAATACAGTACACATGCAATGCACTATCGTCCTTATTTTAATAAAACTCATTTCTGAAAACTTTTATCGAAACTTGATTAAGTATCGTTTCAGCGGTTAGGGATTGCCGTTGGTGCATGATAACATAGATTCATCCATACCCCTGTTATCGACACTTCAAGAAGTGTCTTTTATTCAATGCTATCATTGAGCACTAGTATCAATGTATTGCACTAGCATATATTTGTACATGATTCGAATTTATGTATTAAGAATCCTATATTTATACTAGCTATTGAGAACCGGATCAAATAAATTCCAAGGTAAATAGATGGCAAAATTATGTTGCTATCACCTTCTTGCTGTTGCCTATTTTCCCATTATCAGCAAGGGGTGGTATTATGATCTATCAATTTACTATATATTTTATTTATACACAGTTGAGATTTAAAATGGTTCTAATAGTACCTTGACTTTATTTACACGGTCTGAAATGAAGTCTGTCTCACCGTGGACAAAATTTGAGAAAACTCATTTATTTCCAGAAAGAGTTTGAGCTAGGTACATCCAAATCTACATGATCTTAACTAGGTACTAAAATAAAAACAGTAGGTTTAAAAACATAATCATGATTTTTGTTTCCCTAATTGATATTTTGTATTAACACGTTGTTTTGAGGCTCTTTTGATTCCAAAAAAAAAAAATCTTAATATTATCTACTTCTCAAAACTAGGGAACAATGTGATTTTCAACTGTCAATCTGGGTTAAATTAAGACAGCTGTTTTCAATCCGAAGCAACGGACTTGAAATGAGATCTGAAAATCTCAATCCGTTATATATAAAGACATTCACAGACAACTTACTATTTCTGACAATGTTCTGTCTTTGTATTACTAATTAGTCATTATAGTTCATTTTGGTTCTATACACTTTACAGAGCAGACTCCTCCATATGGTAGTAGTTGCTAAATATGGTGATTGTCTCTTGTTCATTTTCATCTTAACGAAGACTTTGCTACCATCCAAACCACTAAGACCTTATAAGCTCAAAAAAAAAAAAAAAATTGAATTTAGAAATCTAATCATTTTCTAGTGTAAATATTGAGAAATAAAATATATACTCAAGGTGAAGTAAAAGTGTATTGCATTTAATTGTTTTCTCGCTATTCGTTCTAATCTTCATTACGGAAAAATCAGGTTTTTATATAAATACATATTCATGATTGTCAATGAGTGCGGGAGAAGTCACAGAGTCCCTGTTGAGCTTTCTGTACTCATTACCCTGAATTTGTAGCTCTTTTGAAGAAATAAAACTCTTTGAATTTTGGCGATTTGAAGACAAACTTATGTTTGGACTAGGACCGGTTCGGAAAACCACCTTTGACCCCTTCGGTTTATTCTTGGGAACTTTTATTTTCCTGCTTTCTCTGGAGATTCAGATTTTCTTCTATTTGTTTTTTGTTCTAAACTAATTGCCTCTGGCTCCCATATGGCCGAAGACCTTATAACAAAGCGTTTTGTATGTATGCGGGTTTAGTTTGAAGTCGTTAGTTAAATAATCTTTGTAGAGGAGAGTATTTTAAAATAAAAGAAAGAAAAACTATATTATGAAGTACAAGCAAAAACACTGGTATATACAAATATTAAGAGTTATGTTACTACATACTGGGTCGGATGTTTAGGGACTAGTGTCTCGGAAACAAGTGGGGACTGCTGAGACACATATGTATAAGGGTAGGGCAGTTCCGGGAAGAGGGAGCTAGGCCTAGGAAGGATGTGGTCGCTTACTTAAAAATATCAGTGACTTCCATGAAGTCCCGAGCAGGTATACACTAGAAGGGGCTTTTAGCCTTATATATAATATTAGGATTACAATATTCTTAGCATTATATAACTGTTGATTGTTGTAAGGAAAAACAAAATAATATCATACAGTGGATTGTTGTTTAGAAAAATAGTCTGGGGCTGGAAATGTTTTTGCGTAAGACTTACTCTAATATTTTTAGCTGACGTTTCTTTGAATTGTATTTTGTTATTTTTAGCCAGATTTACTATAATTATAATTCTGTTGGATGCGAGCCAAACCACTTTACTGGATTGTGTAACTGTGGCCAACAGATCTCTAAAATTCTTGTCATTTTTTATTTTCATCTCTTAGCTTGATTCATGATTAAGTGCTTATAATTTAACTAAAATTTGCCCTCCCGCGCATTTTGGACGGCCTAACAGATTATATCATACAGAAAGGTAAATAGTTTTATTTGCTTTGGGCTAACAGCCTTGACCAAATGGAGTCTGGTCACATTACAGATGAATTTATAAGCATAAACAGTATGTTTCTGACTTTAGGGTCATAACCGCCTTTAAACTACAAATAAGTGAACTATATTCAAATAATAAGACTCGTTCCAAATTGTATTATGTTGTATTGCTCTATTGAACCTTCAATCAAATATTTTTTATTTCTTCATAATTTAACTATCATTCATTCATTCAATAAATTTTATAATCGTTTATAATCCTTTTTTTTTCACATGGAGTACTTTTTGGGACGTGTTTTTGGTTGTAAAGCTGGGGTCCTCTAGAGAGTCGGATATGGTTGATATAAATCACTTTTTGTCGCATTCATTAGTGGGTAACCTTTTGACATGTTTAAAGTCTTCAGGTCCCGATAACAGGAAAATATAAATAAAAGCATTTTAGCTTTGTGAGGTGTTGGGAAAGTGGAAAAATTGATTTTAAAAAAGTTGAAGTCTGTCACTTCATAGTTGATTGAAAAGGAATAATTTAGTGACAATTGGAAATTGAATTAAATTTGATATATAATGCATATATACAGTATCTTAGCCTTCGGTTACCACGGACTCAAAAACAAATATAACTTTGAATTCTTCCGTACTTATTGATAATCATTAATTATCAACATACGAATGCATTATCAGAATGATATTAGAAACACTGCACATCTTTGCTGGGTTTCGGTATAACTATCTTTCTGTCTTTCCGTTTTTTGTTGCAAAATAATTGTATTCTAATGATTTGTTGATAATTTTGGTTAAATGGACTATTTCTTTACATTTTAATGTATTTGTAACTTGTTTTGTTTTCCCGGGATTAATGGATTAATTAAAAAATTAATTAATTGGTGCAAGTGATTCAGATGTAGAGTTACATTTCAAAAAAAGACTTTATGATCCTTTTTTATGTGACCATGCCCAGCCCTGTCTACTGTTGCGAAATGACGCGAGAAGGTAGCCCTTATTATAAGCTTTTTTATGATTTCTCAACGGAAGAATCAAGGTCTTAAAATACCGGAAGTGCGTTACAGATTCCAGATGGTTCTGTTTTGCTACACTCATCCTGCTACACGACTGGCGTTGAAACCCCTAGTCTTGATTGCTACCCTTAAACTGCGCGATCGTTCTCCCCATTTGCTTTTCCAGCCTAACCAGGGGTTGACCTGCTACCCCTTTTCATAGCTCCCTGATTTGACTATGGCTGTGTTGTGTACTAGGACTCGGTGATGAACTGTTTTAGATTTGTCAAACCTCACGTCTCTCCGTCGAGTTAAGCTGCCTTCCCCTCCTTCATAAACGCTACTCGTTTGGTTCGTACCTTTTTCAAATCATTAATTCTCATCACCCTCCCTTTGATAACAATGCTTAACAGTTCCAATCCCCAGTCACATTTTTAGATTCATATTGGAAACACTGCACATCTTTGCTGGGTTTTGTTTTAACTATCTTTCTGTCTTTCCGTTTTTGTGGCAAAATAATTGTATTCTAAAGATTTGTTAATAATTTTGGTTAAATGGACTATTTCTTTATATTTAAATGTATTTTTTGTTTTCCTGGGATTAATGGATTAATTAAAAAAAAATTAATTGGTGCAAGTGGTTCAGATGTAGAGCTACTTTTCGAAAAAAAACTTTACGATCCTTAAGCCTTTTTTTTTTCACAATCCACCTCTCTCTGGGATTATATCCTTCTCAATAACCTCCAACCTTCATGCTTACGTGCTTTCAAACCCCTCCTATTCCAACACATACTTACCACCCATAACAGACTATTACTAACTTAAGAATACATGTTATCATTACTATCATTCTTTACTTGTTATACATATATACTATTAATTCTTTAATCATTAGTTTCCGTTTAACTTTATCGTATTTTCGACCAACTCTGCTCTACAAGAAACTATAATAATAAACACATAGCTAACACTTGTAAAGAAATAACTGGTAATTTTTATTGTATTGCAGATTTTTTCTCTTATTATAGTTTGTTTGTGTTTAAATAGTTAAATTATGTTTTTATTTACTGGCATACTTGTCAGTATTTTATAATTGAGGTATAATTATTTATTTTTCCCCTGTGTTATGTAATATTGTTTTTGGCTAGCCAGAGCTTGGTTTATTTATTTATACCTTTTTTGTTATTCACAGGGGACATAGTCAAAGAACGAAGATTTTTTTCATTTATATTTCTAATTTGCCTCTGCTTTCCCAGTGGTGATGAGATATAAACTTTTTAGATCCTCGCCATGAGGTACCTGTTATTGAATGACCGCTCGTGCAGGCTGGAAGAGCAGCTGGCAATGAACGAGCGCACTGCCAATGTTTCCACGTAGGCCGGCTGGAAGATTGATGACGGACCAATACTTAATCACTCTACCACAACCATCTATTGATTAATAAAGATACCAGGGTGTAAGCTTGTCTTTCGTTTGTTTTAGGCTCCACCATCGAACCTGCTCCTTTAGCGCCACTTCCCCAGCAAGGACAGTATTCGTTCTCCCATCGTATATAACCATTTATATTTTACGTAAAAAATATATATGTATAATAACCCTATAAGGTTTATTTTCTAAATTCCCCCATGCAACTTAAGTATGTGATCAAAATTATACACAACTCATTATAAATTAATGACAATAAAAATTAAATGGATATCAAAATAATCTGAAGAAAGGCAAAGGAGTAAAAAACGGAATGAACAAGTAATAATAGTGTAAAAATCAATAAAAACAATTACTAAAAAACTAAACAATAATTTTTATTTGTGACAGGCTTTCAATCCATCCGTAATTTTGTAAAGTGCCTTTTTTCAAATTGATTTATTTCCAATATTTACACGGTACGATTTCATCACTTTTGATTATGAAACGTATGTGAAGTTATGAAACTCTTTATGACTTTATGTACATACACCCATATCATATAAATTTATAACTCTTATGCAAATTTTCGCAGTGCTTTATTATATTTAAAAAATAACTTTCGTCCATCAGTTAGCCAACAACCTTAATTCTTAATTATAGTCTATGAGTTTTCAATAAATTAGCCGTATAGTCCGTCAAGTGTTGTCACATGGACATTTCGGTTTGTTCGTTAATTCAAAGTAATGTAACTAATAATTGACAGATCCTCGTCCTAATCTTCTTAGAATTTATGTATTAATTTAGCAGTGGTATGAAAATTTTTTTGAGTTCGTCTATTGTCTTTGAAATGGTATATTAGAATTGAGCCAGTCTTTAAAGTGTATTTGATGAGTTATTATGCACTTTGGGAGAACGCCATTGGTAACTGTTATTCGTGAGAGACTAATTTTACACTTGTGGTAGCTAGGTGACTGGCTAAATTCTAATTCTAATTTAATTTTATATTATAATTTATTATCCCTTGATTCGAATATATTGAATATACGAATCCCTTGATTCGTGATATATCCAAGTAGAGAGTTATGTAGTCGATTATATCTACTATTCTAGTCTTTAAACTGGCGTACAGTTCGGGTTGGTTATTCGTTACACATGGTCCTTGAATTAATTCACCTGGTTGAGAGTACCTTTTGATCTTAGTTTCCTGCCACCTAACTTGATGCTATGGTGGTCACCTCCCCTGATTGTATGTAGGCCAGCTATCAGCTATATGTAGCCTTTAGCTGAAATAAATGCAGACAACAAAAGTTGGGATTTGAAGAAATACAATTTGCTAAATGATCTCTTCACTTTTCAAAACATTTTAATTATAATCAAAGATAAGTCAAGTAAATTTACATCTTTTAAAAACTTCCAATTTTTGAATCCAAAAACCTTTTTCCTATACAGCAGTTTGGGTTCCGTCAACAACATTCCCCTACTCAACAAGGCCTTCGCGTTTTTCACATTTCCTCAGCCCTTGAATCTAAACAGTATTGCACTGCTGCTTTTCTGGACATAGCTCAAGCTTTTTACAGGGTTTGGCACGCAGGTTTGCTTTACAAGCTCAAAACATATTTACCACAGACCCTTTTCCTAATCCTAGTCCTACCTTTCAAACCGCTTCTTCCAAGTCCGCTGTGGTTTAGAATATTTTAACTACTATCCTATAAAAGCAGGAGTTCCACAGGGCAGTGTCCTGGGTCCCATCCTCTATAAACTGTACACCGCTGATGTTCCCTCTACCCTCAATACCTTCTTGGCAACATTTGCAGATGACCCTGCAGTCCTGTCAACCCATTCAGACCCCGATATAGCATCCCATAACCATCAAAAACACCTTGATGAGATCGAGTATTGGTGCAGCTAATGGCGGATCAAAGTTAATGAATCAAAATGTTACACTCTTACACATTACCTTCACCCTCTGTCGCAAGTCTTGTCCACTAGTTTATTTTAATTCCATTCCTCTCCTTGTATCTGAGACAGTACGGTACTTGGGCTTCCATCTCGACAAACGACTGCCTGGAACCCACACACGAGACTAAAAAGACTAAAACTAAACAGACGCTTTGTGCAACTGTACAGACTACTTCAAAGGTCATCCCATCTCTCAATAGAAAATAAATTACTAATCTACAAAGTTATACCTAAGCCAATCTGGACATACGGAATAGAGCTATGGGGGACAGCAAAAAAGTCGAACATCAACCGTATCCAATCCTTTCAATCAAAAGTCCTGGGAACAATAGTAAATGCCCCTTATTACGTCAGCAACAAAACCCTTCATAACGATCTTAATATACCCTACATTCTAGAACTCATCCTTTCCAAATTCATGAAATTCCATAGTAACCTGTCCAACCACCCTAATCCAGTAGCACAGTCCTTGCACTGCTCCACTCATTCCTATAATTCTCCTTGGAGACTGAAACGGCAGTGGCCTCGTGACCTGCTATAAACGCGTGACAGTGGGAGTCCTGGCAATGGCCAGTTTCTCCAATCATGTCCTGAGGGTATGTGGCTCTCGGGCTCTTCGTCAGCCTCCATTGGCTAGTACCCGGTGACGCGGCTGACGGAGAAGCGTGGGGGACTTCCCAAGACTCCGCTTCCTCTTTCGCATGCGAGGGAGGTAACAACCATGTGGACTTGGGAGGTCCCTGGGCTGTTTGTAAATATTGTATGAATGTGCGAGTGAATGATGAATTGTAAATATGGTATGAATGAGAACATTTATCTCAATTACTTATTGCCTATTAAGTATTAAGGCAGATTGTAATTTTATCATAATAAAGTTGTTAAAAGTTAATAATAACTCTTTTAAAAAATGGTTCAGACGCTCTTGTATATTTTGTATACATGGTTACGTTCATTACTCAATTAAATAACTAAAATAGCTAATTTTTTCCTAAATTTATGCGTTTTTTTTAGTTTCTCACCATTTACTCCATATCAATCTACAAAATTAGAATTTGTACATTTTTGCATACATGTATGGATATTAAACGGTGACACAGGGGATCTCGAGACTATTTTCCCTTCAATATCCGGGAAAAATTGTAGAAATTTTGAGCGTTTAAATAAATTAATAAATGCAAAGAACTTTTCTAAACTAGACAGACAGGAGGAAAAAGAGCTCCGTATCACGTTGAAGTGGTTAAGAAATTTCATCAAATTAGTTGAGAGGGTTTGCATTTAATAATTTTTTTTCATGTTATTATACCAGAAGTATTTCCCTCAGAAAAAAATATTATTATTTATCTGAAAATTAGATATTCTACTGTAAGATTATTCTTAGTAGTAGTATATCAATTAGTAGAGGAGTTTGCTGGGAGATTTGCTAAGGAGAGATAAAAGAAAGATAATGACTTTTTCATCAAATTTATTAATGAACAACGTTTTGACATAAAATGTATGTCTGCATCAAGTCCTGATAACCAGTAAAAAAATGTTTCAGTTAAAATGATTGCATAAAAGCTTACAAAAAAATTATGACAATGGATAATACAAGAATACAAACAATAGATAAAACATGTAAAAACATGACACAACAAAATATACGATACAATATAAAGAATCTGTTAGTTTGTTACAAAGTATGTGAACAAAGTATCTAAAAATTAGAAATATATATACATGTGAAAAATCCGAAGAAAGAGTGTGCTACAAAGTCGTCTAGCCAAGATAACAAGAAATGAAAAGTTGAACAATAACGTTTCAAAAAACACACAACCTTGTTCAAAATTAAATTAATTAACTGTTTGCATTCTTTCATTTAGGGTGGCACAATTATAATTTTGTATGAATGCACGTATAAATTGTATTTGGAAAAGTTATGGAAATATTCTTTTTATTAAAATAAACATCTTAGTTATTTAAAATTATGTTATTTCATTAGATTCATATGTTTTTAGTGAAGTGCAGACAAAGTTAAATTTACAAGACTTTTAGCATATATCGTCATCCACACAAGACAGCTATCCCGTCCAAGTCGTTTCCAATTTCGAGCTGTGAGAAGTAATTATAAATTAGTCCATTTTTGGACCACACAGCATCACATACATTTTTGGGCGAGTGCACCTGACTACGGAGACCCAATTTACAATCCCAGCACACAGGGAGAGATTGCTTTTATTAATAATGCTTTTTTCTTGAGGGTACAAGAGTAACCACTTGAATAAAGGGTCCGACTTGGAAAACCGAACTAAAGGCTGACAGGCAATGGTCACTCTTTTGGCAGATAATCGTTCAAAACACCCCACATGCCTCCATACTGCAGAATCGGCAGTGGCAAGTGGCAAGGTCCATAACTAATGACAATGAACATGGCCTATCAGAAATGATGCAAGTGAATGTTCAGCAACGTTGAGAAAATTATTGGAAATGGAAGTAGCTACTAAAAAGGATAAGGTTAGTTATAAGACGAATATTACACGAGGTCGGTCATAGACAATGGCCTAGAAGAAGCAGATAAGCTAACCAAAAATGACAAGAAACTACAAACACATTTCCATTCTGCCTTATACCAAGCAGGCTCGTAAATGTTGGCGTGGCACTCACTTTCCAGCATCATCGGAAATTAGGCTAATATATACATAACATTTATGAAATGCATTCTATTTATATACCGAAGAAAGATAAAATGGTGGAGCATGAAAAATAGCTTGGTATCACACTAGCATATCGTCCGACCATGGATGATTATGTTAACCATACGTAGGAACAACGGGAAACAGCTGAGAAAATAAACTAGCCTCAGCCTACTCAATTTGCAGATTCGCATTCAAAATTCGCCCGACGTTTATTTGGACATATATAAACACAACCAATTGAACTGGTACTACATAAAAAAAAATTAGAATTGAACGTCAAGTGTCTGGGAATACTTTGATGTCGAGGTTGACAGTTTCCATCATATACTGGCAATGGTCTCAAAAGAACACGATGACATAAAACTCCGACACGTGAAAGGATGACGTGGGTTGAAGTCGGCTAGCATTTCTCCGGGTACTATTCCTAGCTAGAGAGGAAGTTGAATGCTAGCAAAAACATTGACGTCAACCCGAAACTAATGAAATAACATTATGAATTGTTCTGATAAAAGTTGCAATTTTTAATTAAAATACAAAAGAATATTTCCATACCTGTTTTGTGCGTCGGGGATGAGCGCTCACTACCACTGCCCATCTACACTACAGCTACCAACACTGACTGTTGAAGAATGGAAGAGAGTCTCCGCCGATCGCTGGTGGCGTGGATTTTGAATGTGATGCTGCACAATGAGTAGGCTGATCCTAATTTCTTCTCTCTGCTCTAGACCATCCATCCTAAGTCGTCAACAGCATCAAAGGAAATATGTTAGCGTGACTGCCAACTGTTCTAAATACTATGCCAAGTTACATATTAAAACATATTGCATTTCATATTATGTCCATGTATATATTTTCAGCCAATTTTCAATCCTGTTGGAGAGCGAGTGCCAGGCAAACATTTCTGAGTCTGTTTAAAAAAGGCTAGATGAAAATGTTGTCACCAGCAAGTGTTTGTCAATTTTAATTAGGATATTGGGGTCTTCCAGGGCACTCTCTATGGCTGGCCACCTGTGTATATTTATATTCCAACTAACCTTGCCCCCCCCCTCCAGCAACTACTATTTACAACAATTTCTTTATGTAGCTCAATCTTCACTTGTACCATTTCTCTTAGGTCATCTTCATTATCATTATTTTTGGGCTTTTCCGCTTGCCACAGCCGTTTCTGAAGCATAGTGGCACATGGTGTATAGTAAATGGTGATCTACCAAAAGAGTGACTATTACCACTCAGCCTTTAGTTCGTTTTTCCAAGTCGGACCCTTTATTCAAGTAGTTACTCTTGTACCCTCAAGAAAAAAGCATTATTAATAAAAACCATCACCCCCTGGGGGCTGGGATTGTAAATAGGGTCTCTGTAGTCAGGTGCACTCGCCCAAAAATGTATGTGATGCTGTGTGGTCCAAAAATGGACTAATTTATAACTACTCCTCACAGCTCGAAATTGGAAACGACTTGGAAAGGATAGCTGTCTTGTGTAGATGACGATATATGCTGAAAGTCTGGTAAATTGAACTTTATCTGCACGTCACTAAAAACATATGACTCTAATGAAAACATATGATTTATTTATCCATGTGTACACTAGCTGCAACATGCCGTTTCAATCGTTGCAGACTAAAGTGACGCTGATTCTGCTTCTTCTTCATGTTTAATCGTCTCTGCGATCCTGCCGTTTGTACCTACAATACAAATTACAATCTGTTAGTGGCATGTAATATACAGCTAACTATACCTTATTTACGTGATGTATGTAAAACTGCAAGAATAAGGCAAAATGTTAGTCAATACGCCTATTCCTATAGCTACAACACACCATTCATGAAAGTTGATACCTGTAACAAATATCACATTACTATTTATTAATAAATACCCCAAATTTTCTGTTTGATGTTGTATAGCATCACATCATAATTCAGTGGAAATAGTACATGAAACTCAAACTTAGTGGAATAGCTCCAACATGTTTAGATTAAAGGAAGTGTACGCGCTGACGAATCTTGCAAAGAAGGCGTAACTACCTAGCCAAAACTTCGTACTTGCGCCACTAGTCGAAAAAAAGAGCAGAAAACCCTAAGCTGAAGTGATGAACATGCAGAAATGCATTTATAATACACTCATGGCAACACGCCAACACCTCTTTCGTCACTCTCAACAAGAGGGAGCGCCTGTTAACGAGACTGAGGATCGGCCACACCAACACTCCTTGCCAATAACAACTGGAGTTAAATAAAAATTAAAATAGAACATCCAAAAAGCAGTTTGTTACGGCTAGAAATATTTATGAACACTTCGCTCACTTGTTTTCCGTATCTTACTTCATCGAGTGGTAGCACTCTAATAAGAACGACTAATTTTGAAAAAAAAATATTATAAGTTGTTAAAGGCTCGACGTTTACACCTGATACTGATATATGTCGCTATCTGCTTTCATCAGAAGGGTGTGTTATTGATGGCGGGGGAGGGAGAGTAAAAATGACGGCACGCTGTAGCCACGTTAATTAGACCTCAAGCGACGCAGTAAATATTTTATTTTTTTCACAAATAAATCAAAAATGGGTGTCTCCGAGAATGAAGCATGTATTTTTCGCTTGATTCTTCAGGGGCACTAAAAATAAAAGCAACCTCAACAAAAATAAATGATCTGCCGTTAATACGTAAATATTTTCTCATCATATTATGCATGTTCAAAATTATAATTGTCAAAGTCCTGATTTGTTATGTTTTGGGGGTGGACTATTTTCACACAAATTCTCAAAATATAATAGCCAATTGAAGGATCACACTTGACTTTATTTCATCTCCATCTCCATTCGATCGAAACATTTTTTGACACTCGACCATAATTTGTTAAATTAATTCTAGATTTGATATTTAGAAATATTATAACAGTGTGGCACCTTTTCCTTTTGGACGGTTAGCCTCCAACCTCTCTCTGTCAGTACTAACGTTGGCTATTATTGTCAATGAATGGGTATAATTCATGTCAGAGGCAGAGTTTGCTCATTGTAATACATTCAAATTACACAACATGAAATTAAAGTAGATAGCTTCATCTGCTAATAACGCAAAGTAAAAACTGCACGTTACGTATAGTATAAGTGAAAAACGAATTAAATAAATAAAATATGCGATTAAAAAAAAAAAAAATAGCAGTAAAGAAAAACAAAACAAATGAATTCAGTACAAATGACCAGATAAAAAAAAAAACTAGTTGTGTCAAAATCGAGCAAATCAGTTTTTATTGCCCTTTTTTGGCGTTAACAAGAAAAATTAAACATGATAATTACGTGTAATGATAATAGATAAATATTATATCACTGTACTAACGCAATATAATCATAACTGGGACTACAATTAATTGCAATTATCAAACTGTAAAAACGCCTTGGAAAACATACGCCATTCTATTGTAGGATGTCAAAAGTCTAATTTTTTTTTTTGTTTAATACCTTTGAAATTCAAATATATCAGTAATTAATTATCGGCTGTATTTTTCATGTCATTGCGTTATGAAATGAAGTGGTCATGCTCGCATTTTAGGTCTCGTGATCAAACAGGAGACTAACAGGTATCAGGAGAGACTGCTTGTTTAAAAGAACAACGAACCCCTAAAAACTAATTATTAAATATATATTTAAACAAAAGCGTTTTATAACTTAGTCATAGAGTAATGTCAGTGGATACAGCCCATATTGTTTTACAGTTCGATACAGAACAGCCTAAGAAAAACATTTTTTCATTCACCGGAAATTGGCAACTGAGGAAGACAGTTTGGAGCTGTCAAAACTGTCATTGTGGAGAGATGTAAGATTGACTATACGGAAGAATGAAGATCCTTCCACAGCTGCCATTCATTCATTCATTTCAATTAACTGGATTTATTACGCAAATGAAAGTTATTCATTTGCAGATAAATTTGTAATATCCTACTACTAAGCTCTTAATCTCTTTTTAATTATAATTTTTATGGTTTTAACATTCTACATAGCTAATGGTAAATTTATTTTTCAGGTAAGTCACATTCCTAAGTTATGATTTTGCGTTTACGGTGAGTATTCATGTAAACTAAGAGAAATATTAGTTGTAAGAATAACGTTGTCGATTTCTAACGTCCCAATTGTTTTTCGTTGATTTATATGTTGTTGTATTCTAACAATGGATGAACAATTTTCTTTGTTTTCCAAGGTCGCCATTCCACAGTCTTGATGATATCATCGCAAACTTCACATTATTTATTGTTTTTAGCAGACACGAATAAAAAGGCAAGCAAACTTAGCAAAATTTAGAACTTGGATGACATCAGGCATTGTAAAAAAAATAAAAATGAAAACAATTTCGGTGAAACATAAAAAAGAACACTGTTTACTAACCAATAGTCATTTTTTCCCATGCAACTGTAAAAATGGAAATAAAGATGAAATTTATATTACTCAAGCAAAAAACGAAAATGGACGAATACGCTGTGTCATTGTTGAGAAAGAAGCAGTAAATACAAACAATACTACTCATTAACCTAAACATAAACTCTCCATTAAACAAGCTTTTTATAGACTTGGCATTAGTCACTAAAACCTTGGTGTCCTTGTGACCTCCACAAATAAACCCTGGCTACAATACACTCACTCATTTACTGAATGAATATGAAAGGCATTCTTTGTCACTTCCCTAGCCAACAGTAAACAATGACTCTCAGAAACATGTTATTACACTTGCGAACTCAGCAAAAAGAGTTGGATCAGTTCAAACACTCCATTATATTTGTTATCGAGGTTCATTTAGAATCTCTATTTAAAATTAAAATCATTTCAAATAGCTAAGATATTGAGAAAACAATTTTTTCAAATCTGTTTTGACAATTTCTATTTGTTTTTTGCTCCCATAACTTTAAGTTGCCTTACATGCTTAAACCTTTCCTCGCTCATACTGACAAACTGGGACCTGTAAATGATAATCGATATGATAAATGATAAGCCGAGGCTTGAAGTTTGTACCGGACTGCTCTTTTTAACTTTATGTTTGCTAATTCCCCTGCATTGTATATTAATCCGTGGATTTTTTCATAAAATCTCTGAATTTTCAGATTGAGTGGGGTACAAACAGGCACATATTTGAACAAGGCACCATTCTTCGGGGTTTCCCTTATTAATTAACAACAATCTGAAAGTATTATATTTTATGCACTCTTAAATATGCATCTTCGAATGCAGCACGAGGAGACAACTTTTGTTGTATATATATATACAACAATAATAATTGTATATATATATTATCAATAAAGAGGTTTTGAAAGAAAAAAAAAAAAAGGGTTTTCCCCATTTTACAATATCTCATACAGCACATGTACATTGTAGGTTGAAACAACATGGTTATAGGATACAACCATTTTCTAGTTTACTCCCATGAAGAATTAATTATATCCCTAGGTGATTGGAAATTGTCACTATATTCAATATTGCTTTCGGAGAACAATAGTTAACTCCTCTTATCTAGTTAGAAACAAACCCCTTTATAACGTATTAATATACCATACATAATTCAACTCATTCCTTCCAAGTTCAAGAAATTCCATCGAAACCTATCCAACCACCCTAAACCCCCAGCACAGTCATTACACTGCGCCACTCATCCCTATAATCCTCCTAGCAGACTAAAGTGGCAGTGGCCTCGTGACCTGCTATAAATGCATGGCAGCGGGTGGTCCTGGCGATGGACAGTTTATCCAATCATGTACTGAGTGTCTGTGACTCTCGCGATCTTGGTCAGCCTCCACTGGTTCGTATCCGGGTACGTGGTGGATTGTGGAGCCTTGGACTTGCCAAGACTCCGCTTCCTCTTTTGCATGCGATGAAGAGACAACGATGTGGATTTGGGAGGCCTCTGGCTTGTTTGTAAATGATGTATGAATGAGCAAATGAACACAATTACTTATTATCCAATAAAAGGTAGATTGTAATTTTATACCATTATATTAATTGATTACCAGCTAAAACATACCCCTATAGTAAACTAGGTTTGAGCCAAAAAGAACAAAGTTTGGTTCATAGCAAAACTATTTTCAGTTTATGGTGTATAATCTTTATAACCATCAGTAAAGCAATGGAAGAAGGAAACTAAAATATGTCAGAAACTTCTAATGAACAACACCACGCTCTATCCGATGGAACTAATATAAAAAAAATTAAATATTTACAAACAGGTGAATGAGTAGACCGAAATTTAAGCAAAATCCAGAACTTAAATTGAAACCTTTAAAACTATTTTTACTTTAACTATTAATACACGATAATGCTTTATTAATATTTTAAAAGTTAAATCACCAGGGGCATATGTCCGGTCAGAGATAAGAGAGAAGTCTGTCTTTTTTATCTACGGCTCTGTAATAATCCCATGTACGCCATTGCTTCCACATATGGTGGTTATCCGTGACTAAGAACATACACAAAATGGCGGCATAAAATGGCTACGCAATAGACGCCCTCTAACCTAAAACCGTATTTGCAAAACCTACTTAAAACACTGAATAAACGATAATAAAGAGGAGGGTATTATATTTGAGTTAGAAATAAAGTATGAATAGACTCATACAAGATCACAGGAATATATGAAAAAAAACAGAAAAGCCAAACAATTGTAGGAATTATATAACTGAAGCTTAGAAAAACCACACTGCACTTGTAAAATACTTTACTAAAGTACAAAGATTAATTAAACTTAAACTCTAAGGCCCTTTAAGAACCCATTAAAAAATACATCTTACAGAACATATTGTCAAATAATTTTGTGACATCTATTATTAAAAAAATTAAAACGATTATTAACATACATAAAGGGTGAATAATAACATTAATAACTAAAAACGGCTCTCCAATCAGCAATGACACACTTATAAACAATAAAAATTTAACAATGTACCTTAAGGAATGGAGTAAGCATGAGGGACGCTGGTGAATCAGCAACACTTATAATAGACTGGAAGGGGAAGGCTTCAATCCACAGAGGATTCGCCTATTTTTCGACCAGCCAAAGAGCTATTTTGTCCTGCCACATAAACATATTTCTTTTTAAGTACTATCAGTTTATTTATATCTGTGACGAATACAGTTAATTAACATAATAATTTCTACCATTATCATTAATAACCGAGTGAAAATTACTCCATGGAAATTTGTAATAAAGAAATTAAAATAGAAAACTATATCTACGGAATTAAGAAGTTACATAAAATCGACCAATTAAAAAAAGAATATGTATATTTTTTACTGATATATGTACTAACATTCTAATGTCAATCTATACTTTGCATAAAGTTAATCAATAAAAAGAAACGATACTATTTAATCTGAAATATGTTTCACAGGCTTCTAAGAACACATATGAAAAAATCAACATACTTTTAATGAATTCATATGAGGAGAAAATCAAATTTAGAAAATAACGCATTAAAAATAAATTTATAGCAGAATTATCGTAAATCAAAATAAACAGAACGCAAAACAAATTCGGCTGCTATAATATCCATAAACTATATTACAATCAAAATACGGACAAAGATGAGAAATTTAAAAGCGATACATCCCTGTAAACTTAGTAAAACTTTCAAGAATTACTATGAAATAATTTCTACCTATAATCCACCTGCACGGTTATTAAGGCAATAGTAAAGGTAAAAAGAAGTAATTAATAATTTTGAATGAGTACTAGACCAAAACATCATACCATAATTAATATAAAATAAAATTTTACTTACAATTAAGAATCAGACGTGACTGTAAATGCAGAATAAAAATAAGATAATCACTAATATTTACACAAATTAACATTGAACTGTGAACTTAACATTAATGACAGTGGAGTGACGCTAATAAACCAGCAATGGGACCAGCAACAGAATGGAATGGGTTGGGCTGCCATCCAAAGAAGCAATTTCTCGGCGATCCAAAGAGGTCCTCTAGCCAGAATTCCCGCATTCAACATTAGTGCATCAGTGAGAACGAACACGAAACCCGAATTAAAACTTGTAGTAAACAAACTACGAGAAAAGATAATGAACCAGCTTTCTTTATGAACACTAACAGAATGGAATGAATTCAACTGCAACCCAAAGAAGCCATTTCTCGGCGATCCAAAGAGGTCCTCTGGTCAAAATTCCCGCATTTAACATTAGTGCATCAGTGAGAACGAACACGAATTAAAACTTGTAGTAAACAAACTACGAGAAAAGATAATGAACCAGCTTTATTTATGAACACTTACAGAATGGAATGAGTTCAACTGCAATCCAAAGAAGCCATTTCTCGGCGATCCAAAGAGGTCCTCTGGTCAGAATTCCCGCATTTAACATTAGTGCATCGGTGAGAACAAACAAGAACACGAATTAAAACTTGTAGTAAACAAACTACGAGAAACGATAATGAACCAGCTTTATTTATGAACACTTACAGAATGGAATGAATTCAACTGTAATCCAAAGAAGCAATTTCTCGGCGATCCAAAGAGGTCCCCTAGCCAGAATTCCCGCATTTAACATTAGTGAATCAGTGAGAAGGAACACGAATTAAAACTTGTAGTAAACAAACTACGAGAAAAGATAATGAACCAGCTTTATTTATGAACACTTACAGAATGGAATGAGTTCAACTGCAATCCAAAGAAGCCATTTCTCGGCGATCCAAAGAGGTCCTCTGGTCAGAATTCCCGCATTTAACATTAGTGCATCGGTGAGAACAAACAAGAACACGAATTAAAACTTGTAGTAAACAAACTACGAGAAACGATAATGAACCAGCTTTATTTATGAACACTTACAGAATGGAATGAATTCAACTGTAATCCAAAGAAGCAATTTCTCGGCGATCCAAAGAGGTCCCCTAGCCAGAATTCCCGCATTTAACATTAGTGAATCAGTGAGAACGAACACGAATTAAAACTTGTAGTAAACAAACTACGAGAAAAGATAATGAACCAGCTTTATTTATAAACACTTACAGAATGGAATGAATTCAACTGCAATCCAAAGAAGCAATTTCTCAGCGATCCAAAGAGGTCGTCTGGTCAAAATTCCCGCATTTAACATTAGTGCATCAGTGAGAACGAACACGAACACGAATTAAAACTTGTAGTAAACAAACTACGAGAAAAGATAATGAACCAGCTTTATTTATGAACACTTACAGAATGGAATGGATTCAACTGCAATCCAAAGAAGCAATTTCTCAGCGATCCAAAGAGGTCCTCTGTTCACAATTCCCGCATTTAACATTAGTGCATCAGTGAGAACGAACACGAATTAAAACTTGTAGTAAACAAACTACGAGAAAAGATAATAAACAAGCTTTATTTATGAACACTAACAGAATGGAATGAGTTCAACTGCAATCCAAAGAAGCCATTTCTCGGCGATCCAAAGAGGTCCTCTGGTCAAAATTCCCGAATTTAACATTAGTGCATCAGTGAGAACAAACACGAACACAAATTAAAACTTGTAGTAAACAAACTACGAGAAAAGATAATGAACCAGCTTTATTTATGAACACTTACAGAATGGAATGGATTCAACTGCAATCCAAAGAAGCAATTTCTCAGCGATCCAAAGAGGTCCTCTGTTCACAATTCCCGCATTTAACATTAGTGCATCAGTGAGAACGAAAACGAATTAAAACTTGTAGTAAACAAACTACGAGAAAAGATAATAAACAAGCTTTATTTATGAACACTAACAGAATGGAATGAGTTCAACATCAATCCAAAGAAGCCATTTCTCGGCGATCCAAAGAGGTCCTCTGGTCAAAATTCCCGCATTTAACATTAGTGCATCAGTGAGAACGAACACGAATTAAAACTTGTAGTAAACAAACTACGAGAAAAGATAATAAACAAGCTTTATTTATGAACACTAACAGAATGGAATGGATTCAACTGCAATCCAAAGAAGCAATTTCTCAGCGATCCAAAGAGGTCCTCTGTTCACAATTCCCGCATTTAACATTAGTGCATCAGTGAGAACGAAAACGAATTAAAACTTGTAGTAAACAAACTACGAGAAAAGCTAATAAACAAGCTTTATTTATGAACACTAACAGAATGGAATGAGTTCAACTGCAATCCAAAGAAGCCATTTCTCGGCGATCCAAAGAGGTCCTCTGGTCAAAATTTCCGCATTTAACATTAGTGCATCAGTGAGAACGAACACGAACACGAATTAAAACTTGTAGTAAACAAACTACGAGAAAAGATAATAAACAAGCTTTATTTATGAACACTAACAGAATGGAATGAGTTCAACTGCAATCCAAAGAAGCCATTTCTCGGCGATCCAAAGAGGTCCTCTGGTCAAAATTCCCGCATTTAACATTAGTGCATCAGTGAGAACGAACACGAACACGAATTAAAACTTGTAGTAAACAAACTACGAGAAAAGATAATAAACAAGCTTTATTTATGAACACTAACAGAATGGAATGAGTTCAACTGCAATCCAAAGAAGCCATTTCTCGGCGATCCAAAGAGGTCCTCTGGTCAAAATTCCCGCATTTAACATTAGTGCATCAGTGAGAACGAACACGAATTAAAACTTGTAGTAAACAAACTACGAGAAAAGATAATGAACCAGCTTTATTTATGAACACTTACAGAATGGAATGGATTCAACTGCAATCCAAAGAAGCAATTTCTCAGCGATCCAAAGAGGTCGTCTGGTCAGAATTCCCGCATTTAACATTAGTGCAACAGTGAGAACGAACACGAATTAAAACTTGTAGTAAACAAACTACGAGAAAAGATTATAAACAAGCTTTATTTATGAACACTAACAGAATGGAATGAGTTCAACTGCAATCCAAAGAAGCCATTTCTCGGCGATCCAAAGAGGTCCTCCGGTCAAAATTCCCGCATTTAACATTAGTGCATCAGTGAGAACGAACACGAATTAAAACTTGTAGTAAACAAACTACGAGAAAAGATAATGAACCAGCTTTATTTATGAACACTTACAGAATGGAATGGATTCAACTGCAATCCAAAGAAGCAATTTCTCAGCGATCCAAAGAGGTCCTCTGGTCAGAATTCCCGCATTTATCATTAGTGCATCAGTGAGAACGAACACGGACACGAATTAAAACTTGTAGTAAACAAACTACGAGAAAAGATAATGAACCAGCTTTATTTATGAACACTTACAGAATGGAATGAATTCAACTGCAATCCAAAGAAGCAATTTCTTGGCGATCCAAAGAGGTCCTCTGTTCAGAATTCCCGCATTTAACATTAGTGCATCAGTGAGAACGAACACGAATTAAAACTTGTAGTAAACAAACTACGAGAAAAGATAATGAACCAGCTTTATTTATGAACACTTACAGAATGGAATGAATTCAACTGCAATCCAAAGAAGCAATTTCTTGGCGATCCAAAGAGGTCCTCTGTTCAGAATTCCCGCATTTAACATTAGTGCATCAGTGAGAACGAACACGAATTAAAACTTGTAGTAAACAAACTACGAGAAAAGATAATAAACAAGCTTTATTTATGAACACTAACAGAATGGAATGAGTTCAACTGCAATCCAAAGAAGCCATTTCTCGGCGATCCAAAGAGGTCCTCTGGTCAGAATTCCCGCATTTAACATTAGTGCATCAGTGAGAACGAACACGAACACGAATTAAAACTTGTAGTAAACAAACTACGAAAAAAGATAATGAACTAGCTTTATTTATTAACACTTACAGAATGGAATGAATTCAACTGCAATCCAAAGAAG
Organism: Acanthosoma haemorrhoidale; assembly: GCA_930367205.1. Taxonomy (NCBI): domain Eukaryota; kingdom Metazoa; phylum Arthropoda; class Insecta; order Hemiptera; family Acanthosomatidae; genus Acanthosoma; species Acanthosoma haemorrhoidale. The sequence continues at coordinate 12,200,205 of OV884009.1, forward strand.
CAATTTCTCAGCGATCCAAAGAGGTCCTCCGGTCAGAATTCCCGCATTTAACATTAGTGCATCAGTGAGAACGAACACGAATTAAAACTTGTAGTAAACAAACTACGAGAAAAGCTAATAAACAAGCTTTATTTATGAACACTAACAGAATGGAATGAGTTCAACTGCAATCCAAAGAAGCCATTTCTCGGCGATCCAAAGAGGTCCTCTGGTCAAAATTTCCGCATTTAACATTAGTGCATCAGTGAGAACGAACACGAATTAAAACTTGTAGTAAACAAACTACGAGAAAAGATAATAAACAAGCTTTATTTATGAACACTAACAGAATGGAATGAGTTCAACTGAAATCCAAAGAAGCCATTTCTCGGCGATCCAAAGAGGTCCTCTGGTCAAAATTCCCGCATTTAACATTAGTGCATCAGTGAGAACGAACACGAATTAAAACTTGTAGTAAACAAACTACGAGAAAAGATAATAAACAAGCTTTATTTATGAACACTAACAGAATGGAATGAGTTCAACTGCAATCCAAAGAAGCCATTTCTCGGCGATCCAAAGAGGTCCTCTGGTCAAAATTCCCGCATTTAACATTAGTGCATCAGTGAGAACAAACACGAACACGAATTAAAACTTGTAGTAAACAAACTACGAGAAAAGATAATGAACCAGCTTTATTTATGAACACTTACAGAATGGAATGAGTTCAACTGCAATCCAAAGAAGCCATTTCTCGGCGATCCAAAGAGGTCCTCTGGTCAAAATTTCCGCATTTAACATTAGTGCATCAGTGAGAACGAACACGAATTAAAACTTGTAGTAAACAAACTACGAGAAAAGATAATAAACAAGCTTTATTTATGAACACTAACAGAATGGAATGAGTTCAACTGCAATCCAAAGAAGCCATTTCTCGGCGATCCAAAGAGGTCCTCTGGTCAAAATTCCCGCATTTAACATTAGTGCATCAGTGAGAACGAACACGAATTAAAACTTGTAGTAAACAAACTACGAGAAAAGATAATAAACAAGCTTTATTTATGAACACTAACAGAATGGAATGAGTTCAACTGCAATCCAAAGAAGCCATTTCTCGGCGATCCAAAGAGGTCCTCTGGTCAAAATTCCCGCATTTAACATTAGTGCATCAGTGAGAACAAACACGAACACGAATTAAAACTTGTAGTAAACAAACTACGAGAAAAGATAATGAACCAGCTTTATTTATGAACACTTACAGAATGGAATGGATTCAACTGCAATCCAAAGAAGCAATTTCTCAGCGATCCAAAGAGGTCGTCTGGTCAGAATTCCTGCATTTAACATTAGTGCAACAGTGAGAACGAACACGAATTAAAACTTGTAGTAAACAAACTACGAGAAAAGATAATAAACAAGCTTTATTTATGAACACTAACAGAATGGAATGAGTTCAACTGCAATCCAAAGAAGCCATTTCTCGGCGATCCAAAGAGGTCCTCCGGTCAAAATTCCCGCATTTAAACTTAGTGCATCAGTGAGAACGAACACGAATTAAAACTTGTAGTAAACAAACTACGAGAAAAGATAATGAACCAGCTTTATTTATGAACACTTACAGAATGGAATGGATTCAACTGCAATCCAAAGAAGCAATTTCTCAGCGATCCAAAGAGGTCCTCTGGTCAGAATTCCCGCATTTATCATTAGTGCATCAGTGAGAACGAACACGAACACGAATTAAAACTTGTAGTAAACAAACTACGAGAAAAGATAATGAACCAGCTTTATTTATGAACACTTACAGAATGGAATGAATTCAACTGCAATCCAAAGAAGCAATTTCTTGGCGATCCAAAGAGGTCCTCTGTTCAGAATTCCCGCATTTAACATTAGTGCATCAGTGAGAACGAACACGAATTAAAACTTGTAGTAAACAAACTACGAGAAAAGATAATGAACCAGCTTTATTTATGAACACTTACAGAATGGAATGAATTCAACTGCAATCCAAAGAAGCAATTTCTTGGCGATCCAAAGAGGTCCTCTGTTCAGAATTCCCGCATTTAACATTAGTGCATCAGTGAGAACGAACACGAATTAAAACTTGTAGTAAACAAACTACGAGAAAAGATAATAAACAAGCTTTATTTATGAACACTAACAGAATGGAATGAGTTCAACTGCAATCCAAAGAAGCCATTTCTCGGCGATCCAAAGAGGTCATCTGGTCAGAATTCCCGCATTTAACATTAGTGCATCAGTGAGAACGAACACGAACACGAATTAAAACTTGTAGTAAACAAACTACGAAAAAAGATAATGAACTAGCTTTATTTATTAACACTTACAGAATGGAATGAATTCAACTGCAATCCAAAGAAGCAATTTCTCAGCGATCCAAAGAGGTCCTCCGGTCAGAATTCCCGCATTTAACATTAGTGCATCAGTGAGAACGAACACGAACACGAATTAAAACTTGTAGTAAACAAACTACGAGAAAAGATAATGAACCAGCTTTATTTATGAACACATACAGAATGAAATGAATTCAACTGCAATCCAAAGAAGCAATTTCTCAGCGATCCAAAGAGGTCCTCTGTTCACAATTCCCGCATTTAACATTAGTGCATCAGTGAGAACGAGCACGAATTAAAACTTGTAGTAAACAAACTACGAGAATAGATAATAATCAAGCTTTATTTATGAACACTAACAGAATGGAATGAGTTCAACTGCAATCCAAAGAAGCAATTTCTCAGCGATCCAAAGAGGTCCTCTGTTCACAATTCCCGCATTTAACATTAGTGCATCAGTGAGAACGAACACGAATTAAAACTTGTAGTAAACAAACTACGAGAAAAGATAATGAACCAGCTTTATTTTTGAACACATACAGAATGGAATGAGTTCTGCAGCAATCCAAAGAAGCAATTTCTGGGCGATCCAAAGAGGTCCTCTTGTCAGAATTTCTGCATTTAACTTTAGTGCATCAGTGAGAACGAACATGAACACGAATTAAAACTTGTAATAAACAAACTATGAGAAAAGCTAATATATTAGCAACAATCACAGATTGGAATGGGTTTGGCTGGAATCGAAAGAAGCCATTTCTTGGCAATCCAATGAGGTCCTCTGGTCAGAATTTCCGCACTTAACTTTAGCGCATCAGTGAGAACGAACACGAACACGAATTAAAACTTGTAGTAAACAAACTACGAGAAAAGATAATGAACCAGCTATATTTATGAACACATACAGAATAGAATGAGTTCTGCAGCAATCCAAAGATGCCATTTCTCGGCGATCCCAAGAGGTCCTCTGGTCAAAATTCCCGCATTTAACATTAGTGCATCAGTGAGAACGAACACGAATTAAAACTTGTAGTAAACAAACTACGAGAAAAGATAATAAACAAGCTTTATTTATGAACACTAACAGAATGGAATGAGTTCAACTGCAATCCAAATAAGCCATTTCTCGGCGATCCAAAGAGGTCCTCTGGTCAAAATTCCCGCATTTAACATTAGTGCATCAGTGAGAACGAACACGAACACGAATTAAAACTTGTAGTAAACAAACTACGAGAAAAGATAATGAACCAGCTTTATTTATGAACACATACAGAATGAAATGAGTTCTGCAGCAATCCAAAGAAGCAATTTCTGGGCGATCCAAAGAGGTCCTCTTGTCAGAATTTCTGCATTTAACTTTAGTGCATCAGTGAGAACGAACATGAACACGAATTAAAACTTGTAATAAACAAACTATGAGAAAAGCATATATATTAGCAACACTCACAGATTGGAATGGGTTTGGCTCGAATCGAAAGAAGCCATTTCTTGGCAATCCAAAGAGGTCCTCTGTTCAGAATTCCCGCATTTAACATTAGTGCATCAGTGAGAACGAACACGAATTAAAACTTGTAGTAAACAAACTACGAGAAAAGATAATGAACCAGCTTTATTTATGAACACTTACAGAATGGAATGAATTCAACTGCAATCCAAAGAAGCAATTTCTTGGCGATCCAAAGAGGTCCTCTGTTCAGAATTCCCGCATTTAACATTAGTGCATCAGTGAGAACGAACACGAATTAAAACTTGTAGTAAACAAACTACGAGAAAAGATAATAAACAAGCTTTATTTATGAACACTAACAGAATGGAATGAGTTCAACTGCAATCCAAAGAAGCCATTTCTCGGCGATCCAAAGAGGTCCTCTGGTCATAATTCCCGCATTTAACATTAGTGCATCAGTGAGAACGAACACGAACACGAATTAAAACTTGTAGTAAACAAACTACGAAAAAAGATAATGAACTAGCTTTATTTATTAACACTTACAGAATGGAATGAATTCAACTGCAATCCAAAGAAGCAATTTCTCAGCGATCCAAAGAGGTCCTCCGGTCAGAATTCCCGCATTTAACATTAGTGCATCAGTGAGAACGAACACGAACACGAATTAAAACTTGTAGTAAACAAACTACGAGAAAAGATAATGAACCAGCTTTATTTATGAACACATACAGAATGGAATGAGTTCAACTGCAATCCAAAGAAGCAATTTCTCAGCGATCCAAAGAGGTCCTCTGTTCACAATTCCCGCATTTAACATTAGTGCATCAGTGAGAACGAGCACGAATTAAAACTTGTAGTAAACAAACTACGAGAATAGATAATAATCAAGCTTTATTTATGAACACTAACAGAATGGAATGAGTTCAACTGCAATCCAAAGAAGCAATTTCTCAGCGATCCAAAGAGGTCCTCTGTTCACAATTCCCGCATTTAACATTAGTGCATCAGTGAGAACGAACACGAATTAAAACTTGTAGTAAACAAACTACGAGAAAAGATAATGAACCAGCTTTATTTTTGAACACATACAGAATGGAATGAGTTCTGCAGCAATCCAAAGAAGCAATTTCTGGGCGATCCAAAGAGGTCCTCTTGTCAGAATTTCTGCATTTAACTTTAGTGCATCAGTGAGAACGAACATGAACACGAATTAAAACTTGTAATAAACAAACTATGAGAAAAGCTAATATATTAGCAACAATCACAGATTGGAATGGGTTTGGCTGGAATCGAAAGAAGCCATTTCTTGGCAATCCAATGAGGTCCTCTGGTCAGAATTTCCGCACTTAACTTTAGCGCATCAGTGAGAACGAACACGAACACGAATTAAAACTTGTAGTAAACAAACTACGAGAAAAGATAATGAACAAGCTTTATTTATGAACACTAACAGAATGGAATGAGTTCAACTGCAATCCAAATAAGCCATTTCTCGGCGATCCAAAGAGGTCGTCTGGTCAGAATTCCCGCATTTAACATTAGTGCAACAGTGAGAACGAACACGAATTAAAACTTGTAGTAAACAAACTACGAGAAAAGATTATAAACAAGCTTTATTTATGAACACTAACAGAATGGAATGAGTTCAACTGCAATCCAAAGAAGCCATTTCTCGGCGATCCAAAGAGGTCCTCCGGTCAAAATTCCCGCATTTAACATTAGTGCATCAGTGAGAACGAACACGAATTAAAACTTGTAGTAAACAAACTACGAGAAAAGATAATGAACCAGCTTTATTTATGAACACTTACAGAATGGAATGGATTCAACTGCAATCCAAAGAAGCAATTTCTCAGCGATCCAAAGAGGTCCTCTGGTCAGAATTCCCGCATTTATCATTAGTGCATCAGTGAGAACGAACACGGACACGAATTAAAACTTGTAGTAAACAAACTACGAGAAAAGATAATGAACCAGCTTTATTTATGAACACTTACAGAATGGAATGAATTCAACTGCAATCCAAAGAAGCAATTTCTTGGCGATCCAAAGAGGTCCTCTGTTCAGAATTCCCGCATTTAACATTAGTGCATCAGTGAGAACGAACACGAATTAAAACTTGTAGTAAACAAACTACGAGAAAAGATAATGAACCAGCTTTATTTATGAACACTTACAGAATGGAATGAATTCAACTGCAATCCAAAGAAGCAATTTCTTGGCGATCCAAAGAGGTCCTCTGTTCAGAATTCCCGCATTTAACATTAGTGCATCAGTGAGAACGAACACGAATTAAAACTTGTAGTAAACAAACTACGAGAAAAGATAATAAACAAGCTTTATTTATGAACACTAACAGAATGGAATGAGTTCAACTGCAATCCAAAGAAGCCATTTCTCGGCGATCCAAAGAGGTCCTCTGGTCAGAATTCCCGCATTTAACATTAGTGCATCTGTGAGAACGAACACGAACACGAATTAAAACTTGTAGTAAACAAACTACGAAAAAAGATAATGAACTAGCTTTATTTATTAACACTTACAGAATGGAATGAATTCAACTGCAATCCAAAGAAGCAATTTCTCAGCGATCCAAAGAGGTCCTCCGGTCAGAATTCCCGCATTTAACATTAGTGCATCAGTGAGAACGAACACGAATTAAAACTTGTAGTAAACAAACTACGAGAAAAGCTAATAAACAAGCTTTATTTATGAACACTAACAGAATGGAATGAGTTCAACTGCAATCCAAAGAAGCCATTTCTCGGCGATCCAAAGAGGTCCTCTGGTCAAAATTTCCGCATTTAACATTAGTGCATCAGTGAGAACGAACACGAATTAAAACTTGTAGTAAACAAACTACGAGAAAAGATAATAAACAAGCTTTATTTATGAACACTAACAGAATGGAATGAGTTCAACTGAAATCCAAAGAAGCCATTTCTCGGCGATCCAAAGAGGTCCTCTGGTCAAAATTCCCGCATTTAACATTAGTGCATCAGTGAGAACGAACACGAATTAAAACTTGTAGTAAACAAACTACGAGAAAAGATAATAAACAAGCTTTATTTATGAACACTAACAGAATGGAATGAGTTCAACTGCAATCCAAAGAAGCCATTTCTCGGCGATCCAAAGAGGTCCTCTGGTCAAAATTCCCGCATTTAACATTAGTGCATCAGTGAGAACAAACACGAACACGAATTAAAACTTGTAGTAAACAAACTACGAGAAAAGATAATGAACCAGCTTTATTTATGAACACTTACAGAATGGAATGAGTTCAACTGCAATCCAAAGAAGCCATTTCTCGGCGATCCAAAGAGGTCCTCTGGTCAAAATTTCCGCATTTAACATTAGTGCATCAGTGAGAACGAACACGAATTAAAACTTGTAGTAAACAAACTACGAGAAAAGATAATAAACAAGCTTTATTTATGAACACTAACAGAATGGAATGAGTTCAACTGCAATCCAAAGAAGCCATTTCTCGGCGATCCAAAGAGGTCCTCTGGTCAAAATTCCCGCATTTAACATTAGTGCATCAGTGAGAACGAACACGAATTAAAACTTGTAGTAAACAAACTACGAGAAAAGATAATAAACAAGCTTTATTTATGAACACTAACAGAATGGAATGAGTTCAACTGCAATCCAAAGAAGCCATTTCTCGGCGATCCAAAGAGGTCCTCTGGTCAAAATTCCCGCATTTAACATTAGTGCATCAGTGAGAACAAACACGAACACGAATTAAAACTTGTAGTAAACAAACTACGAGAAAAGATAATGAACCAGCTTTATTTATGAACACTTACAGAATGGAATGGATTCAACTGCAATCCAAAGAAGCAATTTCTCAGCGATCCAAAGAGGTCGTCTGGTCAGAATTCCTGCATTTAACATTAGTGCAACAGTGAGAACGAACACGAATTAAAACTTGTAGTAAACAAACTACGAGAAAAGATAATAAACAAGCTTTATTTATGAACACTAACAGAATGGAATGAGTTCAACTGCAATCCAAAGAAGCCATTTCTCGGCGATCCAAAGAGGTCCTCCGGTCAAAATTCCCGCATTTAAACTTAGTGCATCAGTGAGAACGAACACGAATTAAAACTTGTAGTAAACAAACTACGAGAAAAGATAATGAACCAGCTTTATTTATGAACACTTACAGAATGGAATGGATTCAACTGCAATCCAAAGAAGCAATTTCTCAGCGATCCAAAGAGGTCCTCTGGTCAGAATTCCCGCATTTATCATTAGTGCATCAGTGAGAACGAACACGAACACGAATTAAAACTTGTAGTAAACAAACTACGAGAAAAGATAATGAACCAGCTTTATTTATGAACACTTACAGAATGGAATGAATTCAACTGCAATCCAAAGAAGCAATTTCTTGGCGATCCAAAGAGGTCCTCTGTTCAGAATTCCCGCATTTAACATTAGTGCATCAGTGAGAACGAACACGAATTAAAACTTGTAGTAAACAAACTACGAGAAAAGATAATGAACCAGCTTTATTTATGAACACTTACAGAATGGAATGAATTCAACTGCAATCCAAAGAAGCAATTTCTTGGCGATCCAAAGTGGTCCTCTGTTCAGAATTCCCGCATTTAACATTAGTGCATCAGTGAGAACGAACACGAATTAAAACTTGTAGTAAACAAACTACGAGAAAAGATAATAAACAAGCTTTATTTATGAACACTAACAGAATGGAATGAGTTCAACTGCAATCCAAAGAAGCCATTTCTCGGCGATCCAAAGAGGTCATCTGGTCAGAATTCCCGCATTTAACATTAGTGCATCAGTGAGAACGAACACGAACACGAATTAAAACTTGTAGTAAACAAACTACGAAAAAAGATAATGAACTAGCTTTATTTATTAACACTTACAGAATGGAATGAATTCAACTGCAATCCAAAGAAGCAATTTCTCAGCGATCCAAAGAGGTCCTCCGGTCAGAATTCCCGCATTTAACATTAGTGCATCAGTGAGAACGAACACGAACACGAATTAAAACTTGTAGTAAACAAACTACGAGAAAAGATAATGAACCAGCTTTATTTATGAACACATACAGAATGAAATGAATTCAACTGCAATCCAAAGAAGCAATTTCTCAGCGATCCAAAGAGGTCCTCTGTTCACAATTCCCGCATTTAACATTAGTGCATCAGTGAGAACGAGCACGAATTAAAACTTGTAGTAAACAAACTACGAGAATAGATAATAATCAAGCTTTATTTATGAACACTAACAGAATGGAATGAGTTCAACTGCAATCCAAAGAAGCAATTTCTCAGCGATCCAAAGAGGTCCTCTGTTCACAATTCCCGCATTTAACATTAGTGCATCAGTGAGAACGAACACGAATTAAAACTTGTAGTAAACAAACTACGAGAAAAGATAATGAACCAGCTTTATTTATTAACACTTACAGAATGGAATGAGTTCTGCAGCAATCCAAAGAAGCAATTTCTGGGCGATCCAAAGAGGTCCTCTTGTCAGAATTTCTGCATTTAACTTTAGTGCATCAGTGAGAACGAACATGAACACGAATTAAAACTTGTAATAAACAAACTATGAGAAAAGCTAATATATTAGCAACAATCACAGATTGGAATGGGTTTGGCTGGAATCGAAAGAAGCCATTTCTTGGCAATCCAATGAGGTCCTCTGGTCAGAATTTCCGCACTTAACTTTAGCGCATCAGTGAGAACGAACACGAACACGAATTAAAACTTGTAGTAAACAAACTACGAGAAAAGATAATGAACCAGCTATATTTATGAACACATACAGAATAGAATGAGTTCTGCAGCAATCCAAAGATGCCATTTCTCGGCGATCCCAAGAGGTCCTCTGGTCAAAATTCCCGCATTTAACATTAGTGCATCAGTGAGAACGAACACGAATTAAAACTTGTAGTAAACAAACTACGAGAAAAGATAATAAACAAGCTTTATTTATGAACACTAACAGAATGGAATGAGTTCAACTGCAATCCAAATAAGCCATTTCTCGGCGATCCAAAGAGGTCCTCTGGTCAAAATTCCCGCATTTAACATTAGTGCATCAGTGAGAACAAACACGAACACGAATTAAAACTTGTAGTAAACAAACTACGAGAAAAGATAATGAACCAGCTTTATTTATGAACACATACAGAATGGAATGAGTTCTGCAGCAATCCAAAGAAGCAATTTCTGGGCGATCCAAAGAGGTCCTCTTGTCAGAATTTCTGCATTTAACTTTAGTGCATCAGTGAGAACGAACATGAACACGAATTAAAACTTGTAATAAACAAACTATGAGAAAAGCATATATATTAGCAACACTCACAGATTGGAATGGGTTTGGCTCGAATCGAAAGAAGCCATTTCTTGGCAATCCAAAGAGGTCCTCTGTTCAGAATTCCCGCATTTAACATTAGTGCATCAGTGAGAACGAACACGAATTAAAACTTGTAGTAAACAAACTACGAGAAAAGATAATGAACCAGCTTTATTTATGAACACTTACAGAATGGAATGAATTCAACTGCAATCCAAAGAAGCAATTTCTTGGCGATCCAAAGAGGTCCTCTGTTCAGAATTCCCGCATTTAACATTAGTGCATCAGTGAGAACGAACACGAATTAAAACTTGTAGTAAACAAACTACGAGAAAAGATAATAAACCAGCTTTATTTATGAACACTTACAGAATGGAATGAGTTCAACTGCAATCCAAAGAAGCCATTTCTCGGCGATCCAAAGAGGTCATCTGGTCAGAATTCCCGCATTTAACATTAGTGCATCAGTGAGAACGAACACGAACACGAATTAAAACTTGTAGTAAACAAACTACGAAAAAAGATAATGAACTAGCTTTATTTATTAACACTTACAGAATGGAATGAATTCAACTGCAATCCAAAGAAGCAATTTCTCGGCGATCCAAAGAGGTCCTCTGGTCAGAATTCCCGCATTTAACATTAGTGCATCAGTGAGAACGAACACGAACACGAATTAAAACTTGTAGTAAACAAACTACGAGAAAAGATAATGAACCAGCTTTATTTATGAACACATACAGAATGAAATGAATTCAACTGCAATCCAAAGAAGCAATTTCTCAGCGATCCAAAGAGGTCCTCTGTTCAGAATTCCCGCATTTAACATTAGTGCATCAGTGAGAACGAGCACGAATTAAAACTTGTAGTAAACAAACTACGAGAATAGATAATAATCAAGCTTTATTTATGAACACTAACAGAATGGAATGAGTTCAACTGCAATCCAAAGAAGCAATTTCTCAGCGATCCAAAGAGGTCCTCTGTTCACAATTCCCGCATTTAACATTAGTGCATCAGTGAGAACGAACACGAATTAAAACTTGTAGTAAACAAACTACGAGAAAAGATAATGAACCAGCTTTATTTATGAACACATACAGAATGAAATGAGTTCTGCAGCAATCCAAAGAAGCAATTTCTGGGCGATCCAAAGAGGTCCTCTTGTCAGAATTTCTGCATTTAACTTTAGTGCATCAGTGAGAACGAACATGAACACGAATTAAAACTTGTAATAAACAAACTATGAGAAAAGCTAATATATTAGCAACAATCACAGATTGGAATGGGTTTGGCTGGAATCGAAAGAAGCCATTTCTTGGCAATCCAATGAGGTCCTCTGGTCAGAATTTCCGCACTTAACTTTAGCGCATCAGTGAGAACGAACACGAACACGAATTAAAACTTGTAGTAAACAAACTACGAGAAAAGATAATGAACCAGCTATATTTATGAACACATACAGAATAGAATGAGTTCTGCAGCAATCCAAAGATGCCATTTCTCGGCGATCCCAAGAGGTCCTCTGGTCAAAATTCCCGCATTTAACATTAGTGCATCAGTGAGAACGAACACGAATTAAAACTTGTAGTAAACAAACTACGAGAAAAGATAATAAACAAGCTTTATTTATGAACACTAACAGAATGGAATGAGTTCAACTGCAATCCAAATAAGCCATTTCTCGGCGATCCAAAGAGGTCCTCTGGTCAAAATTCCCGCATTTAACATTAGTGCATCAGTGAGAACAAACACGAACACGAATTAAAACTTGTAGTAAACAAACTACGAGAAAAGATAATGAACCAGCTTTATTTATGAACACATACAGAATGAAATGAGTTCTGCAGCAATCCAAAGAAGCAATTTCTGGGCGATCCAAAGAGGTCCTCTTGTCAGAATTTCTGCATTTAACTTTAGTGCATCAGTGAGAACGAACATGAACACGAATTAAAACTTGTAATAAACAAACTATGAGAAAAGCATATATATTAGCAACACTCACAGATTGGAATGGGTTTGGCTCGAATCGAAAGAAGCCATTTCTTGGCAATCCAAAGAGGTCCTCTGTTCAGAATTCCCGCATTTAACATTAGTGCATCAGTGAGAACGAACACGAATTAAAACTTGTAGTAAACAAACTACGAGAAAAGATAATGAACCAGCTTTATTTATGAACACTTACAGAATGGAATGAATTCAACTGCAATCCAAAGAAGCAATTTCTTGGCAATCCAAAGAGGTCCTCTGTTCAGAATTCCCGCATTTAACATTAGTGCATCAGTGAGAACGAACACGAACACGAATTAAAACTTGTAGTAAACAAACTACGAGAAAAGATAATGAACCAGCTATATTTATGAACACATACAGAATAGAATGAGTTCTGCAGCAATCCAAAGATGCCATTTCTCGGCGATCCCAAGAGGTCCTCTGGTCAAAATTCCCGCATTTAACATTAGTGCATCAGTGAGAACGAACACGAATTAAAACTTGTAGTAAACAAACTACGAGAAAAGATAATAAACAAGCTTTATTTATGAACACTAACAGAATGGAATGAGTTCAACTGCAATCCAAATAAGCCATTTCTCGGCGATCCAAAGAGGTCCTCTGGTCAAAATTCCCGCATTTAACATTAGTGCATCAGTGAGAACAAACACGAACACGAATTAAAACTTGTAGTAAACAAACTACGAGAAAAGATAATGAACCAGCTTTATTTATGAACACATACAGAATGAAATGAGTTCTGCAGCAATCCAAAGAAGCAATTTCTGGGCGATCCAAAGAGGTCCTCTTGTCAGAATTTCTGCATTTAACTTTAGTGCATCAGTGAGAACGAACATGAACACGAATTAAAACTTGTAATAAACAAACTATGAGAAAAGCATATATATTAGCAACACTCACAGATTGGAATGGGTTTGGCTCGAATCGAAAGAAGCCATTTCTTGGCAATCCAAAGAGGTCCTCTGTTCAGAATTCCCGCATTTAACATTAGTGCATCAGTGAGAACGAACACGAATTAAAACTTGTAGTAAACAAACTACGAGAAAAGATAATGAACCAGCTTTATTTATGAACACTTACAGAATGGAATGAATTCAACTGCAATCCAAAGAAGCAATTTCTTGGCGATCCAAAGAGGTCCTCTGTTCAGAATTCCCGCATTTAACATTAGTGCATCAGTGAGAACGAACACGAATTAAAACTTGTAGTAAACAAACTACGAGAAAAGATAATAAACAAGCTTTATTTATGAACACTAACAGAATGGAATGAGTTCAACTGCAATCCAAAGAAGCCATTTCTCGGCGATCCAAAGAGGTCATCTGGTCAGAATTCCCGCATTTAACATTAGTGCATCAGTGAGAACGAACACGAACACGAATTAAAACTTGTAGTAAACAAACTACGAAAAAAGATAATGAACTAGCTTTATTTATTAACACTTACAGAATGGAATGAATTCAACTGCAATCCAAAGAAGCAATTTCTCTGCGATCCAAAGAGGTCCTCCGGTCAGAATTCCCGCATTTAACATTAGTGCATCAGTGAGAACGAACATGAACACGAATTAAAACTTGTAGTAAACAAACTACGAGAAAAGATAATGAACCAGCTTTATTTATGAACACATACAGAATGAAATGAATTCAACTGCAATCCAAAGAAGCAATTTCTCAGCGATCCAAAGAGGTCCTCTGTTCACAATTCCCGCATTTAACATTAGTGCATCAGTGAGAACGAGCACGAATTAAAACTTGTAGTAAACAAACTACGAGAATAGATAATAATCAAGCTTTATTTATGAACACTAACAGAATGGAATGAGTTCAACTGCAATCCAAAGAAGCAATTTCTCAGCGATCCAAAGAGGTCCTCTGTTCACAATTCCCGCATTTAACATTAGTGCATCAGTGAGAACGAACACGAATTAAAACTTGTAGTAAACAAACTACGAGAAAAGATAATGAACCAGCTTTATTTTTGAACACATACAGAATGGAATGAGTTCTGCAGCAATCCAAAGAAGCAATTTCTGGGCGATCCAAAGAGGTCCTCTTGTCAGAATTTCTGCATTTAACTTTAGTGCATCAGTGAGAACGAACATGAACACGAATTAAAACTTGTAATAAACAAACTATGAGAAAAGCTAATATATTAGCAACAATCACAGATTGGAATGGGTTTGGCTGGAATCGAAAGAAGCCATTTCTTGGCAATCCAATGAGGTCCTCTGGTCAGAATTTCCGCACTTAACTTTAGCGCATCAGTGAGAACGAACACGAACACGAATTAAAACTTGTAGTAAACAAACTACGAGAAAAGATAATGAACCAGCTATATTTATGAACACATACAGAATAGAATGAGTTCTGCAGCAATCCAAAGATGCCATTTCTCGGCGATCCCAAGAGGTCCTCTGGTCAAAATTCCCGCATTTAACATTAGTGCATCAGTGAGAACGAACACGAATTAAAACTTGTAGTAAACAAACTACGAGAAAAGATAATAAACAAGCTTTATTTATGAACACTAACAGAATGGAATGAGTTCAACTGCAATCCAAATAAGCCATTTCTCGGCGATCCAAAGAGGTCCTCTGGTCAAAATTCCCGCATTTAACATTAGTGCATCAGTGAGAACAAACACGAACACGAATTAAAACTTGTAGTAAACAAACTACGAGAAAAGATAATGAACCAGCTTTATTTATGAACACATACAGAATGAAATGAGTTCTGCAGCAATCCAAAGAAGCAATTTCTGGGCGATCCAAAGAGGTCCTCTTGTCAGAATTTCTGCATTTAACTTTAGTGCATCAGTGAGAACGAACATGAACACGAATTAAAACTTGTAATAAACAAACTATGAGAAAAGCATATATATTAGCAACACTCACAGATTGGAATGGGTTTGGCTCGAATCGAAAGAAGCCATTTCTTGGCAATCCAAAGAGGTCCTCTGTTCAGAATTCCCGCATTTAACATTAGTGCATCAGTGAGAACGAACACGAATTAAAACTTGTAGTAAACAAACTACGAGAAAAGATAATGAACCAGCTTTATTTATGAACACTTACAGAATGGAATGAATTCAACTGCAATCCAAAGAAGCAATTTCTTGGCAATCCAAAGAGGTCCTCTGTTCAGAATTCCCGCATTTAACATTAGTGCATCAGTGAGAACGAACACGAACACGAATTAAAACTTGTAGTAAACAAACTACGAGAAAAGGTAATGAACCAGCTTTATTTATGAACACTTACAGGATGGAATGGATTCAACTGCAATCCAAAGAAGCAATTTCTGGGCGATCCAAAGAGGTCCTCTGTTCAGAATTCCCGCATTTAACATTAGTGCATCAGTGAGAACGAACACGAATTAAAACTTGTAGTAAACAAACTAAGAGAAAAGATAATGAACCAGCTTTATTTATGAACACTTACAGAATGGAATGAATTCAACTGCAATCCAAAGAAGCAATTTCTTGGCGATCCAAAGAGGTCCTCTGTTCAGAATTCCCGCATTTAACATTAGTGCATCAGTGAGAACGAACACGAATTAAAACTTGTAGTAAACAAACTACGAGAAAAGATAATGAACCAGCTTTATTTATGAACACATACAGAATGGAATGAGTTCTGCAGCAATCCAAAGAAGCAATTTCTGGGCGATCCAAAGAGGTCCTCTTGTCAGAATTTCTGCATTTAACTTTAGTGCATCAGTGAGAACGAACATGAACACGAATTAAAACTTGTAATAAACAAACTATGAGAAAAGCTAATATATTAGCAACACTCACAGATTGGAATGGGTTTGGCTGGAATCGAAAGAAGCCATTTCTTGGCAATCCAATGAGGTCCTCTGGTCAGAATTTCCGCACTTAACTTTAGCGCATCAGTGAGAACGAACACGAACACGAATTAAAACTTGTAGTAAACAAACTACGAGAAAAGATAATGAACCAGCTTTATTTATGAACACTTACAGAATGGAATGAATTCAACTGCAATCCAAAGAAGCAATTTCTTGGCGATCCAAAGAGGTCCTCTGTTCAGAATTCCCGCATTTAACATTAGTGCATCAGTGAGAACGAACACGAATTAAAACTTGTAGTAAACAAACTACGAGAAAAGATAATGAACCAGCTTTATTTATTAACACTTACAGAATGGAATGAATTCAACTGCAATCCAAAGAAGCAATTTCTCAGCGATCCAAAGAGGTCCTCCGGTCAGAATTCCCGCATTTAACATTAGTGCATCAGTGAGAACGAACACGAACACGAATTAAAACTTGTAGTAAACAAACTACGAGAAAAGATAATGAACCAGCTTTATTTATGAACACATACAGAATGAAATGAGTTCTGCAGCAATCCAAAGAAGCAATTTCTGGGCGATCCAAAGAGGTCCTCTGGTCAGAATTTCTGCATTTAACTTTAGTGCATCAGTGAGAACGAACATGAACACGAATTAAAACTTGTAATAAACAAACTATGAGAAAAGCTAATATATTAGCAACACTCACAGATTGGAATGGGTTTGGCTGGAATCGAAAGAAGCCATTTCTTGGCAATCCAATGAGGTCCTCTGGTCAGAATTTTCGCATTTAACTTTAGCGCATCAGTGAGAACGAACACGAACACGAATTAAAACTTGTAGTAAACAAACTACGAGAAAAGATAATGAACCAGCTTTATTTATGAACACATACAGAATAGAATGAGTTCTGCAGCAATCCAAAGAAGCAATTTCTGGGCGATCCAAAGAGGTCCTCTTGTCAGAATTTCTGCATTTAACTTTAGTGCATCAGTGAGAACGAACATGAACACGAATTAAAACTTGTAATAAAAAAACTATGAGAAAAGCATATATATTAGCAACACTCACAGATTGGAATGGGTTTGGCTCGAATCGAAAGAAGCCATTTCTTGGCAATCCAAAGAGGTCCTCTGTTCAGAATTCCCGCATTTAACATTAGTGCATCAGTGAGAACGAACACGAATTAAAACTTGTAGTAAACAAACTACGAGAAAAGATAATGAACCAGCTTTATTTATGAACACTTACAGAATGGAATGAATTCAACTGCAATCCAAAGAAGCAATTTCTTGGCGATCCAAAGAGGTCCTCTGTTCAGAATTCCCGCATTTAACATTAGTGCATCAGTGAGAACGAACACGAACACGAATTAAAACTTGTAGTAAACAAACTACGAGAAAAGGTAATGAACCAGCTTTATTTATGAACACTTACAGGATGGAATGGATTCAACTGCAATCCAAAGAAGCAATTTCTGGGCGATCCAAAGAGGTCCTCTGTTAAGAATTCCCGCATTTAACATTAGTGCATCAGTGAGAACGAACACGAATTAAAACTTGTAGTAAACAAACTAAGAGAAAAGATAATGAACCAGCTTTATTTATGAACACTTACAGAATGGAATGAATTCAACTGCAATCCAAAGAAGCAATTTCTTGGCGATCCAAAGAGGTCCTCTGTTCAGAATTCCCGCATTTAACATTAGTGCATCAGTGAGAACGAACACGAATTAAAACTTGTAGTAAACAAACTACGAGAAAAGATAATGAACCAGCTATATTTATGAACACATACAGAATAGAATGAGTTCTGCAGCAATCCAAAGATGCCATTTCTCGGCGATCCCAAGAGGTCCTCTGGTCAAAATTCCCGCATTTAACATTAGTGCATCAGTGAGAACGAACACGAATTAAAACTTGTAGTAAACAAACTACGAGAAAAGATAATAAACAAGCTTTATTTATGAACACTAACAGAATGGAATGAGTTCAACTGCAATCCAAATAAGCCATTTCTCGGCGATCCAAAGAGGTCCTCTGGTCAAAATTCCCGCATTTAACATTAGTGCATCAGTGAGAACAAACACGAACACGAATTAAAACTTGTAGTAAACAAACTACGAGAAAAGATAATGAACCAGCTTTATTTATGAACACATACAGAATGAAATGAGTTCTGCAGCAATCCAAAGAAGCAATTTCTGGGCGATCCAAAGAGGTCCTCTTGTCAGAATTTCTGCATTTAACTTTAGTGCATCAGTGAGAACGAACATGAACACGAATTAAAACTTGTAATAAACAAACTATGAGAAAAGCATATATATTAGCAACACTCACAGATTGGAATGGGTTTGGCTCGAATCGAAAGAAGCCATTTCTTGGCAATCCAAAGAGGTCCTCTGTTCAGAATTCCCCGCATTTAACATTAGTGCATCAGTGAGAACGAACACGAATTAAAACTTGTAGTAAACAAACTACGAGAAAAGATAATGAACCAGCTTTATTTATGAACACTTACAGAATGGAATGAATTCAACTGCAATCCAAAGAAGCAATTTCTTGGCGATCCAAAGAGGTCCTTTGTTCAGAATTCCCGCATTTAACATTAGTGCATCAGTGAGAACGAACACGAATTAAAACTTGTAGTAAACAAACTACGAGAAAAGATAATGAACCAGCTTTATTTATTAACACTTACAGAATGGAATGAATTCAACTGCAATCCAAAGAAGCAATTTCTCAGCGATCCAAAGAGGTCCTCCGGTCAGAATTCCCGCATTTAACATTAGTGCATCAGTGAGAACGAACACGAACACGAATTAAAACTTGTAGTAAACAAACTACGAGAAAAGATAATGAACCAGCTTTATTTATGAACACATACAGAATGAAATGAGTTCTGCAGCAATCCAAAGAAGCAATTTCTGGGCGATCCAAAGAGGTCCTCTTGTCAGAATTTCTGCATTTAACTTTAGTGCATCAGTGAGAACGAACATGAACACGAATTAAAACTTGTAATAAACAAACTATGAGAAAAGCTAATATATTAGCAACACTCACAGATTGGAATGGGTTTGGCTGGAATCGAAAGAAGCCATTTCTTGGCAATCCAATGAGGTCCTCTGGTCAGAATTTTCGCATTTAACTTTAGCGCATCAGTGAGAACGAACACGAACACGAATTAAAACTTGTAGTAAACAAACTACGAGAAAAGATAATGAACCAGCTTTATTTATGAACACATACAGAATAGAATGAGTTCTGCAGCAATCCAAAGAAGCAATTTCTGGGCGATCCAAAGAGGTCCTCTTGTCAGAATTTCTGCATTTAACTTTAGTGCATCAGTGAGAACGAACATGAACACGAATTAAAACTTGTAATAAACAAACTATGAGAAAAGCATATATATTAGCAACACTCACAGATTGGAATGGGTTTGGCTCGAATCGAAAGAAGCCATTTCTTGGCAATCCAAAGAGGTCCTCTGTTCAGAATTCCCGCATTTAACATTAGTGCATCAGTGAGAACGAACACGAATTAAAACTTGTAGTAAACAAACTACGAGAAAAGATAATGAACCAGCTTTATTTATGAACACTTACAGAATGGAATGAATTCAACTGCAATCCAAAGAAGCAATTTCTTGGCGATCCAAAGAGGTCCTCTGTTCAGAATTCCCGCATTTAACATTAGTGCATCAGTGAGAACGAACACGAACACGAATTAAAACTTGTAGTAAACAAACTACGAGAAAAGGTAATGAACCAGCTTTATTTATGAACACTTACAGAATGGAATGAATTCAACTGCAATCCAAACAAGCCATTTCTCGGCAATCCAAAGAGGTCATCTGGTCAGAATTCCCGCATTTAACATTAGTGCATCAGTGAGAACGAACACGAACACGAATTAAAACTTGTAGTAAACAAACTACGAGAAAAGATAATGAACCAGCTTTATTTATTAACACTTACAGAATGGAATGAATTCAACTGCAATCCAAAGAAGCAATTTCTCAGCGATCCAAAGAGGTCCTCCGGTCAGAATTCCCGCATTTAACATTAGTGCATCAGTGAGAACGAACACGAATTAAAACTTGTAGTAAACAAACTAAGAGAAAAGATAATGAACCAGCTTTATTTATGAACACTTACAGAATGGAATGAATTCAACTGCAATCCAAAGAAGCAATTTCTTGGCGATCCTAAGAGGTCCTCTGTTCAGAATTCCCGCATTTAACATTAGTGCATCAGTGAGAACGAACACGAATTAAAACTTGTAGTAAACAAACTACGAGAAAAGATAATGAACCAGCTTTATTTATGAACACTTACAGAATGGAATGAATTCAACTGCAATCCAAAGAAGCAATTTCTTGGCGATCCAAAGAGGTCCTCTGTTCAGAATTCCCGCATTTAACATTAGTGCATCAGTGAGAACGAACACGAATTAAAACTTGTAGTAAACAAACTAAGAGAAAAGATAATGAACCAGCTTTATTTATGAACACTTACAGAATGGAATGAATTCAACTGCAATCCAAAGAAGCAATTTCTTGGCGATCCTAAGAGGTCCTCTGTTCAGAATTCCCGCATTTAACATTAGTGCATCAGTGAGAACGAACACGAATTAAAACTTGTAGTAAACAAACTACGAGAAAAGATAATGAACCAGCTATATTTATGAACACATACAGAATAGAATGAGTTCTGCAGCAATCCAAAGAAGCAATTTCTGGGCGATCCAAAGAGGTCCTCTGGTCAGAATTTCTGGATTTAACTTTAGTGCATCAGTGAGAACGAACATGAACACGAATTAAAACTTGTAATAAACACACTATGAGAAAAGCATATATATTAGCAACACTCACAGATTGGAATGGGTTTGTCTCGAATCGAAAGAAGCCATTTCTTGGCAATCCAAAGAGGTCCTCTGTTCAGAATTCCCGCATTTAACATTAGTGCATCAGTGAGAACGATCACGAATTAAAACTTGTAGTAAACAAACTACGAGAAAAGATAATGAACCAGCTTTATTTATGAACACTTACAGAATGGAATGAATTCAACTGCAATCCAAAGAAGCAATTTCTTGGTGATCCAAAGAGGTCCTCTGTTCAGAATTCCCGCATTTAACATTAGTGCATCAGTGAGAACGAACACGAACACGAATTAAAACTTGTAGTAAACAAACTACGAGAAAAGATAATAAACAAGCTTTATTTATGAACACTAACAGAATGGAATGAGTTCAACTGCAATCCAAAGAAGCCATTTCTCGGCGATCCAAAGAGGTCCTCTGGTCAGAATTCCCGCATTTAACATTAGTGCATCAGTGAGAACGAACACGAACACGAATTAAAACTTGTAGTAAACAAACTACGAGAAAAGATAATGAACCAGCTTTATTTATTAACACTTACAGAATGGAATGAATTCAACTGCAATCCAAAGAAGCAATTTCTCTGTGATCCAAAGAGGTCCTCCGGTCAGAATTCCCGCATTTAACATTAGTGCATCAGTGAAAACGAACACGAATTAAAACTTGTAGTAAACAAACTACGAGAAAAGATAATGAACCAGCTTTATTTATGAACACTTACAGAATGGAATGAATTCAACTGCAATCCAAAGAAGCAATTTCTTGGCGATCCAAAGAGGTCCTCTGTTCAGAATTCCCGCATTTAACATTAGTGCATCAGTGAGAACGAACACGAACACGAATTAAAACTTGTAGTAAACAAACTACGAGAAAAGATAATAAACAAGCTTTATTTATGAACACTAACAGAATGGAATGAGTTCAACTGCAATCCAAAGAAGCCATTTCTCGGCGATCCAAAGAGGTCCTCTGGTCAGAATTCCCGCATTTAACATTAGTGCATCAGTGAGAACGAACACGAACACGAATTAAAACTTGTAGTAAACAAACTACGAGAAAAGATAATGAACCAGCTTTATTTATTAACACTTACAGAATGGAATGAATTCAACTGCAATCCAAAGAAGCAATTTCTCTGTGATCCAAAGAGGTCCTCCGGTCAGAATTTCTGCATTTAACATTAGTGCATCAGTGAAAACGAACACGAACACGAATTAAAACTTGTAGTAAACAAACTACGAGAAAAGATAATGAACCAGCTTTATTTATGAACACATACAGAATGGAATGAGTTCTGCAGCAATCCAAATAAGCAATTTCTGGGCGATCCAAAGAGGTCCTCTTGTCAGAATTTCTGCATTTAACTTTAGTGCATCAGTGAGAACGAACATGAACACGAATTAAAACTTGTAATAAACAAACTATGAGAAAAGCTAATATATTAGCAACACTCACAGATTGGAATGGGTTTGGCTGGAATCGAAAGAAGCCATTTCTTGGCAATCCAATGAGGTCCTCTGGTCAGAATTTCCGCATTTAACTTTAGCGCATCAGTGAGAACGAACACGAACACGAATTAAAACTTGTAGTAAACAAACTACGACAAAAGATAATGAACCAGCTTTATTTATGAACACATACAGAATGGAATGAGTTCTGCAGCAATCCAAAGAAGCAATTTCTCAGCGATCCAAAGAGGTCCTCTGTTCAGAATTCCCGCATTTAACATTAGTGCATCAGTGAGAACGAGCACGAATTAAAACTTGTAGTAAACAAACTACGAGAATAGATAATAATCAAGCTTTATTTATGAACACTAACAGAATGGAATGAGTTCAACTGCAATCCAAAGAAGCCATTTCTCGGCGATCCAAAGAGGTCCTCTGGTCAGAATTCCCGCATTTAACATTAGTGCATCAGTGAGAACGAACACGAATTAAAACTTGTAGTAAACAAACTACGAGAAAAGATAATAAACAAGCTTTATTTATGAACACTAACAGAATGGAATGAGTTCAACTGCAATCCAAATAAGCCATTTCTCGGCGATCCAAAGAGGTCCTCTGGTCAAAATTCCCGCTTTTAACATTAGTGCATCAATGAGAACAAACACGAACACGAATTAAAACTTGTAGTAAACAAACTACGACAAAAGATAATGAACCAGCTTTATTTATGAACACATACAGAATGAAATGAGTTCTGCAGCAATCCAAAGAAGCAATTTCTGGGCGATCCAAAGAGGTCATCTTGTCAGAATTTCTGCATTTAACTTTAGTGCATCAGTGAGAACGAACATGAACACGAATTAAAACTTGTAATAAACAAACTATGAGAAAAGCTAATATATTAGCAACACTCACAGATTGGAATGGGTTTGGCTGGAATCGAAAGAAGCCATTTCTTGGCAATCCAATGAGGTCCTCTGGTCAGAATTTCCGCACTTAACTTTAGCGCATCAGTGAGAACGAACACGAACACGAATTAAAACTTGTAGTAAACAAACTACGAGAAAAGATAATGAACCAGCTTTATTTATGAACACATACAGAATGGAATGAGTTCTGCAGCAATCCAAATAAGCAATTTCTGGGCGATCCAAAGAGGTCCTCTTGTCAGAATTTCTGCATTTAACTTTAGTGCATCAGTGAGAACGAACATGAACACGAATTAAAACTTGTAATAAACAAACTATGAGAAAAGCTAATATATTAGCAACACTCACAGATTGGAATGGGTTTGGCTGGAATCGAAAGAAGCCATTTTTTGGCAATCCAATGAGGTCCTCTGGTCAGAATTTCCGCATTTAACTTTAGCGCATCAGTGAGAACGAACACGAACACGAATTAAAACTTGTAGTAAACAAACTACGACAAAAGATAATGAACCAGCTTTATTTATGAACACATACAGAATGGAATGAGTTCTGCAGCAATCCAAAGAAGCAATTTCTCAGCGATCCAAAGAGGTCCTCTGTTCAGAATTCCCGCATTTAACATTAGTGCATCAGTGAGAACGAACACGAATTAAAACTTGTAGTAAACAAACTACGAGAAAAGATAATGAACCAGCTATATTTATGAACACATACAGAATAGAATGAGTTCTGCAGCAATCCAAAGAAGCAATTTCTGGGCGATCCAAAGAGGTCCTCTGGTCAGAATTTCTGGATTTAACTTTAGTGCATCAGTGAGAACGAACATGAACACGAATTAAAACTTGTAATAAACACACTATGAGAAAAGCATATATATTAGCAACACTCACAGATTGGAATGGGTTTGTCTCGAATCGAAAGAAGCCATTTCTTGGCAATCCAAAGAGGTCCTCTGTTCAGAATTCCCGCATTTAACATTAGTGCATCAGTGAGAACGATCACGAATTAAAACTTGTAGTAAACAAACTACGAGAAAAGATAATGAACCAGCTTTATTTATGAACACTTACAGAATGGAATGAATTCAACTGCAATCCAAAGAAGCAATTTCTTGGTGATCCAAAGAGGTCCTCTGTTCAGAATTCCCGCATTTAACATTAGTGCATCAGTGAGAACGAACACGAACACGAATTAAAACTTGTAGTAAACAAACTACGAGAAAAGATAATAAACAAGCTTTATTTATGAACACTAACAGAATGGAATGAGTTCAACTGCAATCCAAAGAAGCCATTTCTCGGCGATCCAAAGAGGTCCTCTGGTCAGAATTCCCGCATTTAACATTAGTGCATCAGTGAGAACGAACACGAACACGAATTAAAACTTGTAGTAAACAAACTACGAGAAAAGATAATGAACCAGCTTTATTTATTAACACTTACAGAATGGAATGAATTCAACTGCAATCCAAAGAAGCAATTTCTCTGTGATCCAAAGAGGTCCTCCGGTCAGAATTCCCGCATTTAACATTAGTGCATCAGTGAAAACGAACACGAATTAAAACTTGTAGTAAACAAACTACGAGAAAAGATAATGAACCAGCTTTATTTATGAACACTTACAGAATGGAATGAATTCAACTGCAATCCAAAGAAGCAATTTCTTGGCGATCCAAAGAGGTCCTCTGTTCAGAATTCCCGCATTTAACATTAGTGCATCAGTGAGAACGAACACGAACACGAATTAAAACTTGTAGTAAACAAACTACGAGAAAAGATAATAAACAAGCTTTATTTATGAACACTAACAGAATGGAATGAGTTCAACTGCAATCCAAAGAAGCCATTTCTCGGCGATCCAAAGAGGTCCTCTGGTCAGAATTCCCGCATTTAACATTAGTGCATCAGTGAGAACGAACACGAACACGAATTAAAACTTGTAGTAAACAAACTACGAGAAAAGATAATGAACCAGCTTTATTTATTAACACTTACAGAATGGAATGAATTCAACTGCAATCCAAAGAAGCAATTTCTCTGTGATCCAAAGAGGTCCTCCGGTCAGAATTCCCGCATTTAACATTAGTGCATCAGTGAAAACGAACACGAACACGAATTAAAACTTGTAGTAAACAAACTACGAGAAAAGATAATGAACCAGCTTTATTTATGAACACATACAGAATGGAATGAGTTCTGCAGCAATCCAAATAAGCAATTTCTGGGCGATCCAAAGAGGTCCTCTTGTCAGAATTTCTGCATTTAACTTTAGTGCATCAGTGAGAACGAACATGAACACGAATTAAAACTTGTAATAAACAAACTATGAGAAAAGCTAATATATTAGCAACACTCACAGATTGGAATGGGTTTGGCTGGAATCGAAAGAAGCCATTTCTTGGCAATCCAATGAGGTCCTCTGGTCAGAATTTCCGCATTTAACTTTAGCGCATCAGTGAGAACGAACACGAACACGAATTAAAACTTGTAGTAAACAAACTACGACAAAAGATAATGAACCAGCTTTATTTATGAACACATACAGAATGGAATGAGTTCTGCAGCAATCCAAAGAAGCAATTTCTCAGCGATCCAAAGAGGTCCTCTGTTCAGAATTCCCGCATTTAACATTAGTGCATCAGTGAGAACGAGCACGAATTAAAACTTGTAGTAAACAAACTACGAGAATAGATAATAATCAAGCTTTATTTATGAACACTAACAGAATGGAATGAGTTCAACTGCAATCCAAAGAAGCAATTTCTCGGCGATCCAAAGAGGTCCTCTGGTCAGAATTCCCGCATTTAACATTAGTGCATCAGTGAGAACGAACACGAATTAAAACTTGTAGTAAACAAACTACGAGAAAAGATAATAAACAAGCTTTATTTATGAACACTAACAGAATGGAATGAGTTCAACTGCAATCCAAATAAGCCATTTCTCGGCGATCCAAAGAGGTCCTCTGGTCAAAATTCCCGCTTTTAACATTAGTGCATCAGTGAGAACAAACACGAACACGAATTAAAACTTGTAGTAAACAAACTACGACAAAAGATAATGAACCAGCTTTATTTATGAACACATACAGAATGAAATGAGTTCTGCAGCAATCCAAAGAAGCAATTTCTGGGCGATCCAAAGAGGTCATCTTGTCAGAATTTCTGCATTTAACTTTAGTGCATCAGTGAGAACGAACATGAACACGAATTAAAACTTGTAATAAACAAACTATGAGAAAAGCTAATATATTAGCAACACTCACAGATTGGAATGGGTTTGGCTGGAATCGAAAGAAGCCATTTCTTGGCAATCCAATGAGGTCCTCTGGTCAGAATTTCCGCACTTAACTTTAGCGCATCAGTGAGAACGAACACGAACACGAATTAAAACTTGTAGTAAACAAACTACGAGAAAAGATAATGAACCAGCTTTATTTATGAACACATACAGAATGGAATGAGTTCTGCAGCAATCCAAATAAGCAATTTCTGGGCGATCCAAAGAGGTCCTCTTGTCAGAATTTCTGCATTTAACTTTAGTGCATCAGTGAGAACGAACATGAACACGAATTAAAACTTGTAATAAACAAACTATGAGAAAAGCTAATATATTAGCAACACTCACAGATTGGAATGGGTTTGGCTGGAATCGAAAGAAGCCATTTTTTGGCAATCCAATGAGGTCCTCTGGTCAGAATTTCCGCATTTAACTTTAGCGCATCAGTGAGAACGAACACGAACACGAATTAAAACTTGTAGTAAACAAACTACGACAAAAGATAATGAACCAGCTTTATTTATGAACACATACAGAATGGAATGAGTTCTGCAGCAATCCAAAGAAGCAATTTCTCAGCGATCCAAAGAGGTCCTCTGTTCAGAATTCCCGCATTTAACATTAGTGCATCAGTGAGAACGAGCACGAATTAAAACTTGTAGTAAACAAACTACGAGAATAGATAATAATCAAGCTTTATTTATGAACACTAACAGAATGGAATGAGTTCAACTGCAATCCAAAGAAGCCATTTCTCGGCGATCCAAAGAGGTCCTCTGGTCAGAATTCCCGCATTTAACATTAGTGCATCAGTGAGAACGAACACGAATTAAAACTTGTAGTAAACAAACTACGAGAAAAGATAATAAACAAGCTTTATTTATGAACACTAACAGAATGGAATGAGTTCAACTGCAATCCAAATAAGCCATTTCTCGGCGATCCAAAGAGGTCCTCTGGTCAAAATTCCCGCTTTTAACATTAGTGCATCAGTGAGAACAAACACGAACACGAATTAAAACTTGTAGTAAACAAACTACGACAAAAGATAATGAACCAGCTTTATTTATGAACACATACAGAATGAAATGAGTTATGCAGCAATCCAAAGAAGCAATTTCTGGGCGATCCAAAGAGGTCATCTTGTCAGAATTTCTGCATTTAACTTTAGTGCATCAGTGAGAACGAACATGAACACGAATTAAAACTTGTAATAAACAAACTATGAGAAAAGCTAATATATTAGCAACACTCACAGATTGGAATGGGTTTGTCTCGAATCGAAAGAAGCCATTTCTTGGCAATCCAAAGAGGTCCTCTGTTCAGAATTCCCGCATTTAACATTAGTGCATCAGTGAGAACGATCACGAATTAAAACTTGTAGTAAACAAACTACGAGAAAAGATAATGAACCAGCTTTATTTATGAACACTTACAGAATGGAATGAATTCAACTGCAATCCAAAGAAGCAATTTCTTGGCGATCCAAAGAGGTCCTCTGTTCAGAATTCCCGCATTTAACATTAGTGCATCAGTGAGAACGAACACGAACACGAATTAAAACTTGTAGTAAACAAACTACGAGAAAAGATAATAAACAAGCTTTATTTATGAACACTAACAGAATGGAATGAGTTCAACTGCAATCCAAAGAAGCCATTTCTCGGCGATCCAAAGAGGTCCTCTGGTCAGAATTCCCGCATTTAACATTAGTGCATCAGTGAGAACGAACACGAACACGAATTAAAACTTGTAGTAAACAAACTACGAGAAAAGATAATGAACCAGCTTTATTTATTAACACTTACAGAATGGAATGAATTCAACTGCAATCCAAAGAAGCAATTTCTCTGTGATCCAAAGAGGTCCTCCGGTCAGAATTCCCGCATTTAACATTAGTGCATCAGTGAAAACGAACACGAACACGAATTAAAACTTGTAGTAAACAAACTACGAGAAAAGATAATGAACCAGCTTTATTTATGAACACATACAGAATGGAATGAGTTCTGCAGCAATCCAAATAAGCAATTTCTGGGCGATCCAAAGAGGTCCTCTTGTCAGAATTTCTGCATTTAACTTTAGTGCATCAGTGAGAACGAACATGAACACGAATTAAAACTTGTAATAAACAAACTATGAGAAAAGCTAATATATTAGCAACACTCACAGATTGGAATGGGTTTGGCTGGAATCGAAAGAAGCCATTTCTTGGCAATCCAATGAGGTCCTCTGGTCAGAATTTCCGCATTTAACTTTAGCGCATCAGTGAGAACGAACACGAACACGAATTAAAACTTGTAGTAAACAAACTACGACAAAAGATAATGAACCAGCTTTATTTATGAACACATACAGAATGGAATGAGTTCTGCAGCAATCCAAAGAAGCAATTTCTCAGCGATCCAAAGAGGTCCTCTGTTCAGAATTCCCGCATTTAACATTAGTGCATCAGTGAGAACGAGCACGAATTAAAACTTGTAGTAAACAAACTACGAGAATAGATAATAATCAAGCTTTATTTATGAACACTAACAGAATGGAATGAGTTCAACTGCAATCCAAAGAAGCCATTTCTCGGCGATCCAAAGAGGTCCTCTGGTCAAAATTCCCGCATTTAACATTAGTGCATCAGTGAGAACGAACACGAACACGAATTAAAACTTGTAGTAAACAAACTACGAGAAAAGATAATGAACCAGCTTTATTTATGAACACATACAGAATGAAATGAATTCAACTGCAATCCAAAGAAGCAATTTCTCAGCGATCCAAAGAGGTCCTCTGTTCAGAATTCCCGCATTTAACATTAGTGCATCAGTGAGAACGAGCACGAATTAAAACTTGTAGTAAACAAACTACGAGAATAGATAATAATCAAGCTTTATTTATGAACACTAACAGAATGGAATGAGTTCAACTGCAATCCAAAGAAGCCATTTCTCGGCGATCCAAAGAGGTCCTCTGGTCAAAATTCCCGCATTTAACATTAGTGCATCAGTGAGAACGAACACGAATTAAAACTTGTAGTAAACAAACTACGAGAAAAGATAATAAACAAGCTTTATTTATGAACACTAACAGAATGGAATGAGTTCAACTGCAATCCAAATAAGCCATTTCTCGGCGATCCAAAGAGGTCCTCTGGTCAAAATTCCCGCTTTTAACATTAGTGCATCAGTGAGAACAAACACGAACACGAATTAAAACTTGTAGTAAACAAACTACGACAAAAGATAATGAACCAGCTTTATTTATGAACACATACAGAATGAAATGAGTTCTGCAGCAATCCAAAGAAGCAATTTCTGGGCGATCCAAAGAGGTCATCTTGTCAGAATTTCTGCATTTAACTTTAGTGCATCAGTGAGAACGAACATGAACACGAATTAAAACTTGTAATAAACAATATATGAGAAAAGCTAATATATTAGCAACACTCACAGATTGGAATGGGTTTGGCTGGAATCGAAAGAAGCCATTTCTTGGCAATCCAATGAGGTCCTCTGTTCAGAATTCCCGCATTTAACATTAGTGCATCAGTGAGAACGAACACGAATTAAAACTTGTAGTAAACAAACTAAGAGAAAAGATAATGAACCAGCTTTATTTATGAACACTTACAGAATGGAATGAATTCAACTGCAATCCAAAGAAGCAATTTCTTGGCGATCCTAAGAGGTCCTCTGTTCAGAATTCCCGCATTTAACATTAGTGCATCAGTGAGAACGAACACGAATTAAAACTTGTAGTAAACAAACTACGAGAAAAGATAATGAACCAGCTTTATTTATGAACACATACAGAATGGAATGAGTTCTGCAGCAATCCAAATAAGCAATTTCTGGGCGATCCAAAGAGGTCCTCTTGTCAGAATTTCTGCATTTAACTTTAGTGCATCAGTGAGAACGAACATGAACACGAATTAAAACTTGTAATAAACAAACTATGAGAAAAGCTAATATATTAGCAACACTCACAGATTGGAATGGGTTTGGCTGGAATCGAAAGAAGCCATTTCTTGGCAATCCAATGAGGTCCTCTGGTCAGAATTTCCGCATTTAACTTTAGCGCATCAGTGAGAACGAACACGAACACGAATTAAAACTTGTAGTAAACAAACTACGACAAAAGATAATGAACCAGCTTTATTTATGAACACATACAGAATGGAATGAGTTCTGCAGCAATCCAAAGAAGCAATTTCTCAGCGATCCAAAGAGGTCCTCTGTTCAGAATTCCCGCATTTAACATTAGTGCATCAGTGAGAACGAGCACGAATTAAAACTTGTAGTAAACAAACTACGAGAATAGATAATAATCAAGCTTTATTTATGAACACTAACAGAATGGAATGAGTTCAACTGCAATCCAAAGAAGCCATTTCTCGGCGATCCAAAGAGGTCCTCTGGTCAGAATTCCCGCATTTAACATTAGTGCATCAGTGAGAACGAACACGAATTAAAACTTGTAGTAAACAAACTACGAGAAAAGATAATAAACAAGCTTTATTTATGAACACTAACAGAATGGAATGAGTTCAACTGCAATCCAAATAAGCCATTTCTCGGCGATCCAAAGAGGTCCTCTGGTCAAAATTCCCGCTTTTAACATTAGTGCATCAGTGAGAACAAACACGAACACGAATTAAAACTTGTAGTAAACAAACTACGACAAAAGATAATGAACCAGCTTTATTTATGAACACATACAGAATGAAATGAGTTCTGCAGCAATCCAAAGAAGCAATTTCTGGGCGATCCAAAGAGGTCCTCTGTTCAGAATTCCCGCATTTAACATTAGTGCATCAGTGAGAACGAACACGAATTAAAACTTGTAGTAAACAAACTAAGAGAAAAGATAATGAACCAGCTTTATTTATGAACACTTACAGAATGGAATGAATTCAACTGCAATCCAAAGAAGCAATTTCTTGGCGATCCTAAGAGGTCCTCTGTTCAGAATTCCCGCATTTAACATTAGTGCATCAGTGAGAACGAACACGAATTAAAACTTGTAGTAAACAAACTACGAGAAAAGATAATGAACCAGCTATATTTATGAACACATACAGAATAGAATGAGTTCTGCAGCAATCCAAAGAAGCAATTTCTGGGCGATCCAAAGAGGTCCTCTGGTCAGAATTTCTGCATTTAACTTTAGTGCATCAGTGAGAACGAACATGAACACGAATTAAAACTTGTAATAAACACACTATGAGAAAAGCATATATATTAGCAACACTCACAGATTGGAATGGGTTTGTCTCGAATCGAAAGAAGCCATTTCTTGGCAATCCAAAGAGGTCCTCTGTTCAGAATTCCCGCATTTAACATTAGTGCATCAGTGAGAACGATCACGAATTAAAACTTGTAGTAAACAAACTACGAGAAAAGATAATGAACCAGCTTTATTTATGAACACTTACAGAATGGAATGAATTCAACTGCAATCCAAAGAAGCAATTTCTTGGCGATCCAAAGAGGTCCTCTGTTCAGAATTCCCGCATTTAACATTAGTGCATCAGTGAGAACGAACACGAACACGAATTAAAACTTGTAGTAAACAAACTACGAGAAAAGATAATAAACAAGCTTTATTTATGAACACTAACAGAATGGAATGAGTTCAACTGCAATCCAAAGAAGCCATTTCTCGGCGATCCAAAGAGGTCCTCTGGTCAGAATTCCCGCATTTAACATTAGTGCATCAGTGAGAACGAGCACGAACACGAATTAAAACTTGTAGTAAACAAACTACGAGAAAAGATAATGAACCAGCTTTATTTATTAACACTTACAGAATGGAATGAATTTAACTGCAATCCAAAGAAGCAATTTCTCTGTGATCCAAAGAGGTCCTCCGGTCAGAATTCCCGCATTTAACATTAGTGCATCAGTGAAAACGAACACGAACACGAATTAAAACTTGTAGTAAACAAACTACGAGAAAAGATAATGAACCAGCTTTATTTATGAACACATACAGAATGGAATGAGTTCTGCAGCAATCCAAATAAGCAATTTCTGGGCGATCCAAAGAGGTCCTCTTGTCAGAATTTCTGCATTTAACTTTAGTGCATCAGTGAGAACGAACATGAACACGAATTAAAACTTGTAATAAACAAACTATGAGAAAAGCTAATATATTAGCAACACTCACAGATTGGAATGGGTTTGGCTGGAATCGAAAGAAGCCATTTCTTGGCAATCCAATGAGGTCCTCTGGTCAGAATTTCCGCATTTAACTTTAGCGCATCAGTGAGAACGAACACGAACACGAATTAAAACTTGTAGTAAACAAACTACGAGAAAAGATAATGAACCAGCTTTATTTATGAACACATACAGAATGGAATGAGTTCTGCAGCAATCCAAAGAAGCAATTTCTCAGCGATCCAAAGAGGTCCTCTGTTCAGAATTCCCGCATTTAACATTAGTGCATCAGTGAGAACGAGCACGAATTAAAACTTGTAGTAAACAAACTACGAGAATAGATAATAATCAAGCTTTATTTATGAACACTAACAGAATGGAATGAGTTCAACTGCAATCCAAAGAAGCCATTTCTCGGCGATCCAAAGAGGTCCTCTGGTCAGAATTCCCGCATTTAACATTAGTGCATCAGTGAGAACGAACACGAATTAAAACTTGTAGTAAACAAACTACGAGAAAAGATAATAAACAAGCTTTATTTATGAACACTAACAGAATGGAATGAGTTCAACTGCAATCCAAATAAGCCATTTCTCGGCGATCCAAAGAGGTCCTCTGGTCAAAATTCCCGCTTTTAACATTAGTGCATCAGTGAGAACAAACACGAACACGAATTAAAACTTGTAGTAAACAAACTACGACAAAAGATAATGAACCAGCTTTATTTATGAACACATACAGAATGAAATGAGTTCTGCAGCAATCCAAAGAAGCAATTTCTGGGCGATCCAAAGAGGTCATCTTGTCAGAATTTCTGCATTTAACTTTAGTGCATCAGTGAGAACGAACATGAACACGAATTAAAACTTGTAATAAACAAACTATGAGAAAAGCTAATATATTAGCAACACTCACAGATTGGAATGGGTTTGGCTGGAATCGAAAGAAGCCATTTCTTGGCAATCCAATGAGGTCCTCTGGTCAGAATTTCCGCACTTAACTTTAGCGCATCAGTGAGAACGAACACGAACACGAATTAAAACTTGTAGTAAACAAACTACGAGAAAAGATAATGAACCAGCTTTATTTATGAACACATACAGAATGGAATGAGTTCTGCAGCAATCCAAATAAGCAATTTCTGGGCGATCCAAAGAGGTCCTCTTGTCAGAATTTCTGCATTTAACTTTAGTGCATCAGTGAGAACGAACATGAACACGAATTAAAACTTGTAATAAACAAACTATGAGAAAAGCTAATATATTAGCAACACTCACAGATTGGAATGGGTTTGGCTGGAATCGAAAGAAGCCATTTTTTGGCAATCCAATGAGGTCCTCTGGTCAGAATTTCCGCATTTAACTTTAGCGCATCAGTGAGAACGAACACGAACACGAATTAAAACTTGTAGTAAACAAACTACGACAAAAGATAATGAACCAGCTTTATTTATGAACACATACAGAATGGAATGAGTTCTGCAGCAATCCAAAGAAGCAATTTCTCAGCGATCCAAAGAGGTCCTCTGTTCAGAATTCCCGCATTTAACATTAGTGCATCAGTGAGAACGAGCACGAATTAAAACTTGTAGTAAACAAACTACGAGAATAGATAATAATCAAGCTTTATTTATGAACACTAACAGAATGGAATGAGTTCAACTGCAATCCAAAGAAGCCATTTCTCGGCGATCCAAAGAGGTCCTCTGGTCAGAATTCCCGCATTTAACATTAGTGCATCAGTGAGAACGAACACGAATTAAAACTTGTAGTAAACAAACTACGAGAAAAGATAATAAACAAGCTTTATTTATGAACACTAACAGAATGGAATGAGTTCAACTGCAATCCAAATAAGCCATTTCTCGGCGATCCAAAGAGGTCCTCTGGTCAAAATTCCCGCTTTTAACATTAGTGCATCAGTGAGAACAAACACGAACACGAATTAAAACTTGTAGTAAACAAACTACGACAAAAGATAATGAACCAGCTTTATTTATGAACACATACAGAATGAAATGAGTTCTGCAGCAATCCAAAGAAGCAATTTCTGGGCGATCCAAAGAGGTCATCTTGTCAGAATTTCTGCATTTAACTTTAGTGCATCAGTGAGAACGAACATGAACACGAATTAAAACTTGTAATAAACAAACTATGAGAAAAGCTAATATATTAGCAACACTCACAGATTGGAATGGGTTTGTCTCGAATCGAAAGAAGCCATTTCTTGGCAATCCAAAGAGGTCCTCTGTTCAGAATTCCCGCATTTAACATTAGTGCATCAGTGAGAACGATCACGAATTAAAACTTGTAGTAAACAAACTACGAGAAAAGATAATGAACCAGCTTTATTTATGAACACTTACAGAATGGAATGAATTCAACTGCAATCCAAAGAAGCAATTTCTTGGCGATCCAAAGAGGTCCTCTGTTCAGAATTCCCGCATTTAACATTAGTGCATCAGTGAGAACGAACACGAACACGAATTAAAACTTGTAGTAAACAAACTACGAGAAAAGATAATAAACAAGCTTTATTTATGAACACTAACAGAATGGAATGAGTTCAACTGCAATCCAAAGAAGCCATTTCTCGGCGATCCAAAGAGGTCCTCTGGTCAGAATTCCCGCATTTAACATTAGTGCATCAGTGAGAACGAACACGAACACGAATTAAAACTTGTAGTAAACAAACTACGAGAAAAGATAATGAACCAGCTTTATTTATTAACACTTACAGAATGGAATGAATTCAACTGCAATCCAAAGAAGCAATTTCTCTGTGATCCAAAGAGGTCCTCCGGTCAGAATTCCCGCATTTAACATTAGTGCATCAGTGAAAACGAACACGAACACGAATTAAAACTTGTAGTAAACAAACTACGAGAAAAGATAATGAACCAGCTTTATTTATGAACACATACAGAATGGAATGAGTTCTGCAGCAATCCAAATAAGCAATTTCTGGGCGATCCAAAGAGGTCCTCTTGTCAGAATTTCTGCATTTAACTTTAGTGCATCAGTGAGAACGAACATGAACACGAATTAAAACTTGTAATAAACAAACTATGAGAAAAGCTAATATATTAGCAACACTCACAGATTGGAATGGGTTTGGCTGGAATCGAAAGAAGCCATTTCTTGGCAATCCAATGAGGTCCTCTGGTCAGAATTTCCGCATTTAACTTTAGCGCATCAGTGAGAACGAACACGAACACGAATTAAAACTTGTAGTAAACAAACTACGACAAAAGATAATGAACCAGCTTTATTTATGAACACATACAGAATGGAATGAGTTCTGCAGCAATCCAAAGAAGCAATTTCTCAGCGATCCAAAGAGGTCCTCTGTTCAGAATTCCCGCATTTAACATTAGTGCATCAGTGAGAACGAGCACGAATTAAAACTTGTAGTAAACAAACTACGAGAATAGATAATAATCAAGCTTTATTTATGAACACTAACAGAATGGAATGAGTTCAACTGCAATCCAAAGAAGCCATTTCTCGGCGATCCAAAGAGGTCCTCTGGTCAAAATTCCCGCATTTAACATTAGTGCATCAGTGAGAACGAACACGAACACGAATTAAAACTTGTAGTAAACAAACTACGAGAAAAGATAATGAACCAGCTTTATTTATGAACACATACAGAATGAAATGAATTCAACTGCAATCCAAAGAAGCAATTTCTCAGCGATCCAAAGAGGTCCTCTGTTCAGAATTCCCGCATTTAACATTAGTGCATCAGTGAGAACGAGCACGAATTAAAACTTGTAGTAAACAAACTACGAGAATAGATAATAATCAAGCTTTATTTATGAACACTAACAGAATGGAATGAGTTCAACTGCAATCCAAAGAAGCCATTTCTCGGCGATCCAAAGAGGTCCTCTGGTCAAAATTCCCGCATTTAACATTAGTGCATCAGTGAGAACGAACACGAATTAAAACTTGTAGTAAACAAACTACGAGAAAAGATAATAAACAAGCTTTATTTATGAACACTAACAGAATGGAATGAGTTCAACTGCAATCCAAATAAGCCATTTCTCGGCGATCCAAAGAGGTCCTCTGGTCAAAATTCCCGCTTTTAACATTAGTGCATCAGTGAGAACAAACACGAACACGAATTAAAACTTGTAGTAAACAAACTACGACAAAAGATAATGAACCAGCTTTATTTATGAACACATACAGAATGAAATGAGTTCTGCAGCAATCCAAAGAAGCAATTTCTGGGCGATCCAAAGAGGTCATCTTGTCAGAATTTCTGCATTTAACTTTAGTGCATCAGTGAGAACGAACATGAACACGAATTAAAACTTGTAATAAACAATATATGAGAAAAGCTAATATATTAGCAACACTCACAGATTGGAATGGGTTTGGCTGGAATCGAAAGAAGCCATTTCTTGGCAATCCAATGAGGTCCTCTGGTCAGAATTTCCGCATTTAACTTTAGCGCATCAGTGAGAACGAACACGAACACGAATTAAAACTTGTAGTAAACAAACTACGAGAAAAGATAATGAACCAGCTTTATTTATGAACACATACAGAATAGAATGAGTTCTGCAGCAATCCAAAGAAGCAATTTCTGGGCGATCCAAAGAGGTCCTCTGGTCAGAATTTCTGCATTTAACTTTAGTGCATCAGTGAGAACGAACATGAACACGAATTAAAACTTGTAATAAACAAACTATGAGAAAAGCATATATATTAGCAACACTCACAGATTGGAATGGGTTTGGCTCGAATCGAAAGAAGCCATTTCTTGGCAATCCAAAGAGGTCCTCTGTTCAGAATTCCCGCATTTAACATTAGTGCATCAGTGAGAACGAACACGAATTAAAACTTGTAGTAAACAAACTACGAGAAAAGATAATGAACCAGCTTTATTTATGAACACTTACAGAATGGAATGAATTCAACTGCAATCCAAAGAAGCAATTTCTTGGCGATCCAAAGAGGTCCTCTGTTCAGAATTCCCGCATTTAACATTAGCGCATCAGTGAGAACGAACACGAACACGAATTAAAACTTGTAGTAAACAAACTACGAGAAAAGGTAATGAACCAGCTTTATTTATGAACACTTACAGAATGGAATGGATTCAACTGCAATCCAAAGAAGCAATTTCTGGGCGATCCAAAGAGGTCCTCTGTTCAGAATTCCCGCATTTAACATTAGTGCATCAGTGAGAACGAACACGAATTAAAACTTGTAGTAAACAAACTAAGAGAAAAGATAATGAACCAGCTTTATTTATGAACACTTACAGAATGGAATGAATTCAACTGCAATCCAAAGAAGCAATTTCTTGGCGATCCTAAGAGGTCCTCTGTTCAGAATTCCCGCATTTAACATTAGTGCATCAGTGAGAACGAACACGAATTAAAACTTGTAGTAAACAAACTACGAGAAAAGATAATGAACCAGCTATATTTATGAACACATACAGAATAGAATGAGTTCTGCAGCAATCCAAAGAAGCAATTTCTGGGCGATCCAAAGAGGTCCTCTGGTCAGAATTTCTGCATTTAACTTTAGTGCATCAGTGAGAACGAACATGAACACGAATTAAAACTTGTAATAAACACACTATGAGAAAAGCATATATATTAGCAACACTCACAGATTGGAATGGGTTTGTCTCGAATCGAAAGAAGCCATTTCTTGGCAATCCAAAGAGGTCCTCTGTTCAGAATTCCCGCATTTAACATTAGTGCATCAGTGAGAACGATCACGAATTAAAACTTGTAGTAAACAAACTACGAGAAAAGATAATGAACCAGCTTTATTTATGAACACTTACAGAATGGAATGAATTCAACTGCAATCCAAAGAAGCAATTTCTTGGCGATCCAAAGAGGTCCTCTGTTCAGAATTCCCGCATTTAACATTAGTGCATCAGTGAGAACGAACACGAACACGAATTAAAACTTGTAGTAAACAAACTACGAGAAAAGATAATAAACAAGCTTTATTTATGAACACTAACAGAATGGAATGAGTTCAACTGCAATCCAAAGAAGCCATTTCTCGGCGATCCAAAGAGGTCCTCTGGTCAGAATTCCCGCATTTAACATTAGTGCATCAGTGAGAACGAGCACGAACACGAATTAAAACTTGTAGTAAACAAACTACGAGAAAAGATAATGAACCAGCTTTATTTATTAACACTTACAGAATGGAATGAATTTAACTGCAATCCAAAGAAGCAATTTCTCTGTGATCCAAAGA
Organism: Acanthosoma haemorrhoidale; assembly: GCA_930367205.1. Classification (NCBI taxonomy): domain Eukaryota; kingdom Metazoa; phylum Arthropoda; class Insecta; order Hemiptera; family Acanthosomatidae; genus Acanthosoma; species Acanthosoma haemorrhoidale. Next base: position 12,239,104 of record OV884009.1, read on the forward strand.
GGTCCTCCGGTCAGAATTCCCGCATTTAACATTAGTGCATCAGTGAAAACGAACACGAACACGAATTAAAACTTGTAGTAAACAAACTACGAGAAAAGATAATGAACCAGCTTTATTTATGAACACATACAGAATGGAATGAGTTCTGCAGCAATCCAAAGAAGCAATTTCTGGGCGATCCAAAGAGGTCCTCTTGTCAGAATTTCTGCATTTAACTTTAGTGCATCAGTGAGAACGAACATGAACACGAATTAAAACTTGTAATAAACAAACTATGAGAAAAGCTAATATATTAGCAACACTCACAGATTGGAATGGGTTTGGCTGGAATCGAAAGAAGCCATTTCTTGGCAATCCAATGAGGTCCTCTGGTCAGAATTTCCGCATTTAACTTTAGCACATCAGTGAGAACGAACACGAACACGAATTAAAACTTGTAGTAAACAAACTACGACAAAAGATAATGAACCAGCTTTATTTATGAACACATACAGAATAGAATGAGTTCTGCAGCAATCCAAAGAAGCAATTTCTGGGCGATCCAAAGAGGTCCTCTGTTCAGAATTCCCGCATTTAACATTAGTGCATCAGTGAGAACGAACACGAACACGAATTAAAACTTGTAGTAAACAAACTACGAGAAAAGATAATAAACAAGCTTTATTTATGAACACTAACAGAATGGAATGAGTTCAACTGCAATCCAAAGAAGCCATTTCTCGGCGATCCAAAGAGGTCCTCTGGTCAGAATTCCCGCATTTAACATTAGTGCATCAGTGAGAACGAGCACGAACACGAATTAAAACTTGTAGTAAACAAACTACGAGAAAAGATAATGAACCAGCTTTATTTATTAACACTTACAGAATGGAATGAATTCAACTGCAATCCAAAGAAGCAATTTCTCTGTGATCCAAAGAGGTCCTCCGGTCAGAATTCCCGCATTTAACATTAGTGCATCAGTGAAAACGAACACGAACACGAATTAAAACTTGTAGTAAACAAACTACGAGAAAAGATAATGAACCAGCTTTATTTATGAACACATACAGAATGGAATGAGTTCTGCAGCAATCCAAAGAAGCAATTTCTGGGCGATCCAAAGAGGTCCTCTTGTCAGAATTTCTGCATTTAACTTTAGTGCATCAGTGAGAACGAACATGAACACGAATTAAAACTTGTAATAAACAAACTATGAGAAAAGCTAATATATTAGCAACACTCACAGATTGGAATGGGTTTGGCTGGAATCGAAAGAAGCCATTTCTTGGCAATCCAATGAGGTCCTCTGGTCAGAATTTCCGCATTTAACTTTAGCGCATCAGTGAGAACGAACACGAACACGAATTAAAACTTGTAGTAAACAAACTACGACAAAAGATAATGAACCAGCTTTATTTATGAACACATACAGAATAGAATGAGTTCTGCAGCAATCCAAAGAAGCAATTTCTGGGCGATCCAAAGAGGTCCTCTGGTCAGAATTTCTGCATTTAACTTTAGTGCATCAGTGAGAACGAACATGAACACGAATTAAAACTTGTAATAAACAAACTATGAGAAAAGCATATATATTAGCAACACTCACAGATTGGAATGGGTTTGGCTCGAATCGAAAGAAGCCATTTCTTGGCAATCCAAAGAGGTCCTCTGTTCAGAATTCCCGCATTTAACATTAGTGCATCAGTGAGAACGAACACGAATTAAAACTTGTAGTAAACAAACTACGAGAAAAGATAATGAACCAGCTTTATTTATGAACACTTACAGAATGGAATGAATTCAACTGCAATCCAAAGAAGCAATTTCTTGGCGATCCAAAGAGGTCCTCTGTTCAGAATTCCCGCATTTAACATTAGTGCATCAGTGAGAACGAACACGAACACGAATTAAAACTTGTAGTAAACAAACTACGAGAAAAGATAATAAACAAGCTTTATTTATGAACACTAACAGAATGGAATGAGTTCAACTGCAATCCAAAGAAGCCATTTCTCGGCGATCCAAAGAGGTCCTCTGGTCAGAATTCCCGCATTTAACATTAGTGCATCAGTGAGAACGAGCACGAACACGAATTAAAACTTGTAGTAAACAAACTACGAGAAATGATAATGAACCAGCTTTATTTATTAACACTTACAGAATGGAATGAATTCAACTGCAATCCAAAGAAGCAATTTCTCTGTGATCCAAAGAGGTCCTCCGGTCAGAATTCCCGCATTTAACATTAGTGCATCAGTGAAAACGAACACGAACACGAATTAAAACTTGTAGTAAACAAACTACGAGAAAAGATAATGAACCAGCTTTATTTATGAACACATACAGAATGGAATGAGTTCTGCAGCAATCCAAAGAAGCAATTTCTGGGCGATCCAAAGAGGTCCTCTTGTCAGAATTCCCGCATTTAACATTAGTGCATCAGTGAGAACGAACACGAACACGAATTAAAACTTGTAGTAAACAAACTACGAGAAAAGATAATGAACCAGCTTTATTTATTAACACTTACAGAATGGAATGAATTCAACTGCAATCCAAAGAAGCAATTTCTCAGCGATCCAAAGAGGTCCTCCGGTCAGAATTTCCGCATTTAACTTTAGCGCATCAGTGAGAACGAACACGAACACGAATTAAAACTTGTAGTAAACAAACCACGAGTGTCGGGATATTGGTTGAACAATTGTTGGAGGTGAACAATTGTCGGAAAAGGTGAACAATTGTCGAAGGTCAACAATTGTCGGATTGCTGTAGTTAATAACATGGACCATGTTCCATGTAGGCGTTAATATCTGACTCCATTTATTGATAGGGATGTGTCCCGACAAGACACTGTGTTCAGGATGAGGTTCAGAGGTTCATAAAGAATAAGACCAGTTTTCAGAGTTCGGGCGAGAGATCGGCAGCGTAATAAGTACAAGGCGTCAGGGGTCTGCTAGTCGATAAAGTCAGTCGATCTTAGTGAGTTTTATCGCATCCTCGCAGGCGGTGGCAACGGTCCCATGAAGTCCAAGTGGATGTATTGTGTCTTCCTGCGTTGGCGAATTGTTGTTGAGGAGTCATCGGATGTCTTGCTTCGTGAAGTGGTAGAGATTAGGTTTACTCGGATTTTCGAAAATACCGGTCGGCTATTAAATTTGACGGTAGCTTACGGGGAAAATTAACCGTGACGTTGATTTGAATTTCGTTCGGTGTGCTAGAATGGGGTCTTCTTCGTGAACTCTGGTGGTATGCACGTCCGAGAGTTGGCGTGTACGGTTGTACAGCATGCTTCGTCGGACGGAGCTGGTGAGTTGGCCATCGTAAGAAAAGGTTTCTTCTGAGATCACGGTGGTTTCTCGCGGCGGGTTCACCAGTTGTCAATTTTCTCGTTCACATCAAGTTCACCAATTGTCGCGGTGTCTTGATCATGTTGAGCTTCTCATTTACGTCGAAGGTTACCAGATGTCGGGTAAGCTTCTTGTGCACGTCGTGGGTCACCAGATGTCGGGATATTGGTTGAACAATTGTCGGAGGTGAACAATTGTCGGAAAAGGTGAACAATTGTCGGAGGTCAACAATTGTCGGATTGCTGTAGTTAATAAAATGGACCATGTTCCATGTAGGCGTTAATATCTGACTCCATTTATTGATAGGGATGTGTCCCGACAAGACACTGTGTTCAGGATGAGGTTCAGAGGTTCATAAAGAATAAGACCAGTTTTCAGAGTTCGGGCGAGAGATCGGCAGCGTAATAAGTACAAGTCGTCAGGGGTCTGCTATAGGCTGTGAGGCAAAGTGCCGTCGTATAGGTGTAGCATAGCAAGAGTCGATTAGCGGAAGGCTGAGGGGGGCTTACTCCCAGGGCCCCGAGGCCCTGGCATATCGCGAGGTAATCGGCTGTGGAGACTAGTAAACAGAGTGAGCCCACCAGGGCCAGGTGGCCCTGGGGTAAGTGATAAGTCGTGCGGCTATGAAGCTAAGAGACAGAGTGGGCATGAAGAGTGAAATTTACTGATATAAATATGATAACCCCCTCCCTCGTGGAAGGCTGGGTCTGTCTGCCCAGAGTAAGTTTTACGATACACAGGTAGTCACTTCCTTTTAGTTTTATGACCGTTGGGGTACAAGGGTGTGTTTTATATGGCTGCTAGGGCCTCACCCCCTTGGGTTATTTGACCACCTATAGCAAGGTTATTATCCCATGGGTCCAAAAGGGTTCCTAGCATGCTTTTATGACCAAGGGAAGTGACTCAAGGTCTATTATGATAGGGGTAAGTGTCCTTGCTTTCGGGTTTTATGGCAGTCAGGTGGCTAATTCGCGTAGGTTTATTGCCGCACCCTTTGAGTTACTTGTCTACGACTTCCGACCTCTCTATGATTTATTACCGTCTGTCGGTGTCCGTATGTCTGCCTGTTCCTACTACGTGCCGCGACCCTGATTTATTCCAAAGAAACTTACAAGATTTACATTATATTATAATACATTATGAACCAGAGTGTAGGGTAATTTACATATATAGTTAGCGGTTGCTACAACAAGAAAAGATAATGAACCAGCTTTATTTATGAACACATACAGAATGGAATGAGTTCTGCAGCAATCCAAAGAAGCAATTTCTGGGCGATCCAAAGAGGTCCTCTTGTCAGAATTTCTGCATTTAACTTTAGTGCATCAGTGAGAACGAACATGAACACGAATTAAAACTTGTAATAAACAAACTATGAGAAAAGCATATATATTAGCAACACTCACAGATTGGAATGGGTTTGACTGCAATCGAATGAAGCCATTTTTTGGCAATTAAAGAGGTCCTCTGTTCAGAATTGCCGCATTTAACATTTTTCATCAGTGAGAATGAACACGAACACGAATTTCAATTAATTTTTATTTCATACCTAACTTTATATAAGATGAATAAAAAAAAATTATGTCCATAACTAAACGTTTAAGCTTACTAAATAACCACATAGGAATAAATATTTTAAAAATGTGGCTTAGGAACCGAATGCGTAAAAGATATGAAACTAATTTAACATAAATCATGGCTCCAATCATAAGAATGGCTATTAAAAATATGTGTTTTTGAGATGGCGCCCCTTATAACGTTTTATGTTGTGTTCCAGCTACGCAATAAATAAATACTCACTAAAATAAAAGCACATATTAATTAATTAATAATTAAAGGGAAAAATATAGAACCCAACTTGTCACAAATGGGAGCCATCAAGTTATGGGTCAGGGAAATGTAAATGGCTTATCAGCTGACTATGAGTATCTACATCAACAAGAATATACTATTTTTAGAATGCTAAACTCTACGACACTGCCATCAGTCCGCAGGCTCTACACGAAGTAGAATGAATGCCTTGCTATGGATAGGAAAGGTATGCTTGAGAGGCTCGAAGTCAAAGAAAGAATGATCCGCAGAAAAAGCTTGGGACTGGTTAGAAATAATGGTTAATGGTGAATACAGAAGAAGAGGCAGAAGAACCAGAAACTTTACATCCATATAGAACAAAAAAAATGGACGTGATGAGGAAAAGGTGGATTTAATTTTGTGGTCACTTGGTGCGAATGAACAGGAACTTCAAGTACGTCCTAGAGCAGAAAGCTAAAGGGAGCCTGGTTCTTAGAGGTGGAAAAGGCCTTAGGAATCACATGTGACGATATTCAAGAGCGAGACCACCTTAAGCTCAAGATTAAAGCAAACGGTAGTTTCGAGGAAAAGCCTTACCTGAAAGCCGGCAAGGCGTAGACTAAGGAAACAAGATGGAGAACGAATGTGTTTGTACTGGGAAAACGGTGACAATCGAAAAAGAAGCTAGTTGAAATAGTCTTATCTACGGTGGACCGAGAAAAATAAAAGTGAACAAAAATGAATCAATTATTAAACCGAATGAGTACTGAGACATGCTAACGTACATACAAGCCAAATACAACTGACTTACTAACAACTATCAGATGAGGGATTAATTCACCACTTATAAACTTAAATAATGTATGAAATTTACTTTGAATAACCCACTAAATATAATAAGATCAAGTATAATGATTCGGCATATTACGCTTAGCTGGAATGGCATGGCTTTAATCGAAAGAACCAATCTTTTCGATAAACCATTGGCATTCACATTACAATATGTAGCAACCTCGACAACCTTGGTTATCAAAACCGTGTGGACTTGTGGTTATTACTCAAACCACACTTCCCGCTTTTAATACATAGGACTCGTCAAAAGGAGAAATAGCTTCATTATCAACTTACTTTGATTTCATGCGAAAAGAAAAAAATAAATCAAACGCACACGTCGCTCAACAAGTATACATACGTGAATGATAAACTTAACGAGCATAATAATTATAATCTTATACTTTACATATATTTAATCACTAAATACCTTTAAGCTCATGAGTTCAATAATGTAAGATATATTAGGATCGTTATGAAGGGTTTTGTTGCTGAGGGGCATTTACTATTGATTAACAAAATGAAAATCATATTTTGCTCATATCCAACTCACCAAAAACAAACTAACATGATAACCCTTTATTATGAATAAATTCTTCATTAAAGTACACATACATTTTAATTTAGGAATAAATTTCAATATAAAACCTAGATGATGATAATCCAAAAAAAGTTTTGTCCTGACTCCTTATGTTCGGGTAATGTATATGTAGTTGTGTTTACATCATTAATAAATTTGTGTCTGCTGCTATTAAAATACTCATTTACAATTTGTTAGTAAAGCCTATACTAGCGTAGGCAGTGTCTGTTTCTAGCTTAGTTTGACCAATATCAGCAGACTTCAAATAATCCAAAAATATTTTAAGAATTGTATTTGGCAAACCACGGTACACTACAATAGCTAATATATGTCCTTTTGAACGATGCCAAAGTTGATAATGTTTGAAAAATGTGCACAGTAGTCTTCTAAAACTTAATTTATAATTGTTTGTTGCGATATTTCGGACTGACATCAATGAGAAATAAATGAAAACAATCATTAAAATATTTCCTGGGTAGAAAATATGTCAAATTATATGATTCAGGCAAGGGAAAAATATAATAAACTAGCGGCGCACAGCCAGCACATTACTTGGGAACAACTTTATTACACACTGTTATATAAACTCCTGCCTTACCATGGGTGCCTACATCAACCAAAGAGATACAATATTTCAACACCCCTTCTCAATTTTGATTTTTTTTTTTTTTTTTTTTTTTTTAAGAAAAAAGAATTTAAAAAAAATATACAAAAAACAAAATTGCCACAAAAGCATAATCTAAAAAAAAACAGTTAAGTACATAAGTTCATTACAAAATTGACAATTTCTCTCTTAAAAATTCAAACCTTTGAGCCACTAAACCTTTTGTTAAAATATCTGCTATGTTATTTTCTGACTGTACATATTCAATTTTAATTTTATTATTTGCAATTAAATCCTTTATAAAATTTACTTTTATGTCAATATGCTTTGATCTTTTTGAATTTTCATAATTACTTAACATAAATATGGCACTTTTGTTATCCACCTTTATTGATAATTAATTGATAATTCCTTTATTGTGCAATATTTACAATCTGCCTTTATAAGGCAATAAGTAATTAAGATATATGCTCTCATTCATACAATATTTACAGTTCATCATTCACTCGCTCATTCATACAATATTTACAGACAGCCCAGAGACCCCCCAAATCCACCGCAAAGAGAAAGCGGAGTCTTGGGAAGTCCCCCACGCTCCTCCGTCAGCCGCGTCACCGGATACTAGCCAGTGGATGCTGACCAAGAGCGCGAGAGCCACAGACGCTCAGGACATGATTGGAGAGACTGGCCATTGCCAGGACTCCCACTGTCACGCGTTTATAGCAGGTCACGAGGCCACTGCCGTTTCAGTCTCCGAGGAGGATTATAGGGATGAGTGGCGCAGTGCATTGACTGTGCTACAGGATTAGGGTGGTTGGAAAGGCTACTGTGGAATTTCGTATACTTGGAAGGGATGAGTTCTAGAATGTAGGGTATATTAAGGTCGTTATGAAGGGTTTTGTTGCTGACATAATAAGGGGCATTTACTATTGTTCTCAGGACTTTTGATTGAAAGGATTGGATACGCTTGATGTTAGACTTTTTTGCTGTCCCCCATAGCTCTATTCCGTATGTCCAGATTGGTTTAAGTATAACTTTGTAGATTAGTAGTTTATTTTGTATTGAGAGATGGGATGTCCTTTGAAGTAGTCTGTACAGTTGTCCAAAGCGTCTGTTTAGTTCTTGTCTTTTTAGTCTCGTATGTGGGTTCCAGGTCAGTCGTTTGTCAAGATGGAAGCCTAAGTACCGTACTGTCTCGGATACAGGGAGAGGAATAGAATTAAAATAAACTAGTGGACCAGACTTGCGACAAAGGGTGAAGGTAATGTGGGAGCATTTTGCTTCATTAACTTTGATCCGCCATTGATTGCACCAATACTCGATCTCGTCAAGGTGTTTTTGAAGGTTATGGGATGCTATGTCGGGGTCTGGATGGGATGACAAGACTGCAGTGTCATCTGCAAATGTGGCCAAGAAGGTATTGGGAGTAGAGGGGACATCAGCGGTGTATAGGTTATAGAGGATGGGGCCCAGGACACTGCCCTGTGGAACTCCTGCACTTATGGGATAGTAGTTAGAGTATTCTAAACCACAGCGGACTTGGAAGAAGCGGTTTGAAAGGTAGGACTGTAGGATTAGGAAAAGGGTCTGTGGTAAATATCTTTTGAGCTTGTAGAGCAAACCTGCGTGCCAAACCCTGTCAAAAGCTTGAGCTATATCGAGAAAGGCAGCAGTGCAATACTGTTTGGTTTCAAGGGCTGAGGAGATGTGATCAACAACGCGAAGGCCTTGTTGAGCAGTGGAATGTCGTTGGCGGAAGCCAAACTGGTGTGTGGGAAAAAGGTTTTTGGATTCAACAATGGGAAGTAGACGTTTTAGTAGGAGTTTCTCAAATATTTTTGAGAGGATAGGGAGTAGGCTAATTGGACGATAAGATGAGGCGTCATTGGGTGGTTTACCGGGTTTGGCGAATAGGACAATAATGGAGTGTTTCCAGAGGAGAGGAAAGTGCGTCGTTCGGATTATGCAATTATATATGTAGGTTAGGAAGATTATGGCTTTAGGAGGAAGTTGTTTGAGAATTTGAGGAGTAAGGAGATCATATCCAGGGGATTTTCGGTAAGGTAAGTTTTTCAGAAGGTATTTAACCTCAGAGGGGTTAACGGCTTTTGGTGGAAGAGAGAGAGGAATAGGTGAAGTGAGGAAATCTTCCACAGTTGTGCTGTGAGTATGGCTTTGATGAGAAAGGTGAGGTGTGAAAGTATGGGTAAGATGCAGAGCAAATTCCTCCGACCTATCCCCATCCGAAGCCGCCCAGGACCCATCATCACGACGGAGTGGGTGTGAAACAGTTTGATACTTTAGGATTTTTTTGGTTACGTTCCACAAGGAGTTATCCCTGGTGGACAGAGAGGAGAGGTAGGAATTGAAAGAATCGGAACGGAAGGATGCCAATCGCCGCTTTACCAATCGGCAGTACTGATTGTACGTGCGACGATCAATAGGATGCCGGGATCTTTGCCACACTGTTCTGGAGCGGCGTTTGGATTGGATTAGATCTTTGAGATGCTGAGGTAAACGATTATGATTGTGGATTTTTGTGTGACGATGGGGTGACGATGCCTCCCAAGCCGACCTCTGGACCAGAGTAGTGAAAGAATGCACTGCATCGTCTAGGTCTTGGGATGTTTTCAGGGATAATTTGAGGTTTACGGACTCTGTAAGAAGCTGACGGAAGTGGTCCCAGTCAACTGGGCCCCTAATAAATGAAGGAGGAGGCAGTTTGTGAATCGGTCTTAAGGAAATGGTTAATAATAAAGGGCTATGATCGGAGGAAAGGTCATCGAGGCGCTTGAGTGAATAGTTTAGTGTTCCTAAACTATTGTAAAAAAAGAAGTCAAGGAGATCAGGATTTCGGTTGGGATCTGATGGCCAATAGGTGGCTGTGTCAGGAGTGATAGTGGAGCAATGTTTCCGTGTGAGTGCAGACAGCAAAGCACGTCCTCGTGTATTTGTGGATCTTGACCCCCAGTGTTGGTGCTTCGCATTAAAGTCCCCACCCACAAGGAAACGATGTCCGATGGAGTCTAGAAAGGAGATGAATTGGGAGTCGGAAATGGATTTATTGGGAGGGCAGTACGTTGATGCAAGTGTAAGAGGAAAAGTGAAGGTGGTGATTGACACTGCAGTGGATTGAAGGAAATCATGTGATACCAAAGGAACTATGTGGTGGGATATGGAGTTATGGACAATGACAGCGGTACCTGCATGAGCTGTTCCATCTGGGTGATCAGTACGATAAGTCTGGTACTGCCGAACGGTAAATGGTCGTTTGCTCGTAAGTCTTGTTTCAGTAATAAGAGCTACGTCGATCTTCTTGTCATGGAGTAGTGCTGTCAGTTCGTTAGTGTGGGTGCGAACACCATTCGCATTCCAAAGGAGAATGGATAAGGAGTCAGAAGGATCCACTTATGGATTTTGTTTAACGGGGATAAGGTAGGAGACAAGATTTGTAAGAAGGGAAATGAGAGGGGTAATTAGGGTTCTGAATTCTGTAAGGAATGATGTTAATAGGCTAGTGAGATCTGAAGAGCTTGGTGGTGAAGGAATATGCGAGATGTGTGGTTGAGGATGGGATTGGGTTTGCTGGTTGGCGGGATGAGCGGAATGCTGGGGAAGAGATACTTGCGGACGAGAAGTGGGCAGTGCCTGTGACTGCTCTCTGTTCCGAACGGCATCAGCAAAAGAGACAGAAGGCCTCAAATTTCTGGTGGGGGCGCTTCTTGAGCTACCTCTTACTGGCTTCTCTTCTTCCGGCCGGCGACGTTGCTCGCTCCTGGACTTGAGGATTCTATAGGCCTCACAGCCCTTGTAGTTGGCCGGATGGTCTTGCTGGCAGAGCACGCATACAGCAGGCGATTTTAGGGGCTTTTTGCACAATTCGCTTTTGTGCTGCCCACTACACTTTACACACCTAGGAGGGTGGTGGCAATACGATTTTGTGTGCCCATATGCTTGGCAATTATGGCATTGGACGATGTCTCTATTGGGGTAAGGTTTTTCGACCTGTATTCTTGTGTAATACAGGGTTGTTAATTCATAAATTTTCTCCACGCCAGGTGTCCGCTCGAGATCTACAAAAAATAACGGTAATGCCGTTTTGGTGGATTCGTTTTGTTGTCTGTCCTCACGTAAAACGTTGGTTATTTGCCGAACTTTGAACCCCAGAGCTGATAGTTCGTCTTCAATTTCATCAGCTGGTGTGGTCGGGTGCAGATTTCTTATCACTACTCGAAGCGATCGTTCTTGTTTCAACTGGTATGTATGGAAGTCTGCATTGGTTTCTTCCAAATACTTAATGATCGCTCGATAAGTATCCGGAGTGTCTGGGGAAATTTTTGTATCCCGAGAGCGATTGAGGCACGTATATTTTCCGGTACCTACAACTTTGCTCATTTGTGAGCACAATAGTTTGAAATTGCTAATATTCCTTACGAATATAGCAGGCGGCTTGGGCTGTGTTGGTGTTTGAATAACTTCCATGTCGTCAGGTTGACTATTTCTCAGTACCTCGAAGCTATTCGGTGTGAAGAATGGAGATTCTGCTACAGTTTCTTCTTTTGAAGTGCTGGCAAGTGGTGGTAGATCTTCCATAGAGCTGGCAGCAGATGAGTTTGTAGGGATGTTCCTATTTGAGCGTCTGGGTTTTCGCTTTACTGGCGACGTTGGTGGAGTTGGGCCTAAGGACCTCGATCTTTTCTTTTTATTTTGTGATATTATCTGCTGATAAAATCTCATTTTTCCACCTTTATTAAGGGCACTTTATCACTAGCACTCACTGACACACTTCTTGCTAAGTTGTGGAGATGTATGACCTCTGCCGCTGTCTGTGCTGCTGCTACATACTCCGCCTCGGCTGTAGAGAGTGCGACGCTCTGCTGCTTTACAGACTTCCATGAAATAAGATTCCCACCGAAGTAGACAGCAGTGCCACTGGTGCTTTTTCGGTCTCGACGATCGCCTGCCCAGTCCGCATCAGAGTATGCTATGATGTCCAATGATGGATTCTTCTTAAATACAAGTTTAAAGTCTTTAGTTTGGTTTAAATATCTCAATATACGTTTGGCTGATTTCCATAAACTGGGATTTGGTCTATCTAAAAATCGACTCAAATATGAGGTAGCAAACATAATGTCTGGTCTACTTATCATACAAAGGTACATTAAACCTCCAATCAATTGACGGTAGGGAACATGTATCACTTTTCCGTCTCCTTGTGGTAAACCGTCACTAGCTAAAGGAGTGGAAACACCTTTGCAGTCAGACATATTGAATCTGTCTAGCAATGCACTAATCATGGTTTTTTGTGAAATCTTGATTTCTTCTTTGTTCCTTGAAATGTCGGCACCAAGGTAACAGTTAATTTCTCCTAAATCCTTAGCATTAAATTCACCTTTCAACAATGAAGTAAAATTACTTAGCTCTTCTTTCTTTCCAACAAGTAGTATATCGTCTACAAACAGTACTAGCCATAGATTTCTTCCAGAATAGAGACAAACATCACAACTTGATCTAATAAGTCCATTTTTTGTTACAAATTCGTGAAATTTCCGGTTCCAGCTTCTTGGTGCTTCTTTAAGTCCATATAATGCTTTCCTTAGTTTTAACACTGGGCTTTCACTATCTACCCCTTCTGGAGTCTTGATGTATATATCTTGTTCTAGCTCACCGTTTAAAAATGCAGTTGGAATATCCAGCTGTCTAGTCAAATAATTTTTGTTTAATGCAAAAGACAACATCATTCGTACGGTAGACATTTTTGCAACAGGGGAATATACATCGTAAGTACATTCTTCTTGAAAGCCACGAGCCACTAATCTGGCTTTTTTAAGACCATTCTGTTAAGTCGTGAAGACCCATTTAGTATCGATGGGCTTAACACCCTCAGGAAGTTTAGCTGGCTCCCAAGTTTCAAACTTTTCAAGTGCTTCTAGTTCGGTTTCAATAGCTTTATTCCAGCCTTCACCAGATTTTACAGCTTCAGAATATGAAGATGGATCACCAGCTAATAAACAATATGCACTATACAATTCATAATCATCAAACCTTTTTGGAAGTCGCGTCTCTCTTCTTATCTTCTCTCGAGCTTCTTTCTCTTCATCATCTTCAAATTCATGAAACGACTCCTCATCACTGTTTTCATCTTGCATTGCCTGTTCTTTTTCTTCAGGTTCACTATTCTCTTCCGTAATGACTCTTATTGGTGTTTTGTCGGTTGTTTTCCAATCACTGTATTTTATATTATTTTCATCGAATGTGACGTCTCTGGATATCTGTATGGTATTAGCTTCAGGGTCCCAAAGGCGATAGCCATTTGAGGCGTAGCCTATAAAAATAGTTGGTTTAGCACGAGGTTCTAATTTCCTTTTCTTAGGCAACTGTAAAGCCCAGGCTTTGGCTCCAAAAACTCTTAATTTTTCTAAGTCCAGCTTTCCGTGATAAATATTGGCGGGTATTCCTCCTTTCAAAGCCGCTGTTGGGGACCGATTAAGCTGAAAGGCAGCTGTTCTAATTGCCTCGCCCCAAAGAATCTTGGGCAACCCTGTATCGATGAACATAGTTCTCACTTTGTTAAGCAACGTTCCATTCATTCTCTCAGTTCTGCCATTCATTTGAGGAGAATATGGAGCTGTGTATTCGATACGTATTCCTTTATCTTGACAAAACTTCTGAATGATTTTATTAGAGAACTCACCTCCGTTATCACAACGTATACGGCAAACAGGCCCGAACTTGGTTTCTGATTCCTTGATATAATTTATTAAATTGTAGGTAGCTTCATCCTTGCTTTTTAGTAAATACACCACACAAAAGTGAGAAAAGTCATCAAGAACAACTTGGAAATATTTTTCTCCATTGATTGAATGAGGAGTCACTGGTCCACTTATATTGGTGTGGATGAATTCCCCAATCCGACTTGATTTTGGTTCAACGGAAGGATTAAAAGGAAGCCTAACAGCCTTGCCCTGTCTACATGAATCACAAACGTCTTTAGAATAAGGCAATCCCATTTCTTGGAGTCCTTTTCGCCCCAAATGCCCCAATCTTCTGTGCCATAAATTCAAATCGTTCGTGATGTTACACTTTTCAACATTAATAAACAGGTTTAGTATATAAAGCTTTCCACATAATTGGCCCTCTATAATGTTATTGTTATTATGAACAATCATTGTCTTATCATTTCTGAAAATTACCTCCTTTCCAGATTCCACTATTTTCTTCACTGATAATAAATTTAATGTCAGATTTGGTACAACAAACGCCTCCAGTCGAATTTTTACTTGATTATTTGTAACGTGTAAAATACCTTTTTCCTTGGCTAAAAGTGATTCTCCGTTGGCCACATTTATTCTGATGGGTGGTTTCAATTCCACTATACCCGACATATATTGTCTCATCTCTGCGCGAACAAGGTGATCAGTGCATCCGGAGTCCAAAACAAATCGCACTTGTAGGTCACTTAAATTTCTACCCGAAAACACAGCATTTTTTACACTATTTTCAACGGCAACGAAAACAATTTCTTTTTCCTCGGTTTCACAACAATAACCTCTCCTTGGTTGGTTGTTGTTATCGAAAGGCCGATGTCGATTGTTGTTATCGTTCGATGATCGATTTTCCCGATTACCAACTTTATTGTAATTAGCATTATTTTGTTTAGAACTGCTTTTGAATTTGAGTTTTGGACATTTCGCCACTAAGTGTCTGGTGTCACCGCATTCGAAACATTTCCTGACGGAATGTACACTTTTAGGGCGTGATATGAATGATGCTTCGTTGATAACGGTGCCTTGCATATTCATTTTGAGTTCTGCATCTAAAAGCCTTGATTTTACAAAGTCCACAGTGAGCTCCGTATCCATTGCTTCTAACACTGTCACAATATGTTCATATTAATCGGGAAGAGTTAATAATAAGTGACAGACCTGATCGTCTTCTGCCATCTTGGATCCCATAGATTCAAGATCTCTGACTAGAGCATCAAATTTATTAAAATGGTCTTGCAGACTCTTAGTGCACTTTAATGTTAACAATTTCTTCCGAACTAAGAGTTTAGATATCGTACTCTTCCGTTCAAACACATTACTAAGCGATTTCATCATTCCCTTGGCTGATTCCGCGCCTCGAATGTAGTCTATATGACGATCAGTAACACAATTAATAATTACATTCATTGCCTTTTTATCCATAGACTTCTTCTCGTTGGTGTCCGGCTTCCAATCATCTTCAATCGTTTCTTTGAACCCTTTCTCATCCAGTAAGGTGGTGACACGGAACTTCCAGTTTTTAAAATTTGTATCTGTTAGTTGGGGAAAGATCGTTACGTTGTTGTTGGCGGCCATAGTTCTCGAACGGATACGTCGGATTTATCAGTCTCAATCACACGATTCACGACCCCGGTACTTTCCACGATTATAACACGGCACTACGTACTTCTGGGCCCATAACCTGTCAAATTATATGATTCAGGCAAGGGAAAAATATAATAAACTAGCGGCGCACAGCCAGCACATTACTTGGGAACAACTTTATTACACACTGTTATATAAACTCCTGCCTTACCATGGGTGCCTACATCAACCAAAGAGATACAATATTTCAACAAAATCTTCATGTTAATTAAAATAACTTTTCTTCATTGATCAGTAAATTTCTGGGAAATAGTTTTTTTATTATTTAGAACGACACATCTGTTGCCTGAGGATGGCCTGATGTCACAACAAACAATTGATAACTATAAGAAGTTTTTTAGAATAGCAATCGACGTTATAGTAGAGTATTCTGTCCACATTTTTCAAACATTATCAACTTTTGTATCGCTCAAAATAACATATATTAACCATTGTAGTGTACCATGGTTCGTCACATATAATTCTTAAAACATTTTTGTATTATTTGAAGTCTGCTGGGCATGATTAAACTTGGCTTTACTAACAGATTGTAAATGATTAATTTAGTCTGGGTAATAGGCTTAACATTTCTATTGATAGACACAGCCACTTTTCCTGTAGTGCGTGTGAGGTTCATATAAGTGAGTCTGTGGTCTGCATATAGCCCGAAGTACAAGAGACAGTAATACTCTAACGCTTAACTCTTTAATAATTGTTCATAGTCGCGTTATGTCTTTACATATCCTCGCAGTAAATAAATGCAGGCAACTAGTTATAGAAGAAAAAATCCAATGCGTGTTAGTCCAGATGGCTGGCATTGTATTTTGGCAATTTGTACAAAATAGTAACATTTTAATTATTACCGTTAGTTAGTAGCATTAGTTCTTCAAATGGTATGCGAGTGAAGACTTAATGTCCAAGGTTCTTTTAATGGGTTAGCAGCTGAAACATGGCTGTATGGGCTCCCGTCACCACACGTGCGAGATAAACTCACCCTTTAAGTAATTGGTCTAGAATTCTTTAAGTAATTTCTGTAGCCTCTGCTGAAATGATAATCGAATGCTCCCTTCCGCAACTATTGCCTCAAACCTAATCTCTTCGTAATGGCTTACGTAACCTCGCATGTCAGCTCTGATGTCAGCCATGCAAGGTCTGGAAATTTTACGCAAAACACCATCAAGCTCCTAAGCACCAGTTGATCCAATTCCAGATTCAATGAAGTTTGTTTTATTTGATATTAGCAATAAATGAAAAATATAGCCAGATACTTCAAACATGTCGTTAATTTAATATTATTCGATAAAAAAAATATTGTAATTTTGAGTAGAAAGAAAGATAGAAAGAAATTTTTTTAGATAAATTAAGAATTTATATTTGTAGTTTGTATATCATTGGCAAAGCAGCCTACAGTGTATATATTAGAATAACTATGTAAAAATGCCTTCAAAATATCTCATATACTTTCAATTTCATGAACATAATGCTTCACCCAATTGAAGAAATCGAATCAAGTGTGCTGTATCACAGAATTAAGGGTTTTAATGATATTATTAATTGATTGATTTCCTAAGTATTATTGAATGGATTTATTTGAATAGACATTGAGAGACAGCGTGCCCCATTGACTAATGCCGTACACAGAAATTGGTCACCATATTCTCAGCTGTTTCATATACACATTAATGATAAATTGTCCCCTGATTTTATGTTTTGTTTTTTTCGATATTTATAGTCCACAAAACCAAAAACATGTTTTTTTTAATCAGCATGTCAAGATCCTTAATTGGACACCTTTCTTAATAGGATTAAAATATACCTTTTAATAACTAGTTAATTAATTAATAATGACACGTTAAATTTTAGCATGGGATTGACTTTATTTTTAGAACCATTAAATGTGGCATTAAATGAAACTAACATGCAAAATATCTTTTGTAAATCAAAAAATGAGTTAAAATTGCGAACGCGGTTTGTGCAATTATATTACAAAATAAAATAGTCAAAAATTGCATATTATTAATCAAGGCGACTTGATCTTTAACTTGATACCCTACCCAATTTGAAAGCATTTAATTAATCATGATATGTTTTAATTTTTCATGGGTCTATTATAATTATAGTTATAATAAAAAATATAATATAAAATCAAAATATATATATTATTAATCAGAGTGACGATATCTTTATTTGATGCTCTACGAAATAGTGTAGGGAAATATTCATTTTTTATTACCAAGTAATTAATCGCATAATTATTTGTTTACCTTTAATTGTATTTTATATTTGGGTGTTGAACATATTTTTTATCTCGAGGGTTAATCAAATGGAATCTGGCCACAAAACTTCATGGTTATACCAACAGGGGACAGACAGACACATAATTTACAGGCGAAAACCTAACGGTCTCTGAATGAGAAATCTTCATTATGCTACTGGTATTATTAGTTCTAATCATTGATAATTAAGATCCTAAGAAACACTCACCGGCAATAGAGGAATGTTAGGGAACCTTCCCCAATATCTAACGATCCTAGTTCTCAGTCTCCATCTTTCTAGTAACTTGCTCTTTGGCTCTTAAGTATTACTAAGATTTAAAAAAACAAAACAAGGAAGCCCTAAAAAGTGGTGGATGGGAAGTCCTTAGGGACCTGATGATGTCCTGGTGGGTACAAAGATAGGCTAATTACTCCCTAAAGGCCAACAGCTCACACCTGATACAGATGTATGTCCCTATCTCCTTTCACTGCGGTAAGGGTGGCTATATTAACGTGAGAGGGTGCAAATCACCCTCTTGTAGTAAGCGCACTAATTAACGTTAACGTCTAATGACGGCCTATTATAAAAAATTTATATTGTCGTAAATAAACTAAGAGCTAGATATTTTGTAGCAGTACTCTTTTTCTGTTCTGTTCTCTTCTTGAGTCAAGGAGAGGGGGTACTTTAACGGGATCTATAAAAAATAAATAAGTGGAACTCCCATGGAAAATATCATTTCTCTCTGTGAAACAGGGTTCACGAAATAAGTGTGCAGACGATTTTTAATTGAAACTTATTTATTTATGTCCGAAGCACATTTTACATATTTTGAATAAAACGCTGAGATTTTTTTTTTAGTTTAATACTTCACTCTATTCTACATGATAAATCTCGTTTCTCTGTCATCATTGTCCCCCTTCCTACAGAGCTGCGGCATCCGCCTCTTCAATTCTTGTAAGCTCCTCTACTCTCTGTCATCATTGCACCCCTTCCTACAGAGCTGCGGCATCCGGCTCTTCGATTCTTCTAAGCTCCTCTACTCTCTGTCATCATTGCACCCCTTCCTACAGAGCTGCGGCATCCGACTCTTCAATTCTTCTTAGCTCCTCTACTCTCTGTCATCATTGCACCCCTTCCTACAGAGCTGCGGCATCCGACTCTTCAATTCTTCTTAGCTCCTCTACTCTCTGCCATCATTGCACCCCTTCATAACTCTTCAATTCTTCTAAGCTCCTCTACTCTCTTTCATCATTGCACCCCTTCCTACAGAGCTGCGGCATCCGACTCTTCAATTCTTCTTAGCTCCTCTACTCTCTGCCATCATTGCACCCCTTCATACAGAGCTGAAGCATCCGACTCTTCAATTCTTCTAAGCTCCTCTACTCTCTTTCATCATTGCACCCCTTCCTACAGAGCTGCGGCATTTGACTCTTCAATTCTTCTTAGCTCCACTACTCTCTGGAATTATCTCCCTTCTAAATCTGCCATGCTTTACTCTTACAGTCCTTCAAGATCTCCTCACAAACCAGGTGGACGATTTCTAGATAAGGAATTATTTAGTTATTTCTGTTATTAGGCTTTTTATTTTCCTTTTTTTATTACTTTTTTTTTAATTGAAACTTCTTTATTGTACTAAAATTGCAAACTGCCTTATTGGGCAATAAGTAATTGTGATAAATGTTCTAATGAGCGTGTGGTTCTCCGTCAGCCGCGTCACCGGATATGAGCCACTGGAGACTGACGAAGAGCACGAGAGCCACATATGCTAAGGACATGATTGGAGAAACTGCCCAGGACTCCCACTGTTACGCATTTATAGCAGGTCATGAGGCCACTGCCGTTTCAGTCTCCGAGGAGGATTATATTGATGAGTGGTGCAGTGCAATGACTGTGCTAGGGGATCAGGGTGGTTGGATAGGTTACTATGGAATTATATGAACTTGGAAGAGATGAGTTCAAGAATGTAGGGTAGTAAAATCGGGTTTTACTGCTGACGTAATAAGGGGCATTTACTATTCTCAGGACTTTTGATTGAAAGGATTGGATACGTTTGATGTTCGACTTGTTTGCAGTCCCCCATAGCTCTATTTCGTATGTCCTGAGTGGCATAGGTATAACTTTGTAGACTATTAATTTATTTTCTATTGAGAGATGGGATGTCCTTTGAAGTAGTCTGTACAGTTGTCCAAAGCGTCTGTTTAGTTCTTGTTTTTGTAGCCTGGTATGTGGGTTCCAGGTCAGCCGTTTTTCGAGATGGAAGCCTAAGTACCGTACTAACTCGAATACAGGGAGAGGAATGGAATTTAAAAAAAATAGTGGACAAGATTTGCGGCAGGGGGTGTATTAATTTTTAATGTGTATATCCAGATCTTATTTTAACGAATGATTATTAAAAAAATATTAAGTGTACTATTGTATTTTACTGAATTTTTCTTATTGTCTTCTGTTTTAATAACGTTTTATCAATAGTTACTATAATGATTTTAAATTTTTTTTCTTAATTGAGGTTTATAATTCATTTTTGTCTGTCATTTGGTTTTTCTGTTTTGTTAGCAATAATTGTTTTGTTTTTCTAATTTGTACTTTTTTATTATTCATTGGGTAATTGGTCCCAGAGGCCAGGGTGACGATATCTTTAGTTTTATGTACTACTCGGTGTGATAAAAAAATATTTTTGTTGCGAGGTAATTAATCAAATGATAACACATAATTATTGTTGAAAATATTTGTTGAAGCCAGGTTCTCAAAAGGAATCTCGATATAAAATGTCTATTGGTCAAACAGAGGACTGACAATTGCTAGAAAATACAGAACAGGTAAAAACAACGGTATCTAATTTTGAAAAAAAAACCAACAAATCCCAAAAAACAAATTTGGTGTGTCAATGCGATTTTTAACTATTTGCAGTCAAAGTTTTTCTGTAGCTGTCACCCTTACCCCTGTGAAGAAATCTACCACCAGTCATTTCAATATAGTTCATAATTAATGTAAATAGTCCGATATTTTTCTTTAAATCTATTTAACGATTAACAAAAATAGCCAGGATACTTATCCTTGGATTAATTAGTATATGGCAACTGTGCGTCTGTAGTGTAAATAAACTGAAACCACATGAAGATGAAAAGTTATAAATGAAATATGCGAACAAATATTAATGTCTGAGAATCTTTGGCCGCCGGATGAAGCCGTACACATCCTTGAAGAAAGGTTCTGAGCAAAGACATCAATCAATATGCATTGTGAGGGGCATACTTGTGAGAGGCGAGAGAACTCCTATAGCTCACATACTAAGCCCAAATGAGGTTTAAGCCCTGAGGTTTGAGTATCCAATTCACGAATTTATCGTATCTCACAAAGTAGTAATATTTTTGTAAAAGTTGCTTTATTAATGAAATACAAAACTAAATTCCTTAAGACAAAACGTGTATCCCATAGAGTCTAATAAAATGAGAATTGGAGCTGTAAGAATCGCTCCGGAAAATTCGAAGAATATCTGTTAAAATTGAAGGGATTTAGAAGTCACTACAAACTAGTAAGTCAAAATTCATGGAGTAAAAATTGTTTAAATACATATGTATAAAATTATATCAATACATACAATACTTAATAACTATATCTTGTTTGTCATTCTTTATAGTTATAAAATATTTTTCTCAACTATTAATTGATACGATTTTACCTGTAACAGTATAGTTTATAAGTGGCGATAATAATTGTATAGTGGATTAGGGCGAATTTTTATCTTATTATATTTCGTTAATACCTATCATTATTTATTGGATGCATCATGTTTCATTGTACCTTACTTGGCAAGACAACTTTTATTCAGTTAGATGATTCTTTGGGGACAGTTAAATTTCAAAAATTAAGTAAAGTTAAAATCAAAAAAATGTTATCAAAGCGAAACAAACCGTCTTTTAGGAGTAGGTAGGCAATGTTCATTTTCGATTTGGTACAGCTCAGTTGAGAAGCCATTAAATGCGTATTAAGAACCCCGAGCTGGGTTTCCATAGTTACGATCCAACTAAAACTGCCGCATCTGGCAGTTATAGAAATATTTAAAATTTATGGGGCCATAAACTGATAAAAGTGGGACCTCTCGGGTTTTTATAGCCTTCTTTAAAATGTATGGGCAATAAATATGGTCGGAGGGACCACGTCTTGCCAGCAACTCAAGGCGAATAAAAATCTTCAAATCGAAATGGTATTCGAAAAAGAAATTATAAAGGGTCTGTGGAGTCGGGTTGGGCTCCTATTCAACAATATTTTGGACGAAATTTTCTTCTATATCGTAATCATGCTCTAAACGTTTTAGTATATCAAAAATAAAGTTATTACTGTCAGATTGTTTAATGGCATAAATAAAAAACAGCTTTATTACGACTCAATGTCGTAGAGTGTAAAATATAATAACGATACTAGTTTTAGATGAGTTATATACCTCACTATATAACATATAAGCGCGAATAACAACCTGGTGAGATTGGAACACCACGTCGCATCGAACATCCGAAGCAACAGAGCTACCGCAATGATTTCTCTGGACTGTTCGAAAGCCTTCGACTCTGTGGATCACTACATCCTACTCCAACGTCTGAGGGAATACGAATTCTCGGATCAGCTGCAGAACCTGATTAGATCCTACCTTACAGGCAGAACATTTTCGGTTCGTATAGGCACTACGACCACGACCCGAAGAAACTATTCTGCCGGTGTCCCCCAAGGATCGGTGCTAGGCCCGTTGCTGTTCAACATTTACACCGCCCACATCGTAGGAGCCTCGTACTCCAACTGCGAGGTATCCGCGTACGCGGACGATATAGGTGTCTACAGCACTAGCATCAATCCATCCAGAGCCCTGAAATTCGCTGAGAGCGCCAGTCAACAAATCGCCGAGAAACTCGATGCCGTCTACATTAAAGTCAATCCGGCCAAGACGCAAGGAATAATATTTAGTTACAAATCCGGAAAGAAGACGCTCCCGAAATCCTTCGTGTTAGACGGCAAAGAATGCCCTGTAAGCAACAAGCTGTGCTACCTCGGAATTACCCTCGGTAGGCACTTGTCGTTCACAACGCACCTCGGAAAGAAGTTAAAGAGTGTTAGGAAGAAATTCTTCAGCCTCGGACACCTACTTCACAGCCCGGCTCTATCAGTACGCCTCAAGCTGCTGATATACCAGAGCGTCCTAAGACCTGCATTGATGTATGGAACCCCTCTCTACAAGTATTTGACTCCCAACACTCTCCTAAAGCTCCAGCAATTTCAGAATAGAGTTCTCCGCACCTCCCTCAAACACACCCTTTTCGACCAAATGAAGGCCGACGAAATGCACAAAAAATTCGAAGTGCTCACTATCCAAGATTTTATCAAGAGAAGGCACATCAAATTTTTTGACTCCCTAAGACATAGCCACAACCCACTATTCTCCGACCTTCAGCCACCACCAATGCCCGTCAGATGGAAGCACTGCTGGACCGCCGAAGCTTGGCGAATGAAAGACATCATAGAACCAGAGGACTGACGGACCTACACCCAGCCGAGAGATCGAGGCCGATCTCCCGCCCGACTCAACCGACGCCACATTACCCCATCTACCTGTGTAAGCAGGGTTGATCTTCCGGCCGATTAGGCCGACTCACTCAGGCCCCTGGCGGGGCGGCCGGCCAGGCTTCGCCTGGCCTACAACAAACCATCGCCTAGGCACCCCTAGGCTTAATCCTTGGTAGACTCTCACTACCTTCCTGACTCCATCCGCCTTTCTAGGCATTCCACACCCCATATCCTTCTCATACATCCTTCAAATAGGGGTCTCCCCTTAGTGAAAGGCACTTTCCAGCCAAAAATAATTTTCCTTATTTTTCCCACATTCCTATTTTTCATAAGTTTGAGAGCTTAGGGGAAAAAAAAAAAAAAAAAAAAAAAAAAAAATACCTCACATAACCAATTGGAGATAACTGAAGGTGTCAGCTTAGAGTCAAAAAAATACGTCCATTACAAATTATCATGTCACACCTTACTGCCCCATATCTTTCAATCGATGTGATGCAGTTCTTATGTCGTTTGCACCATTTTTCATATATCCTCTGTATAAAAGTACCTAATAAGTGATTTAAAAAAATCTTCACTAGCCTAAACTAATATTTGGACTTCAAAATTATTTAGGTTTCGGGCTACGTATACGGTATTATAACGGATTTAAATGTTGATAATGTTTGAAATAAAGTCTGCGTATTATTATTCTTACATTTTATTTAATTATTACTTGATGCGACGTTTCAGACTGTGATTTATTTATCTTCAGGAAGTTATTTCCTTGAGTGATATTTCAAAATGATTATGTCCCTGTAAAGGACATTTTTGGCCCTTTCCTAGCCAGTTTGTCAGTCATCTCGTTACCTGTAATTCTCTTGTACTGCTCTTCATATTGCATGGTTATATTCCTCTGTAAGGATATGTTGCAGTTTGGCTCACATTTCCCTGGCCCTTCGTTTCCTTCATTTATTGGTTCATCGGTGTCAAACACTAATCGGCCCTTCTTGAAACCATATTTGACCTTCTGGAACTTTGAATCTTTTAATAAAGTTTTTTTGCAGTTGGCATTCATTGAAACTCCTTTGAGATTTTAAAATACTCGGTGAACAAATTAAATCTACTCCAAAGGTTCTCCATGTCATCCCATAACTCTTGCCACGAATGTCCAATGGAGCTTGCATTGCGAAAAGATAATCTTGGGCATTGGCTGTACCAAGGTGCGATAGCTAGTAGACTCGACTCTGATTTGGTCTATGACCATATCTTTGTCATGAAAATCGCAACCTTACTTTCCAAACCATCATAAAATTCCATAGTAACCTATCCAACCACCCTAATTCCCTAGCACAGTCATTGCACTGCACCACTCATCCCTATAATCCTCCTCGGAGACTAAAACGGCAGTGGCCTCGTGACCTGCTATAAATAAGTGATAGTGAAAGTCCTGATAATAGCCAGTTTCTCTAATAATCTATAGCTCTCACGCTCTTAGTCAGCCTCCGCTGGCTCTTATCCAGTGACGTGGCTGACGTAGGTGTGTGGGGGACTTCCCAAGACTCCGCTTCCTCCTTCGCACGCGAGGGAGGTGACAACCATTGGGACTTGGGGGGCCTCTGGGCTGTTTGTATATATAGTATGAATGAACGAGTGAATGAAAATTGTAAATTAGTATGAATGAGATCATTTATTACAATTACTTTTAGCCCAATCAGGTAGATTGTAATTTTATCTTAATAAAAATTGTTAACAGTAAAAAAAACAAAACTTTCCTATACATATACAAAAAAACCATATCTTGGCAACATTTCACTCTAATTTACCGCCAGTAATAATTCCCATATTTTACATTATATTCCTAGTAAATACTATTAGCAAATGTTATTCATTTAGGTTATCATATCCACCTTTGCCATATTGAAGTACTGTTCAGGTATTACTGTATAATTACAATTGATAACAATTAGACACGACTTTTTACCCGTGATTAGGTCATTTAAGTTGCATTTGCAATGGGAAATGGCAATATAACTTGGTTTAACTACTGACTTGCGATTGCTAATTTGTAGCTCAATTATAATTGGGCCTACTGTGGTCTATAATTGTAGCATCGGTGTCGTGCCGACTCCTCAGCCACTCGACTTCTGTCGTCGATAACTGGATCAGCCGACGGGTCCACGGACCAGTGAACTCGAGGCTACTTCACTGGCCTCACCGCACACCCTATCCACTCCTCCTGTTTTACAGATAATTATATACTACCTTCTCCTTCAACTAAATGTACTATTTAAGCAATTGAACTGGCAATAACCAAAATGTGGCCTAACTAACCCTTACTCTGTGCTAGAAAGACTACTAAATAGATGTTTTACGAACTATCTGTAACAAACACTACAAAAAACTATTAATATAGTAACTGAACAGAAAAAAAAATGCTCAGATCTTTGTTCCACGTTGGACAGGAAGGCAACGAGTACGTATGACAACACCTCACTCACAGTCAAACACTCGTTCACATGCGAAAATACATAAAGGAACGGAGGAATCACAACAGAAGAATTTCAATATATTTATATTATTATAAGTATAAAAAAATGGATCAGTACTCTTTTTTTCATTATGCATTGTTATTATATTATATATGTGTATAACAAAATAATAGTCACAAAAAGTAAAGGAACAATATAAAAGGATTCTTACGGGATTCCAGTTGGGTTTTTTAGGTAGCTTTTAAATACGTTTTGAACAAACAATGATTCATTTTATCTGTTAAACCGCCTTGCTAACTGAAAATTGTCATTTTACCAAAAATAAAAATGCAGATCACTAAAATATCCCTACGACCCCATTGAAACGGGCTCGAAGAAGATTGAATATTGTATATGGTGCAAAGAGTAGCGTGGACAAAGAGCTATTATGCCTGTAGAAATAACAAGAGCCCTCCGATTCCGGGAGGATTGTGTTCCCTCTCTGCCATGAAGATAGAAAACCTGGACAGAGGGGAAGTGGTCTCTCTCCCCTACAATAATATTATTGACAAATAGCTGACAATGCGGGGTCAGGAACACAGAATTTTAATTTATTCATTGATTTTTTTTTTTTTTTTTTTTTTTTTTTTTTTTTTTTTTTTCTTAGCTCTCAAACTTATAAAATAGGATGTGGGAAAAATAAAGGAAAATTATTTTGGGCTAATGAGTGCCTTTCACTAAGGGGAGTCCCCCATTTGAAGGGTGTATGAGAAGGATATAGGGTGTGGGATGCCTGAAGGAGGCGGGTGGATTCGGGAAGGTAGTGAGAGTCTACCGAGGGTGGAGCCTAGGGGTACCTAGGCAATGGTTTGTAGTCGGCCAGGTCAAGCCTGGCCCGCCCCGGCAGGGGGCTGAAATAAGTCGGCCACTCGGCCGGAAGGTCTACCCTGCTTAAACAGGTAGATGGGGTCTTGTAGCTTCGGTTGAGTCGGCCGGGAGATCGGCCTCGATATCTCGGCTGGGTGTAGTTCGTTCAGTCATCGGGTTCAATGACGTCGATCATCCTCCAGGCTTCGGCGGTCCAGCAGTGCTTCCATCTGACGGGCATTGGTGGTGGTTGAAGGTCGGAGAATAGTGGGTTGTGGCTATGTCTGAGTGAGTCAAAAAATTTGATGTGCCTTCTCTTGATAAAATCTTGAATGGTGAGCACTTCAAATTTTTTATGCATCTCGTCTGCCTTCATTCTGTCGAACGGGGTATGTTTGAGGGAGGTGCGGAGAACTCTGTTCTGAAATTGCTGGAGCGTTTGGAGAGTGTTAGGAGTCAGATACTTGAAGAGAGGGGTCCCATACATCAAAGCAGGTCTTAGGACGCTCTGGTATATCAGCAGCTTGAGGCGTACCGATAAAGCCGGGCTGTGAAGTAGGTGTCCGAGGCTGAAGAATTGCTTCCTAACACTCTTTAATTTCTTGCCGAGATGTGTTGTGAACGACAAGTGCCTACCGAGGGTAATCCCGAGGTAGCACAGCTTGTTGCTTACAGGGCACTCTTTGCCGCCTAAGACGAAGGATTTCGGGAGCTTATTCATTGATCTTGCCCACTGCACTATTAATATATGTGTGACAACCTGGAAAAAAAATGAAATAAAAAATAATATCACCAGATTGAGTTCATTGTTCACCCTGAGTACGTAACATTTCAGTTTTATTGCAATGGTTTTAACAGCCATGATTCGCTTCTATCTCACACAAGGACTTGATGCAGATGATACATTCTATGTATTTTGAAACGTTGTCCATGATTAAATTTGATGAGCACCAAATAACTGTTTTTCATCATCTAAGCCGATCTTCCAACAAACTCGAATCGATGAAAAATCGATGGTCGAACAGCTCATGAAAGGTAGGGCCGTTTGGTGATGCTGAGGTGCTACGTTGAGAAGTGAACTCTTCCAAAAAGATTTATTGAAATATAAAGCGGTTATTATTATTATATATTATAACAAAAGAACTTTAAGAAAAACACAAGTTAGTTTAAAGGAGTTCATAATGCGACCTCCACCTTGAACCACCGTAAGCCACCTAGGCGTCGCTCTGGGTGGGTTGCCGAGGATGAGATGGATGAATAGAGCGTTAGAATACGGATTAGGATAGCAAGGGAGACGGGATTAGAAGATCTGATAGTGGGAGGTTACTTGGTCCTCGGTGAAGGGGATGTGGAGGCTGTGGTTTTTGACATATAATATAATATTGAACTATGGCCTAAATTGATTACTGTGACTACGGTAAGTTTGTGCTTAGAACAAATGTCCGCGCCAAGTTGAACATTGCGTGTAAACATTTTATACATATATAGGTGTTTAAAATACCTTCTAACAATAGCTATACCTTAGAAAAAAATTTTTATGGTCTATCAAACGAATATCATCGCACCTTAACAGTTATACAGTTAATTCTTCAATATTTGAATATACTTCAAAAATAATGCTTCATTGTCACATCATGTATTGGAATAATAGGATAGAGTGAATGAACATTTGACCAAAAGAGTATTTCTTACGTACAAGTTACATTGCTAATATTTCTCTCTTAGGTGTGAGGTGAGTATATTTTAAGTCAATTGAGGGGGGGGAGGCTTAGTTTATTGTGGAACGTTTGTTTAGTTAAGAAATAACAGAGTTTCTTTGGCCTGAGTTGGAAGACAGGGGAACAAATCCTAAAAAGTTTACAAATGCCACTTTTTCACACAACCTGATATTGATGGTCACCACAGGTGGTGAGTGCTTAAAGTTGTTGTCGGGTAGGGGGGCGCCCGTCAGGGAGCTGGGTATCCTCGACCCGGCCGCTGCCTGGCGGGCGTCAAGAAAGAGTTATAATGGGTAAATCTGAGATCTTTCTCCTTTGCTGGTGGCTTAGTTAGCGGGCAGCTTTATTGATATTGTTCTGACTCCAAAAGATCTTAGAAGGTGTGGCCCGACAGTGAACTATATTCAGGAGAATATGTACATGGTAGGTATTATAGGTAGTTTATGTGGTCTTGGAATGACCCCGAACTCACACTCGGTATATGATGGCAGGCGCAAAGCGTCCGGATCCTAAAGGCGAGTGTGAACCAGATAGAGGCAGACTCGATCGCTAGGGGAGACGATACTAAGTGCTTATTATAGGGCCCCAGAGACTGTCGTCCGCATGGAAGGGACCGCTTCCAAGGATGTGCTAGTTTTAGCGAGACGAAGGCAGATAATCCCACTAAGAAGGTGTGGGGTCTGACAACGCCGGACTAAAACAGAGCAATGTTAGGAAAGAGAGGTGCAAAATAAGAAAGCCATGGTTTGAGTATAGCAACAAGCGCCAGTGTAGAGAGAGAGAGAGAGAGGTTTACTATAAGTGCCGGGTTCCGACTAATGAAAAAAACTCCGAATTTCGGCTATATATAGGTGGTCAGAGGATGGGATGTGCCCGCGCAGGTGAGCTTCAGTCGTGTCGTGAACTAGTCCCCCCTCTCTTAAACTAACGCTTAAGGGGTGTTTTCTGGTCCGAGAAGAGGGGATCTTCTATATATTCAAATAATTCTCACAAAGGAGAGAGAGTCCAAGATGCACCTCTGTCATCTAGTTTTCTAAAGTTTTGTAAATTAAACAGAATTTTGTTTTAAAAAAGTTGGAATATTCCTGTTTGGCAGACAGTTGAAAATATAGGGGTTTTAAAAAAGTCAGGGAAAGCCTAAAAAGGCGGAAATCGAACCCCAGTCTCCGAAGGTGGAGATGAGCATGCTAACCAGTTGGGTGCAGAAGGTGTTAAGGCAATGTTTTACGGTAATCTGAATTGTAGATATCCTTAATGGCACTGAGTCGACAATTCTAAGGCTGTTATCGTTCACTAAATGATCCCACAGCATCTGTTCTGCATATGATCAAACTTCATCATTTCCTTGCTCAAAAAACATGCAATAAAAATGTATACTGCTTTATTGAGCTAAAACAAAACGTAACTAATTGATTCACGGATAAGTATTAGCCTACAATTTATGGGGTAGTTTAAAATGATTATTTTTAAATAAATTAAACATTTGTTTTTTAAAAAATTATAAACGGCTTGAAAAGTATGAAGTATTCTAAAAACATTGAGCTGGGAATAAACAATTGAAAAATCTCAGAGTTTTTCTTATGTTTAATTTTTTAAATTGCACTTTTTGATATTGTAATGAAAACAACTCGTAATCATCGTTATCCTTTCTTAACTGGAACCTTGGAAGGCATCAAAGTTTTACAGATTTGAATTCTGCCGAAAGTATATGAAGAATATGATCCAATATGCCCAGTAAGGCTCTGTAATCATATTTTGAGACATGCAAGAAAAAGTTATTGTAGTGACTCAACTACATAAGTGTTAAATCACCCTACACTCTGGTGCATATATAATGTATTATAATTAGATGTAAAACATGCTTTTCTGGTAATAAATCATGGAGAGGCCGGTAGTCGTGAAACAAGTAACAGAGGGTCGAAGGTCCTGCAATAAAACCTGAGAGGGCAAGCCACCTGCCCCTAATAAAACCAACACGGTAGACCTCTGGCGGTCTCTTTCACTAGAGACACTCTTTCCCAGGCTCCTCATCTAGACAGCCGCTATCACTCGTCGCGATACGCCAGGGCCCCGGGGCCCTGGGAGTAAGCCCATTCAGCCTTCCACTGGTCTACACTCTCTCTGCCACACCTCTGCGCCGTCACCTTGTCTCACCGCCTCTAGCAGACCCTCTGACGACTTGTACTATTACGCTGCCGATCTCCCGCCCGAACTCTGAAAACTGGTCTTATTCTTTATGAAACCTCTGAACCTCTCTCCTGAACACAGTGTATTGTCAGGACACATCCCTATCAATAAAATGGAGTCAGATATTAATGCCGACATGGAACATGGTCCATGTTATCAACAACAACAATCCGCACTTGTCACCAGGGCTAGAGTGATTAGGCACTACCCTAGTGGCAACCCGTCAGTTATTATTTTCAAATGTTCCCCTCTACTAGGCGCTCTTTATGTTTTAAAAATAAAATGAAGTGTTTTGACTTCTTGTTCATTAAATAAATATTTTATTGCTACTATAAAAACACCCGCGATGTTTAGAAAAAACATCTGACCGATAAGAAGTGGTAGACAGAATTGATGACGTCACAACCATTCAGTCACAGGGTAGTGCCAATATGGCATCTTTATTTCCTTAAAAGCAGTATTTAACTTTCAGCAGTCACTACCTAGCCTTACCACCTGCAGTTCCTGCGCAATATGGCCCTTCATCTCCCTCAAAGCAGTATTTAACAGCTAGAAGACACTGTCAACCCCTACAATCAGATTCCAATAGAAGTAATTAACTACCCGCAGACACTGCCTAGCCCTTCCATCGGCAGATCCTGTGTATATGTGATCCTTTAAGCATTCCCAAAGCCCTAGTTAAATAGCAGTATTCACTACCAACCCCTACGATCAGGAGTTCCAGTGTAATATGGTCCTTTAAGCATCTCCAAAGCCCTAGTTAACAAGCAGTTGTCACTACCAGCCCCTACGATCGGGAGTTCCAGTGTAATATGGTCCTTTATGGATCCTCAAAGCCCTAGTTAACTAGCAGTAATCACTACCAAACCCTACGATCCAGAGTTCCAGTGTAATATGGTCCTTTAAGCATTCCCAAAGCCCTAGTTAACTAGCAGTAGTCACTACCAAACCCTACAATCGGGAGTTCCAGTGTAATATGATCCTTTAAGCATTCCCAAAGCCCAAGTTAAGTAGCAATATTCACTACCAACCCCTACGATCAGGAGTTCCAGTGAAATATGGTCCTTTAAGCATCTCCAAAGCCCTAGTTAACTAGCAGTAGTCACTACCAGACCCTATAATCGGGAGTTCCAGTGTAATATGATCCTTTAAGGATCCTCAAAGCCCTAGTTAACTAGCAGTATTCACTACCAACCCCTACGATCAGGAGTTACAGTGTAATATGGTCCTATAAGCATCCCCAAAGCCCTAGTTAACTAGCAGTAGTCACTACCAGCCCCTACGATCGGGAGTTCCAGTGTAATATGATCCTTTAAGCATTCCCAAAGCCCTAGTTAAGTAGCAGTAGTCACTACCAGACCCTACGATCGAGAGTTCCAGTGTAATATGGTCCTTTAAGCATTCCCAAAGCCCTAGTTTACTAAAAGTAGTCACTAACAACCCCTACAATCGGGAGTTCCAGTGTAATATGATCCTTTAAGCATTCCCAAAGCCCTAGTTAAATAGCAGTATTCACTACCAACCCCTACGATCAGGAGTTCCAGTGTAATATGGTCCTTTAAGCATCTCCAAAGCCCTAGTTAACTAGCAGTAGTCACTACCAGCCCCTACAATCGGGAGTTCCAGTGTTATATGGTCCTTTATGGCTCCTCAAAGCCCTAGTTAACTAGCAGTAATCACTACCAAACCCTACGATCCGGAGTTCCAGTGTAATATGGTCCTTTAAGCATTCCCAAAGCCTTAGTTAACTATCAGTAGTCACTACCAAACCCTATAATCGGGAGTTCCAGTGTAATATGATCATTTAAGGATCCTCAAAGCCCTAGTTAACTAGCAATATTCACTACCAACCCCTACGATCAGGAGTTCCAGTGAAATATAGTCCTTTAAGCATCCCCAAAGCCCTAGTTAACTAGCAGTAGTCACTACCAGACCCTATAATCGGGAGTTCCAGTGTAATATGGTCCTTTAAGCATTCCCAAAGCCCTAGTTAAGTAGCAGTAGTCACTACCAACCCCTACGATCGGGCGTTCCAGTGTAATATGGTCCTTTAAGGATCCTCAAAGCCCTAGTTAACTAACAGTAGTCACTACAAGCCCCTACGATCGGGAGTTCCAGTGTAATATAGTCCTTTAAGCATTCCCAAAGCCCTAGATAACTAGCAGTATTCACTACCAACCCCTACGATCAGAAGTTCTAGTGTAATATGGTCATTTAAGCATCTCCAAAGCCCTACTTAACTAGCAGTAGCCACTCCCAGCCCATACGATCGGAAGTTCCAGTGTAATATGGTCCTTTAAGAATCCTCAAAGCCCTAGTTAACTAGCAGTTATCACTACCAAACCCTACAATCCAGAGTTCCAGTGTAATATGGTCCTTTAAGCATTCCCAAAGCCCTAGTTTACTAAAAGTAGTTACTACCAACCCCTACAATGGGGAGTTCCAGTGTAATATGATCCTTTAAGCATTCCCAAAGCCCTAGTTAAATAGCAGTATTCACTACCAACCCCTACGATCAGGAGTTCCAGTGTAATATGGTCCTTTAAGCATCTCCAAAGCCCTAGTTAACTAGCAGTAGTCACTACCAGCCCCTACGATCGGGAGTTCCAGTGTAATATGGTCCTTTATGGATCCTCAAAGCCCTAGTTAACTAGCAGTAATCACTACCAAACCCTACAATCCGGAGTTCCAGTGTAATATGATCATTTAAGGATCCTCAAAGCCCTAGTTAACTAGCAATATTCACTACCAACCCCTACGATCAGGAGTTCCAGTGTAATATGGTCCTTTAAGGATCCTCAAAGCCCTAGTTAACTAGCAGTAATCACTACCAAACCCTACGATCCCCAATTCTAGTGCAATATGGTCCTTTAAGGATCCTCAAAGCCCTAGTTAACTAGCAGTAGTCACTACCAGCCCCTACGATCAGGAGTTTCAGTGTAATATGGTCCTTTAAGGATCCTCAAAGCCCTAGTTAACTAGCGGTAGTCACTACCAACACCTACGATCGGGTGTTCCAGTGTAATATGGTCCTTTAAGCATCTCCAAAGCCCTAGTTAACTAGCAGTAGTCACTACCAGCCCCTACGATCGGGAGTTCCAGTGTAATATGATCCTTTAAGCATTCCCAAAGCCCTAGTTAACTAGCAGTAGTCACTACCAGCCCCTACGATCGGGAGTTCCAGTGTAATATGATCCTTTAAGCATCCCCAAAGCCCTAGTTAACTAGCAGTAGTCACTACCAGCCCCTACGATCGGGAGTTCCAGTGTAATATGATCCTTTAAGCATTCCCAAAGCCCTAGTAAACTTGCAGTATTTACTACCAACCACTACGATCAGGAGTTTCAGTGTAATATGGTCCTTTAAGCATTCCCAAAGCCCTAGTTAACTAGCAGTAGTCACTACCAAACCCTACAATCGGGAGTTCCAGTGTAATATGATCCTTTAAGCATTCCCAAAGCCCAAGTTAAGTAGCAATATTCACTACCAACCCCTACGATCAGGAGTTCCAGTGAAATATGGTCCTTTAAGCATCTCCAAAGCCCTAGTTAACTAGCAGTAGTCACTACCAGACCCTATAATCGGGAGTTCCAGTGTAATATGATCCTTTAAGGATCCTCAAAGCCCTAGTTAACTAGCAGTATTCACTACCAACCCCTACGATCAGGAGTTACAGTGTAATATGGTCCTATAAGCATCCCCAAAGCCCTAGTTAACTAGCAGTAGTCACTACCAGCCCCTACGATCGGGAGTTCCAGTGTAATATGATCCTTTAAGCATTCCCAAAGCCCTAGTTAAGTAGCAGTAGTCACTACCAGACCCTACGATCGGGAGTTCCAGTGTAATATGGTCCTTTAAGAATCCTCAAAGCCCTAGTTAACTAGCAGTAATCACTACCAAACCCTACAATCCGGAGTTCCAGTGTAATATGGTCCTTTAAGCATTCCCAAAGCCCTAGTTAACTAGCAGTAGCCACTCCCAGCCCCTACGATCGGAAGTTCCAGTGTAATATGGTCCTTTAAGAATCCTCAAAGCCCTAGTTAACTAGCAGTAATCACTACCAAACCCTACAATCCGGAGTTCCAGTGTAATATGGTCCTTTAAGCATTCCCAAAGCCCTAGTTAACTAGCAGTAGTCACTACCAGACCCTACAATCGGAAGTTCCAGTGTAATATAATCCTTTAAGGATCCTTAAAGCGATAGTTAACTAGAAGTAGTCACTACCAGCCCCTAAGTTCGGGAGTTCCAGTGTAATATGGTCCCTTAAGCATTCCCAAAGCCCTAGTTTACTAAAAGTAGTTACTACCAACCCCTACAATCGGGAGTTCCAGTGTAATATGATCCTTTAAGCATTCCCAAAGCCCTAGTTAAATAGCAGTATTCACTACGAACCCCTACGATCAGGAGTTCCAGTGTAATATGGTCCTTTAAGCATCTCCAAAGCCCTAGTTAACTAGCAGTAGTCACTACCAGCCCCTACGATCGGGAGTTCCAGTGTTATATGGTCCTTTATGGATCCTCAAAGCCCTAGTTAACTAGCAGTAATCACTACCAAACCCTACGATCCGGAGTTCCAGTGTAATATGGTCCTTTAAGCATTCCCAAAGCCTTAGTTAACTAGCAGTAGTCACTACCAAACCCTATAATCGGGAGTTCCAGTGTAATATGATCATTTAAGGATCCTCAAAGCCCTAGTTAACTAGCAATATTCACTACCAACCCCTACGATCAGGAGTTCCAGTGAAATATGGTCCTTTAAGCATCCCCAAAGCCCTAGTTAACTAGCAGTAGTCACTACCAGACCCTATAATCGGGAGTTCCAGTGTAATATGGTCCTTTAAGCATTCCCAAAGCCCTAGTTAAGTAGCAGTAGTCACTACCAACCCCTACGATCGGGCGTTCCAGTGTAATATGGTCCTTTAAGGATCCTTAAAGCCCTAGTTAACTAGCAGTAGTCACTACAAGCCCCTACGATCGGGAGTTCCAGTGTAATATAGTCCTTTAAGCATTCCCAAAGCCCTAGATAACTAGCAGTATTCACTACCAACCCCTACGATCAGAAGTTCTAGTGTAATATGGTCATTTAAGCATCTCCAAAGCCCTACTTAACTAGCAGTAGCCACTCCCAGCCCATACGATCGGAAGTTCCAGTGTAATATGGTCCTTTAAGAATCCTCAAAGCCCTAGTTAACTAGCAGTTATCACTACCAAACCCTACAATCCAGAGTTCCAGTGTAATATGGTCCTTTAAGCATTTCCAAAGCCCTAGTTAACTAGCAGTAGTCACTACCAGACCCTACAATCGGAAGTTCCAGTGTAATATGATCCTTTAAGGATCCTTAAAGCGATAGTTAACTAGAAGTAGTCACTACCAGCCCCTAAGATCGGGAGTTCCAGTGTAATATGGTCCTTTAAGCATTCCCAAAGCCCTAGTTTACTAAAAGTAGTTACTACCAACCCCTACAATGGGGAGTTCCAGTGTAATATGATCCTTTAAGCATTCCCAAAGCCCTAGTTAAATAGCAGTATTCACTACCAACCCCTACGATCAGGAGTTCCAGTGTAATATGGTCCTTTAAGCATCTCCAAAGCCCTAGTTAACTAGCAGTAGTCACTACCAGCCCCTACGATCGGGAGTTCCAGTGTAATATGGTCCTTTATGGATCCTCAAAGCCCTAGTTAACTAGCAGTAGTCACTACCAGCCCCTACGATCAGGAGTTTCAGTGTAATATGGTCCTTTAAGGATCCTCAAAGCCCTAGTTAACTAGCGGTAGTCACTACCAACACCTACGATCGGGTGTTCCAGTGTAATATGGTCCTTTAAGCATCTCCAAAGCCCTAGTTAACTAGCAGTAGTCACTACCAGCCCCTACGATCGGGAGTTCCAGTGTAATATGATCCTTTAAGCATTCCCAAAGCCCTAGTTAACTAGCAGTAGTCACTACCAGCCCCTACGATCGGGAGTTCCAGTGTAATATGATCCTTTAAGCATCCCCAAAGCCCTAGTTAACTAGCAGTAGTCACTACCAGCCCCTACGATCGGGAGTTCCAGTGTAATATGATCCTTTAAGCATTCCCAAAGCCCTAGTAAACTTGCAGTATTTACTACCAACCACTACGATCAGGAGTTTCAGTGTAATATGGTCCTTTAAGGATCCTCAAAGCCCTAGTTAACTAGCGGTAGTCACTACCAACACCTACGATCGGGTGTTCCAGTGTAATATGGTCCTTTAAGCATCTCCAAAGCCCTAGTTAACTAGCAGTAGTCACTACCAGCCCCTACGATCGGGAGTTCCAGTGTAATATGATCCTTTAAGCATTCCCAAAGCCCTAGTTAACTAGCAGTAGTCACTACCAGCCCCTACGATCGGGAGTTCCAGTGTAATATGGTCCTTTAAGGATCCTCAAAGCCCTAGTTAACTAGCAGTAGTCACTACCAGCCCCTACGATCGGGAGTTCCAGTGTAATATGATCCTTTAAGCATTCCCAAAGCCCTAGTTAAGTAGCAGTAGTCACTACCAGACCCTACGATCGGGAGTTCCAGTGTAATATGGTCCTTTAAGCATTCCCAAAGCCCTAGTTAACTAGCAGTAGTCACTACCAACCCCTACGATTGGGAGTTCCAGTGTAATATGGTCCTTTAAGGATCCTCAAAGCCCTAGTTAACTAGCAGTAATCACTACCAAACTTTTGGTTTACTTACTTAAAGTTTACTTTTTTTTTCATCATTACGTATCCGGTCTTGTCCAGGTTAATTCAATTTTCAGTTGTACAGCACTAACCAATTTCTTGGTTACTTGGAACTTTTTTTGTCTACGGTAACCCTTGATTAGGTATGATTAACTGACCTGGAATCCATTGCTTACAGACTAATCAGGGTTATCCCATATTTTATTCAACCTAATTGGAGCCGCATGCTTATTTACGTTTTTTAGGGTTTCCAGCCAGGTCCTTTTAGTAGAAACCATTTTTCATTTATAATGCCATAACATCACACAATGGTTGTCTAGGAAATATCAACATTATTTGCAAAGCTGTTGCGCTAACCACTTACGCAACACCTGAATTAATTTATAGATTTTCAAATATATAAAATTCCGTATTCAAATCATTACGCTCAACATTGAAATATTTAATTCTGTTTTGAAGCACAACCTCTAGTTTTTGTTAGTAATATTCATATATCACTAAATATATGCAAATATTTGGATATAGACTATGACAATACCATAATAGCACTAGGTTGTCAAGTAACCACCAATTTATAACCATTTGTGATAGTGGATAGCAGCAAGGAATGTTATATTATTATCCATGCTGTGATGATTTGTGATGTAGCGATTCCTAGTCGGACTTTCACTTTCCTATGGGTTGGGGAGTACTAAAAGGCTGACATGTAAAATGAGAATAGGATCAACTACTTTATTAGTTGTTAACATTTTAAATGAAATTTGTTATTATATGTTTCCGTTATGTTTTTCTAAACATAATCGACCACTTTTCTTTTGTATGAAGCGGATTGCCTGGAGATTATCATTAATAAGACTATTTAAATAATAAAAATAACTGTTGATTGGTACTGGCATGTGGGATATTCTCAAAGCTCTAACGAGGCCAAGATCACGGGTCTCTCCTCCATTGAAGTCCCGTTGACCTAAAACATATAATTCCATTATTGTCCGATAAGCATATTGCTTAATGCGCTGTTGTAATTGATGATTGGTATGTTTCTTTGTCAACTCTAAACTAGCTATTCCCTTCGTGCAAACATGTTCCAACCTGCTTGTTGAGATGATCCGGTATCATCCGTGGGATCTGCCCTTGAGTGCGTTAGGCACACTGGATTATTCCCTTCATGTTTATTCATTTTTCCTGAAATTCAGATCAGCCTTAACTCGCTCATGCCCTTTGGGGTGGCAAGTTATTTTTTCCACACCGCCCTACCGTAAGGAGACATGAAAAAAAGAATACCACCCAAAATACACTTTTGAAATATATTCGTGGTATGAACTTAATACCTAAACCATATTTTTAACGAATTCCTACATAAGCTACAAAACCAGCGAACAGTTGTGTCGTATTTTTCTTTTCATCATTATTTTCTTCGCGTATAACTAGAAAACATTATTTCATACGTAAACAGGAGTTATATAAAAATTAAAACTCATTAAATTCCCTACTATAATAGCCTTATCCGTATTTTTCGTTTCTTTATTTTTTTCTGAGAAAATCGACAGTATAAATTGTTTTTTTTTTCAAATCCGCTAAATGACTTAAGTGAAAATATTATCTTGATACCTAATTACTTTTGAGATATAATTATATAATTACTTTTACTCACCTGATGTGAGTGGTGAGTGCATTGTGACTGAAAAAGGGTTAACAACGTTAATTGAATCCAGTTCACAAAGAGACGGTAGAGAAGGTAATTTTAGAGGTAAGACAAAAAACCTTTTGGTACATAGCATTTGCAAGAAAATGCTACTCTAGACCTCAATCCCTACTGCTACCTTTGACATCAGCTTCCATCCCCTGTTTAAGATTATCACAAACTCAAAGTAAATGTAAGTAAATGTTTATTTTGCACTGAAACTATTCATGAAAACTTCTATGCGAAACCGAAAAAAAACGTTACTAAGCGTCAACACATATTCGCAGTTCAACTAATTGAATTTGACAAGTCAGTTACGAAACGAGCGAGAGAAAGCAGTGACGAATGTGAGAGTACAATAAAACGACGTGCAAACAGTTTAGGATATGTGCTTGGATCTTATGCAATTTCTCACGTCATAAGAATTTTTTTTAATACCATGTTAAGACAGGCGGAGGAACAAAAAGGTCACCCTGAGGATGGGTTTCTAAAGCAATGAAGGAGATTTATAGATTCATGGACACAAACGATGGCTGCCAATATTCAATAGAGGAATTGATGGAACAGGTTTGAAGTGAAAAACCAACACTAGCTACCGTTAAAACAAAAATGTTGCATAAGTATGGTGAAAACATTATTAACAACAGTTGGTATTCTTCGAGATTTTAGGATGAAAAAGACCAGCTGAGAATCTTGAGAAGAAAATATCTTCAGTCACGGGCTTGCGAACTGAACTTGTACCTGCCAAGTGACTCAGAGTCTCTCAAAGGCTATTCTTCATGGAATCGCTGTTACCTGAAATAAGAAGGGAGAAGGACTGAGTGAAAAACAAAGTTATATCAATATCCCATCCTATAGGTCCTTGAGGTCTTACATAGCCTATTCTACACAGTCTCTCTCTATTCTACACAGTCTCACTCTATTTATACACAGTATCTCTCTATTTATACACAGTCTCTCTCTATTTATACACAGTCTCTCTCTATTTATACACAGTCTCTCTCTATTTATACACAGTCTCTCTCTATTCTACACAGTCTCTCTCTATTGTACACAGTCTCTCTCTATTGTACACAGTCTCTCTCTATTCTACACAGTCTCTCTCTATTTATACACAGAAAATTTGGACCTAGAAACTTAGTCAATATACTGGAAGCTTTGGGATTTAGTGTTTCATATCATGATGCCCTACAATTTCAGTTTTCAAACAATTTTATTAAGATAAAATTACAATCTGCCTTTTATTAGGCAATAAGTAATTGAGATAAATGTCATCATTCATACTATATTTACAATTCATCATTCACTCGCTCATTCATACAATATTTACAAACAGCCCAGAGGCCCCCCAAGTCCACAAGGGTCACCTCCCTCGCATGCGAAGGAGGAAGCAGAGTCTTGGGGAGTCCCCCACGCTCCTACGTCAGCCGCGTCACTGGATAAGCCATCGGAGGCTGACCAAGAGCGCGAGAGCCACAGGCGCTCAGGACTTGATTAGAGGAACTGGCCATTGCCAGAACTCCCACTATCGCTTAGTTATAGCAGGTCACGAGGCCACTGCTATTTTAATCTCCGAAGAGGATTATAGGGGTGGTTGGATAGGTTACTATGGAATTTTATGAACTTGGAAGGGATGAGTTCAAGAATATAGGGTATATTCAGATCATTGTGAAGGGTTTTGTTGCTGACATAATAAGGGGCATTTACTATTGTTCTTAGGACTTTTGATTGAAAGGATTGGATGCGCTTGATGTTCGACTTTTTTGCTGTCCCCCATAGCTCTATTCGGTATGTCCAGATTGGCTTAAGTATAACCTTGTAAATAAGTAGTTTGTTTTCTATTGAGAGGTGGGATGTCCTTCGAAGTAGTCTGTACAGTTGTCCAAAGCGTCTGTTTAGTTCTTGTCTTTTTAGCCTCATGTGTGGGTTCCATGTCAGTCTTTTGTCGAGATGGAAGCCTAAATACCGTACTTTCTCAGACACAGGGAGAGGAATTTAATTTAAAAAGACTGGTGGACAGGACTTGCGGCAGAGGGTAGAGGTTGTGTGGGAACAATTTCCTTCATTGACTTTGATTCGCCATTGGTTGCACCAATACTCGATCTCGTCGAGGTGTTTTTGAATATACCTACTATAACCATAATAGCAACTGGGAATAGAGGCTTTTCATTCTGCGATAAGGTTTGACTGGCG
Source organism: Acanthosoma haemorrhoidale (assembly GCA_930367205.1). Lineage (NCBI taxonomy): Eukaryota > Metazoa > Arthropoda > Insecta > Hemiptera > Acanthosomatidae > Acanthosoma > Acanthosoma haemorrhoidale. The sequence goes on from OV884009.1 coordinate 12,280,223, forward strand.
AATCCTAACGGTTTTTTCCATAATATCAGAATATTTTTGTGTCAATACCGCACCTAAACCAACATTTGATCCATCCATAGTGAGTGTGATCGGCACTCTCATTATAATGTGACAGTGAGCGGTGTCTCTCCAGTTTCATCCTCGCAAAATCACACCTGTAGTGAAGAACCGTTATAAATAACTGTAAGTGTAAGAAACTGTTATAAATAACGTGTATTACGACACACCTCGCATGTGTTCGGAAGGTTTCATGCGTACAGTTTTCGATACCTATCTACCGATACCTCGTGTCTGATGTTAATAAATTATATTGTGTTATTCAATTAAATATGAAAATGTGTCTCAATATTTGGCCTCTTGTCACAACAATACCCCTTGATCCATTCCCACTGAAGGCATTTTAGAAGCCATTTATAGAAAAGTCACACTAATTATGATAACTTAGCGTTATCATCCTGATGTCGGCAGGAATCTCGATAAATAATCAACAAAACTAATAAAAGCTTTTAGTTGTTTTACGTGATTAGGTTTCGGTGCTATAACATTGCTTTTTCGCGAGGACCTGATCTAAATATTTTAATGATTCCCTATTTCAGATTTCCTCTCTGACACCTACATCCTTTAAGCGTTAAATAACCTTTATTAATCGGAGAGTGGCGATATCACCCAACAGAGTGGCTGCTCCCTCTCATGCTGATACTGTTCTTTGAAACTTGGCTGGCCCCGATGCGGTACCAAAAGGTATTCTGTGATATTAAAACAATACTTTCTGAGTTGCAATAGTCACTGGAGGTTGTGATTCCTTTTCTAATTCCAATTCCTGGTTTGCATTGGATAGGCTTTGCAAACATTTTAGAGTCTTGCACCTTCTTGAATAATTCTCCAACCCTTGGCCGTGGATGTTGGTCATCCTTTAAAAACGGATTAATTGTTAATTTATAATCCTCACCTTTTTTTTCAATACGGGTACAATAGGGGTACAATAGGGGTACAATACGGGTACAATAGGGGTACACTACGGGTACAATACGGGTACAATAGGGGTACAATACGAGTACAATAGGGGTACAATAGGGGTACGGGCTGTAATCTATAGACTTTGGAATGCCTCCATTGACTATACGCTATATTTCGAAATCCACCGCATCCTGGAGAGCATAAGCCACTGTTCTTGCTTTGAAATTTCTAGGCTCTGCGTCATGGAGTAATTCTAACTTGACATTGCGTTTAGTAAATGTTCCTTATTGATTCGTAAATACTTTCGGAAAAATATTTACAACATTTAGCAATATATCTGTATTATCACCCTCAGATTTTGGGCGTAAATAAGTGCTGAACAGTCTCATCCTCAACAATTTCGAATCCAAGGTTTTTAACATATCTCTAACCAGCAATGGGGGCCCGTTTGAATCCATGACATAAAATATCACATCCTCAAAATGTTTACCTTCCATGTTAAAACAGCCAAAAGGTTTATATTAAATTCAAAATATGATAAAAAGGTTTAAGAAGTGTGCTGCACAGGAATTAATTTAAAATTTAAACTACTGCCCGTATCCAATTCGAAGTCTATTTCTAGGTTATTTTTTCAAATTATCGTTTCATGGTATCCCGCCTCAGATGAATTTATATGTTGTGTATTTGTGTTTGTGTTGTATTCGACAAAAAAGCGATTCATTGTCTGAAGAATCTTCAGCTTCAACGTAATCCACCTGTTCTGTTTTATTGCTAGACTATCCAAGGGACAAACACATTCTAGCAAGATGCTCTGTTTAAAATAAACAATACATTTGTAATTGTTGTACGTACAGAGAGTAGAGCAGTGATTCCATACGCCACACACATTGCATGGTTGTCTATTATCATTTTTGACCGAATTCTTTCTTCAAATTCAAATGTTTCTTTTTGACAGCAACTTGAGCATAATTTGCAGGTTCTTGCTTAATCACTTTCAGATCTAGGTATTATTGAGTAATTGAAGCTTCTTTTGGAGTGACCAATTTTATGCTAACAGTCAGTAGCATCTTTATAAAAAATCCTATCTTTGATATTATCTGTTCCCATACCAAGTCCGAATTGAATGTACCGTCTAAGTTCAAAGCGTATTTATCATACAATGCCAGCCTCTTGAACTCTTTCTAGCTAATTATTTATTTATTATTTTGGTTCCCGTGTCGACTAATGAAATTTCTATTTATTGACTCCTCCCATTTAAAATGACGGTGGGACCATGACAGAAGCTCAGAATACTGCAACTCGATAGAGGCTTTGGTAACACGCAAATTATACTAAAGCTTAAAAACATGTTCTTGAGAAAAGTAGCATTGAGAGAAAAAAGCCCTTTTTTTTGGTTTTATCCTTCTCGGTCGTTCCTTTATTTGGCAAGATAAAACCCTCTAACCTCGATTCTTAGAGGCTCCACTAATTTCTGAGGTTAAATTCTCTTATTTGTCCCTAATACCCAGTTCCCATCTCAACACTTCATGCTCACCACGCATATTCTGCCCAGGATCAGGAGGACCTTTGCCCACTATAGTTACTCCAGCAAGCTGTTAAACCAGTCAAATGGAGACCAGAGTCTCGGTGGAAAGTTTTGGAGAAGAATGAATTTGCTCATTTATATTTTTTAAGGTGCTGATTAAGAATTTAAATTTTGCCACCTCGAATTATTTCCGGAAGAATAATAAGATGCCAAAAAATCATTTTTGCTCATAAGTTGAAACCAGAACAAATGATTGTTGCCTCCAGGGTTAGAGGTGGTTTAAGGAAAGGACCGACGCAGATACAAAAAACAGTTAATTCCATCTCATAATAATTTTGACTCGCCCTCGCTTTATAACATGATAATCAAAATTGTAGATAATTTACTCATGTTCAATTTAATGTAAAATAAAGTTATTCGAATAATGCTGGTTTTCAAGTTATGAGCAAAAATATTTACGGAAGAATATTTTTATATTTACGGCAAAAAATCGAGGTGGCAATGGTGAAATTCCCCGATTGACACGTTAATAAACATAAATGCAATTTTCCCGAACTTTTCCAAAACATTCCATCTAGACCTCTTTTTGCCCCCCCCCCCATTTGACTCAGTAATTTACTCATGTTTAATTTAGTGAAATTAAAAAAAAATGGACGGATTTACCGGCTATGGAAGAAGACCCAAAAACATATTATGTTTTGAATTTTATTTTTTGTATTTTTGTTTATATTTTTTATATTTTCGGGAACATTTGAGAGGGGAGAGTTGAAATTCACAGTCAGCACCCGAAAAAACTTTTTTTTTTTTTTTGTCCTTATAGCTTGTATCCTTAATCTATTTACAATATTTACAGATCCGTTAACTATACTAATATCTTACTACTATACTTAAGTGCTATATTTACAAGGGGTGTGCATCGTCTATCCCCCTATAACTAAACTTATATCTAACCATAGGCTACTCAGTCCTACCTTATATCTATATGTATATATTTACAGTGACTCCTCTGGAACCGCCGATACATCGTTGGCTTCGGGTGAGCCTTCCCAAAGACACGGCTGCTCACCCCGCGCCACCCCCCTGGATATATTGAAGTGCCCGGAGCCTTGTACCCTTCTCCACTCCCCGACGAATCTGCAGAACGCGGTGTATCTCACTTCATCATTCACCAGCGACGGCAGGTCGGACTCGTCCATGCTGTACTCTCCTATCGAGTGGAGCAGCCGTGCTCTAGCCGGTTCTAGCGCATAACAAGAGAGCACGACGTGCTCCGCGGTGTCATCCTCTCCGCAATGAGGGCAGGACCTGCTTTCTGCCCTCTTGTATTTGTACCGAAATCCACCGTGTCCTGTAAGCACTTGTGACACCCAGTAGTCTGGGGAGACCCAACTTGCCCTCAGCCTGTCCTGGACTGAGGGAAAGTACTTCCTCAGGGTGCTCCCCTTAGTCGTACTAGTCCACCTGGCTCCCCAAGCCTCTATCGTCCATTCCCTTATGAGGGCCTTCCACCTCCCAGGCTCTTCCTCAATTATCCTCCGTAGGGGAGGTGGAATATCTTCAATCCGCCCTCTCTTCGTCTTCGACCTGAGGCGCTGCTCCAGGAGGACCAGATCCACTGGTGCCGCCGCTGCCAAAACCTCCACCGCGTCCTGAGATACCGTCCTGTAGGACCTCGTGACCCGTACTAGTGCCATTCGCTGTATCCTCTTCAGGGCGTGCGCCTGCCCCTTGTTCAGGTCCTACTATAAACTACTTTCCAAAGGGCAGGGCCCAGGACTGATCCTTGGGGACACCCTCGCTCCACCGGTGCTTGAACGTCGTAAGACACTCCTCTGATGACCACCCTACGTTTGCTGAGGTAGCTGCCCACGAGCTCGTACAGATTGCTCGGGGTCTCTAGCTCCTGTAGCTCCCTCATGACGTAGGGCCACCACACCCTGTCAAACGCAGAGGAGATGTCAAATGTAAGTAACAGCGCGTACTTGGAGCGAGTCGCCATATCGTCCCTTATCTTGTCCAAGGCATCAGCTGTGCTCCTGCCCTTGCAGGAGCCGTACTGTCTTGGGTGGTCCGCCTTCTCAAACGTCTGCCGCAACGCCGTGTGCATCAATCTCTCCAGGACTTTACTCAAGACTGGGAGGAGGCTGATGGGCCTGTAGCTCTTGGTAGCTGTCAGGTCCCGATCGGCTCCCTTCGGAATTAGTCTGAGCTCCGCTCCCTTCCATACACTCGGGAATTTCCCGCGGTCGAGGCACTCATTCATGATCGCAAGCAGCCTCCCCTCAATGAGTGGACCCGAAAAAACCAAAAATGAACTAATTTGCAGAACGTTTCTAAAACTTTTCAGGTAATTTGAATAGACTATGAAGAGCCTGAAGAAGTATAGTTCCCCCACCTCCCTCTCCAACCGCCGGATCTGGCGAATACCAGAGAGGAAGCAAAAGAGCTCCAGACGCCGGGGACATGAGTGGGGATGTTGGCCAGTGCCAGGACTTTTATATTAAAAGTAGATCGCAAGGCCACCGCCGTTTTAGGCAACGAGGAAGATTTTGAGGATAAGTGGCACTAGATAAGGTGTTGACAAAAGAATTTGGATGAGTGGATAGATTTTTGTAGGCCCATTGAGGTCTCCTCGAAGGAATGAGTTTGTAATGTAAAAGGGTGTGTTGACTGCAGTTCTGAGGACTTTGTATTCGTTTGATGTTCGGTGGTTTTTGCATTCCCCCATAGTTATATTCTGTAGGTCCAAATTGGTTCTAACAGCTGTTTGTATATGCTAAGTTTGTTTTGTAGTGAGAAGTTTCTGTTATATAGTCTGTATAAATGTCCACACTCTCTGTTCAATTCTTGTCTTTTAAGTCTAGCCTCAGGGCTCCAGTGAGACTTTAGTCTAGATGAAAAGCAAGGTATCTAACAGTAATAGACACGAGAAGTGGTATTGAATTGAAGCACAGAATCACCGATAGAGAGTAAATGTGGTGTGAACGCGTTTCCCTTCATTGACCTGTACATTAATTAACACAGCTCTGTGAATCAAACTGGCTTTACTTGATATTCAATAACACTGACAGTTGATCTATCGGTCAACGTGTACCCACCATTTCTGTTTTTATTGACGATGAAAAAAAAAATTATATGCATGATAACTGTAACTTATACTTGAAAACATTACAAAAAAATATGCTACCAAAGGTGCTCATATAATCTCAAAAAAGAACTTCATTTTTACTTTTAATTGTACGTTTGAGAAATAAAAGTTATATTTCGTTTAAACTTGATTTTTTTTAAATGTTTCATCATAATGATGGGTTTCGTTATCGTTGTGAAAACCATTTAGTGACCTTGCGTAATTATTGTCCACTAAGGATACACATTTTGATACTCGAAGAAAAAAAATGAATACTAACTAATTAAGTAAGGGTACATAAATATCTTTCATAATGGTGTATTTGATATGTCTATCGAATGTAGATGTAATTTAATGGGAAATTGGATAAAACTATATGTCTTCTGAACGGGGGGATTGAAACAAGCAGTCAAAAAGTAGGGACAAACTAAAACGTCCCTTACCACAGCCTTAGGTTGCAGACGATTTTTGATAAATAATTATTGACCTAACCTAGTAATTAGTTATCGATTGTGTCAGATAGTCAATGCTGTGTATTTAATTTTTTTATGACTTCATTGCTACGAAAATAACGTGGCACTCTTAAAGGTAAGGTTTAGGAAAAACCGAAATTTATACTTGAATATTGCATGAGCATTTTGAAAAAATATTTAATTTACATGTCTCTAAGATTTGAACACCTCACAGTTATTCACCTATCCTGTTACGGGAAAACTTATTTTGTTTTTGTTAATCTCGGGGATTAACACAGCTAAAATAACATGAATGTTTCGTTTTTTTATCGTCAATACCGAAGGAAGAGACCCTCCTACTTTCATTCCGGTACAAGGCGATCAGCTGTTGTCTGTGGATTGTGCGTTAGTGGTCCCAAAAGTGATCTGAAAGTTTAAAGGTACATTCCCAAAATCGAGATATTAACTAACAATAACTGAAAGTATGGACAACAATGCCTCAAGCTCCAGCTCGGTAGCTATTTGTTAATTTAAGCTCTCTTTTTTTCCCGATGATTAAGAAAACATTAAAGAAGATAACTCAAAAATAATTGTATGTTAGTTAAACCGTTTTGGGAGCCAATAGTGGAAATGAGGTATTTAATATCGATCCAGCCCATTGAAATATATTTATTTATGTTCGGTTTTATCAAATGTATTAATGGAATCTCTCTTCTAGCAACCTAAACCAATTTCTCATCACACTCTCCTCCGAATATCTCTGGACACTTCTATTCACCTTTGTAGTGATCCTAACTACATAAGTGTTAAATCACCCTATACTCTGGTGCATATATAATATATTGTAATTAATGTAAATCATGTTTAAAGTTTTAAGCAATAAATCGTGCAGGGGCCGGCAGTCGTAACAAGTCAGGTAACAGCAGGTGCACGGCTTAAAAGCCACCTGGCCGTCATAAAACAGACCTGGTAGATCTAGGGTCACCTTCTGGCGGTCATAAAATCTAGAAGCCATGCCATAAAACAGTCCTTTAGGGGACGAGGGGTCACGTACCTCGTGGCAGGTGTGCGCATTCCCTAGACCCCCCCCCCAAGCAGGAACTATATTTAAACCAGTGCGTTTGCCTACTCTTTCTCAGTCTCCTTATCTCCTCAGCCGCTTTACTTGGTCGCTTTACGCCAGGGCCGCTTGGCCCAGGAAGGCAGTCACTTGGACTCCTCGTCAGCCTACTCTCTCTTCAGCGCCTCTGAGCCCGTCACCCTATTTCTCAGCCGCCTTGCAGACCCTCTGGCTCCTTGACCTGTTACGCTGCCGGGCCCCCGCCCTAATTCTGAAAACTTGTCTTATTCTTCATGAAACCTCGGTACCTCTTCTCTTGAACACAGTGTATTGTCGGGACACATCCCTATCATAAAATGGAGTCAGATATTAACGCCGACATGGAACATGGTCCATGTTATAAACTACAACAAACCGCACTTGTCGCCAGGGCTAGAGTGATTAGGCACTCCCCTAGTGGCAGCCCGACAACCTTCATTTCGTTTATTTCTTTAAAAAAATACAATTTAGTATATAATTGATGTAATAATCGTTTAAACATTTTTTTTAAAAAGCGAGGCTTCATAACCTTGGGTCAACTAACTTTTTATTTTGAGTCTTTCATTTAGTGGCCCAGCTTGAACAAGCATTAGGTTCCTATATATGTGGTGTTTTCTTCCTTTATCATAAAATGGGCAGCAAAAACCTGAAATTTCAATGAAAACGACCCGTAGAAAGCTCACATCATGCATGCAACGTATGCCAATTGAATACAAGATATAAAGGACTAAATTGAATTTGACAGGTATTTGACCAATATTTATAGCTGTCTCCTTAAAGGCCTTTACCTGGAGTAAGCGTCAAAGCACCGTGATCTCTAAGATTAGATTCGATTTCCTACCACGCTGAGCAGGAGCCAAATATTTATAGCGCTTCGATGGTAAACACCCTTCACCACGCTATCAATAGATACAATTCACTCAACTATATCAATCCGCATGAGTTTGTACACAATAATTCATATATATATAAAGGGTGTCCCAGAATTAACGCAAGATTTGATTTAAATAGAATGCACAGTTTTTAGTAGTTTTGTTGTTATTTTTTTATTGAATTATAAAGTAAATAGGATAGGGTTATTTATGGAATAACACTCTTTTGTTGAAATTTTCCATGACCATTTGGCATAAATGTGGTTGAATTTCGTTGATGCAGTATTGAATTTCCTCTTTTATACACCTTTGACTTCAAATAAAGCCATAAAAAGAAATCTAAGGGTGTTAAATCACACGATTTAGAGGGCCAATTCTGATCACCGAAACGAGACAGTACACGACCTGGAAATGTCTCATGCAGTATTTGAATTGTTTCATGGGCTGTATGGCTTGTGGCACCATCTTGTTGAAACCACATATTGGCCACATCAATATCATCCAATTTCGGCACAAAGAACTGTGTTTACAACGCCGAATTGTTGTTCCTGGATTTTCAACAACACTCTCACGCACTGCTTCGATATTGACATTTGAACGGCTTATTTTTGGACGACCAGCGTGTTTAGTGTCTCCAACTGATCCCGTCTCCCTAAATTTTCAATTAATCTCTTCAGAGGTAATGTGGTCAAAACACAATTCCGACCATATTCTGTATGAAATTTTCGAACTGCGGGCGCCAAACTTTCATTATTTTTTAAATAATGTTCAACAATAAAGAAACGTTGTTCTACCGTGTAACGCTCCATTTTTACTAACCCTAAACTGTCAGCTGTCAATTTTTTTTTTTTTTTAGGGTTGCCAGCACTTTACTGCACTAATGGCGGCAAATTCAAATCTTGCGTTAATTCTGGGACACCCTTTATATGTACACATTAGGGGATTGTTTTCTAAGGAGAGTGCATACTTGTTCCTCCAGGGATCCAGGTTCAATCCCCGGCTCCTCTCACGAGTTTGATCTTCAGGGATGGGTATGGTTGTGGTAAACTTTATTTTCTCTAATGAGGACAACTGAGCTGCTTCTTCGATAAAGAATGGCCAAATCCGTTTAATAATACCGAAATTAGAATCAAGAGATGACCCTAGGTGTCTTACATCTTTGTATGATAAGAATATGGAGGGATGCCAGATGGAAAAGCCAAAACTACTAATTTTGAGTTGATAATTAAGAGTACCTTATTCAGTCGATCAGTATTTGTTTGGAAATAACTACTTTGAAGGATCGTATAACCCTTTTCTTATACCAAACATGATGAGACACAATTAATGTAGAAACAGCCTATTAGTGCATTGATCAACTTAAAATCATGTACGTAAACGGCCGTAGTAGCTATAACAACTATTTTATACTTATTGTAATATATTTTTAATAATAAAAATCAGGGCAGTTTGTCTTTTGTGTATTGTTCCGTGTTATATTTTGTCACTACCACTAGCTGCATAAATGTGTAGTTGCGGCTCCCTCTACTATCCATTTTTTTTTTTTTCCTTTCATAGCCCCTTTAAATTTACAGATAATTATATATAATTATAGATCCTCAGGCGAATCTATTTACAAATTATTTTTGTATTTCTTCTAGCATCGCTACATTATATACAGGTTTTGTCATTTTATAAAAATTATATAATGAATAAACAAGTATAATGATACACATTAAACGTGACTGGACTAAACTGACTAATAAAGGTGATGGGGCTCACCTTTTTGATCAAACTTAAAACTAATGTGACCGATAGACTTTTATAGCCAATGTAAATTAGCGATTGTTTACGCCGGTAATTCGTTTATTTTAGTTATTAAAGGAAAAAATTATCATTCATTGTTTAAGCCGAATAAGGGGTCTTGCGCTGACAAGTAATTATCTAACAAAGTACCCTCGTAAAATTTATTATAAAAAAAAAAAAAAAAAAAAGTGTAAATTAGAGATAAATATTTTTTTTTGTATTTGGTTAGTTTTATATAAAGAATTAATAATTATTGATAATATTATAAATGTTCTAAGAATATCTTTGTGTTTCAAATGTGAGTGTATTGATTTTGTTTTATGTAAAATATGCTGGAAAGTAAACAAAACAAATAACGGTGCGGGACGCCTCCGAGGCCCCGTAAGACCCTACATCCTTTATAGAGGATTAAAAGGACGGAGCACCGAGATCAGTCGCTTGCAGTCAGTGTGTGGATCAGTTGGCCAACACCCGCCGGAGCGCCCCCCCCCCTCATCTCACCACCTTATCGGCCTATGGTTTATGGGGAGCACCTCTGGTTGGAGATTTGACTTGGAACTAGTATGGATATGAGCATATCGATCATCGACTCACCGATTCCATCCACCGGGAACCTCACAGCTGAATGACTAATCCACTATCTAGCTACGACAGGTAACCTCGTTGGACGTAGCTTCCACGTACCGAGGGTTTATGTTGTTTGTTTACGTCGTTCATCAGTTTACACCAAATAACACCAAACTATGCATACGTATAGATAAACACGGACAGTGATGTATTTGTTTTGTTCTCATTCTTCGATCAGCAAACTTTAAGTTAATAAAACTCTGGTTTACAAGTTTCCAGTTTAGTAAAGTTTAAGTATTTTTCTGTCCAATAGTTTAAGTAATTTTTCTCTCAAATAGTTTACTTATTTTTTTTATGAAATAGTTTAATTATTTTTTTATCAAATAGTTTAATTTTTTTTTTTTCAAATAGTTTAAGTATTTTTTTTTTCAAATAGCTTAAGGATTTTTTTTGTTTATTATCATTTAATAAAATGTCGGTAATCTAAATGTCAATTCCCTGTAATATTTCAGGTTCCCCTGTCCTTGGGTAAGGCCCTCTCCTGGCATTAATATTTTCCCCAGATTCCTGTAAACATTTAGGGGGAGGAGGAAGAGAGAGAAAGTCGGGGGTTTACAAGTGGTGTCAGGTGTGGGGTGGATTGCAAGAAAATCGTAAGAAAAAGTGGATTCGAAAAAAAAATTTTTGATTTTGATAAATCCCTTTTAAAATGTCGGTTGAAAGTAACCTCCGACAGAGGATAGAAGAATTAGAGAAGGCTAACCTGGCTTTGGCCCAGTCGGAAGAAAAATTGAAAAATGAACTCGAAGCTAGCCGGACAGAGATAAAGGAAGGAGGGACACCTAAGCCACCAAGGAAGGATTTGTCCTTGCAGGGTCTGATCAAGACGTGGGGAGGGGAGGCGAGTGCCAGGCCGGTTGACGAATTCCTAGAGTATGTGGAGGAAGTAGCAGCTTGTGGAGCTTGGGAGGACGTTGACCGAGTTCGGATTTGTAGGCTCAAGTTGCAGGGCCCGGCAGCCGCCTTTGTCAGAGGAAATGAGGAATTAAAGGGTATTGTCAGCTTTAAGAAGTTTGCAGACGCACTGCGAGAAAGGTTTGGAGATCCACATACTTTTGAATATTATGGAAGAATTTTGCAGGAGACGAGTCAACAGCCAAAAGAGAGGATCCAAGAATTTTCGGACAGATGCATTTCCTTGGGGGGGAAAATGACCAGGTCCGATCTATCTGGGAATGAAGCAAAGTGGTGGGCGCGGGAAGTAGAGAGAAAAGTGCTAGAAGCGTTCATGAGGGGACTCTCGGGTGAGGTGGGAAAACAGGTGTTGTTCGGACGCCCAGATACACTGAAGAATGCAGTGAGATTGGCGTTAGATGTAGAACAAGCCTTGCAAGAGCATCAACGGGGAAAGAACGTATATGTGTTGGAAGAGGCAGGGGGCAGGTCCGGCCCCTGCCATGAGCAGCAACGAGAGAGTGAGAGAAATAGGTATAGAAGCTCAGTGGATCCTATCGCTAGAAACGAGGACCAGGCCTCGGCACGGGGAGCGGGAGCGGTGTTTAGCTTAAGGGAACAGATCGAAGACGCTTGTATCAGCGCGATTCAAAAGGCGCTTCCCTCGAGACTAGGGAAATCCGATTCTCAGCGTTGCTATCGGTGTGGAGAGTTAGGACATTACGCAAGGGGATGCAGAATGCCACCACCGGCTAAAGGAGTAAGCAATAACCCGGGCCCCAGAGAAAGGTTAACTTGCTACAGGTGTGGACGGCAAGGGCATATAGCGAACCAGTGCAGATCCCAGCAGCTGCCCGCCGAAAAGAAATTGAACCCCGTGCAGGGGCCCCCAAATGCTTAAGGCCCGACGGTCACCCCCCGTCTGGGCCGGAGAAACCCAAGCCTGTGGATGAGAAATGGCTTACAGGGGTGGGAGCCGGAGTAGGTAAATTGATAAAACTGGACATGCTAATTGGGGGATATCTCCACCACATGATAGTAGACACGGGGGCCGAAGTGACGCTAATTCGCACGGCGCTTCCGGGAGTTCAATTAAGGCCCGCCAGTGTCCGAGCTAGAGGAGTAACAGGACAGGCTCTGCGTATTTTGGGGGTACAAGAGTTGATGTGCCAAGTAGACGGCCTGGAAGTGAAACATCAGGTGATGGTAATCAGCGTGAACTTGCCCGGAGACGGAATCATAGGTTTGGATTTGCTAGAAAAGCTAGGAGCCAAACTGGATATTCGTAACCGGGAGGTGATAGTGACGCCGCCTGACGCTGGCCTGAGTTTTGAGAAGCAACCAGTCAACGTACATCCCCTTCACCAGTTGGGAGTGGCAATAAATTCCTTAGAAGCGAAAGGGAGAAGTACAAGGGAAACGACGCAGGAGGAGCCAATTCCAAAGGATGGATCCTCGTCCGACCTAATCCATGCCCAAGACAGAAAGCACCAACAGAAGAGAAAAAAGAGGGCCAAACGCGGAAACCAGCAGGCCGCGAACAAAGCAGTAGAGACCCCGGGATCCCGCGAACAACCCGACAAGCACGATGAGACCAAGGGGCTAGAAATTACCAGCCCTGCTCGAATCGCAATCCCTTCGTGTAGTGAGAAACTCATTAGAGCAACGATCCACCAGAGAGAGAAGGCAGTGGTGGTTGTCGAGCCGGTACAATTGAAACAAGGTAGCTTAAGAGTAGGGCGAAGTATTGGGCTCGTAGAACACGGGGAGGTTTGGATCCAACTTATGAACTCGGGGCCGGTGGATACCTACCTCGATAAAGGGCAATTATTGGGAATAGGCGCGGAATGGCATACGGAGGAAAGAAATGAAAGGGACGTTCGGATACACCGAGTAGAGGGTAGCGAGAATGCTCTGGAAAAGGGGGCTCAACTATGGAATGTAGACCACCTCGGTGAGTCGGATAAGGGTGTAGTCGAGTCGCTGCTAGAAGAGTTTAAAGATCTATTCGAAGAACCGGGAAAGGAAGGCTGCTCTACTGGGGTGAAGCATAGAATACCAACAGGGGAAGCTCCCCCGGTGATCAAGCGCCCGTATCGAGTGCCCTTCAACCAACGAGCGGTAGTAGACGAACACTTAGAAGAAATGTTACGCAAGGGAGTGATAGCTCCTTCCGACAGTGCTTGGGCAGCACCTTTCGTGTTGGTACCCAAACGAAGTGAAGACGGAAGGACCCAGTATAGATTCTGCACTGATTTCCGGGGGCTGAATGCAGTAACGCAGGTGGATGCTTACCCCCTACCATTGATTCAGGAAACATTAGAGATGTTGGGACAGAGTAGGCTTTTCACAACATTAGACCTTGCCAGCGGCTACCACCAAATACCGGTGGCCGAGGAAGATCGACCGAAAACTGCATTCACCACCCTAGGGGGGCACTACGAGTACCATAAAATGCCGTTCGGGCTTGCTGGGGCCCCAGCCACATTCCAGCGAACTATGGACCAGGTACTGATGGGAGTTAAGGGGACTGACTGCTACGTTTATTTAGATGACATTATCATCTTCAGTGGTGATATGGAGGAGCACTGCACTCGATTAAGAAGGGTGCTGGAGCGACTGCGGGGTGCTAATCTGAAGTTGAAAGGACCAAAATGTAAGTTTGTGGTCAGGCAGGTAAAATATCTTGGCCACTTGGTAACCAGTGAAGGGGTGAAACCTGACCCAGAAAAGATCACGGCGGTGACAGAATTTCCAAAACCCGGTTCGGCTCGGGAAGTGAGAGGCTTCCTGGGTCTCGCCGGATATTACCGGAGGTTCGTACCTCAGTTCGCCGAAATTGCCAAGCCCCTCACCCAGTTGACGGGGAAGGGAATGTCATTTCACTGGGGGAAAGAACAAGACGAGGCGTTTACCGCTCTACAGGAGATATTGTGTTCTGACCGAGTGCTGATTTATCCTGATTTCCGAGACCCTTTCATTCTGGCGACCGATGCCTCTGGAATGGCAGTAGGGGCCGTCCTCTCACAACTCCGAAACGGACAAGAAAGGCCTATCGCCTTTGCCAGTCGACAGCTACACCCAGCGGAACAAAATTATTCGGCTACCGAAAGAGAGCTACTTTCGGTAGTCTGGGCAACCAAGCATTTTAGGTGCTATCTGTTGGGTCGAAAGTTTACACTTGTCACTGACCACGCTGCACTTAAATGGATGCTGTCCCTAAGAGACCCGTCCTCACGCTTGATGAGGTGGGCTCTCAGACTCGAGGAATTCGAGTATCAGGTCGTCCACAAACCAGGGAAGAAGCATACCAACGCGGACTCCCTGAGTAGGGCCGTAGCGGGTATAAGGACGTTCGACGAAGGAGCCCAACGGGCTCTTTGGAAAAGAGGGCAGGAACAGGACGAAGAATGCCAGAGATGGGTCAAAAGTAACCCACGAGGGTTACGGACGGCGGCGGATGGTATAATATACTACGGAATAGGTGATGACCCGAATCAATGGAAAATTTTGGTTCCACTAGATCGCCGGCAACAGATCATGGAGGAACACCATAGTCGGCCATGGGCGGGACATCCGGGAAGAGAACGTACCCATGAACTGATAAAGAATAAGTTCTATTGGCCCTCGATGGGGAAAGATATAGAAGAGTTCGTTAAGGGGTGCCACTCGTGTGCTCAGAGAAAGACCCCCCCTGGGTTAACAGCTCCTCTAGAGGCCCCCTTCTTTCCCAAGGAGCCATTCGAACTGGTTTCCCTGGATATCGTGGGGCCGTTCCCAAAGAGTAGCCGCGGGAATAAATATTTGTTAACTTTTATAGACCACTTCAGCCGATACACTGAAGCTGAACCTATAAGGGAACAGACGGCGGACGAGACCGCTCGGGTTTTTGTCGAGCGTATAATCACCAGACATGGGACTCCAAAGAAACTACTGACTGATCAAGGCAGGAATTTCGTGTCGGCGTTGTTCAAATCCGTGTGCAAGGGTTTAGGCATACAAAAACTCCAAACCACCCCCTACCATCCCCAGAGTAATGGAATGCTGGAACGCTTTCATCGTACACTGGGAGATTCCATGGCTCACTTTGCCAGAAAAGATGGGCGAGATTGGGACCGGTGGGTCCCCTATTCACTAATGGCTTATCGCTCCATACCACATTCTGCCACGGGATTTTCGCCGAACTTCCTGTTATATGGCAGAGAGCTCCGCACTCCGGAAGGGGAATGGATAGAGCCTGTGGAAGCGTTGGAAAACGCCTTAACACAAGATGAAGCTGCAAGGATTAGGGTTCGTGTAGAACAGGCCTACGAAGAAGCCCGTGAAAGGATTAAGAAAACTTGGGCTCGCAGAACCGCGGCGGTTAACCAAGATAGGAGATCCCGAACTTTCACCGAGGGCGACGCGGTATACCTACATGTACCCGCGGTAAAACCAGGAAATTTAAAAAAATTTCATTGTCCTTGGACGGGACCATGGATAATAGTCAAGAAATGCAGTGCGGTAACATATGCAATCAGGAATGAAACCGGCGGGACCCAGGTAGTACACGTGAACCGCTTGAAACCGGCTTTTAACAGTGGTCTCGAAACGGAGTATCCAAAGGAGCAACAGTCTGAATCGGAAGATGACGATGACGAAGTAAGGGATAAGGAAAGAGACCAAGAGGACTTCTGGCCGATCCCCCTAACCGACTCTGACGAGGAGGAAGAGCCCCATCCTAGAGAAAGGGCCATTGGGAACGATTCCCTATTGGCCACTAGCTCGCCAAGAAGGGATGTAGTGGCTCCAAGCTGGTGGCCTGAGGGCGAAGCGGAGGGGCGACCAAGTATGATCCGTACGGAGGAAGATGTTTCATCGAGCGAAAAGGAGCCCTCCCGCCCGGTTACCCCGTTGGTGAACCCATCGGAGGTCTCGGGAGAGACCTCGGTGGAAGATGACAGTACCAACTATCGAGACCCGACTTGGGAGGCGGATAGTACAGAGGCACCGATGTTGCCGCGCAGTCCCTACTTATTGAGAAATAATCGCCGGTCTAGCCGGGGAGGGAGAAACAAAGAGTGAGGGTGTCAGTGCGTGTCACGAGAAAGAAAAGTGTTGACCTAGGGTCAACACTTTTGGAAAACGGGGAGTGTTGTGACCGATAGACTTTTATAGCCAATGTAAATTAGCGATTGTTTACGCCGGTAATTCGTTTATTTTAGTTATTAAAGGAAAAAATTATCATTCATTGTTTAAGCCGAATAAGGGGTCTTGCGCTGACAAGTAATTATCTAACAAAGTACCCTCGTAAAATTTATTATAAAAAAAAAAAAAAAAAAAAGTGTAAATTAGAGATAAATATTTTTTTTTGTATTTGGTTAGTTTTATATAAAGAATTAATAATTATTGATAATATTATAAATGTTCTAAGAATATCTTTGTGTTTCAAATGTGAGTGTATTGATTTTGTTTTATGTAAAATATGCTGGAAAGTAAACAAAACAAATAACGGTGCGGGACGCCTCCGAGGCCCCGTAAGACCCTACATCCTTTATAGAGGATTAAAAGGACGGAGCACCGAGATCAGTCGCTTGCAGTCAGTGTGTGGATCAGTTGGCCAACACCCGCCGGAGCGCCCCCCCCCCTCATCTCACCACCTTATCGGCCTATGGTTTATGGGGAGCACCTCTGGTTGGAGATTTGACTTGGAACTAGTATGGATATGAGCATATCGATCATCGACTCACCGATTCCATCCACCGGGAACCTCACAGCTGAATGACTAATCCACTATCTAGCTACGACAGGTAACCTCGTTGGACGTAGCTTCCACGTACCGAGGGTTTATGTTGTTTGTTTACGTCGTTCATCAGTTTACACCAAATAACACCAAACTATGCATACGTATAGATAAACACGGACAGTGATGTATTTGTTTTGTTCTCATTCTTCGATCAGCAAACTTTAAGTTAATAAAACTCTGGTTTACAAGTTTCCAGTTTAGTAAAGTTTAAGTATTTTTCTGTCCAATAGTTTAAGTAATTTTTCTCTCAAATAGTTTACTTATTTTTTTTATGAAATAGTTTAATTATTTTTTTATCAAATAGTTTAATTTTTTTTTTTTCAAATAGTTTAAGTATTTTTTTTTTCAAATAGCTTAAGGATTTTTTTTGTTTATTATCATTTAATAAAATGTCGGTAATCTAAATGTCAATTCCCTGTAATATTTCAGGTTCCCCTGTCCTTGGGTAAGGCCCTCTCCTGGCATTAATATTTTCCCCAGATTCCTGTAAACATTTAGGGGGAGGAGGAAGAGAGAGAAAGTCGGGGGTTTACACTAACTTACATACTAATTGTTAACCCAACTTTTTTCCGTCAGTCTGTTGCCATCGATGGGGGGGGGGTGGAGGGGTCATAGTGTTAAACACTGTGGTGGTTACGTGCTGCAACGAGTCCAAAGACTTGTGTCTCCGGCGGATGAACTCACCCACCGACGGTACACCAAGCAACGGGTGGGTGGAGATCAGCGTTCTTCAACCTCTCGAGAGAGGTATGTCGGACCACTTTTCGTATGGTCCCATTCTGGAAATGTTGGAGACATTTGGCTGTGATTGTCAGTCAAGTAAATAGCGGGGCGTCGTACAGCAGGGCTGGCCGGAGGACACATTTATAGATAACCAGTTTGAGACGAAGCGACTGGTTGGGTTAGCAAGTTAGCAAGTGCGATAGCCGGTAAGACCTGTGTCGTACTTTTTCTATTTTATTACTTTTGCATTTAACAGTTCCGCCTACAGATAAGGCCAACGGATAAAACTACACATCAAATTAGATTCCAAAGGAATATACCAGTTTCTTTTTTTAGGCTTTACTTGATTTTTTTCAAAATCTTATATGCGTTTGTCTTGGCGATTGCAAGCCTTTGAACATGAAATTTTTTATCAAGATTTCATTTGATTTCCTGACAACATAGAACATATTTTCAGCATATTAAGGGATGTTAATTAATTACTTGATAAAAAAAATTCTTTTAATAATTTTGATAGCATCAAATTAAAAATATCATAAGTAAATAATACGTTTTTTTGAGCTGTGAGTATAAAAAGTCATTTTGTCTTTTACCAAAAAGGGGATATTTTGCCTGTTAATTTCATTTAATGCACCAATGGTGCTACAGATAAAATCACCACCATGTTAAAATACAAAGTGTCAGAGGTGGGAAATTCCATTTGCTGGGGGGGGGGGCACCAATCGAGCCATCGTCGAGGAATGACGCTAAAATTAAAACTAATCCTGTGAAAAATAATAAGGGTCACTAGTCGGTACTTTGCAATGAAAATACATTTTTTTTTCTAGCATATTATCTAGGGTATCAAATTAAATAAGTCAACTCGATGCTGATCATGTATAGTATGGTGATGAATATGTATATTATATTTTGGAGTTTAGAGGACTATAATTACCCAAATAGAAAATCCTTTTTACAGTAGAAATTAAAATAGTGTACTAGAGAAACCGTTTTTAAATGTGTAACCTAATAAAATGAATTCAATAAAATTTAGGAAATCAATCAAGAGGTAGTAATTTAAAATATCAACCGACGTTTTACGACCACTATCACAGAGCCAGATGCCACACGTATTTGAAAATAGCGACTCTCCTTTCGGTCTTGGCAATAACATTGCCCAGCTAAGCCGATATGCAATGAGGATGAAATGCCTACTGGCTCCTGTCACTAAGACCGAGCCAGACGGAGGTATTAGAGTCTTAATTTTAGTTTTATGAGGGCGGAAAAAGGTCGCTCCATCTCGAGGCTTACTGAGCCACGATGATAAATTAAATTTTAATTGCCCCGGAGGCACGGGAGGTGGTAGATTACCGGATGGGAAAGCGCTCGGTGTCAGCAAGAAACAATGGACGGAGAAAAACTGTCAGGCACATGAGTGCGGCACCTGCGAGATCGATGGCTTTCCAACCCACGCTATAGGCCCCTCTCATTTAATTAATTACACCCTCTTGCTACTTGATATTGAGTGGAATCTGGCAGAAATGATTTCCAGTATTGAGCAGTAAGGGGTTCATTGTACCACTACTGTCTCATCTACGCTAAGGAACCTCCTATACTCGTATTTGTTAGTGGAGATCCCTCCACATCTTTTTGCCCAATATTTACTATGATAATGACCCGGAGTCCACTGGTCGTGGTCAGGCTATACTATCATTAAACGTACCTTATATTTTTTTCAAACTTGATAAATAGACAATGTTTATTGCATTACTGTACAGCGGTATTCCCATTCCAATTGACAAATAACTCCTGAACTGTTGAAAACTCTTATTGTATAGCAAGATAATTATATATAGTACAATGAGATAGAGTATAACAATATTACAATACAATATTAGAACACAATAGTATAATATTCCTGAATAAAAAAACCCTTAAAAAGGCTATACAATATAATAGCAGCAAAAAGTATTTGCTAGGATGTTCAGAGATTTTGTGTTATCTTAACAGATAGATTTAATTCACTTCATTTAACGAAAGTCGTCGGCAGAACTTGTGCTTACCAGTATACCGTACGCCGATTCATTTTTTACCTTATGTTTTATGAATAGCCCTATGAATGATGAATTACTAGTTATATGCAGTAAACTATATAAATCTAATTGAAAGTCGTCAGGGGGGATCGGGTCTGATTTGGATCCTGGAAAACTTCCTCTGAGGTCTCCGATTTGCAACGATTTTCTTCAGCAAAAATAATTTTTTATGTTTTACAGAACTAAATTCTTATCTAAAATCTATACCCGGATATATTTGGCAAAAAATTATTAAAAGAAATTTAATTATTTGTATCGAGAAAAAAAAAAATTCTCTCCACACGACCGTGAAGTGGTGAAATTTTAAGCAAAGAGATGTATTTTTATGTATTTTCGAATATACATATTTTTTAACACTACATAAACGAACTTAAACTAAGTTGATACATTGTATGTAATTAAATATTAAGTGTGATGAAATCGTGTACTTAAATTTCGGAAAAACAAATGCCAGAGAAGGCAGAATTACCAGGAAACATATTAAGATCACAAATAAATTTTCACATGTCACAAGGAGTGAAATTCATAATTTAAATAACTGGACAAAATACTAATAATAACCAAAGTTTATCAATATTTTTTAATTAATACACGAACTCATCAAACTCAAACTGATTGGAAAGTCCCACACTTGTTTTGATGATGCGCTTTGTCTTTCCCTCAAGCAATTACATCTCAAGCAAAGGAAATTGAGCCTAAAACAGGGTGTTGTTGTCTACTTCTTCAATGTTGCAGATGGTCGTATGTGCAGCCAAGTGGGTCATACCAAGATGATCTTATCCCGTGTCGGGTTGCCACTAGGGGAGTGTCTAATCACTCTAGCCCTGGTGACAAGTGCGGATTGTTGTAGTTTATAACATGGACCATGTTCCATGTAGGCGTTAATATCTGACTCCATTTTATGATAGGGATGTGTCCCGACAATACACTGTGTTCAGGAGAAGAGGTACAGAGCTTTTATAAAGAATAAGACCAGTTCGGGCGGGAGATCGGCAGCGTAATAGGTACAAGTCGTCAGAGGGTCTGCTAGGAGGCTGAGTGACAGGGTGACAGGCTCATAGGTGCTGCAGAGAGAGTAGACTAGTAGAAGACTGAGTGGACTTACTTCCAGGGCCCCGGGGCCCTGGCGTAAAGCGACCGAGTGATAGCGGCTGTGGAGATGAGGAGACTGGGAAAGAGTAGTGTTACAGGGCGAAACCCCCTGGTTTAAATATTACTTCCCCTCAGCACCGGAAGGCGGAGCCTGGCTTGAAAGGGGTATGTTTATAATGTCACACCTGCACCGCGGTACATGATCCCTCGTCCCCTATTAGACTGTAGATTTTATGACCGCCGGAAGGTGACCCTAGGTCTACCGGGTCTGTTTATGACAGTCAGGTAGCTTATCCTCTCAGGTTTATTGCTAACGACCTTCGACCCTCTGTGACTTGTTTTACGACTTATTTATTACTAGAAAAAGCTTTTACCATGTTTTACATCTAATTACAATGCATTATATATGCACCAGAGTATAGGGTGATTTAACACTTATGTAGTTAGGGTCACTACAACCCGCAATATCGTGTATACTTTAAGTAACAAAATGTCTATATTTTCCACATGTTCCCCAGCAAATGACGTTTTAAAACCAAACAACAGGAAACGTTAATATTTTTTAATATCAATTGCTCGGCTTTTAATGTTCATTTATTAAGAATGTAAAAGTTAGGGACCGAAACAGTTCAGCAAATAAAATTAATTATTCTCATTTCAGGGGTTAATTGGAATAAATGAAATCTACTTTCGCGTATTAACACATTTTATTTTTTTGGTTTGATGGTCATGAATAATTTTTTTTTATTTTTTCATTAACACCAACTTGTCAATTTCAGTTTTAAATTTTTTTGAGAGGTGTTGATAAATAAATTACGCCATAAAATTCAGTAAACTCTAAAAAAAAAGTTATTGAAACTTCTTTATTGTGCTAAAATTACAATCTGCCTTATTAGGCTATAAGTAGTTGTGATAAATGTTCTCATTCATACCATATTCACAATTTTCATTCCCTCGCTCATGAATAATCTACGGTTGTGCTCAATGAGCTACAATGTCCATAAAGGACTAGTTGTAGCTTGCTTTGAAAGGAGTCCATCTGGCCATGTTTTCGTTGCTTTACGAGAGGGAAACAAATTATATTCCATATTAGTTGGACTCGTCCTCGATCGAGATAGCCATGTTGGTATAGCACTCGACCGAAGCTTTAGGATTGATGGGTTTGAGTCCCACCCCTGTCACTGCTTTTATTATGCCCTTAATAAAATCTATTTGTGAGTAGAAGAGTTTGTCAAGAGATCTTAGCTTGATAAAAGAGAGATGTTAGGTAATCAAAATGTATCAATGGACTACGTTTCAACTTACTGTGTTTGTCTATTTCATGTCCTGATAACAAGAAAAGCAAGTAGGCGTTAAGCACAGTTAGTAACAATTAGTAATCAAATTTAGGTACAAAATAATAGAAACTAATGGATATGGCAATAACTGCGATGTAAGAAGCTAACGGACTAATACTTTATATGTATGTAACAGTTGGTAGGTTTGAATATAAGCAATAGACGAAACAAGCATATAATGTGAAATACTTAGCTATAGCAAAACATAAATACATCTAAAAGTTAAATTGTTAAATTTCATGAAAAACAAATTCTTCTACTCATTAATATAGACACCACTAATAATATAATAATTATCATTATTCGCACCAGTAGGATTGCATACCTACTATTAATCTATTTCAAAAGAATTTCTACGTTTATGCGTTTGAAAATTATAATAGAGATCAAGTTTGCAATTAGGAAAGTTGCACCGCCCCCACCTTCATCCCCTTCGTTAAATTAATGCAGCTATTGGTACCCCATCCCCCCACCATTGTTAAACAGCTTTGGTAAGAATGCAATATATGAAGCTGCAAACTAAGGAGAAGACGATACGGGGTAAATGGCGTTTGTAAGGTATAGAAGAAGAATGTAAGGTATATTAAGATTATTATGAAGGGTTTTACTGCTGACGTAATAAGGGGCATTTACTATTGTTCTCAGGACTTTTGATTGAAAGGAATGGATGCGCTTGATGTTCGACTTGTTTGCTGTCCCCCATAGCTCTATTCCGTATGTGCAGGTTTAAGTATACGAGTGTGTAACTTTGTAAATTAGTAATTCATTTTCTATTGAGAGATGTGATGTCCTTTGAAGTAGTCTGTACATTTGTCCGAAGCGTCTTTTTAGCCTCATATGTGGGTTCCAGGTCAAACGTTTGTCGAGATGGAAGCCCAAGTACCGTACTAATCGTAGTAGCTTTGGTAAGAGTGCAATATATGAAGCTGCAAACTAAGGAGACAATACGGGGTAAATGGCGATTGCTTAATTTTGTTTAAAAATCTTTTTGACTTTTAAAAGTCAGTATAGCTTAAATGAGTTGTTAAATTGTTATCAGTAAACGAAATACTCCAATCCCAAACATAAGGTAATGTGTAGGCCATAACATATTATGAAGCAATGTTTTTTTATTAGCATTTAGTTTTTATTTATTTTATGTCTTTGGTTTTTTATTTATTTTTTTCCTAAATTGAAATCTATATGTACTTCAATGAAGACTTTTTTTTGCAGCTATGATATATGTGTTTAGTTTCAAGACTACGTGAATCGCGTATCAGGATAAGATTATTTTTTTTATCTGAACATTAAAAATAGATTCGATTTAAGATACTGCAATAAAAAAAAAATTTCTTTCGCATACATATCGTGCATCAACATTTATTGAATTTTTAAGTAAAAAATATAATTTTGGTTGGTCTTGGTGTATCCCCTGTTTGGCCAAGAGATTTGTCTCAGCAAGGCAATGTCACTCATTTCAGCGACCTAGTAATGGCAAGGCTCACCATTCGGACATATTCTGTCATAGCAGGTTAAGTCGTTAAAACGTTGTTAAGATTTCGTAATTTATTGTGATAGTTTTATTTTCGATAATACGACAAGACGTGCAAGAAATTGGACAGCTGTTTACACATACCATGAGAAGAAAAAAAAACACTGAAGAATTTGGGTATGGAACACAGGAAAGAAGAGTAGGGAAAGGTTCTATTAAATTTGATTGCTGCTGTTTGACTCACATATTGCATACTGCCTGTAAACCCGACTCTCGAAAATTTACGAAAGATGCACTTTCCGAGAGCCACCCACAGGGAAATAAAAAGGTGAAAAGAATCAGATGAAATAGGTGAATAAATGGAGAAGACTTACCAAGTCCAGAGTCGTTCTGCCACAAGATGACTATCCGAAGCTCGATCGCAAGCGATGTTTTTCTTGACGAAGGGGTTTTAGGAGGTTGGGAATAATGAGATGATATGTCGATATAACACCGCCGGACGATAACTCCAGATATGAACAGACGATTAACCAGATGAATGACCACTGACTTGGTCATAGTCTTACGGAGAAGTGAGAGCGAGAGCGAGGTGAGAGGGAGGGGGGAGGCCTCCTAGATAAGACTTCCATCGACACTATCGATTGTGTACTAGGGCTACCGGACGGCCGACATGATCTCGACACAACCCGCCCCCGCCACGAAATTCCCGTAGCCACGTACGCCCGAACATGCCACCCGCCCTGAAGTCTCACTTCTAAACAAAAAGCAAACACAGAGGGCGTAACAGAAGACAGATGAACGACGAGATGGCTATTGAGACGGCAGAGGGCACAGTTTCGCCACAGGATAGCGAACTGTCCCGGAAGGGGTGGTGACTTCAGCCACACGGGTGACAGCGTCGGAGCCAGGGAATACCGACGAAATGCGGCCCAATGACCACTTAAGCGGAGGTAGGTGGTCTTCGCGAACAAGGTCAACCGTCCCTGGAACTATGGGCGTAGACGGATGCAGCCATTTGCTTCGCTGCTGCAGAGTACGCAGGTACTCACAGCGCCAGCGTTTCCAGAAGTCCTGCTGTAAGCGCTGAACTAACTGCCAACGAGCGATATGATTGACGGGACCAGCCGTAACATCACGTTCAGGAGGGGAAGTAAGGGGGCGAAAGATCAGGAAATGGCCCGGAGAGAGGGCCTCAAAGTCCGATGGGTCAGACGACGGAAGATAAAGCGGACGAGAGTTGAGGATTGCTTCGACCTGGGTGATGACCGTGAGGAATTCCTCGTAAGGAGGCGCTGCTCGCCGATGACGCGCGTAAGGTGGTGCTTTGCCGATTTTATGCTAGCCTCCCAAAGTCCGCCAAAATGAGGACTAGCAGGGGGGATGAATCGCCAGTCGGTGCCAGAGGAGGAGGCGACATCACAAAGGCCCTGCTGATGCTGAGGCCCCGACAACAACCGTCCCAACTCCCGCAGATAATTGCTTGCCCCCACGAAATTAGTTCCGTTGTCAGAGAAAATAACGGAAGGGTTACCCCTACGGGCAACGAAGCGCCGGTAAGCGGCAATAAATGTGGGAGTGGAGAGCTCAGATGAACAGCCTTGGTGGCAAAGCAGATAAAGACTGCTAAATAGGCCCCGTAAACGGGCACTGGAGACGAGAAAGGGACCGGCGTAGTCAACGCCAGTAGTGGAAAACGCGGCAGCAGAGGATACGCGTCCCGAGGGAAGATTGCCCATTGGCTGAATAATGGGTTTAGGTTTGCAGCTGAAGCTTCTGTTGCATTTGCGCAAATGATTGCGAACTACATTGCGTCCATCAAGAATCCAATGTCGGCGACGGATGAACGAATGAGTTACCAAAGCACCAGCATGGAAGAGACGGATATGAGCATCGTCGATGATCAGGTGGGTTAGATGAGCGCCTTTAGGTAGAAGAGCAGGATGCTTATGCTGATAAGGCAACAACGCAGAAGATAGACGGCCACCCACTCGGATAACACCGTGTTCGTCGAGAAACAGATGGAGCTGCATTACCAGACGATGACGTGAAGAGGGTTTCTGAAGCTCAGTAATTTCTTCAAGGAAATTTTGAGCTTGGGTCAGACGGATGGCGGCGATTTCAGCTTCCTGGAGCTCCACAGAGAACAAAGGACCAGAACGCGGATGCGGAGGACGCTTTGCATTGAAGACAAATTGTCGGCAGAAGGCGATTACCCGTTTAAGGCGGAGAAGAGAGGAGAAACTGTCGATTATAGCGACCCCGGAAGTAGTAGTGGCGAGCACTAGAGTAGAAACGGGTTTAGCCTCGGAATCCACATCATCAGACGAAGACAAATCGACGGAGGAAATAATCCACAAAGATGGAGGAGATGAGATCCAAGAAGGACCATGCCACCACAGAGGATGATGATGGATCTGACGAGGCTGCAATCCGCGTGACGCGCAGTCGGCAGGATTTTCTTCGGAGATGACATGTCTCCAGCACCGGGATGGCACCAGATCCTGGATTTCAGCAACGCGGTTGCCTACAAATGTTTTCGGTTTGTGGCTTTCGCCACGGATCCAGGTTAGAGCAACAGAGGAATCGGAGAATGCGATAAACTCAGCATTCAGATGCTGAATAACGTGAGTGGCCAGATGATACATGAGCTTAGCAAGCAGATGGGCGCCACATAGCTCCAAGCGGGGAAGGGTAACCGCCTTGCACGGTGCTATTTTGGATTTAGCGGCTAAGAGATGAACAGGAAGATGGCCAGATGAAGACGATGTGTGGAGATAGATAACAGCGGCATAGCCGGATTCAGATGCGTCACAAAATCCGACTAGGTGATGAACAGACGATGGGGACGCTGCAGGAATAAAACGCGGTATGCGGACCTCCGAAAGAGAAGGGAGCTGCTCCTGAAAGTTCAGCCAGGGAACGGCCCACTCTTGGGGCAATCCTTGGTCCCAATCCAGGTGAAGTAGGCACAGACGACAGAAGAGGATCTTGGCTGAGAAGGTGACTGGTGAAAGCCAGCCAAGGGGATCGAGGATTCGAGCCATTTGGCTCAGTACGGTGCGTTTCGTGAGTGCAGATTCAGTCAGTCGCACAGAGTAGAGGAAGTGGTCAGACGTGGGATTCCAGCCAAGTCCCGTAGCGAACGAACGCGTACGAAATTCCCGTAGCCACGAACGCCCGAACACTGCCACTTAATGCAGTCATGTCAAGCCAAAAAAACCCTGGGTGCATATCAATTGTTTTGAAAAAGTTTCTTTACAAATAAATATAAGTTTAATGTTAATTTAAAGTTATAAATTATAGAACTTTTTCAATAAGTTCTTTTTACTTATTTCTCAATTATAAAAAAGATTTTTTCCATGACTGCTATTTCGATATTTGGGAGAGTAAAACAGAGTTTTAGTAAAGTTTGTAGTAAGTTAAATGATCAGGAAATTACCCCTTATAGAAAGATAAAAAGAAAAAAAATACGGACAAAAATTAAAAAAAACAAAACAAAGAACACATATTGTCAACCTTGTGCCAATCCTGTAATCACGTGAGTATTCTTCATTGGCTCGTCAACTGATTAACTTTAATTATGCTAGTTATAATGAAGTTATTATTTTATTTTTAGTCCTGATGGATATCTTTTAGATAAAGAAGCAATAATCCAGTATATAATTACCAAGAAGAATGAAATTAATAGAATTCATTTAAGGTGATAGATCCCATCTTACCCGGAGGTCCGTTAGAGCACTCACTGCTCCTCAGTTAGGAGCTATAGGCCTATATGGGTTATTCTGCTACGCGCTCCCCCTACATTCGGATCAACTGTTGGATAACGCCGAAATCAATGAAGTTGTGACTCTTCTTAAGTACGGGACAGTAATCTTCTGTCTGTTTATTCTCAACTTAATCTGTAATTTAAAAATGTATTCATCGCGTTGCAGATACAACAACGGCGCCTAACACCGCCAACCGCATTTTTCTACCTTAACTGGTTGCTTAGATATAATTTTTAACTGTTTTCACGATATAACCACGTTCCTTGCCATAAAACGCGATTTTCTCTACTTCTACGTTTCTTGCCATTCTCACTGACGTTACTACAAGATATAATTACCGAGAGGCCAATTGGGCCCAATATAAGCACCTCATTAGTGCAGAGTTGCCCCCAATTGCGCCACTCAGAAATACTTGGGATGTCGACAGCGCCATCTATCAGTTGCAGGCTTCCATTATCCGAGCTGCTGATGTCTCCATACCGAAGTTCGCCCCGGTACCGACTTCCCTGAGGAAGCCACCGGAACACATCATGCAACTGATTCGGCAACGCAACAATATTAAAAACAGGTGGTTTCGGACGAAAAACAAAGACCTGAGGCCTAGGCTAAACGCTCTAACTACCCAAATAACATCTCTAATGGTCCAGTGGAAGAGCTCTATTTGGGGTGACCGTCTCCGCAGTTTACACAGTGACTACAAAGCATTTTGGTGGCTGGTTAAAACTTCTGTAACCAAGAAAAACACTGTAAGACTGGTAAACAACGGGCAGTTCATGTCTGTTGCAGAGCAGGCCGACATACTCACTGACCACTTGAGAGGGGATAGAGTAAGTGGGCCAATCACAGCGCCCGACCGGCGGACCCCCACCCACACTTCCATATATACCTCCTACCACTAGGTTTCGGCGATCATTCGTCGCACCAGAGGCAACAGGAGTTGACAACGTCCAGAACATCCTTCTGAAACAGCTACCACGGAAGGGGATATCCCACATAGTGAACATCTTAAACTCCTCACTGCGACTAAAGTATTTTCCCCAGACGTGGAAGCATGCCGTAGTCGTCCCACTGTTGAAACCGGCCAAGAATGGGTATGAGCCAGCTCACTACAGGCCCATCAGTCTGCTGACCCAGTTGTCAAAAACCTACGAGAGGATTCTCTACGATCATCTCACCAGGCACTGTGACGCTCAAGACATCATTCCAGCTCAACAAACCGGCTTCACCAAAGGACTTAGCTCGGACTGCAACCTTGTAAAACTGCAGCGGCACGGTGCACCGAACATGCGCCACAACAGAGTCAACTGCGATGATCTTCCTTGACTGCACGAAGGCATTTGACTACGTAGATCATCGTACTTTCCTGCGACGCCTGAACGAGCACGACTTTCCTGCGCAACTCCAGAACATCATGTCTTCCTACCTAGCAGGCAGAACATTTTCTGTGCGAATAGGAGCCGTCTTAACCACCAGAAGAGATTTCGTGGTTGGAGTTCCTCAAGGGTCGCTGCTGGGACCCCTACTCTTCAACGTATACACCGCGCATATAGTAGGAGCTTCATACTCCAATTGTGAGGTAGCATATGCGGACGACATAGGGGTCTACAGCACCAGCCTCAACCCAACGAAAGCTCTGAAGGCTGCAGAGGGTGCTAGCCAATTAATCGCCGACAGGCTGTGAGCTGTCCACATTCAAGTGAACCCAGCCAAGACTCAGGGGATCATCTTCTCTTTCCAGCATGGGAAAAAGAAGCGTCCACCCAGCTTTACCATAGACGGGACTCAATGTAAATTTGCCAACAGCATCTGTTACCTGGGCATCAACCTAGGCACACACTTGCAAAATAAATTAAAACGAGTCCGCAGAACTTACTACTCTCTCCAGCATCTCATCACCAGCCAGGCCATATACCTTTGACTGAAACTCCTCATATACAAGAGCGTCCTGAGGGACACCAATCTTTAGATTCCTACATGCCAGCACCATAACTCGCCTCCAGAACTTCCAGAACAACATCCTGCGAACGGCACTGTGGCATACCCCTTTTCGTGAAATGAAGGCTTCCGATATGCACGAGAAGTTCGAGCTCCCCACCATCACCGAAGCCATCAGACGACGTCACATCAAGTTCTTCGACTCGATGAAGCACCGTCTAAACCCTCTCTTCCGAGACATGACACCACCACCGCTACCGGCACGATGGCAACTCACAAGATCGAGTAAAGCAGAAGAAATGGTTGACATCACGGCGCTTGGCCCACCAATAACAAGCCTCTAAGGGGCACCCTCACTGATATCAGACTAACTACGACTGCACTACATGCCTAGAGAAGACTCTAGGCCCAGCCACCAGTGGACTCTCATCACTGTACCGTAACAATCAACCTCCACCGAGGATTCCCACACTCCTTACTCCTCTCACACCACCTTCAAGCAGGTCCTCCTAGTACAAGGATCCAATCACCCTAAATATTTTATAATTCTCCCTCATCCTAAAATTCTAACAAGAGAGCTTAGGAAAAAAACAAAAACAAAAAAACTGACGTTACTTGTGCAATTTATATCTGCATCCCAATATACTGTTATTGTATTCGAAACCTTATTATGAAATGAAGTTTTTGGTATACTCTGAAGTTTGAGAAAAAGTTTTTAACGTTTTTCGTAAATTCGAATTCTAATGGTTTATAGTATTATTAAAAATATTACCGTTAATCAAAATTAGTAGATATTAAAAAAACAAATTTACCTTCCAAGAATGCAAATTTTTAATAATGTCCTAGTGGTTTTTTTTGGTCAATGATTCACTTAGTCACTATTTTTTTATTTGTTGAAAACACAACGTCGACGGCTGTTATTGATTATTATTTCTTGAATGTAGTTTATTTTAGAGCATTTATTTAAGTTTTCTCGCTGGTAGGGGATCTGTGCAAACAAGAAGATCTCAAAATGACATAAAATTATATAATGCTGTATCTCTTCAGGCCTCTCCTTCCATCGTATGATTCCGTTGAGTCACTCATATTGTATACTGCCACTTAATGCAGTCATGTCAAGCCAAAAAATCTTTGGGTGCTTAGCAATTGTTTTGAAAAACTTTCTTTACAAATAAATATAAGTTTTATTTTAATTTAAAGTTATAAATAGAACTTTTTCAATAAGTTCTTACTAGTATTTTCTCAAATATATAAAAGTTTTTCATGAGTGCTATTCGATATTTGGGAGAGTAAAAGAGAATTTTAGTAAAGTTTGTAGTAAGTTTAATGATTAGAAAATTACCCCTTATAAAAAGATAAAAAGAAAAAAATACGAACAAAAATCAAAAATAAAAAAAAGAACATATATTTTGTATATTATATTCTAATTCAAGCTGTGAGAGCCATCGCTTTCAGATGTATTATCAACAAAAAGAACATAGTATATCATTTAGATACTTATATTAGTTTAATTTTGTAACCAATACTTCCCCCTTAGTGATTTTCCTTTAGGGGTACACTCACCCTGGTGAGGATAAACGAGTGGATACTTGAATAAATAAGAAATAAGTAACGACCAAGTGACATCCACTAGCTCCGCAGCGCCATCTACTAACTACTGCTACTACCTCGTCGGGCTAACCTCTTCATCAAAAGCTCGTGTCTTGGACTAGACGATTACAATATGGAGAAACACTGGAAGGAATAGCCTACAATTACTACTTTTATAGACGAAGTGAAGAATCATGAATTATGGATATAATTTGTGTAGTAACAATTTTATAAACTTTATTTTATATATTTTTTAATATTTATTTATTATTCATTGATTTATACACCGTGGTAGTACATGATCGCCCCCATGTCCCAGCGATTAATGTGCTGACTTTTAATCGCAAAGATCCGGGTTCGATCCACGGATCAATCAAGATTTTTTTTATTTGAGGGATGAGCCTGGTCGGGGTTAACTCAGTATCGCGAAGTTGAGCGTGTATCTACTTGGATAAAAAGTAGGGATTCCGATTAAATAAAATAAAATTAAGGTTGAGAGGTTGGACGCCTGTATACCAACTAGGGTACACCCCCAAGGGTAGACACACTAGGGTAGACCACCAAGGGTAGACAAAGACCACCAAGGGTAGGCCAACTAGGGTAGACCACCAAGGGTAGACCAACTAGGGTAGACCACCAAGGGTAGATCAACTAGGGTAGACCACCAAGGGTAGACCAACTAGGGTTGGCCCTACTTCTTTGTAAGGTGTCTCGCCATAGATGTATTTTCTATTTTTATCGATTTATACAAGTTATTATGGTTTGATCGACATGGAAAATAGGAAACACTCATTTGAGGAAGAACCCCTTTACATAAGGGAATTGGCTAGGAGTAATGGGATTGGTGGCGTAAGGTTGCATGTATTCGGTGGGCTGCCCACTTATCTTTAATCAACCTGATTTCTCAGCGGAGGAAGCGGCGGCCACTTACTGCAGGATTTATGCCCGATGCTATCTCCTTATTCAATCTTAAAAATAACCGCCCTCTCGCCTGAATTATTTCCTTGTTTGTTTTTCTTGTCTGCTGAGGCTGTGACATTCGTGTATGGCTACCAACATCGAGCAGCACATTCCAAACACCTTGTTAACATGTTTCTCTATTCCCTAGGCTTTACTTTGCGACATGTAGCGGTCAATCTGCTCTTCCTACTACATTAGAAACTGTAGTGGCATTGAAAGTGATCCAAATTGAGTGATATTTATTTTTACAGTATTTCTACGTTTCACATAATGCGGGCATCTTTAAAACTCTGTATTATAAAAATTATTTCAGTATAATTAGTTGTCAAATCGGAAAGAAATGTTTTTTTTTATTCTCAGCTCGAAAAGTGAATGATGTGGTGAATTTTTTCATGAAACTCAGTCTTGAATATATGTCTGAATAAGGTGAAATCTAAACATGCTGTAAAAATATAAAAAAACCATTTGGAGAATCTTTCAATCCATCCTGTGTATACAATTTGTTTGGAGTTATTTAGATACCTTCAGTGTCTCTTATTAGAGGCCGTACTAACAAAAACTAAAAGTTAACTCTTAGTAAGTTACTCTCTACTCTAGCTGATTTGAAGAAATTACCTATGTAAATAATGTAATAGCAATGTAATATGTAAATACACAAAATAAAGTATACCAGTTGTTTATTAAATAATGTGGCTGGAGACTAGTCCACTGGCCATTGCTAGGAGCGCCAGCTTAGAGTGACGGGGCAGCCAGGAATGAGGGAAGCAAACATGATCAGTCAGAATGATGGACCTCCAGATCGGTAGAAGCTAGCCTGCCATGGTGGCTGTATACCGGACAAAAAAAGATATATGTTAAAAAGATAAAATATAAAAACAGACAAGGGTAGTTATAGTTGGTGCTCGCCTCTGAACTGGTGCTTCCAGCTGCACTGATCTTTCTAATAGGGGCTTGTCCTCTGCACCTCTCTATTTCTAGCCCACTAGATTTAGCCTTGCCCCTGTCAGACTCCACAGCCTTCCCAATGGGGTGTCCTGGCCTCTGCCCGCTAGAATAGTACATCCTTAGAAGGAACGCCTTCCATAAGGATGGGTTCTGGGGCCCTACAAACTGTACCTAGTACCCACCGGCCCAGTCTGCCTCTTTCCGGTTAGCACTCGCCTTTGGAATCCAGACGGATTTCGTCTTTCCTCAGATACCAAGTGTGAACTCGTGGTCATTCCATGACCACGTGAACGACGTGTGATACCTAGCCTCTTCTCCTGAACATAGTGCACTATCGGGACACGCACTTCTCGGGTATGGATAGCACAGCAATGGGGACCGTCACCAAGCAGCTGTCTTAATTCTGCTTAATTCTCACCCCCCCCACCAGTGTAGGATTAAATCAGTAAGACCCTCTCATGACTCTCCAAGGGTGTTTACTCGGTAGAACATTAAAATTACTTTATTTTGAATTACATCGGGCCATCAAATGTGACTACCAAGCAAAATACTATACTTCTAAAAAAATCACTAATTAAGTTAAAATTGCCAACATGATTTTCATAAATCTTTTACTAACTTCGTGAAATTATAGTACAATAAAAAATCATATATTAATAATCGGAGAATCGAGGTATTTATTTTAATGCCCTTTTTTTTAGTGTGATAGAAAACTTTGTCCAAGTAATTAATTTATTAATTATGTTTTATGGGTTTCTGATTTAAAAAAAAAATCAACAAACCCTTAAAAGTGGAATATACTACAAAACCGCAAATTTCAGTGATGGAAAGTATAATATATATAAAAATATATGCTTGTATATATATAAGTTAATGATTGCAACGAAAAACTTGAAGAAAAAGAAAAAAGCTTGAATGAAAGCACAGATCGACAGTTGTCAAAGACTGTTTATTGAGCGTTTTTAATCCTCTCTATATCTCTTTTATTCTCTCCATATATATCTATGTTTACATCCCGATGACTTGGGGATTAGGCTGGATACATACGATGCCCGAACCTTAACTTATATATATATTATTATGTTTTTATTTTATTTTATTTATTTTAAAATTTTATCTGAGCTTTATAAGGTTCCTGTTAATATAAAAAGAAAACTCTGGCTAAAGGAAAATCATATTTTACAAAATTTAGACTAATTTTATTTAAATGCACTACAATAATATCAATTTTCTACTGATTTTATGATTTGTCTTAATATTTAACTCTAGAATGGGCAGATTTACAAGTTTGTATGTATTATTCTTCTTGTTTTAATTGTTGAACTTGGTTTGCCATGCTGTCAGTGATATCCACTTCTATCTATTCAACCCTTCTTCTCTGGATACTATTATTCTTTCTAATAACGTTCTTCCACTTTCCTGTTCGCTATTACATAAAAATTGTTCATTTTCTTCAAACATTAATACTTTGCCTCATGCTTTCACTAAATGACTAACGCTAAGCTTCCTCCTTTTATCAGAACTGGCTAACAACTCATTCCTCATCTCCCTGTGTTACCAGCTGAACAACCACTTTCCCTCCTTTTTTTATCATCTCCCCCACTCTTTCCAGTCATTTCCGCTCTTTTTCAAATTCAAATGTCTAATATCACAACAATATATATATATATATATATATATGTGGTATCAGATTAAAAAAAAGAAATAACCGGATCGGGATTCATAATATAAACACAATAACTATTTAATGAACTATATTCAGTAGAGTGCGAAAACAAGAAGGCCAGGATCCCTTGAAAGTCCGTACAATACCAGCGATGACAACAGAATGATTCCAATGGGTCTTCCAACAGATCGTACAGTTTCAGGGTGCTGCCGCTATGTGACATAAAAGTACTAAACTGATTATAAACTTCCACAATATAAGGTGTAGTGATTGATGAATTAGTTGATCTTATCTCAATCTAACTCGACCGACACATCAGGATCTGACAAGTGGGAGTTGTACTATTCCACATATCCTGTTATTTAGGCCGAAAACGGACTGAGAATTACAGTATTGCCATACCTTGGTGAGTAACATCAGATTCCGAAAAGCAACTTCCTACCAATACCATAAACAATCAATCGCTTTTCCCGAACAATGCAAATAAACAAACACATCAATGGCATTGCAAGACAGGTCACAGAAATTAAAAGTTTAAATTCGACTTTCATCTTCTTCACTGATATCCAGTCTTGGTTCAAGTTTACAGGCTTGAACTAATTTATGTCTGCGCTTGTCATCGGTAGATTGCAGTTCATATCGATCACAAGGCAATATCATAGCAACCTTTACAGGCCCTTTACGCTTGGGTACTCATTTTAATTGGTTCCTCTTTTCCTGCTGCATTACGAATATTTTCTGAGCCATTACAGCTCTTACTTCTTTTAAACTTACCTGAGAATTCCCAGTGACATGCTTTCCAGCTACAATGAATTCAGGAGGTCGAGAAACCTTTCCAAGCATTAATTCCATATGTGATACCTGTGTTATACGATGGGGTGTAGTGTTTAAAGCAAATTGAATGTCTGGGACTGTGCCTTGCCATGCACGGTTGTCATTCATTTCAGCTACTGTCAACATGTCTTTTAACGTTCCCATACGTCTTTCTACTTGACCATTCGCTCTAGGGAACCCGTGGCAATAAAATAAAGGTCTATTTGAGAATTAGGACAAAATCCTTGAAAATCATCGCTGAACAAGGCGAAGATCTTGTTTACTTTGTGTAACTATCAATGACAAACAATCCGTAATTACCTTAAATCTTTTAAATTGTTAAAATATTTTACCGCATTCACTACTGCTTGTGTTTCAAGTTCGTAAGAGTGATCTTGAGCAGGCATACTACCGTTTAATCCCACTCCTGAAAAAGCCGGATCGGGATCCATAATAGAAACTCAATGTTTTGGTAACGTATTCAAGTAGAGTAGGATTGCAATAAGACCGGCTCCCTTGACACAGTCTGCACACTACCAGTGACCATATAAAAATGTGCCCACTGGGCCTCCCAACAGACCGTCAGGGTGCTGCGGTAGATGACGCACTAATCTTGCATTTCCGGATCTGCTGATTGATCCAGTCTGCCGCACCCACAGATATATATATACATCACTAGTGAAATTTAATTTTTTACAATGACTACAAATGGTATGAAGAACGTTTAAAGTGAAGAGATAATACTGTGGGAGTGCACGAGTCTTTTGAGAAACGTTGAACCGTTTTAAGTATAGCTTTTTTTTTAATTATAAAAAAACTTTATTATGATAAAATTACAATCTGCCTTATTGGGCAATAAGTGATTGTGATAAATAATCTCATTCATACCATATTTACAATTTTCATTCACCCGCTCGTTCATACAGTATTTACAAAAAGCCCAAACACCTTCCAAGTCTACATGGTTCTCATTCCCTCGCATGCAAAAGAAGAAGCGGAATCTTGAGAAGTCCCCAACACTCCTCCGTCATCCGTATCACCGGATACGAGCCAGTGGAAGCTGACGAAGAGCGTGAGAGCCACATACGCTCAGGACATGATTGGAGAAACTGGTGATTGCCAGGACTCCCACTGTAATGTATTTATAGCAGGGATGAGTTTAAGAATGTAGGGTATATTAAGATTATTATGAAGGGTTTTGTTGCTGACGTAATAAGATGCATTTACTATTGTTTTCAGGTCTTTTGATTGAAAGGATTGGATACGCTTGATGTTCGACTTTTTTGCTGTCCCCCATAGCTCTATTCCGTATGTCCTGGTTGGCCCGACCTTGAGACAGTTAGTAAAACAGACACGACTTTTTTGACATTTTCGTTTGCATACTACTACCCGTTATAATATTTTAACCAAAATCTGCTCGGCGTTTGAGGTGTTCTGAAATATATCTGTAAAAGTAAAACATTATTGTATCATTATTACAACCACTATCGTGAACTATACATTCATTGTGAGTTCGGGCTCGGCAAAACAAATTGACGTCTCCCTGTTGCCTTCTGCCTTGGGTTCATCCCCGAGCCAGAAATCGGGATACTATCAATCATGGTTCGCTTGATTGTTCACTCACTTGTCTTGAACTACAGAAAGGACTTTTGCAAAATGTTCTCTTCCTTTTTGAGGATCGCTACCATCTGCGTTTCAATTTGATGACTCGTCCTAAAACTATGACTGGGCTCTTGGACACTGTGCTTTAGGTGGAAGATGAAGTAAATCAATTTATAAATATTAATTCTGAGTACCTAAGTGGAGTCAACAAGTCAACGAAGCATATTCCTTTTGTGGAAATAAAGTTGTTAATAACGTCAAGTTTCGAATCAGGGTGAACCCACTCACTGGTTGAGAGAGTCTGTACAAGAGATGGGCCTAAAAGGAACTTCCATTGTCTGTACATGTATATATCTATGTATATAACTTAATTAATCCTTCCTTCCTGTATTTTATAGAATTCAAAGAGCTAACCCACAGCAGGCTCTTCTTGTCCGTAAAACTGGTTTATTTCATTATGACATTTTCTCATGTCACTGCTCACGCTGGAATTTGAAACCTGTATTTTAGGTGGTAATTGTCGTGAGGAAAATAAAAATCTTAGTTTACAAATGAGTAATTCATCATCATGGATAACTGAGGTGTGTCTTAAACCCAGGCATTCCCAGCAATGAGATTGAACCGGAGCTCTGCTGAATATCGATGCAGCACCCCCTTCACCTAACACTGAACAAATTTCTTTGGCCTCCGCCTTCAGAATAAATCATTTTTTCCTGTAGTCTCTTAGAAAGACGGCAAATCGAAATTCTTTCTTTGGAAACTCTTGTTGCCGTATATAATAGTAAATAAAACAATTATTATTATTATTATTTGTTCCGGCATTTGTGCACCGCGGCCTCAGTGAGACCTATTGTGCGCCGTCCATGTCCCTGTCCTATATATGTGACAGGCCCACGGCCTTTGCAAATCTGAGGATACTGAATGGATCGATCAGTTCACATAGTTTGGGGTCTACAATGCGATCACTACCAAAGTGAAGGTATCGCCTTCTAGCTAAGTTATCACAGTCACATATTATATGACGTGCCGTTTCTCCCTCTTTCTTGCAGAATCTGCAGATTGGTGATCCCACTATCCCCAAATTAAAAAGGTGTTTATTTAACCGACAGTGACCTGTATAGAGTCCTGTCACACTTTTGAGTGTCCACCTGTCCATTGATAGAAGTGCTGAGCTTCTTCTCTTACAGGGTCCATTAAGAAACAGTTTCGAGTGTTCCTGTTTCTTAGTTTCTCTCCAAGAGAGTCTTGTCTTGTCCTCTAAAGCTGATTTTATACGCCTTTTAGCGTAGCTGAGGCTGATACCACATATGGGTTCAGGTGCAAGAGGTGTCTGTTCTGAGCCCACCCTTGCAAGGCCATCTGCCTTCTCATTGCCTGTGATGCCTGTGTGTCCTGGCACCCAGTCGATTCTAACCTTATTGGCTAGCGAGAGTGTGTTTAAGTTGTTTTTACACTCCTCAACCAAATAAGATCTGGTCGTATAGCTTCTCAGGGCGCCAATGGCTGCCTGGCTATCCGTGAAAATTGTGATCAGTCTGTTTCTTGCACCCTCCCCAATTAAGGTTTGGGTACAGACATTGATCGCCATCACTTCGGCCTGAAAGACCGAGGTGTGTCTACCTAAAGGAATAGAAATCCCAGATTCTGGTTTATCTTTCCTCCATATGCCGGCCCCTGATCCGTTTTCTTTTAGTGAGCCGTCTGTATAGCAATTAATCCCATTACACAGTTTATGTGGTTTGGTCTTTGTGTTTTCCGCACAGTATAAAACGTCTGTGTGTTTCTTAATTTGTATGTCAGAGTGCATTGACAGCACCTCGTCCTCATCAATTCTTCTGAACAAGTTCCCATGTCCCATGTGAGTCCTGACTTTGGATCTTGTTCCTGATTTCGCAAGTCTGTAAGCCACGTTCAAGGCTTGCGCTTCTACTTCTATGTGCAGTGGATTCAAGTTCAATAAGACTTCCATTGCAGCAGTAGGAGTTGTACTCATGGCACCAGTGATCATGAGACATGAAAGCCTCTGTAATTTGCCAAGCAAAGTTCTATTTTTACTAATACTACCTCTGTGCCACCACACCATAGAGGCATAGAGCACCATTGGTCTATAGCGGTATATAGCCAGAATAACATTCTGGGTTGTAGTCCCCAGGTCCTACCCACAGCCCTTTTACATGCATAGAGGCATCGAAGTGCCTTCATAGTAGTATTCCTGATGTGTTTAGACCAGTCCAATTTTCTATCCAGAGTAACCCCTAGATGCTTTACCTCACTACAAATGCTTACCTGTGTCCCCCCTATATAGGGTGGTGTAACTATAACATTTCTTTTGTTAGTGAAGATACAGAGATTTATCTTCTGGGGATTGATTCCTAAACCATTCTTTTCACACCAATCCCTCAAAAGATCCATCGATGCGGAAAGCAACTCAGCAATGGTTTCTGAGAACTTGCCCCCTATGAGCACAGCAATGTCATCAGCATATCCCTGTGCGTAGAACCCTGCAGAGTTTAGGTTTGTTAACAATGAGTCAACGACCAAACACCACAGTAATGGAGATAACACCCCTCCCTGTAGACATCCTCCCACTGGCTTCATCCACAGTTTGGTTTGTCCCAATTGTGATTGTAAAATCCTATTCTCTAGCATGGTGTTTATCCAGCTAGAGGCTAAGGAACTAATCCCTTTTCTTTCTAAGACTGATGCCATAGTGTTATAGGGTGTGCGATCAAAGGCACCTTCTATATCAACAAAGATGCCTGCCATTATTTCTTTATGAACTAGGGATCTCTCTATCCTGGAAACCAGGTGGTGGAGAGCAATTTCACAGGATTTTCCTGCCTGGTATGTGAATTGAGCGCTATGGAGCGGTCGTTCTACCAGTATTCCATCCCTAATATGTCTGTCTATGACCTTTTCCAAGGTCTTCATTAAAAATGAAGTCAGACATATTGGTCTGTAAGACTTGGGTTCGTCATAGGACTCTTTCCCAGGTTTTGGTATGTAACACACTTTTGCCATCCTCCAGCTTACTGGAATATAGCTCAGTGCCAAGCTTCCCCTTAACAAGGTAAGTATAAGGGGCCTAATTACTGGTAGGCCTTTTTGTAGCAAGGCTGGGAATATCCCATCAGTACCAGGTGATTTGACAATACTGAACGAAGAATGAGTCAAAGTAAACAACAATATAAATTATTAGTAAAAAAATAGTCATACAAAGATTTGATTTAAAGCCTGTTGTCTTTATGGGCATTTGCAACAGCCTAATTCATAAATTTGTGCATTGGCCTGAAAACAAGACATATTTCATCAATTCGATTCTCAACAACTGAATTTGATTAGTTCATATCAAAACAAATATTTATGAACCCAAACTGGTTTATTTAACTAATGAATATATATATATATATATATATATATATATATATATATATATATATATATATATATATTAGAAGAATTTCCGCTACTTGTCTATCATTCCCTTCTCATCTCAACTGCTAACCAGAAGATTTTCTATCCTTAAACTACTCTACTATCCCCACCCCAACCAACAGTCACACCTTCGCAAAGTTTAACCAACATAATAAACCCTTAGTAACTAATAAAAATAACTTAAAAGCTAATAAAAGTTTCTCAAAACTCATGCAAGCAAAGACAACACAAGGGAAAAAATTCCAGTAGATATGAGTGTGAGAATATTAATCAGCAGGACAAGTAGAATCTTCTTAATATAATAGTCTTAATATCAGTAGAATATTATAATTACTAATGAATTTGTGAATAGAACAGTTTTGAATAGAAATCATTGTCGCGTCGTCACGAGGGGGTGCCTAGTTACCCTAGCAATAGTGACGAAGTGAGGGTTGAATAGGCTATGACCTGGACAATTGCTTCATGACGGGTCTTACTACTGTACTATCTGACTCTATATCTGATAGGTATGTGCCCCGACAGTGCACTATGTTCAGGAGAAGAGGCATAGGGTAGGTATTGTAGGTAGTTTATGTGGTCTTGGAATGACCACGAATTCACACTCGGCATCTGAGGGTAGGCGAAAACCGTCCGGATCCCAAAGGCGAGTGTGAACCGGAAAGAGGCAGTCTGGATCACTACTAGGTAAAGTTTGTAGGGCCCCAGGTTACCGTCGTCCGCAAGGAAGAAATATCTTCCAAGAAGGTGCTAGTTTTAGCGAGACGATCTCGTTACTGTTAGTGAGAAATCTCACTAGGAAAGTGTGGGGTCTAACAAATATAGCGAGGTTAGGAAAGAGAGATGCAGAGGTTTACATAAATGAGAGGCCAAATCTAGGAACATCAGTGCAGCTGCAAGTACCAGTCCAGAGAGCCGTAGTTAGAATGAATTGCCGGGTAAAACTAGGGGTTATATATAGCCCCTATGGGATGGGGTTTTATTCTGACCAACCGCATTGCAGGCTTGGATGAATTTTGAATGTTGTAGTCCAGGACCAACCCAGCCCCCGGAGCTACCTGACTCCCTCTGCAAGGTCCTCTGAACTAGTTTTTTTTGCAGCGGCGTCTTTTATTTTTTACAATATTTACACTGATATGACTTATGTTTTGGTAATATTTTTTACATTTGTTTAAATTAATTTACAACATGTTATAACCAATTTACAATACATATACAATAGAGTATAAGGTGATTTATCTTGTGTAGTTAGCGGTCGCTACAATCATATTCTAACGTTTGACTGGTTAAAATATTCATAGTTATTGCACATTGTTTTCTTGATTTATAAATTATTATTAGGTTGCATTTAAGTATTTCTAGTAGAAGGGTATTTAGTTTTTGTATAATAAACGGCCAATGCACCGGATGAATGATTCCATTTCAATGTAGTAATGCATTAATAGATGTTGTTTTTATTCAAGTAACCAAACTTATTATTAATCTAAAGCGATAGATTTATATTCAAGTTATATAATGAAAATTATACTGTTTAAATAAGGAAATAATTAAATAGGAAAGTACTAATTAATAAGTAAAGTATTTAATTTCTTTCTGGTTTCTGAGTCTCAAGTTTCTTCACCGTAGCCTAAGCTTGGACAGGCAATTTGCCAGCAATCGATAACATAAAGCCAAATGCAATGGAATAGAAAATTATAAAGAATGCGCTGGAATGATTCCAAACAGCGGTCCGGTTGTGGTTTCCAATCAACATACATTTAGTCTGTGATTATTTTCGGCACAATTTTAACCCAATGGAACGTCGAAATTATTTTCAGTATTTTATTATATCCACAACCCGCCATTAAATGCTTTATTAGACCAGTTAGTCAGGTGGGAAATATAAAACCATCAGTATCTATAAATATATAGCTTGTTTGGACGTGGTTTCTTAATTAACGAATGACCATATGAATTATCTATGATATACAACTCGTTCGGATGTCGTTTCTTAATTAACGAATGACAATATGAGTTATCTATGAAAATATAGCTTGTTTGCATATGGGTTCTTAACTAAGGGATGACCATATGAATTATCTATGAAATATAGCTCGTTCGGATGTGGTTTCTTAGTTAACGAATAACAATATGAATTATCTATGATATATAGCTTGCTTGGATGTGGGTTCTTTACTAAGGAATGACAATATGAATTATCTATTAAATATAGCTCGTTCGGATGTGGTTTCTTAGTTAACGAATAACAATATGAATTATCTATGAAAATATATCTTGGTTGGATGTGGTTTCTTAATTAACGAATGATCATATGAATTATCTATGATATATATAGCTTGCTTGGATGTGGGTTCTTAACTAAGTAATGACAATATGAATTATCTATTAAATATAGCTCGTTCGGATGTGGTTTCTTAGTTAACGAATAACAATATGAATTATCTATGAAAATATATCTTGGTTGGATGTGGTTTCTTAATTAACGAATGATCATATGAATTATCTATGATATATAGCTTGCTTGGATGTGGGTTCTTAACTAAGGAATGACAATATGAATTATCTATTAAATATAGCTCGTTCGGATGTGGTTTCTTAGTTAACGAATAACAATATGAATTATCTATGAAAATATAGCTGGTTTGGATGTCATTTATCTCTTATTTGTTTGAAAAATTCCTGATTGGTTCTGTGAAACCTTGCGTGGAAATAATATAGTGGATATCAGGTTTACATGGAGTACTGTGTGGAAGATTAGTTTCTTACACTCTTATCTGGGATATTTTAAACATAATAACAACAAAAATGACAGTAGCATACGTGAAATCATTTCATTAATATTCCTCAATAATTTATTGTAATAAACGTCTATTTCTTGTCCACAGACAACTTAAAACATATTTATAAACGGGTAATTATAGTGATTGAGCGACTTATGACATGAATTTGATCCAAGAAGGCATTAAATATTTGTACATAACCATAATCTAGTTATAATCAGTAGTGGTTTAAGATTATTAATTGGTACATCACTCAATATGTGCGTAAAGTGCAATAAACAAAAGTAAAGATTCGCAATAAACTTGAGAATCCTGACTAAAGTAGCCTGTAACTGGAAAAGCAATAACAATAAACGATTATACCCAATTATGCAAATAAACGAAAACTTTTACTTTAAAATTAAATTAGGAAATTTAATGTTGCTTTTATTTCCCTGTGATTATTTATTTATAAAGAGACATCCAATTATAATGATCCCCTTATTTCCTATTCAAATAACTCATGAATAATTCATAATTAATTGTTTAAATCTTAAACCATTGCCCTTTAAATTCTTACAATATTAAGAGCTCACGAATAAAACGAAAGCCATCCTCAATTTCCGTCACCTAAGTAGCAGGCTATTTGATTGCTTCTACAAATATTGTTATTATAATTCAACAATTCTTTTCCCGTCTTCCGATTGGAGATTAAAGTGCTATTAAATTTAATGTTTTATCCGAAAGTTAATACTTTAGGTATGGCTCTGAATATAAAATATTTATTAGAAGCGTCCAGGTGTTGGTTAATTAATTAATTAGCCCATTATCCGCTAGCTACCCCCCCTCGTCATCATGAATCCAATTCCTCTTCTTTATTATCAGCTTGGTTTTTTTCTTTCTTTTTTTTTTCCATGGCCTCTTTAAATTTACAGATAATATTATATATCATTATAGATCCTCAGGCGAATCTATTTACAAATTATTTTTGATCACCTTTTTGATCAAACTTAAAACTAACTTACATACTAATTCTTAACCTAATTTTTCCCCAACAGTCTGTTGCCATCGATGCGGGAGGGGTGGTGGGGTCATACTGTTAAACACTGGGTTTGTCAGGTGCTGCAACGAGTCAAAAAACTTATGTCTCCGGGGGATGAACTCACCCAACCCACCGACGGCAAACCAAGCAACGGGTGCAGATCAGCGTTCTTCAACCTCTCGAATGTGGTATGTCGGACTACTCGCATGATCCCATTCTGGAAATATTGGAGACATTTGGCTGTATTGTCAGTCAAGTGGGTAAATAGCAGGGCACCGTACAGCAGGGCTGGCCGCAGGACACATTTATATATCATCAATTTGAGACGAAGCGTCAG
The DNA here is from genome assembly GCA_930367205.1 of Acanthosoma haemorrhoidale. Lineage (NCBI taxonomy): Eukaryota > Metazoa > Arthropoda > Insecta > Hemiptera > Acanthosomatidae > Acanthosoma > Acanthosoma haemorrhoidale. The sequence continues at coordinate 12,324,889 of OV884009.1, forward strand.
GTTGGGTGAAGTTAGCAAGTGCAATAGCCGGTAAAACATTCGTCGTACATTTTCTATTTTATTACTAAAATGAGTAGAGAAATGGAGATGCTATTTATTCATAATTAGTGTAACAATTTAATATAAATAACGTTAGGAACGTCTATGTTGTATAAAAAATATGTGTACTTTGTAGAAAAGTGGAAGAGTCAGGAAAAAAAATATAAAAGATTTATTCGATTTGTTCAAATCCAGGCATTGGAGGCCTCCAAACCATAACAAGACTTGTATTACCTTGTCACATACAGTGAGTCATCAAGTTATCTAATGCTAAATAAACAAATAATACTATTATTAGATAAATAATGATGATAATTTAATATTTATTACATACAATTAATAAATTATAATTTGATAAGTTTTAAGTTGACTATAGTTAGGAAAGTGCGACATTGATTGGACAATTATAATTGCCAAAGTCTTATTTGGAAATGTTTTGTCTACAGTGATATAAAGAAAAATTAAGGAAAATCACTTTCGAACTTCAATAGCTGTTGTTATGATACATTAATGTCTGTAATTAATATATCTAAACAATATCGACGGATTTTCAACTTTGTATTGCGTTTTAAAACTACAAACTACAAAAACCATAGAGTTCGAAGTTATTAATTTAAATTTATTTCCCTTCACTCTATTATACTCTGGTTTTTTCAAATCATTTAAGTATCTTTTTGTATCTTTGTATCCCTTATATGTGTTCAATATCTTTCCTTATAAGGAATGAACTCTATAGGGTTCATTGTGAGTGTTTAAATTTAAATTTATTTTTTGATTTGAAATTTCACAGTATTTTACCGCAGTGGTAGTTATTAATTTATTTGTATTTTATAACAAGGGGGTTGTAGTACAAATAGCGGACTCCAAATCTAAAGACGGACTGGTATAGGTTTTAAGTAAACTTCCTGGGGCTTAAATGCAGCTTCGGTTTTGAAGCGGTCCTGCTTTAGACACTGGCTAGGTTTTGTTAGCCCAAACACTGGGTGGAGAGACTTTAATCATTGTGGAAGTTAGTCCCTGCGGTTGGAATAAACTTCTTGAAGGCATAAGGGATGGACTAAATGAACCCCCGATTCCAACCCTGTCTTCTAATTCTAAATCTCATCGCCCCAGGCGTCCCCAGCCGGTTTGATCCGCCGCAAAGGCAACCCCAAGACCTCGATTTAACATCCCTCTGTCAGACAGCAACCCTGCATCGATGATTAATCGATGTACTTTATACCATGTAAATAGAATAGATAGGAAACATTTTGTTATCCTGAGGCCAAGTTTGAAATCAATGAAATCAAAAAAAGAATGACAATCAAGTACAAAAAAACAATTCTGGCTAACATATAAGAAATATCAAATGACAAAAAAAAGTAGCATTGTTGTGCCAACTTCCTCACCACGGACTAAGTTACCTTACACACACACACACATATATATATATATATAATTTAAAGCCGGAGGCCTGACTACGTCGAATGATAATACGATCATGGAATGTAAACAACCATGATCCTACGTATGTCTGATTATCTTCCACAATAAAGCAGTCTTTTACTGAAGTCAGAGTGTGTCGGTGCTTTTTCCTCTTTCATTATTATCTTTTTATCAAACTTAACCGCCGGCGATTAACTGGTGCCGAAACCCGGGCGTGGCGTAGAAAGTAATTGTTTTTTTTTCTCTTTCTCTCTAATTTTTTTTTCTTAATCGTCTCCTCTCTTTTACGTTTTTTTTATAACATGCCAGAGGGAGTGTTACGACCCGCGGTGCTAAGCGGAGCTGCAGATATACCGTAGTTGCCTCAAACGACGATGGCAGCGGCTCACGCGACTACATTAGCGTGGATGAAGATTCAGGCGATCACGGCTCAGGATATGAGGAAGTCCATTTCCGATCTGGAGAGATTCGCAGGTGAGACCGGGGAACTGAATCATTTCCTTAATGGGGGTGGCCGGCTGATGATGCGGATAGAAGGAAAACTGAAGGAGATGCCGAGTCACTGAGAGCAGCTCTGGTGTGCAGAGTTAAGCGGAGTATTCTGAATATGATCCAGGCTGACGAGGAGACCTCATGGACCATAGTGAAGGAGCGGCTGAAGAAAGCATTCGGCGGGGGAAGATGGACCCCGGAAGAGGATATTTTTAAAATGTTCCGGGAGAAAAAGAGGCACCGACAAACAAACGGGCAGTACGCCGGAACACTGCTGGCCCTATACAATGGCATCACGGAGAAGATGGGGGAGACATTGAGCGCGGCAGAAGTAGAGGGCAGGATGGCGTTTTTGTCTACAATACTGAAGGTGCAGCTAGCGAAGGAAACAGGAAGAAAGGAGGCGTTACCTAGAGAGCGCACGTTTCTAGAATGCGCTCAAGAAATGGTGGACACCAGTGCCAGAGAGGAGGAAATTACAGCTGGCGAGGAAGAAATGGACTGGAGGAAAGTAGTATATAAAAGGCCCAAAATCGCGCCGGTCACATGGAGGAAGAAGGAGGCGGAGTACGGTAGAAGAGAGAGAGCAGCAGTGGGAGGAAGGAGCCGAGGAAACGCGGGACGCCCCAGGAGAAGGGAAGACAGGAAGTGTCGGAAGACAGTACACCTGGTAGCAAAGTGCCCACGCACTAGGTGCTTCGAGTGTGGCATGGAGGGTCACGTAGCAAGACAGTGCCCATATATGAGCCCACGCAGAAACGTGAACCGTCCGGAGCCAATGGAAATCAATGCTCAGAGAGTGTGGAGGAGGGAGAGACATCAGTTGGAGGCTTCAGAAACTTCGGAAACCTCCGAAACGGACAACGAAAGTGAAGAACCAGGAAGCGGAGTGGGCTGTGGAAGTGGCAGTGCCCGGAGGAGCGGTCGACGACAGGCGCAGGAGGAGAGGGGAGGACGCGAGATCTGAGAAGAGTGGCAGCGGAGAGGCGACCGCACGTTAATAAATAATATTGTAAAAGGCACACATGGCGGTCTGCCTATAATTAGAGTCGCGAGTGGAGTGCAGTGCTTAGTGGATACGGGGAGTACCAACACAATAATTTGTCGGGAGACACTAGAGAACATGTGTGGAGGAGGGAGGATGCCTCAAATGCAGGTATGTTCTTGTAGCTTGGTCACCCTGGGGGGCCCCTGCAGGGTCGAAGGGGAAGCGATAATAGGGTTGGAACGATGGGATCGTAGCGAGGGTCCATGTGGTGGAAAAGATGCCCCGGGAATACGGAGGGATCATAGGATGTGATCTGTTAGGGAAAGTTGGAGCGAATATTAGGAACAGGGAAGGGAAATGGGACATTCGCTTAGGTAAGAAAACATATAGATGCTTGAGACAAGGGAGGGACGTAGGGAGAGACGGTAGGGCGCGAGTAGGGGTGATTAGGCGAGCGGAGGATTGGAGAGTGGAGCTCAAGGGAGAATATACGGACATTTTGTTTAAGGAAGGGGGGAGATTGGGGGTCACAGGAAAAACAGTACATGAGATTTCGCTGAAGCAGGACCGAGTAAGCTACGTGAAGGAGCGCAGATACCCACAGGCTCTGAGGCACCATATATGGGAGGAGCTGGACAACTTGAAGAAACAGGGGATCATCGAAGATAGCACTTCACCATATAATAGCCCCTTATGGGCTGTTAAGAAAAAGTGCGCGGAAGTTGGGGTCCCAGATAAGTATAGAGTGGTAGTACACTACTGGAAGCTCAATGAGAATACGGTGGACGAGAAGTACCCAATTCCCAGGTTCGACGACATTCTGGACAGGCTGAGCGGGGCAAGGATCTTCAGCACCCTCGATCTCAAAGCGGGGTATCACCAGATACGGATGCATCCTAGGGACCAACATAAGACGGCCTTCACTTTTGAGAGAGGTCACTACGAGTTCACCAGGATGCCATTTGGATTGAAAAATGCACCCATCACATTCCAAAGGCTCATGGATGAGTTGCTACGTGGAGTAGATGAGTCCGTTTGCCAAATATACATGGACGACCTCTTAGTATTCAGCGCGACCGAGGCCCAACATGTAGATCACCTGAGGACAGTTTTTGACCGAGTGCGACAATTCGGCCTGAAATTGTCGGAGGAAAAGTCCCATCTGGGTCAGGAGGTCATCAGTTTTTTGGGGCACACGATATCCAAAGAAGGAGTCCGACCAGATGCCAGGAAGGTGGCAGCAATCCAGAAGATGGCGGTTCCGTCGGACGTAAAAGCTATACGGTGGTTGATGGGAACACTGAACTACTACAGGCGATTCGTCCCAGAAATGGCAGCATACCTGGTACCTCTTAACAACCTCCTCACAAAGGGGAAAAAGGTAGTCATCACCCCCGACATAGAGGCGAACATTCGCAAGTGCATGGGACGACTACAAGAACATCCTGTACTGGCTTTTCCTGATTTCACAAAGCAATTCACAATAACGACGGATGCCAGTGAATATGCCTTGGTAGCGGTTCTGTCACAGGCGGGGGGCACAGGCGACCGTCCAGTAGCGTACGCCAGTAGGCGCCTCACAGAGGCAGAGAGTCGGTATAGCGCGCTGGAACGCGAGTTACTTGGGATAGTCAGGGCGATCGATCACTTCCGGCCCTATGTGTTCGGGAGAAGGTTCCGGGTTCACACAGACCACCGACCGCTTCAGTGGGTCGGCAAACTGAAGGAATCGTCGGCGAGGGTCACTCGGTGGAAAGAGTTCCTTGGTCAATATAACTTGGAGGTAGTATATAAGCCCGGTAAAGAGAACGTTGTGGCGGACTGGCTGTCCCGGGCGATGACAGTCAACGTACTAGAAGAGGATCAGGGGGGTTCATCCAAGCAGTTCTTGCGGGAATGGATGCCGGAGAGGGAAGGCGACCAACACGAGTCTGCTGAGGAGGAACGGTCGGCAGGAGGAGGGAGCTCGATGGATGACAGACCTGCGGACATGGAAGAGCGTGAAGAAATCATAAACGATAAGCGCCGCCAGATAGTTTGGAAGACTAAAACCTCGGGGCCCATGAAGATAGTATACAGTAGCTATCGACGATCCACTACCATGACCATATGGTCGTCGCCAGGGGTGAATAATGAGGAAATTTGTCGTGCCCTCAAGGATGCTTCCAACCCAGCCAAGACGCACTATTTGTACGTAGGAAACACAGTTAAATCTTGATAAGACCAGAGGTAGTTTTTAAAAAGATTTATTTAAACTTTACAAACATAAACTATAAATGATAATAATTGTCAGAGTGACGGGCCTAGTAACAGTACAGAAAGGAAGTGGACGTGAGAGGAAAAGAGGAATGATATATAGGAAGCTGAGACTTGATAAGCTTTGCTGATGAAGTGCATTCTTGCAGATGTTGCAGCTGGCAGATGGCCTCTTTATCTCCTCAGTTGTTTAAGATTCTTAGTCCTCTAAGAATACTAAGAAATGAGATTGATAGCGGCAGGTGCATGAGGGCTGTTATCTGGTTGAAGAATTCTTAGAATGTTAGGATGATCTGGCTGATATATTAACGTTGGTGTAGGGTTTCGTAAGGAATTGGTAGTTTTACATTTTTTAGGGTAGTAGAGGATTACAATTATAATAGTGGCCCCTATAATTAAATAAAAATCAAAATAAGTATTGGATTGATTAAATATAAGTGGTTCTAAAACTATGTCTGTTATATTTAGGTTTTCTATTTCGCTTATATTTGCGATTACATCTATATCTATTTTATTGTACAATTTGTTTATGGTGGAGTCTATTATATGTCTTGAAATTTTGGGGAGTTCTTTATAACAATCATTTTGGTCTAGGGTGAGTAAGCTAACGGGTGGTAGGTATACAGTATCATTAGTAACGCAATTGTCTAATTTGGAGAGGTTAGTGGTTATAAAACTGTTTATATTATCTATATATCTAATGTTAGTATTGGTTAATTTATATTTGCATGCATTCATCATTCCAGATGAAATAATATTATTTATACAGTTATTATTTAAAATAAAAAGGTTCTTACAGTAATATTCATTGTTTAAAAATGTACAATTTGTTGTATATAATATATTAAGTTTTTTTATTATAATAATTTCGTCTATATCTAAAGTTACGTATTGTTTGTTAATTTTTACAGGTGAAGGTATGAGTAAATAAGTCTTTATATTTAAATTTGCCTTAGGAAGGTCTACAAAGATATGGAGTGTTTTATTATGAGTAGTGCAGTGAATTTTACTCATTATCCACAGGATTTCAGGATTCCTAGAAGCTAGATTTACATTTTGGTTTATGTCATGTAGTATTTGGGACATTAATAATGAGTGTGTGATGCCAATTTTGCATAGTTCCAGTGTTAATGTAAGTTCATCTATTTTGTTGTGTAGGTGTGTCAGAATTATGTACATGTCAAAAAATGTCATTTCCTTGTTTATCTTCATTATGTTGTCTTGTTCTGTTTTAAAATTGTTATTAATTAATTGTATGTCCTTTTGAAAGTTTTTAATTAAGTGTTTATTAAGTTTTATGTCTTGTTCTATGTTGTGTTCTATATTATAGTTGTTCCGTCCTAACTCATTTATTACTTCGTCATAATGTGATTTGTCATAATGTGAGTTGTCATCAGCTGTCATGGTGCCAGTAAGCCAGCTGAGAGCTGTTCCAAGTCCGTTTATTAGTCCTCTCTTAGTTCGTTTGTTGTGTGATTTTAATAGATTTAATTTGTTTCGTGTTTGTATGATAAGGTTTTTGATTATAGGGTATGTCGGTAGGTCCCTATAAGATGGTACATTGTTCTGTATATTGTTTAGTTCCTTGTCAAGTAAGCTAATGTCATAAAAATGGTATGCCCTGTAGTAATTTTCTATTACCTTTGCATTTTTTATAGTGTAACGTAGGACTCCTGGGTTATCACTTATATCAGTCACTGTCATAGTATATGTCAATGTCCATAGAAGTGTCTGGATCAGTACTGTCTGAGTAGGATTCATCTCCTTCTGAAACAGTAATGTTTGGTTTCGGTCTCAAGTGTTGTTTACGTGGTCTTTTGATTCTATTAACGTGTGCTTTGTTTGTTTCGTTTCTGTCTTTGTACAATAGTACGGGTCTGTAGGGATTATTGTATTTGCGGTGATGGGTTGTTCTTATGAATATTTGGTCATCATTTATTTCGGGTGGATTTTCGCGATTTTTATTTAGTGTTTCTGTCCTATTTTCTTTTTCGTTTATAATTTTGTTTCTAGTTATTTCGTTTATTATGTTTTTTTTCGTCATAATATTATTGTACGTATTGTTCTTTTATTTCTATTTGTTGGTCAGGTCTTTTTGTTATTCCGAATGTTATTTTGTCTGGTGTCATATTTAGTTTAGAGTTTAAAGTATTGTTATATGCTATTGTTGCTAGCATTAGTCTGTTAGTTAGTGATTTGTTCGTTAAGTCTTTGTCATTGAGTGTTCGTAATATTTCTATTAGTGTACTGTGTGCTCTATTAAGTAGTCCTAGTGAGTTGGGATTTCCTGGGGTTGTATAGATTGGTTTAATTTCATTTGTTTGCAAAAAATTTAATACTAGGTTGTTTTTGTATTCTTTTCCATTATCCATTTTCATTGATGTTGGAGTGGGATAGTATGTCAAGTAAAGTTTAATAGTGTCACAGATGTTGATTCCTGTCACAGCGGATATTATGTGTGTGAATAGTTTTTTTGAAAAGGTGTCGATTATTGTCACGATGTATTTTTTGTCGAAATGTAGTGTATCTATCATCAAGTCTTCAAATGGTTTGTGTGGTGTTGGTGTTACCATGTATTTTGCTTTTATGGGATTTCGTTCGTATTTAGTCTTTTTACATGTCGTACATTTGTTAATGAAGTCGATTATTGTTTCTTTCATCAGTGGGAAGTAGTACAGTTTTCGCAGTTTGTCATATGTCTCAATAGTTCCTCTGTGGGATGTCTTTCCTATGTGATAGTTGTTTATTGTTTCGATTTGTTCGTCTTTGTCCGTGATGTCGGTTAAAAGTCTTGTATCAGTTTTGAAAATTCTTTGAACGTACCATGGTTGAAGTAATGGGATATTTGGTTCGCAGTATATTCCGTACGTGATTTTCGGTCTAATTACTTGTTCTATTAGTGTTTGTAAGTCATTTACATCATCAAGTATAATTTCATGTCTATGTTTATTAAATGGTTTAGTGAATTTTATTTCTTTTGGACCCTTTTTTACGATTATTTGGTATTTTTCAATATTTATGTTTTTGTCATTGTCTACAATCCAAACTTGTTCATTGGATGATTGTTGTGAATGTATAGTCGCTCTACAAGTACTAAGTCTGTCTAATTCTATTTGGTCTAAGTCATTGAGTTCATTAAGTATTTCGTCTAGTGCTTGAGTATTTTCTATAGGTTGGTCAATTATGTTGTCTATATTGTCTTCTTCTGTTATGTGATTTAGAGGTTTTTGTCGCGAAAGTAAGTCAGTTACTTTATTAGTTTTTCCGTCAATGTGAGTAACGTCAAATTCGAATTCCTGAAGTTTCCACACCCATTTCATAATGCGGGTGTTACCGTTCTTCATTGTATATATCCACTTTAGTGGTTTATGGTCAGTCAGTAGTTGGAATTTCGTACCGTACAAGTATGGTTTGAAATGGTGTGTCGACCAAACAATTGCTAATAGTTCTTTCTCTATCGTTGAGTAATTTATCTTGGGAGGCTGTAGCACTCGTGAGGCGAACGCTACAGGGTGTTCTGTCCCGTCTTTATCTTTCTGAGAAAGTACCGAGCCGATGGCCTTGTCGCTTGCGTCTGTCGCTAGGTAAAAAGTTCGATTCCAGTCAGGGTAGGCTAGTATCGGGGAGTTAGTCATAAGGGTTTTTAATGTGTCGCAGGCCTCTTTGATTTCTTTTGTCTCGTATGTTTTAGTCTGTAGGGATTTTGATATGGGTTTGGTTATTTTCGCGTAATATTTTATAAATTTTCGGTAATATCCGGTCATTCCAAGGAATTGTCTGGTTGTCTTTTCACTATTTGGATATGGTAATTTTGTAATTGCTTCTACTTTTTTTGGGTTAGTTTTTAGTCTGTCGGGGGTAACTATGTATCCTAAGAAGGGAATTTCATTTTTGAAGAATTCTGTCTTGTCTAGTTGAATGGAAAGTGCGTGTTCTTTTAGTTTTCTAAATATGTTTTCAAGGTGTTCTAAATGTTCCTGTATTGTGTTATGATTATGTCGTCAATGTATATCATGGCGTTAGGGATATTTGCTATCATGTTCATAGCTCTTTAGAATGTCGGTGGGGCGTTACAAAGTCCGTAGGGCATTCGTAAGTATTCGTAATGTCCGTCTTCTGTACTAAACGCTGTCTTGGCAATGGAATCAGGATCCATTTCAATTTGGTGGAATCCAGATGCCAAATCAATGGTCGAAAATATTTTCGCGTTTTGTAATTTGTTTAGTAAGTCTTCAATGTTAGGTAGTGGGTATTTGTCAATGACTCTCATGTCGTTAAGTTTTCGATAGTCTATAACCATCCTGACTTTCTTTTGTCGGGATGCGTCCATTTTCTTGGGGACTATCCATACTGGGGAATTGTAGGGGGAGTTACTTTTACGTATTATGTTGTTTTTCAGTAAGTTTGTCACTTCGTTATTTATTTCTTCTTTAAATTGTACAGGGTATCGGTAATTACGTGTGTAGCATGGATTCTCGTTTTTTGTCACGATTTTGTGTTTTAGTAAGTTTGTCGCTCTTAATTGTTCATTGTCTGTCTTTAGTATTTCTCCATAATTGCTTATTAGATTTACTAATTGGTCAGTTGTGTTATCGTCAATGTCGTCAGTTCGAATTAATTGTTTAATTGTTTGTTTGTCGTCAATATAGTATAGTTCGTTCTTTTCTTTTGATCTATTATTATTATTAAGTTTATTATTATTATTAGATTTATTGTTATTATTATTTTTATTGTTTTCATTATTTTCCGGGTATGTTTGGTCCCTTTTATTTTTTAATTTATTGTTATTACTATTATTATTATCAACTAAATTTTCGTTTTCTGATTTAAATTTTATTTTATTTATTATTAATTCATTATTTTGACAGTTAATTTTTATGTTTAAATTTTGCATTGTCTCGTATCCTAATAAAATTTTGAATTTATTACTAAACGGGTAAACTAAAAATTTTGCCTTCGCAGAAATTCCTATCAGGGGATAGAGATCTATTAGAGCACGGTATTAGTTCCCTCGGCTCTCCCTGTAGGGGTTTTCATCACGAAGTCTTCCGAAATGATTTTAGTTCCTTCGGGTAAAGAACGTGGGTGAATATAATTTTTCGATGCTCCCGTGTCAATTAGCCAAGTCTTGCCAGTAAAATCTTTTAGTTTCGGTAAATTGTCCGTATGGTTTAATTGGTACTCTGGTCGGGTGGTTTTTGATCGTTTGGTCCTGGTTCTAAAAAATGGTCATATCTTGTTTCGAGTGATTGTAATAGGTCCTGTAATTCTTGTATGTATAAGTCTTTGTCTTCTGGTTCGGTATGGTGTACGCGGTTACTGACTGTCCGCATTGAAACTGTTTGTTGTTGTTGTGGTATTTCAGGTAAAGCCAGTTGTTGTTTATTGAAGTATTGGTTTTGTTCTCGTGGTTGCCACGGCTGATTGTATCGTGCATTAGGATCACGAGAATAATTAAAATTGTTGGGTCTGTCTGAATTATATTGGGGTTTGTTGTAATGGCGTTCGTTATTGGGAAAGGTTTGTGGTTGTTGGTACTGATTTGATTGTTCGCGTTTTCGTTCATAGTAATAAGGGTCAAAATTTTTACCTTTATAACCGGTGCTAGGTGGTGTTTGTGTTTGCCTTGGGGCATATTTTTGTGATTTCGAGTTTTGTTTTTGTGGTCTGCTGTGAGAGCGTTCTCCGTAAGAACGTTCTATTATTCTCCCAGCGACTGTCTTAAGTGCCTTTTTTAAGTCCCTTAAGTTTGTGTAGTCCGTGTGGTTTAGGAAAAATTCTAAATCTTTGTCAAATTGTTTCATACAGTGATGCGTTATTTGTCTGTCGTATATTTTTAGTTCGGTTAATTTTTGTTCGTCATTTAATCTATCGTCCGTAAATACTCGTCCTTCTAGTTCGTCTCGAAGGAGTAATACTCTTTCTACATAGTTTACGGGGTGTTCATTCTTGTAAGGTCTAATTTGTGAAATTTCGTCCATTGACTGTAGTGTCGGCTTGTCATCGCGGAATTGATTTTTTAATTCTTGTAACGTGTTATAATTTCGTAATCCGCAATGTTCTGCCGGTCCTACAAGTTTGTTAGTGGCGTGTCCAATTAATTGTTTTGTATTGTATTCACAGTGTGGGTTGTCTATTGTGCATATGTTATTGGCCACGAAATTTATTTTATTTATGAATTTAATCAAGTGGCCTGGGTTTCCGTCAAATTCCGGTATTAGTTTTAAGTCTATGGTTGAAATAATGTGGTTGTTAGTAGCCACATTTTCGTCTAATTCGGGGATGTTTCGGTTAATGTTTAGTCTGTCTGTTAATGGCATGTAAAATGTGTACAAAGTTATATTACCAATTGATGTCTTCTGTTGTGTGAAGTCCTCTTCTTCTTCTCCTCTGGCGTCTCGTAGATAGTAACAAATGAATGGTCAGAGCCTCGGTGATGTGTATTAAAATACACCAGCTGATGTCTTGGGTCTTGCCTAGCCAGACGGCGGTGATTGCGGAATGGGGAGATTCTTCCAATGTCTCAAAGTTGCTGCCAAGGTCCCTTGTCGGGCGCCAGTTAAATCCTGATAAGACCAGAGGGAGTTTTTAAAAAGATTTATTTAAACTTTACAAACATAAACTATAAATGATAATAATTGTCAGAGTGACGGGCCTAGTAACGGTACAGAAAGGAAGTGGACGTGAGAGGAAAAGAGGAATGATATATAGGAAGCTGAGACTTGATAAGTTTTACTGATGAAGTGCAATCTTGCAGATGTTGCAGCTGGCAGATGGCCTCTTTATCTCACGACCATTTGGGATAAGATCAGGCGGCTGTGGCGGACGGAACAGATTGGGGTGGATCAAATATTTGTGCAGTGTACCATGATGGTAGAAACCATCACGGACGAAACAACTCAGAAGGAGATAACGCTGGCGTACCATCAGGGCAAAACTTATCACCGGGGGAAACGCGAAACGGCTCAGGCGTTGAAGCGCAAGTATTTCTGGTGGGGGATGAGGAAGACTATCCAGGAGACGCTAGGGGCATGCGAGGTCTGCCACCGTACAAAATATGACAGGCACCCACCAATAGGGCTACAAGTCGAGACTCCCACGGCGCAAACACCGCTAACGGACCTTCAAGCGGACCCCTTTACCTGGAAGGGACACAAGTGGGTCACAGTGGTTGACCTATTTAGCAAAATGGCTATGGCATACCCCGCTCGGGAAAAGTCTTCGGAGGCAGTATTAGGAGCGCTGAGGAGGTGGTTCCAATTTTATGGAGTCCCCGATCGTATAGCGTCGGACGGTGGGAGGGAGTTTGATAATGCCGACGTGAGAGAGGAGATGAAAGCTCTGGATGTAATATGGCATCTCAATACCCCAGGGCATCCAAATAGCAGAGGGGGAATTGAGCGTCTCCATAGCACCTTGGGAGATCATCTCCGTGTTTACCATGCCGACAAAGGGTTGGAGCCGGCAAAGGCAATGCATAAGGCGGTGATAGCCTATAATCACTCCGTTCACACGACTACAGGGTTCACACCGTTTGAAATCGTTTTCGGTCTTCGCGGCCGTCGCCGAGACATTAGTAGTAAGGTGGTGGGAGATGAGCCGTCAGCACAGCTCGCCAACAACTGCGTGGATATGTGGAAACTGTGGGGAAAAGTCTACGCGAGAATTACAGCCGAAAAGACTAGGAGGGTGGTCAGGGAGAATGCAGGCGTCAAACCGATAGAAGGACGCGTTACGATAGGCACCATCGTGTATCGAAGGATCGGCTCCAATCGGACTAAAGAATTGTCCCGTTATGAGGAACCCTTCAGGGTGATCGCGATTCGTGAGCAAAATTTAGTGACCATCCAAAGTGTCCATGAACCCGGGAAGCGCAGGACTGTACATGTAGAGCAGTTAAAGCTTCCGGTGGGGAAGCCTACCGAAGTTATATAGTCTGGCTCTAGTATCCTCGACCTCCACACATCTCATTGGGGCCATAAATTGGTTTTTTTTTTGTATATAGTTTTACCAGGATATTTTTATTTTATTGTTATTCTTTGTATTATTTTCTGACCTATCGGTAATTTGTATATGCTTTAAGTGTGTAAAAGTGGTAAATTTGAGTTCCCGACGGATGGTCAGGAACTGGCAGGGGGGAGTTAAACCAGAGGCCTGACTATGTCGAATGATAATACGATCATGGAATGTAAACAACCATGATCCTACGTATGTCTGATTATCTTCAACAATAAAGCAGTCTTTTACTGAAGTCAGAGTGTGTCGGTGCTTTTTCCTCTTTCATTATTATCTTTTTATCAAACTTAACCGCCGGCGATTAACTCTTATATATATATAGTTATAGTGCACCCGTGCTAGCATTCTAAGAACTATGAATCACCCCTTTGCTGACTCTTATTTAAACCCGTGAGAATCAGAGAAGGAGGTCAGTCTATTGTATCTCATTAGCCCGTCACTATGCTAGATTAGATCTGTATATTACCATGTCATTTATGTTTGTTATTCAAAATAAATCTTTTTAAAAAGTCTTGTGTGCTTTGAAGATATTTAACTGGCGCCCGAACGAGGTACTTGGGAGGAATTTTGAAGGTATTTAAAGTAACTTTGCGGAGCTTAGAATCGTGTGTAATACCGAAATCAAGCAGCATAACTACTTCTCTCCGTCTTGAGGAAGATTGCCACTGCGTATACAAGTATAGCAAGCATTCTCCACGACTACAGAGGTATCTTTCAACTTTCTGAAGATTTTCAAATCTTATCACCCGAGTTTCAAAACTATTTGTTGAGACTTCGCAGCACCAAGGAAGAAGATTTTTCCACTGAAGACAACATACTTGATGGTAATTATAAGTAATTATAAGTTTATTTTATGTCAAATTTACAGGATAGATTAAACCAATTAAGACAAGTACATACAACTTTTAATCTAGATAATATTGATCAATTACTATTAGAAAATACAAATTCAGAGATGGCTATGGAAATAAAAGATCATGATTTTAAATTAATTCCGGAATATGATGGTGATCCTTTACAATTAGTAGATTTTATTAGAAATACAAAATTTGTGTATGACTTATATTGTAAAGATGATAACCAATATAAAGATATAAACCATTCAAAATTAGTATTAACTTTATTAACTAAGCTAAAAGGAAAAGCAAAAATTGCAACCTATGATAAGGAATTCACTAGTGTGACAGAAATTTTAACATTCCTTAAACGTAAATATCAAGATACGCGAACGAGAGAGCAATTAATATCAGAAATACTCAATACTAAATCGTACCATAACGAAAACCCACATGATTACTTAGAAAGATTAGGTAAGAAAAGATGCGATTTATATGCTCGCGTGTATGCCGACTCGGAAATAGTGAATAAACAGTCGGAAATGGAAAGATACGACAAACAGATATCACATCACACCGTTCATAATTTACATCCCTCGCTTACTGATTTTATTTATCATATTAAATTCGAGACAATCGAAGATATTGACGAAATCTTAAGAAATAACGCTGCGCACATTGTGCATCGGGTGTACGGTCCGGGTAGTCGAAAAGACAAACACCACCAACCACACCAATCGAATTATAAAGGCAAAAATTTCGATCCAAATTACAAACATAAATATGAAAAACAATTTCAAAAACAACCTCATGAACAAAAACAAGATTATCAACATCAACAAAACCAAAATTATAAAAGTTATCAAAATGCACAACCAAATTATCACAATTACCCAAATAATCAAAAACCTATTCATAATCAATCATGGGATCCAAAATCTCAACATAGATTCTTTAATAAACCTCCATCCGGAAATTGGAGAAATAATCAACAAAAAGTAGATCCACCACAACAAAATGATTCAAATACGGTTTCGATGAGAACTGTTTCTAATCGCGTACATTACGCCGAGGATGAGAGAGATGAACAAATTAGAATATTAACTGAAAGAGTAAAACAACTTGAAACTAATAAAGATAATTTTTTAGACCAAGGTCCGAACAAAGGAGAACCACCGGATCGAATGTAATTAAAATAAGTGACGAAGTTAATTTTTTAAATAATTTACCACAGCTCTTGGATAAAGAAAATAATAAATGGTTAATTGACACAGGAGCAACAAAAAATTATATTTGTCCCCAAGCAATTCCGAAAGATGCTAAAATAAACATAGAAAACTTCGCGATAAAAACCCCTACAGGACGAGCAGAAGGAACACAAAGTGTAAACCTCAACCTGCAAAATCTGATAGGAATTAATCAAGAAGTAAAGTTCTTAGTTTATCCTATTAGTTCACGGTTTGATATTTTACTTGGGTACGAAACAATGAAAATGTTAAAAACTAATATAAATTTAGAAGACATGGAAATAAAAATAATGGGAATAAAATACAAACTTGAAAGAGACGAAATGTTTCATATCGAAGATACTAATGAAATTAAAAATGATTTAGGTACACATAATAAAGAAAGCCTTAACAAAAATAATAAAATAGAGAAGGAAGTGGAAGACTTAAAAAATAAATTGGAAGAAAATAAAAATAAAATGTCAGGTAACTCGTGTGAACCTCAATTAGTAATTGATAAAGAAATAATAAGAGAAATAAGTAGTAATAACAAATTAGAATTAAAAATTTCAGCTCATTTAAGTGAGAACCCTTTTTGCGAGTTTAGAGGAAACAAAATGAAAAATAATTTCAGGGATGTTTTTAATACCATTGAATATAATTATAAAAAGAAAAAGAAAAAAGAGCTATACTCTATTATTACGAAATAATGATAATCGGATAAATATAAAAAAGTAATTAAAAAATAAATAAATAAATAAAATAAAAAATTTAAAATTAATAAAAAAATCTATTATTAAAAAATGGCAATTAGGCACGTGTAGAATTTGGAAATTAAAGTTTATTGTAGTGTACATTCAGATTTGGAAATGTGTTAAAAGATATTTAAAAGCTTAAAATTTAAAATCAATTAAAAGATTTTGTCGTAAAATGACATCAATCAAGCACATGTAACATTTGAGGACACACATTTTGATATTGTAATGTACCTATAAGAAAATCCAAACTGTTTGAATGTTAACAAAAGTAAAAGTCTACAATAATAATTATAAAATGAATTTTTGGATTAATTTATTATTCTTCAATGTTAAGATTATAATCGATATGTTTTCCCTTGATTTGAATATTATATAGGTGTATTGGAGATTTGCCATTCGAAAACTTTTATTATCATGAATAAAAATTCGAAAACTTTTATTATCATGAATAAAATATAGGACTACAAGTCATTAAAGTAAGCATTAATCTAATATCTTATTCATTTGAACAAAAATTAAAACTTGCAATTATTGCGTACAATAATACCTTAAATAACAATCTAAAATTAACACCCAATGAAATCACTTTCGGATTTATAAAAGAAAATAACAACAACAAAAATATTAGTATAACAGAACTATACGTACAAAAGTATCATAAAGATTTACAACTTTTGCATGAATTAGCTCACACAAAAATTAATGAAGAAAAGATAAAGCGTACAGAAAAATTAAATAAAAATCGGGAAGATCCACCTGAATTAATAAATCAAGAATTTATCAAAGATACTCAATCGAAGATTAAAAGTAGAGACAAATTCAGAAAAGTAAATGTGTTAATCCAAGGCGCTAGGCAATTAACAACACATGTTGATAACGTTAGGAGACCCAACAAACGTAAAAAGAGGAAACATTTTGTTTCAGATGAAGATTCACTACATGTCAATAATTCTGATACTTCATCTTCAGAAGATTCTGACGATAAAAGTAGTAGATCTCACTAACTCTCCAGGAATTCTCCATTATTCTGTAAATAATATTAGAGTAGTTAATCAATATTATGAAACTTATCATTTTTATAATTTAAGTTTATTAGAAGTAGAAATAATAAATATTGAAGATCATGTTACTAACTTTAGATCACATAAAATGTATCATTTGCTAAAAGATTTAACAAACGAAGTTTTTGAACAATTTCAATTAATGCAACAAAGAGATATTAAAAATCGTCACAGACGAGGCTTGATAAATGGTCTAGGTAATGTTATTAGTTGGATAACAGGTAATATGAATAATGACGACAAGGAATACTACGATAAAATAATTTCAAATGTAGAACAAAATAATTATAAGATTGAACATAACATCGAAAATTCTGTCAATATTAATAAACGTCTGATTGAGGATTACCAGAATGAAATCAAAACAATTAATAAAAATTTCATAATTAATAGACAAAATTTCGAATCGCTAGGACAAAATGAAAAAGCTTATGACTTATATATTCACATCATGCATTTATTAAATAAAATTAAAGATTTAACTTTATCTTTAGAATTTTGTAAGCTTGGCATTGTTCACACCAATTTAATGATTGATGTAATAAAAAATCTACCAAGTAACATAAAACTAATCTCAGATAATACTGAAATTCTATGGACAAATAGTAAAATCTTTTGTTCAACTCATCACAATATAATCCATACTTTTATCAAATTACCAATTCATGATGAATCCTATAAAGGATATTTTGTGATATCAGTACCAAGAATTATAAACCAGACAATTTACGAAATTGATTTAAAAACTGATCTTTACTTACAAAAAGGAGCCACTCTCTATCAAGGAAGTTGTATTTTTATTGACAATTATTACTGTATAAATCTTAATAAAACAGAATCAAAATGTGTTTCATCTATTGTACATAACGGAAATTTAAAAGAATGTAAACTAGTATTAAGTAATCAAAATAATATAAGATATTTAGATCATATTAAGCAATATATCACTGTAAATATTAAAAAAATAACAGATTGTCATAATAACACTGTATTTTTACCAAATGTAGGATTAATTAATATTAGTAAGGAGGATTGCTTTCCAGAATTTAATAAAATTTATACTCATGATTTTAACACTATTTTACAACCATTTTATGAAAATGTAATATTAAATACAACTATGTTAGAAACAAATAATTATACTATACCAGAATTAGAAATATTGTCCTTTGTAGACAACACTAATATTTATCATTATTCTTTTGTATTATGTATTATTCTAATCATTGTACTAATTAACATTTTTATTTATAAAAGAAATTGTAAAAAGATCCAAAATTCAAATTTACCTTTAAATAATGTAAAGGTTTCAACAACACCTATTACTATTGATGATCATAAAGTAATTTTAAGTAAATTGTATAAATCAAGTTTTTAAAATGTAAAAATTAAATGTTTGTTTTGACCAGAGTTCAAAACTTAAGGCTGCGGGGAGTTATAGTGCACCCGTGCTAGCATTCTAAGAACTATGAATCACCCCTTTGCTGACTCTTATTTAAACCCGTGAGAATCAGAGAAGGAGGTCAGTCTATTGTATCTCATTAGCCCGTCACTATGCTAGATTAGATCTGTATATTACCATGTCATTTATGTTTGTTATTCAAAATAAATCTTTTTAAAAAGTCTTGTGTGCTTTGAAGATATTTAACTATATATATATATTGTAACATTCATGATATTTGAGAATATCATGGCCAGGAACCTTCACATCTGGTGAGCATCTTCCCTCATGCTCTTAGGAGGGGGGATGAGAAAAAGGGTCAGTTTTGGATATGAAGAAATTGGAATCTCAAATTCCAACTCATCTTGATGAAATTCCTTTTTGCGTGTTTGATTTGAACAACATTAAAATTAATGAATGGAAGGAATGTAAAAATAATTACAGGGATGTTTTTTGTTCGATACAATATGACTTCAAAAAAAGAAAAAAAATTATAGTTTTCTTTTATTATTTTCATTATTAAATGAAAATAATACTGATCGGATGACACATAAACTTTAGAAAGTTTATACAAACAAAAACAAAACTATTATTAGAAATATTGACCCTAGTAAAGTCTATGGAATTATCGGCAAGTGAAGCTTCTGATTTCATTATCACTTAATCTATAAAACAGATCGTAAATATTCCTTGAATGCTTAAGTCCATTATAATTAATTTTATAGCAAGGAAATAAAATTAGCTCATACAATTTTATACACGACAACGACCTCCCTATCTTTTCGTAACATTTATAATTTTTTTATAAACACTATCTTTTCACTCAGGTAAAATATTCAAACCACACACACACACACACACAACAATTTTTCTCTGTTGTTACTAATTACCAGTATAATTGTCTAGTATTTTAATTAAAAACCAATATGTATTACTAATCACACTCAACCGTCTTTTCAACAAATGTTTTCCAAATCGCGTTATGTTCCATAAAACAATGTACCTTCGAACTAATCCATACTAATTAGCATATTAATTTAGTTAAGTAAAAAATTAAAACAACTTGTACGCTATTCAAGCAATTTAAAGCCTTGCAAAATTTGAACTATTATTATTATAAACTTTGTAAAATTTCAACACCCGTTATAAACCACCAATTCAACAAATCGAACGCAGCAACAAAATATTGTGGATCCACTTAAAAAACAAAAATTTCATAAATTTTTTTTTTATTTATAAGGGAAGGCAATTGTAACATTCATGATATTTAAGAATATCATGGCTAGGAACCTTCACATCTGGTGAGCATCTTCCCTCATGCTCTTAGGAAGGGGGATGAGAAAAAGGGTCAGTCTTAGCCCAACAGCCAGAGAGCGAACCAGAGCAAGCTCCCGATTTGGCGGTCACCAGCAGAAAAAGAGGAGAAGAACCAACAGCAGACAGAAACGTTGATTGGATTATACGGAGATCATCGATTGGGTGATATTGATATTGTTTTTTATTATGGATCCATTAAAAGAAATTGAGCTCAAATTTCATGTTTTTTTTGTAATTAGTAGTAACTATCCTTGTTCAAAAGGATTTGAATATTTTTATATACTTTTTGTCAGCACTATTTATAATTATAATTATTTGTTATAACCATTTTATTTATATACATATATTTCACAATTCCCAGTTTCTAAATGTATTAATAACTACGACATTAGCCTTGAGATCGGGCGATTCAATGGAGATAATTTCCTATGTCGAAGACATAAAAACAATTTGAATTAAAGATCTCATGACGGACCTGCCAAATTAGTTAAGGTCAATTGATCAATAAAATAGAAAAAGAAATGGTAAAAAATGAGGTAGGTTTCAATATATATATTTTGTACATATATAAATTTGTAATGGGGGGATATGGAACAAAACAAAATACATGTTGGGGAGAGGATCGTTTCACAATTGAAAGCCGATCTTTCAGAGAAGTGCCAGTTCCCCCAATAAGGTTGGTAGGTCGTAATTAGGAACGAAAAAAAGTGAACTTAAGAAAGGTAAGGAACCTGTAAGTATAAACAAAACCCAAAATTTTAATAAAAGGATTAATATTGAAATAATATATTGTTATTCTGAAAGATAAAACAAATTGAAAGTAGGGGGAAAGTAAAAAAAAAAAAAAAAAGGACGACCTTTCCAGATTATTTTGAAGAATGTGAAAGATAAATCACAACCTGTATAATAATAAACAAGTTATACTAAATAAAATAACATTCGTCAAAAGAAAAATGAAAAGTCGACTTTTGAAAGAACAGCCAAACCAAAATAAATAGCTACTTACATTAATTACAAGATGGTCGAGTGATGACCAATCGCTAACTGAAGCAGAGATATACAAATAACAAAAGCCTAACGAGGGAAGGTAAACCTACGCCCACCAACGTCACCGTGAGTAACATTTTAAATTAAATTAAAATAAACCCTATAAATCAGTATATAAGTGATAGCGTATTCATTAAACACTAACATAAAAGCAATCTGTTTAAATCGGATGCTGTGTCATGAAATGTTGTTTTCGTTATTTTTTGGAAATACATTTGAGATAATGTTAACACAACCCTTAGGCATGACGTTAGACATTTAGAAATTTAAATGTTAAATTATTTCTTATCTGGCCTCGATAAATATTCAGGACTTTTCTCACGTCTGATTTTTCTTATCATACTTCTCATTTTATTCCAACTATAGTTTGATCAGTGAACCTTGAGGTGGTTAGAATTATCCCTGATCAAATTTCATATCAATCGCGTCACCTTCATGGGTACTCTCATAGAACATACAGCCTCATATGGGCAATTGACCCCTGCGGGCTTAGTTGTTTTATCTCCCTTCTGTAGTACTTGTTCACTACAGCCTAAATCTAGTATCCTACGTTCCTGCGTATCTTGTTCACTATCTAAGCACGAAAGGGTGTCCCAGAATTAACGCAAGGTTTGAATTTGCCGCCATTTGTGCAGTAAAGTGCTGGCAACCCTAAAAAAAAAACAATTTGACAGCTGACAGTTTAGGGTTAGTAAAACTGGAGAGTTACACGATACAACAACGTGTCTTTATTGTTAAACATAACCTCAAAAATAATGGAAGTTTGGCGGCCGCAGTTCGAAAATTTCATACAAAATATGGTCGGAATAGTGTTTTGACTTTATCAACTGTGAAGAGATTAATTGAAAAATTTAGGGAGACTGGATCAGTTGGAGACACTAAACACACTGGTCATCCAAAAACAAGCCGTTCAAATGTCAATATCGAAGCAGTGCGTGAGAGTGTTGTTGAAAATCCACGAACATCAATTCAGCGTCGTAAACACAGTTCTTTGTGCCGAAATTGGATGATATTGATGTGGTTTTAACAAGATGGTGCCACATGCCATACAGCCCATGAAACAATTCAAATACTACATGAGACATTTCCGGGTAGTGTACTCTCACGTTTCGGTGATCAGAATTGGCCCCCTAGATCGTGTGATTTAACACCTTTAGATTTCTTTTTATGGGGTTATTTGAAGTCAAAGGTGTATGTCAACAAGCCCGCATCCACCCGTCCATTGAAAGAGGAAATTCAACGCTGCATCAACGAAATTCAACCACATTTATGCCAAATGGTCATGTGGAGTGAGTATGTGCCAGCAAAGTCGTGGAGGCCATTTGCCCGATGTGTTATCCCAGAAATAACCCTACCCTATTTACTTTATACTTCAATAAAAAAGTAACAACAAAAATACTAAAAACTGTGTTTTCTATTTAAATCAAATCTTGCGTTAATTCTGGGATACCCTATATATGATTTTTAAAAAATATAGGTATGAATTAAACATTGGTAGATTAATTATTTTCTACTTTATTAATAAACGGGTTGTCATTCAGTACAACTGCTAAAATAAATCAAAGTATACATTTCTAAAACACAGGACTGTTTTCGGTCTGCTACTTCCCTCGAGTATTTCCAAAATTGTATTTATATTCAATATTTTACATTTAAAAGCCCTGAAGACACTTCAATTTATTCAGATTTCAATGACATTTAAATCTTAGTCATTTGTTATGATATATTTTTTAATTAACCTTTTAATTAATAATTAATGTTTTAATTTACTTGGGAACGGTTTTAATTTTAGTATCTTCAGGACATAAAACGGTACTACAGAATAAAATATTATTTCTTTATTAATTCATGGGTTGAGTTATGCATTAGCCACAATTTAATGACACAATAAATTGTGATCATCTAAAGGCCGGTAAGATCTTTTACATTATTGAGCGTGTGTGATGTCATTAATAATCCTTGATTAGGTATTATGGACTTGAAAATAATATATATTTGATGTCGTCAGATAATCGTACCTGATTTCATGTCTATAACATGACTGTAAGCCAGATAAGTGAAAAATGAGATTTTCTTTTTCGAGAGACTATAATGTTCGCTTTTATTACTCATTTCGAGATATATCTTGCCAATTGAGCCTACACTTGTTAATAAACTCTTCCGTATTTTTTGAAAAATAATTATTGGAGAATTTTCCTCCAATTCCTGTTTAAAATTTTGGGGGAAATCTCCTCCCGGTTATGCCACTGAAGCATCGAAATCTAACAATAGCTTTGAGCCGCCGACCTATGGTGGGGTAGGCTGGCCAAACTCGAGCACCTAGGAGGGTATATATTATTAATGGCTTCAACTGTCCCTAACTGAATGATTTATGTTGCTAAATGCTTTTGATTGAATATAAATTCGTTCACTTCGATGGTTCCGGTATTGATATACAGGAAAAGCATGCTCCGAATCAATTCATTAATATATAATCAACAATAAATACATCAATTGGTCAAATTTACCGTATATATAGATACAAGGTAATGTAAAACATTTCTTTTAAGCTCAAAAATTACGTTTTATTTTTTAAGAAATAAATTTTAATAAGATATATTATTATATAGTTAAGAGACCTCAACTAATCCTAAACATTGCTGATCCTTGACAACATTCCTCTCCTATATATAGGCTCTTGGATCGTGACTAAGCCCTTATTCAACTCTTATCCCGTTCGTATTCTTATCATTCTTATATTCCTAACGTACTTTCTTTTTCTTTTTGTTATAAGTTATTAGTATTTAGACTCGTCCATGAGTAGAGCAGTCTTAGTTTAAAACCTTGTTTAGACTTCTGAATAAAGTGTTTTTAAAAACTGATAACCGGTGAAAGATTATTTAACTATATATTTATACATTTTTTGTACTGTTCAAATTTACTGCGTAGTAAGAGATAGTAAAGAAAATAAATTTTAAAGATAATTAGCCAACAAAAACTGTGAGAATGTTACTCCACTTTAGGTATAAACGAATCGAGGTCAGACAAAGCTTAAAGCAGTCAAGTACGGACTTTAGAAGTGAAGCCCTCCCCAAGAGGTTTAGCTCCAACTTATTCAACTTGACACAAGCGTTATCAGGGCTGATAAAAATTGTATTTATTGATAGAGTTAGAAATAATAATATAATCAATACAACAATACTATTATAAATTATTTATAATAATATTATTGTCTTTGATGTACTCTCTAGCTTGAGTTGTTTACTATATGTACTGAATTTGAAAAATTGGCGCAATCGAACGAAATACAATACTACATACTGAAAAGCAGCAAAGGCCAATTAATTCAGCATCTATATTCCATAAGTTATAAGTAAAGTTATGCGATGAGCAGCCACGAAATTAATTCATTTCATTTATACTGTATACTGCTAACTTACTCTTATGTTTAAAAAGAATTATATAAATTTAATACTGAAGTGACCTTTGCCCAAAAATATTCAATTTTTAATGTAGTCAATAAAAATTTTATTTAAAAAAAGTTGATTAGCTATATATAGGGTGTGATGAGGTAAATGATGTCAGAAAATTAAGGAAGTGATAGTAGCTAGTAGATAGTACCTCAAATGCAACAGATACGAAAACATTGCTCCACTATCGCTCCTGACACAGCCACCTATTAGACATCGTATTCCAACTGAAATCCTCATCTCCTTGACTTCTTCTTTTACAATAGTAGGAACACTGAACTAACTATTCACTTAAGCGCCTCGATAACCTCTTCTCCGAACATAGCCCTTTGGTACTAACCATTTCCCTACCAAACTAATTTACAAACAGCTTCCTCCTTCATTTATTAGGGGCTCAGTTGATTGGGACCACTTCCGTCAGCTTCTTACAGATTCCGTAGACCTCAAACTGTCTCTGAAAACATCCCGAGACCTAGAACATGCAGGGCGTTCTTTTACTACTCTGATCCACCGTCCCCTCGCCGTCATCAAAAAATCGCAACGAAAATCCTGTACCTTACCATCTCAAAGACTTAATCCAACACAACCTCAAAAGCAGGCACTTAGCATCTTTCCAATCCGATTCCTTTAATTCCTACCTCTACTTTCTGTCCACCAGCGATAACTCACTATGGAGTGTAACTAAAAAGATCCTAAAATATTATCATGTTTATTATTACGTCAGCAACAAAACTCTTCACCATGACTCTAACATCCCCTACATTCTTGATCACATCCCTTCCAAGGTCTTGAAATTCCATAGTAACCTATCCAACCACCCTAATCCCCTACATTACACTGCGCCACACATCCCTATAACCTTCCTCGGAGACTAAAGCAGCAGTGGCCTCGTGACCTGCTATAAATAAGTGACAGTGGGAGTCCTGGCAATGACCAGTGTCTCCGATCCTCTTCTGTGCGTCTGTGGCTCTCACACTTTTGGTCACGCGGCTAACGGAGGAGCGAGGGGGACTTCACTCTTACGCATGTGAGGAAGGGACAATCATGTAGATTTGGGACGTCTCTGGTCAGTTTGTAAATACTGTATGAATGAGCGAGTGAATGAAAGTTGTAAATATGTTATGAATGCGAATATATATCACAACTACTTATTGCCTAATAAGGCAAATTGTAATTTTATCAAAATAAAGAAATTTCGCTACAAATCATTAACATTAACATCCCGAAATGTAAAGATTAGTTTTGGCCTAGAATAAAATAATGGGATATGGGTAAATAAACAGAGTCGGGCCAATTCCAAAGCAATTTAACATTTAAGTTATGATTTTAAAAAATCGCGATCCTTGTTACATTTGGTTTAGTTTTTTCAGTTTTTAATGTGCTGCCGTCTTTTATTTTTGTCAAAAGTCTTTATTTGAAGGGAAATACAATGTGACCTAATAGGGTAATATAGGTAGTTGTGATAAACTCATTCGTACTATAGTTACAATATTGCATTTACTCTCTCATCCATTCAGTATTTGCAATAAAGACTGACACCTTTCCTCCCTGCCGTGGTGAAAGAGGCAAGGAGCGCGAAGACCGGCCTTGACTTCAGAATGCTGCACCTTTTTAATGTATAATATTTACAACAGATAAAAGAAGCCACTTCCTGTACAATGTCTCAGGAGGATTGTAATGATTTTTCTCAGGGATTTGGTTTATGGGATATTTTTTGATGGAGTGGTAATTTGATGTTGAGTAGTGGGAATTTACAGTCATTATGAAGGGTTCTATTTAAGATATAAAAATGTGCATTAAATGTTCTTCTTCGTCTTTAATCGAAAAACAAAAGGTAAATTTATACCGAGTCCAGTAGAAACAAGAAGAGAAAGGGGAGCGGTGGAAGGGCTGGCCATCTTCCGTTAATGGGGCAACCGCGAGGAGACAAGATAGGTCCCCATCCCTACTTTTGCTCGTTGCGCACAGCTTCCCTGGCTTCTAGTCTTACCAACAATCTGTTCTGCGCAATTCCTACTCAAAGACCTTAGTTGCAATAGAAAATAGAGATTTTTATCTGTTTTTCATGCAAAAATACACTAGCTAGATATAGGTTGGCATTGTGTGATAAGCCTCTATTGACCACCATATCTTTCGCGAAGCAAATTTGTCGAGTCGATTCGATTTCCACTACAATTGCACAGCGGTGAGTGGAAACTGCAAGTAAAGTGGAACTTTGTCCTCAACACCAGACCGATTGCATTAGCTGTTAAATTATTCCAGTGAGGTTTCATTTCCATTACACTGTCAGTCCTGAGCCAAATGAAGTGTATCCTAATCAAATCATTCATTGACTCAATTCATGCGTTTTACTAAGCATGTTTTGGGGTGCTAATGTTAATGTTAAACGATTTGCTTGAATACTTTTAGGAACTTGAACACATGACGCTATAAACACTTGTATTGTCACTGCAGAAATAGACCTTTGTGCACACTAATCTGACACATTTACATCTCCTTGTAGGACAAAATTGATTTAGATGTGAAATGAATCACAACACCCCACTCAAAGTGGAACATTGGTTCACTTCAAAATAATTCCAAATTCAAGTATCAATTTTTAAATTCAAATTCCAAATAAACTAGATATTTCAGTTTAAATTGCAAAGCCTTAGGTGGATTAAAATGTTTATATTGATTGCCAACATTTTGAAAAAAAAAAAAACCTTTCGCGAAGTAGCAGATTTGATCTCGAAGTGTGAACATTGGTTCGGTTCACATGCATGGAGGAATGAGGACATAAATAAATAGCAACTAACAAGATCCAGTAGCATTAAACGGTTCTACCCGAGACCCGTCGCCATTAACAACTTTAGTTATCGTGACATTAAATATAAAATAAAAACGAGCTGTTCCAATTGTCTCTGCAGTGCTTCTGGCCTTATAATGAGATTCGCACATTTGTAGGGAGGTTTCCGTGATTCAGGCTGCTGCATCAGTTGTTGTACAACCGAGACTTCACAGCTGAGGATTGGTTTCTACTTAAATCATTAGTGAATTTCTCAAACACTGATCTAGTGATTTTTTATAACGTCATTTGTATTTTTTTTGTTAATGTTTAGACTAGAGCTATATTTGGAAATCCATAATTCATCACCTATACAACAGATATCGAATTTTGTACTTTGCTACCTTGAAAGTTTACTCCAAGCCTATCAATAATATCCAGCGCACAAGATACTGAAATTCGCGTTGAAATCTCAAATAGTTGC
Organism: Acanthosoma haemorrhoidale; assembly: GCA_930367205.1. Classification (NCBI taxonomy): domain Eukaryota; kingdom Metazoa; phylum Arthropoda; class Insecta; order Hemiptera; family Acanthosomatidae; genus Acanthosoma; species Acanthosoma haemorrhoidale. The sequence continues at coordinate 12,352,491 of OV884009.1, forward strand.
TCCAGATAGTTTCAACAACTCGACAGTTTGCCCTTCCTGCAAGTTGTCTATGACAACTTAAATATTTATAGATAATATTCGGTCAGCTGGTTTCATTCTTCTCAGTTTGTGAGTATAGGGAAGTGGGACATTCTTGTCCGTGCCGGGCATTCTTGGCGAAGTTAAGGGCCATGATGAGAAATTCCAAATAAAGCAGATATTTCAGTTTAAATTGCAAACTCTTAGGTGGATTAAAATATTTATATTGATCGCCAACATTTTGAAAAAAAAAAAATCTTTCTCGAAATAGTAGATTTGCAGATTTTTTCCATTCATTTTAAATCCCACTATTATAAATAATTATTAGCCAATGAGAAACCATATTTCCGGGGTTTGCATACACTGGGAAAACCAAAGAAGATTCACGTTGGAAGATCACTTAGGGGTGCAGGTAGGGTCCGTGTCAGCAATATGTAACCGCACTGGCGTCACAGAGAATTAAGTTGCTCTTAAATCCTCGAGCGCACAATTTTTTAAACAGTATTTTATTTTTTGCGACTATCAGTTTTACAGAGAATTAACCATTCCTATTAAATATAGTGATTAGTATCATGATTAAGGCCTATGATTCCTCTCATGCTGATTTCCGACTGATACAGTCCTTGCATTTAATTACTACTTGTTATTAGAATAATAAATATGTTTTTATCAATGGTACTGATTATAATGAGGTGCTTCTTAGAGGGAAGGCTTTATGAGATCACAAAAATTTGTATTCATCTGCACCTCTTTGTTTTAATGCCCTTTTGTGTTTTCGAGTGCCCCGTTCCGCCTTACTCATTTCTTGTTTCATTGGTAATGTTTCTATTAATCTTAAACATATCACTTTTTATCCTCATTAGTCCATAATTTTGGTTCATCCAAGTATCAAATGTAATTTTGGTTATAATATATATAGTATTATATGTAGCATGGCAGTTTGATTTAAATTAAACAATTATATATGCTATATTTAATTTTGTAGCTTATCCTTGAGAGATGATTTATCCCGAACGTATTTATAGCAGAGAGGCTTTACTAAATATTATGAAATTTAAAATCAATGTTTATTTAATTTGAAAAAATAATAAAATTTGGTCCACAATTTATGTTATACATGTGTTTGTTTTTTTTGTATTTATTGTATCACTCTCAAGTTTTCTGTTCTATTAATTTGTATTATTTTTTTTCAGGTAAGTCACATGCCAAAGTTATAATATTTCGTGTGGGGTGAGTACTATAAATAAATTAACGTATTATTGAAACAAAAACAAGGAAACGGAAGGCCTTTTAAACAATGATTGCTAGGCCTTTAGTATGATCTAGAAAGGGGTGTCTGTATATTACGCACCCTGGCAGAATTAAGTAGTTCATACAGGACACACGTATAAACAAAAACAAGGAATCGGAAGGCCTTTTAAACAATGATTGCTAGGCCTTTAGTATGATCAAGGAAGGGGTGTCTGTATATTACGCACCCTAGCAGTATTAAGTAGTCCATACAGGTCACACATACAAACAAAAACAAGGAAACGGAAGGCCTTTTAAACAATGATTGCTAGGCCTTTAGTATGATCTAGAAAGGGGTGTCTGAGTATTACGCACCCCGGCAGTATTAAGTAGTCCATACAGGTCACACATATAAACAAAAACAAGGAAACGGAAGGCCTTTTAAACAATGATTGCTAGGCCTTTAGTATGATCTAGAAAGGGGTGTCTGAGTATTACGCACCCTGGCAGTATTAAGTAGTCCATACAGGTCACACATACAAACAAAAACAAGGAAACGGAAGGCCTTTTAAACAAAGACTGCTAGGCCTTTAGTATGATCTAGAAAGGGGTGTCTGTATATTACGCACCCTGGCAGAATTAAGTAGTTCATACAGGACACACGTATAAACAAAAACAAGGAATCGGAAGGCCTTTTAAACAATGATTGCTAGGCCTTTAGTATGATCAAGGAAGGGGTGTCTGTATATTACGCACCCTAGCAGTATTAAGTAGTCCATACAGGTCACGCATACAAACAAAAACAAGGAAACGGAAGGCCTTTTAAACAATGATTGCTAGGCCTTTAGTATGATCTAGAAAGGGGTGTCTGAGTATTACGCACCCCGGCAGTATTAAGTAGTCCATACAGGTCACACATATAAACAAAAACAAGGAAACGGAAGGCCTTTTAAACAATGATTGCTAGGCCTTTAGTATGATCTAGAAAGGGGTGTCTGAGTATTACGCACCCTGGCAGTATTAAGTAGTCCATACAGGTCACACATACAAACAAAAACAAGGAAACGGAAGGCCTTTTAAACAATGATTGCTAGGCCTTTAGTATGATCAAGGAAGGGGTGTCTGTATATTACGCACCCTAGCAGTATTAAGTAGTCCATACAGGTCACACATACAAACAAAAACAAGGAAACGGAAGGCCTTTTAAACAATGATTGCTAGGCCTTTAGTATGATCTAGAAAGGGGTGTCTGAGTATTACGCACCCCGGCAGTATTAAGTAGTCCATACAGGTCACACATACAAACAAAAACAAGGAAATGGAAGGCCTTTTAAACAAAGATTGCTAGGCCTTTAGTATGATCTAGAAAGGGGTGTCTGAGTATTACGCACCCTAGCAGTATTAAGTAGTCCATACAGCTCACACATACAAACAAAAACAAGGAAACGGAAGGCCTTTTAAACAAAGATTGCTAGGCCTTTAGTATGATCTAGAAAGGGGTGTCTGTATATTACGCACCCTGGCAGAATTAAGTAGTTCATACAGGACACACGTATAAACAAAAACAAGGAATCGGAAGGCCTTTAGTATGATCTAGAAAGGGGTGTCTGTATATTACGCACCCTGGCAGAATTAAGTAGTTCATACAGGACACACGTATAAACAAAAACAAGGAATCGCAAGGCCTTTAGTATGATATAGAAAGGGGTGTCTGTATATTACGCACCCTAGCAGTATTAACTAGTTCATACAGGAAAAACATATAAACAAAAACTAGAAATCGGAAGGCCTTTTAAACAATGATTTTTTGGGCTTCAGTATGATCTAGAAAGGGTTTTCTGTATATTACACACCCCGGCAGTATTAAGTAGTTCATACAGGAAACACGTATAAACAAAAACAAGGAATCGGAAGGGCTTTAGTATGATCTAGAACGTTGTGTCTGTATATTACGCACCCTAGCAGTATTAACTAGTTCATACAGGACAAACATATAAAAAAAAACAAGGTATCGAAAGGCCTTTTAAACAATGATTTTTAGGCCTTCAGTATGATCTAGAAAGGGGTGTCTGTATATTAGACACCCTGGCAGTATTAAGTAGTTCATACAGGACACACGTATAAACAAAAAAAAGGAATCGGAAGGGCTTTAGTATGATCTAGAACGTTGTGTCTGTATATTACGCACCCTAGCAGTATTAACTAGTTCATACAGGACAAACATATAAACAAAAACAAGGAATCGGAAGGCCTTTTAAACAATGATTTTTAGGCCTTTAGTATGATCTAGAAAGGGTTGTCTGTATATTACGCACCCCGGCAGTATTAAGTAGTTCATACAGGACACACATGTATACAAAAACAAGGAAGCGGAAGGCTTTTTAAACAATGATTTCTAGGCCTTTAGTATGATCTAGAAAGGAGTGTCTGTATATTACGCACCCTGGCAGAATTAAGTAGTTCATACAGGACACACGTATAAATAAAAACAAGGAATCGGAAGGCCTTTAGTATGATCTAAAAAGGGGTGTCTGTATATTACGCACCCTAGCAGTATTAACTAGTTTATACAGGACAAACATATAAACAAAAACAAGGAATCGGAAGGCCTTTTAAACAATGATTTTTAGGCTTTCAGTATGATCTAGAAAGGGTTGTCTGTATATTACACACCCCGGCAGTATTAAGTAGTTCATACAGGACACACGTATAAACAAAAACAAGGAATCGGAAAGCCTTTTAAACAATGATTGCTAGGCCTTTAGTATGATCTAGAAAGGGGTGTCTGAGTATTACGCACCCTGGCAGTATTAAGTAGTCCATACAGGTCACACATACAAACAAAAACAAGGAAACGGAAGGCCTTTTAAACAATGATTGCTAGGCCTTTAGTATGATCTAGAAAGGGGTGTCTGAGTATTACGCACCCTGGCAGTATTAAGTAGTCCATACAGGTCACACATACAAACAAAAACAAGGAAACGGAAGGCCTTTTAAACAATGATTGCTAGGCCTTTAGTATGATCTAGAAAGGGGTGTCTGTATATTACGCACCCTAGCAGTATTAAGTAGTCCATACAGGTCACACATATAAACAAAAACAAGGAAACGGAAGGCCTTTTAAACAATGATTGCTAGGCCTTTAGTATGATCTAGAAAGGGGTGTCTGTATATTACGCACCCTAACAGTATTAAGTAGTCCATACAGGTCACACATACAAACAAAAACAAGGAAACGGAAGGCCTTTTAAACAATGATTGCTAGGCCTTTAATATGATCTAGAAAGAGGTGTCTGAGTATTACGCACCCTAGCAGTATTAAGTAGTCCATACAGGTCACACATATAAACAAAAACAAGGAAACGGAAGGCCTTTTAAACAATGATTGCTAGGCCTTTAGTATGATCTAGAAAGGGGTGTCTGAGTATTACGCACCCTAGCAGTATTAAGTAGTCCATACAGGTCACACATATAAACAAAAACAAGGAAACGGAAGGCCTTTTAAACAATGATTGCTAGGCCTTTAGTATGATCTAGAAAGGGGTGTCTGAGTATTACGCACCCTGGCAGTATTAAGTAGTCCATACAGGTCACACATATAAACAAAAACAAGGAAACGGAAGGCCTTTTAAACAATGATTGCTAGGCCTTTAGTATGATCTAGAAAGGGGTGTCTGAGTATTACGCACCCTGGCAGTATTAAGTAGTCCATACAGGTCACATATACAAACAAAAACAAGGAATCGAAAGGCCTTTTAAACAATGATTGCTAGGCCTTTAGTATGATCTAGAAAGGGGTGTCTGAGTATTACGCACCCTGGCAGTATTAAGTAGTCCATACAGGTCACACATACAAACAAAAACAAGGAAACGGAAGGCCTTTTAAATAATGATTGCTAGGCCTTTAGTATGATCAAGAAAGGGGTGTCTGTATATTACGCACCCTAGCAGTATTAAGTAGTCCATACAGGTCACACATACAAACAAAAACAAGGAAACGGAAGGCCTTTTAAACAATGATTTCTAGGCCTTTAGTATGATCTAGAAAGGGGTGTCTGAGTATTACGCACCCTGGCAGTATTAAGTAGTCCATACAGGTCACACATATAAACAAAAACAAGAAAACGGAAGGCCTTTTAAACAATGATTGCTAGGCCTTTAGTATGATCTAGAAAGGGGTGTCTGAGTATTACGCACCCTAACAGTATTAAGTAGTCCATACAGGTCACACATACAAACAAAAACAAGGAAACGGAAGGTCTTTTAAACAATGATTGCTAGGCCTTTAGTATGATCTAGAAAGGGGTGTCTGAGTATTACGCACCCTGGCAGTATTAAGTAGTCCATACAGGTCACACATACAAACTAAAACAAGGAAACGGAAGGCCTTTTAAACAATGATTGCTAGGCCTTTAGTATGATCTAGAAAGGGGTGTCTAAGTATTAAGCACCCTGGCAGTATTAAGTAGTCCATACAGGTCACACATACAAACAAAAACAAGGAAACGGAAGGCCTTTTAAACAATGATTGCTAGGCCTTTAGTATGATCTAGAAAGAGGTGTCTGAGTATTACGCACCCTGGCAGTATTAAGTAGTCCATACAGGTCACACATATAAACAAAAACAAGGAAACGGAAGGCCTTTTAAACAATGATTGCTAGGCCTTTAGTATGATCAAGGAAGGGGTGTCTGTATATTACGCACCCTAGCAGTATTAAGTAGTCCATACAGGTCACACATACAAACAAAAACAAGGAAACGGAAGGCCTTTTAAACAATGATTGCTAGGCCTTTAGTATGATCTAGAAAGGGGTGTCTGAGTATTACGCACCCCGGCAGTATTAAGTAGTCCATACAGGTCACACATATAAACAAAAACAAGGAAACGGAAGGCCTTTTAAACAATGATTGCTAGGCCTTTAGTATGATCTAGAAAGGGGTGTCTGAGTATTACGCACCCTGGCAGTATTAAGTAGTCCATACAGGTCACACATACAAACAAAAACAAGGAAACGGAAGGCCTTTTAAACAAAGACTGCTAGGCCTTTAGTATGATCTAGAAAGGGGTGTCTGTATATTACGCACCCTGGCAGAATTAAGTAGTTCATACAGGACACACGTATAAACAAAAACAAGGAATCAGAAGGCCTTTTAAACAATGATTGCTAGGCCTTTAGTATGATCAAGGAAGGGGTGTCTGTATATTACGCACCCTAGCAGTATTAAGTAGTCCATACAGGTCACGCATACAAACAAAAACAAGGAAACGGAAGGCCTTTTAAACAATGATTGCTAGGCCTTTAGTATGATCTAGAAAGGGGTGTCTGAGTATTACGCACCCCGGCAGTATTAAGTAGTCCATACAGGTCACACATATAAACAAAAACAAGGAAACGGAAGGCCTTTTAAACAATGATTGCTAGGCCTTTAGTATGATCTAGAAAGGGGTGTCTGAGTATTACGCACCCTGGCAGTATTAAGTAGTCCATACAGGTCACACATACAAACAAAAACAAGGAAACGGAAGGCCTTTTAAACAATGATTGCTAGGCCTTTAGTATGATCAAGGAAGGGGTGTCTGTATATTACGCACCCTAGCAGTATTAAGTAGTCCATACAGGTCACACATACAAACAAAAACAAGGAAACGGAAGGCCTTTTAAACAATGATTGCTAGGCCTTTAGTATGATCTAGAAAGGGGTGTCTGAGTATTACGCACCCCGGCAGTATTAAGTAGTCCATACAGGTCACACATACAAACAAAAACAAGGAAATGGAAGGCCTTTTAAACAAAGATTGCTAGGCCTTTAGTATGATCTAGAAAGGGGTGTCTGAGTATTACGCACCCTAGCAGTATTAAGTAGTCCATACAGCTCACACATACAAACAAAAACAAGGAAACGGAAGGCCTTTTAAACAAAGATTGCTAGGCCTTTAGTATGATCTAGAAAGGGGTGTCTGTATATTACGCACCCTGGCAGAATTAAGTAGTTCATACAGGACACACGTATAAACAAAAACAAGGAATCGGAAGGCCTTTAGTATGATCTAGAAAGGGGTGTCTGTATATTACGCACCCTGGCAGAATTAAGTAGTTCATACAGGACACACGTATAAACAAAAACAAGGAATCGCAAGGCCTTTAGTATGATATAGAAAGGGGTGTCTGTATATTACGCACCCTAGCAGTATTAACTAGTTCATACAGGAAAAACATATAAACAAAAACTAGAAATCGGAAGGCCTTTTAAACAATGATTTTTTGGGCTTCAGTATGATCTAGAAAGGGTTTTCTGTATATTACACACCCCGGCAGTATTAAGTAGTTCATACAGGAAACACGTATAAACAAAAATAAGGAATCGGAAGGGCTTTAGTATGATCTAGAACGTTGTGTCTGTATATTACGCACCCTAGCAGTATTAACTAGTTCATACAGGACAAACATATAAAAAAAAACAAGGTATCGAAAGGCCTTTTAAACAATGATTTTTAGGCCTTCAGTATGATCTAGAAAGGGGTGTCTGTATATTACGCACCCTGGCAGTATTAAGTAGTTCATACAGGACACACGTATAAACAAAAAAAAGGAATCGGAAGGGCTTTAGTATGATCTAGAACGTTGTGTCTGTATATTACGCACCCTAGCAGTATTAACTAGTTCATACAGGACAAACATATAAACAAAAACAAGGAATCGGAAGGCCTTTTAAACAATGATTTTTAGGCCTTTAGTATGATCTAGAAAGGGTTGTCTGTATATTACGCACCCCGGCAGTATTAAGTAGTTCATACAGGACACACATGTATACAAAAACAAGGAAGCGGAAGGCTTTTTAAACAATGATTTCTAGGCCTTTAGTATGATCTAGAAAGGAGTGTCTGTATATTACGCACCCTGGCAGAATTAAGTAGTTCATACAGGACACACGTATAAATAAAAACAAGGAATCGGAAGGCCTTTAGTATGATCTAAAAAGGGGTGTCTGTATATTACGCACCCTAGCAGTATTAACTAGTTTATACAGGACAAACATATAAACAAAAACAAGGAATCGGAAGGCCTTTTAAACAATGATTTTTAGGCTTTCAGTATGATCTAGAAAGGGTTGTCTGTATATTACACACCCCGGCAGTATTAAGTAGTTCATACAGGACACACGTATAAACAAAAACAAGGAATCGGAAAGCCTTTTAAACAATGATTGCTAGGCCTTTAGTATGATCTAGAAAGGGGTGTCTGAGTATTACGCACCCTGGCAGTATTAAGTAGTCCATACAGGTCACACATACAAACAAAAACAAGGAAACGGAAGGCCTTTTAAACAATGATTGCTAGGCCTTTAGTATGATCTAGAAAGGGGTGTCTGTATATTACGCACCCTAGCAGTATTAAGTAGTCCATACAGGTCACACATATAAACAAAAACAAGGAAACGGAAGGCCTTTTAAATATGATTGCTAGGCCTTTAGTATGATCTAGAAAGGGGTGTCTGTATATTACGCACCCTTGCAGTATTAAGTAGTCCATACAGGTCACACATACAAACAAAAACAAGGAAACGGAAGGCCTTTTAAACAATGATTGCTAGGCCTTTAGTATGATCTAGAAAGAGGTGTCTGAGTATTACGCACCCTGGCAGTATTAAGTAGTCCATACAGGTCACACATATAAACAAAAACAAGGAAACGGAAGGCCTTTTAAACAATGATTGCTAGGCCTTTAGTATGATCTAGAAAGGGGTGTCTGTATATTATGCACCCTAGCAGCATCAAGTAGTCCATACAGGTCACACATATAAACAAAAACAAGGAAACGGAAGGCCTTTTAAACAATGATTGCTAGGCCTTTAGTATGATCTAGAAAGGGGTGTCTGAGTATTACGCACCGTAGCAGTATTAAGTAGTCCATACAGGTCACACATACAAACAAAAACAAGGAAACGGAAGGCCTTTTAAACAATGATTGCTAGGCCTTTAGTATGATCTAGAAAGGGGTGTCTGAGTATTACGCACCCCGGCAGTATTAAGTAGTCCATACAGGTCACACATATAAACAAAAACAAGGAAACGGAAGGCCTTTTAAACAATGATTGCTAGGCCTTTAGTATGATCTAGAATGGGGTGTCTGAGTATTACGCACCCTGGCAGTATTAAGTAGTCCATACAGGTCACACATACAAACAAAAACAAGGAAACGGAAGGCCTTTTAAACAATGATTGCTAGGCCTTCAGTATGATCAAGGAAGGGGTGTCTGTATATTACGCACCCTAGCAGTATTAAGTAGTCCATACAGGTCACACATACAAACAAAAACAAGGAAACGGAAGGCCTTTTAAACAATGATTGCTAGGCCTTAAGTATGATCTAGAAAGGGGTGTCTGAGTATTACGCACCCCGGCAGTATTAAGTAGTCCATACAGGTCACACATACAAACAAAAACAAGGAAATGGAAGGCCTTATAAACAAAGATTGCTAGGCCTTTAGTATGATCTAGAAAGGGGTGTCTGAGTATTACGCACCCTAGCAGTATTAAGTAGTCCATACAGGTCACACATACAAACAAAAACAAGGAAACGGAAGGCCTTTTAAACAATGATTGCTAGGCCTTTAGTATGATCAAGAAAGGGGTGTCTGTATATTACGCACCCTAGCAGTATTAAGTAGTCCATACAGCTCACACATACAAACAAAAACAAGGAAACGGAAGGCCTTTTAAACAATGATTGCTAGGCCTTTAGTATGATCTAGAAAGGGGTGTCTGTATATTACGCACCCTGGCAGAATTAAGTAGTTCATACAGGACACACGTATAAACAAAAACAAGGAATCGCAAGGCCTTTTAAACAATGATTTTTTGGCCTTTAGTATGATCTAGAAAGGGTTGTCTGTATATTACGCACCCCGGCAGTATTAAGTAGTTCATACAGGACACACATATATACAAAAACAAGGAAGCGGAAGGCTTTTTAAACAATGATTTCTAGGCGTTTAGTATGATCTAGAAAGGAGTGTCTGTATATTACGCACCCTGGCAGAATTAAGTAGTTCATACAGGACACACGTATAAATAAAAACAAGGAATCGGAAGGCCTTTAGTATGATCTAAAAAGGGGTGTCTGTATATTACGCACCCTAGCAGTATTAACTAGTTTATACAGGACAAACATATAAACAAAAACAAGGAATCGGAAGGCCTTTTAAACAATGATTTTTAGGCTTTCAGTATGATCTAGAAAGGGTTGTCTGTATATTACACACCCCGGCAGTATTAAGTAGTTCATACAGGACACACGTATAAACAAAAACAAGGAATCGGACGGCATTTAGTATGATCTAAAAAGGGGTGTCTGTATATTACGCACTCTGGCAGTATTAAATAGTTCATACAGGACACACGTATAAACAAAAACAAGGAATCGGAAGGCCTTTAGTATGATCTAGAAAGGGGTGTCTGTATATTACGTACCCTGGCAGTATTAAGTAGTTCATACAGGACACACATGTAAATAAAAAAAAGGAATCGGAAGGCCTTTAGTATGATCTAAAAAGGGGTGTCTGTATATCACGCACCCTAGCAGTATTAACTAGTTCATACAGGACAAACATATAAACAAAAACAAGGAATCGGAAGGCCTTTTAAACAATGATTTTTAGGCCTTTAGTATGATCTAGAAAGGGGTGTCTGTATATTACGCACCCCGGCAGTATTAAGTAGTCCATACAGGTCACACATTCAAACAAAAACAAGGAAATGGAAGGCCTTTTAAACAAAGATTGCTAGGCCTTTAGTATGATCTAGAAAGGGGTGTCTGAGTATTACGCACCCTAGCAGTATTAAGTAGTCCATACAGGTCACACATACAAACAAAAACAAGGAAACGGAAGGCCTTTTAAACAATGATTGCTAGGCCTTTAGTATGATCTAGAAAGGGGTGTCTGTATATTACGCACCCTAGCAGTATTAAGTAGTCCATACAGGTCACACATATAAACAAAAACAAGGAAACGGAAGGCCTTTTAAATATGATTGCTAGGCCTTTAGTATGATCTAGAAAGGGGTGTCTGTATATTACGCACCCTTGCAGTATTAAGTAGTCCATACAGGTCACACATACAAACAAAAACAAGGAAACGGAAGGCCTTTTAAACAATGATTGCTAGGCCTTTAGTATGATCTAGAAAGGGGTGTCTGAGTATTACGCACCCCGGCAGTATTAAGTAGTCCATACAGGTCACACATATAAACAAAAACAAGGAAACGGAAGGCCTTTTAAACAATGATTGCTAGGCCTTTAGTATGATCTAGAATGGGGTGTCTGAGTATTACGCACCCTGGCAGTATTAAGTAGTCCATACAGGTCACACATACAAACAAAAACAAGGAAACGGAAGGCCTTTTAAACAATGATTGCTAGGCCTTCAGTATGATCAAGGAAGGGGTGTCTGTATATTACGCACCCTAGCAGTATTAAGTAGTCCATACAGGTCACACATACAAACAAAAACAAGGAAACGGAAGGCCTTTTAAACAATGATTGCTAGGCCTTAAGTATGATCTAGAAAGGGGTGTCTGAGTATTACGCACCCCGGCAGTATTAAGTAGTCCATACAGGTCACACATACAAACAAAAACAAGGAAATGGAAGGCCTTATAAACAAAGATTGCTAGGCCTTTAGTATGATCTAGAAAGGGGTGTCTGAGTATTACGCACCCTAGCAGTATTAAGTAGTCCATACAGGTCACACATACAAACAAAAACAAGGAAACGGAAGGCCTTTTAAACAATGATTGCTAGGCCTTTAGTATGATCAAGAAAGGGGTGTCTGTATATTACGCACCCTAGCAGTATTAAGTAGTCCATACAGCTCACACATACAAACAAAAACAAGGAAACGGAAGGCCTTTTAAACAATGATTGCTAGGCCTTTAGTATGATCTAGAAAGGGGTGTCTGTATATTACGCACCCTGGCAGAATTAAGTAGTTCATACAGGACACACGTATAAACAAAAACAAGGAATCGCAAGGCCTTTTAAACAATGATTTTTTGGCCTTTAGTATGATCTAGAAAGGGTTGTCTGTATATTACGCACCCCGGCAGTATTAAGTAGTTCATACAGGACACACATATATACAAAAACAAGGAAGCGGAAGGCTTTTTAAACAATGATTTCTAGGCGTTTAGTATGATCTAGAAAGGAGTGTCTGTATATTACGCACCCTGGCAGAATTAAGTAGTTCATACAGGACACACGTATAAATAAAAACAAGGAATCGGAAGGCCTTTAGTATGATCTAAAAAGGGGTGTCTGTATATTACGCACCCTAGCAGTATTAACTAGTTTATACAGGACAAACATATAAACAAAAACAAGGAATCGGAAGGCCTTTTAAACAATGATTTTTAGGCTTTCAGTATGATCTAGAAAGGGTTGTCTGTATATTACACACCCCGGCAGTATTAAGTAGTTCATACAGGACACACGTATAAACAAAAACAAGGAATCGGACGGCATTTAGTATGATCTAAAAAGGGGTGTCTGTATATTACGCACTCTGGCAGTATTAAATAGTTCATACAGGACACACGTATAAACAAAAACAAGGAATCGGAAGGCCTTTAGTATGATCTAGAAAGGGGTGTCTGTATATTACGTACCCTGGCAGTATTAAGTAGTTCATACAGGACACACATGTAAATAAAAAAAAGGAATCGGAAGGCCTTTAGTATGATCTAAAAAGGGGTGTCTGTATATCACGCACCCTAGCAGTATTAACTAGTTCATACAGGACAAACATATAAACAAAAACAAGGAATCGGAAGGCCTTTTAAACAATGATTTTTAGGCCTTTAGTATGATCTAGAAAGGGGTGTCTGTATATTACGCACCCCGGCAGTATTAAGTAGTCCATACAGGTCACACATTCAAACAAAAACAAGGAAATGGAAGGCCTTTTAAACAAAGATTGCTAGGCCTTTAGTATGATCTAGAAAGGGGTGTCTGAGTATTACGCACCCTAGCAGTATTAAGTAGTCCATACAGGTCACACATACAAACAAAAACAAGGAAACGGAAGGCCTTTTAAACAATGATTGCTAGGCCTTTAGTATGATCTAGAAAGGGGTGTCTGTATATTACGCACCCTAGCAGTATTAAGTAGTCCATACAGGTCACACATATAAACAAAAACAAGGAAACGGAAGGCCTTTTAAATATGATTGCTAGGCCTTTAGTATGATCTAGAAAGGGGTGTCTGTATATTACGCACCCTTGCAGTATTAAGTAGTCCATACAGGTCACACATACAAACAAAAACAAGGAAACGGAAGGCCTTTTAAACAATGATTGCTAGGCCTTTAGTATGATCTAGAAAGAGGTGTCTGAGTATTACGCACCCTGGCAGTATTAAGTAGTCCATACAGGTCACACATATAAACAAAAACAAGGAAACGGAAGGCCTTTTAAACAATGATTGCTAGGCCTTTAGTATGATCTAGAAAGGGGTGTCTGTATATTATGCACCCTAGCAGCATCAAGTAGTCCATACAGGTCACACATATAAACAAAAACAAGGAAACGGAAGGCCTTTTAAACAATGATTGCTAGGCCTTTAGTATGATCTAGAAAGGGGTGTCTGAGTATTACGCACCGTAGCAGTATTAAGTAGTCCATACAGGTCACACATACAAACAAAAACAAGGAAACGGAAGGCCTTTTAAACAATGATTGCTAGGCCTTTAGTATGATCTAGAAAGGGGTGTCTGAGTATTACGCACCCCGGCAGTATTAAGTAGTCCATACAGGTCACACATATAAACAAAAACAAGGAAACGGAAGGCCTTTTAAACAATGATTGCTAGGCCTTTAGTATGATCTAGAATGGGGTGTCTGAGTATTACGCACCCTGGCAGTATTAAGTAGTCCATACAGGTCACACATACAAACAAAAACAAGGAAACGGAAGGCCTTTTAAACAATGATTGCTAGGCCTTCAGTATGATCAAGGAAGGGGTGTCTGTATATTACGCACCCTAGCAGTATTAAGTAGTCCATACAGGTCACACATACAAACAAAAACAAGGAAACGGAAGGCCTTTTAAACAATGATTGCTAGGCCTTAAGTATGATCTAGAAAGGGGTGTCTGAGTATTACGCACCCCGGCAGTATTAAGTAGTCCATACAGGTCACACATACAAACAAAAACAAGGAAATGGAAGGCCTTATAAACAAAGATTGCTAGGCCTTTAGTATGATCTAGAAAGGGGTGTCTGAGTATTACGCACCCTAGCAGTATTAAGTAGTCCATACAGGTCACACATACAAACAAAAACAAGGAAACGGAAGGCCTTTTAAACAATGATTGCTAGGCCTTTAGTATGATCAAGAAAGGGGTGTCTGTATATTACGCACCCTAGCAGTATTAAGTAGTCCATACAGCTCACACATACAAACAAAAACAAGGAAACGGAAGGCCTTTTAAACAATGATTGCTAGGCCTTTAGTATGATCTAGAAAGGGGTGTCTGTATATTACGCACCCTGGCAGAATTAAGTAGTTCATACAGGACACACGTATAAACAAAAACAAGGAATCGCAAGGCCTTTTAAACAATGATTTTTTGGCCTTTAGTATGATCTAGAAAGGGTTGTCTGTATATTACGCACCCCGGCAGTATTAAGTAGTTCATACAGGACACACATATATACAAAAACAAGGAAGCGGAAGGCTTTTTAAACAATGATTTCTAGGCGTTTAGTATGATCTAGAAAGGAGTGTCTGTATATTACGCACCCTGGCAGAATTAAGTAGTTCATACAGGACACACGTATAAATAAAAACAAGGAATCGGAAGGCCTTTAGTATGATCTAAAAAGGGGTGTCTGTATATTACGCACCCTAGCAGTATTAACTAGTTTATACAGGACAAACATATAAACAAAAACAAGGAATCGGAAGGCCTTTTAAACAATGATTTTTAGGCTTTCAGTATGATCTAGAAAGGGTTGTCTGTATATTACACACCCCGGCAGTATTAAGTAGTTCATACAGGACACACGTATAAACAAAAACAAGGAATCGGACGGCATTTAGTATGATCTAAAAAGGGGTGTCTGTATATTACGCACTCTGGCAGTATTAAATAGTTCATACAGGACACACGTATAAACAAAAACAAGGAATCGGAAGGCCTTTACTATGATCTAGAAAGGGGTGTCTGTATATTACGTACCCTGGCAGTATTAAGTAGTTCATACAGGACACACATGTAAATAAAAAAAAGGAATCGGAAGGCCTTTAGTATGATCTAAAAAGGGGTGTCTGTATATCACGCACCCTAGCAGTATTAACTAGTTCATACAGGACAAACATATAAACAAAAACAAGGAATCGGAAGGCCTTTTAAACAATGATTTTTAGGCCTTTAGTATGATCTAGAAAGGGGTGTCTGTATATTACGCACCCCGGCAGTATTAAGTAGTCCATACAGGTCACACATACAAACAAAAACAAGGAAATGGAAGGCCTTTTAAACAAAGATTGCTAGGCCTTTAGTATGATCTAGAAAGGGGTGTCTGAGTATTACGCACCCTAGCAGTATTAAGTAGTCCATACAGGTCACACATACAAACAAAAACAAGGAAACGGAAGGCCTTTTAAACAATGATTGCTAGGCCTTTAGTATGATCAAGAAAGTGGTGTCTGTATATTACGCACCCTAGCAGTATTAAGTAGTCCATACAGCTCACACATACAAACAAAAACAAGGAAACGGAAGGCCTTTTAAACAAAGATTGCTAGGCCTTTAGTATGATCTAGAAAGGGGTGTCTGTATATTACGCACCCTGGCAGAATTAAGTAGTTCATACAGGACACACGTATAAACAAAAACAAGGAATCGGAAGGCCTTTTAAACAATGATTGCTAGGCCTTTAGTATGATCAAGGAAGGGGTGTCTGTATATTACGCACCCTAGCAGTATTAAGTAGTCCATACAGGTCACGCATACAAACAAAAACAAGGAAACGGAAGGCCTTTTAAACAATGATTGCTAGGCCTTTAGTATGATCTAGAAAGGGGTGTCTGAGTATTACGCACCCCGGCAGTATTAAGTAGTCCATACAGGTCACACATATAAACAAAAACAAGGAAACGGAAGGCCTTTTAAACAATGATTGCTAGGCCTTTAGTATGATCTAGAAAGGGGTGTCTGAGTATTACGCACCCTGGCAGTATTAAGTAGTCCATACAGGTCACACATACAAACAAAAACAAGGAAACGGAAGGCCTTTTAAACAATGATTGCTAGGCCTTTAGTATGATCAAGGAAGGGGTGTCTGTATATTACGCACCCTAGCAGTATTAAGTAGTCCATACAGGTCACACATACAAACAAAAACAAGGAAACGGAAGGCCTTTTAAACAATGATTGCTAGGCCTTTAGTATGATCTAGAAAGGGGTGTCTGAGTATTACGCACCCCGGCAGTATTAAGTAGTCCATACAGGTCACACATACAAACAAAAACAAGGAAATGGAAGGCCTTTTAAACAAAGATTGCTAGGCCTTTAGTATGATCTAGAAAGGGGTGTCTGAGTATTACGCACCCTAGCAGTATTAAGTAGTCCATACAGCTCACACATACAAACAAAAACAAGGAAACGGAAGGCCTTTTAAACAAAGATTGCTAGGCCTTTAGTATGATCTAGAAAGGGGTGTCTGTATATTACGCACCCTGGCAGAATTAAGTAGTTCATACAGGACACACGTATAAACAAAAACAAGGAATCGGAAGGCCTTTAGTATGATCTAGAAAGGGGTGTCTGTATATTACGCACCCTGGCAGAATTAAGTAGTTCATACAGGACACACGTATAAACAAAAACAAGGAATCGCAAGGCCTTTTAAACAATGATTTTTTGGCCTTCAGTATGATCTAGAAAGGGTTGTCTGTATATTACACACCCCGGTAGTATTAAGTAGTTCATACAGGACACACGTATAAACAAAAACAAGGAATCGGAAGGGCTTTAGTATGATCTAGAACGTTGTGTCTGTATATTACGCACCCTAGCAGTATTAACTAGTTCATACAGGACAAACATATAAACAAAAACAAGGAATCGGAAGGCCTTTTAAACAATGATTTTTAGGCCTTTAGTATGATCTAGAAAGGGTTGTCTGTATATTACGCACCCCGGCAGTATTAAGTAGTTCATACAGGACACACATATATACAAAAACAAGGAAGCGGAAGGCTTTTTAAACAATGATTTCTAGGCGTTTAGTATGATCTAGAAAGGAGTGTCTGTATATTACGCACCCGGGCAGAATTAAGTAGTTCATACAGGACACACGTATAAATAAAAACAAGGAATCGGAAGGCCTTTAGTATGATCTAAAAAGGGGTGTCTGTATATTACGCACCCTAGCAGTATTAACTAGTTTATACAGGACAAACATATAAAAAAAAACAAGGAATCGGAAGGCCTTTTAAACAATGATTTTTAGGCTTTCAGTATGATTTAGAAAGGGTTGTCTGTATATTACACACCCCGGCAGTATTAAGTAGTTCATACAGGACACACGTATAAACAAAAACAAGGAATCGGACGGCATTTAGTATGATCTAAAAAGGGGTGTCTGTATATTACGCACTCTGGCAGTATTAAATAGTTCTTACAGGACACACGTATAAACAAAAACAAGGAATCGGAAGGCCTTTAGTATGATCTAGAAAGGGGTGTCTGTATATTACGTACCCTGGCAGTATTAAGTAGTTCATACAGGACACACATGTAAATAAAAAAAAGGAATCGGAAGGCCTTTAGTATGATCTAAAAAGGGGTGTCTGTATATCACGCACCCTAGCAGTATTAACTAGTTCATACAGGACAAACATATAAACAAAAACAAGGAATCGGAAGGCCTTTTAAACAATGATTTTTAGGCCTTTAGTATGATCTAGAAAGGGGTGTCTGTATATTACGCACCCCGGCAGTATTAAGTAGTCCATACAGGTCACACATACAAACAAAAACAAGGAAATGGAAGGCCTTTTAAACAAAGATTGCTAGGCCTTTAGTATGATCTAGAAAGGGGTGTCTGAGTATTACGCACCCTAGCAGTATTAAGTAGTCCATACAGGTCACACATACAAACAAAAACAAGGAAACGGAAGGCCTTTTAAACAATGATTGCTAGGCCTTTAGTATGATCAAGAAAGTGGTGTCTGTATATTACGCACCCTAGCAGTATTAAGTAGTCCATACAGCTCACACATACAAACAAAAACAAGGAAACGGAAGGCCTTTTAAACAATGATTGCTAGGCCTTTAGTATGATCTAGAAAGGGGTGTCTGAGTATTACGCACCCTAGCAGTATTAAGTAGTCCATACAGGTCACACATACAAACAAAAACAAGGAAACGGAAGGCCTTTTAAACAAAGATTGCTAGGCCTTTAGTATGATCTAGAAAGGGGTGTCTGTATATTACGCACCCTGGCAGAATTAAGTAGTTCATACAGGACACACGTATAAACAAAAACAAGGAATCGGAAGGCCTTTAGTATGATCTAGAAAGGGGTGTCTGTATATTACGCACCCTGGCAGAATTAAGTAGTTCATACAGGACACACGTATAAACGAAAACAAGGAATCGCAAGGCCTTTAGTATGATATAGAAAGGGGTGTCTGTATATTACGAACCCTAGCAGTATTAACTAGTTCATACAGGACACACATAAAAATAAAAAAAAGGAATCGGATGGCCTTTAGTATGATCTAAAAAGGGGTGTCTGTATATTACGCACCCTAGCAGTATTAACTAGTTCATACAGGAAAAACATATAAACAAAAACTAGAAATCGGAAGGCCTTTTAAACAATGATTTTTTGGGCTTCAGTATGATCTAGAAAGGGTTGTCTGTATATTACACACCCCGGCAGTATTAAGTAGTTCATACAGGAAACACGTATAAACAAAAACAAGGAATCGGAAGGGCTTTAGTATGATCTAGAACGTTGTGTCTGTATATTACGCACCCTAGCAGTATTAACTAGTTCATACAGGACAAACATATAAAAAAAAACAAGGTATCGAAAGGCCTTTTAAACAATGATTTTTAGGCCTTCAGTATGATCTAGAAAGGGGTGTCTGTATATTACGCACCCTGGCAGTATTAAGTAGTTCATACAGGACACACGTATAAACAAAAAAAAGGAATCGGAAGGGCTTTAGTATGATCTAGAACGTTGTGTCTGTATATTACGCACCCTAGCAGTATTAACTAGTTCATACAGGACAAACATATAAAAAAAAACAAGGTATCGAAAGGCCTTTTAAACAATGATTTTTAGGCCTTCAGTATGATCTAGAAAGGGGTGTCTGTATATTACGCACCCTGGCAGTATTAAGTAGTCCATACAGGTCACACATACAAACAAAAACAAGGAAACGGAAGGCCTTTTAAACAATGATTGCTAGGCCTTTAGTATGATCTAGAAAGGGGTGTCTGAGTATTACGCACCCTAGCAGTATTAAGTAGTCCATACAGGTCACACATACAAACAAAAACAAGGAAACGGAAGGCCTTTTAAACAATGATTGCTAGGCCTTTAGTATGATCTAGAAAGGGTTGTCTGTATATTACGCACCCCGGCAGTATTAAGTAGTTCATACAGGACACACATGTATACAAAAACAAGGAAGCGGAAGGCTTTTTAAACAATGATTTCTAGGCCTTTAGTATGATCTAGAAAGGAGTGTCTGTATATTACGCACCCTGGCAGAATTAAGTAGTTCATACAGGACACACGTATAAATAAAAACAAGGAATCGGAAGGCCTTTAGTATGATCTAAAAAGGGGTGTCTGTATATTACGCACCCTAGCAGTATTAACTAGTTTATACAGGACAAACATATAAACAAAAACAAGGAATCGGAAGGCCTTTTAAACAATGATTTTTAGGCTTTCAGTATGATCTAGAAAGGGTTGTCTGTATATTACACACCCCGGCAGTATTAAGTAGTTCATACAGGACACACGTATAAACAAAAACAAGGAATCGGACGGCATTTAGTATGATCTAAAAAGGGGTGTCTGTATATTACGCACTCTGGCAGTATTAAATAGTTCATACAGGACACACGTATAAACAAAAACAAGGAATCGGAAGGCCTTTAGTATGATCTAGAAAGGGGTGTCTGTATATTACGTACCCAGGCAGTATTAAGTAGTTCATACAGGACACACATATAAATAAAAAAAAGGAATCGGAAGGCCTTTAGTATGATCTAAAAAGGGGTGTCTGTATATTACGCACCCTAGCAGTATTAACTAGTTCATACAGGACAAACATATAAACAAAAAAAAAGGAATCAGAAGGCCTTTTAAACAATGATTTTTAGGCCTTTAGTATGATCTAGAAAGGGGTGTCTGTATATTACACACCCCGGCAGTATTAAGTAGTTCATACAGGAAACACGTATAAACAAAAACAAGGAATCGGAAGGGCTTTAGTATGATCTAGAACGTTGTGTCTGTATATTACGCACCCTAGCAGTATTAACTAGTTCATACAGGACAAACATATAAAAAAAAACAAGGTATCGAAAGGCCTTTTAAACAATGATTTTTAGGCCTTCAGTATGATCTAGAAAGGGGTGTCTGTATATTACGCACCCTGGCAGTATTAAGTAGTTCATACAGGACACACGTATAAACAAAAAAAAGGAATCGGAAGGGCTTTAGTATGATCTAGAACGTTGTGTCTGTATATTACGCACCCTAGCAGTATTAACTAGTTCATACAGGACAAACATATAAAAAAAAACAAGGTATCGAAAGGCCTTTTAAACAATGATTTTTAGGCCTTCAGTATGATCTAGAAAGGGGTGTCTGTATATTACGCACCCTGGCAGTATTAAGTAGTCCATACAGGTCACACATACAAACAAAAACAAGGAAACGGAAGGCCTTTTAAACAATGATTGCTAGGCCTTTAGTATGATCTAGAAAGGGGTGTCTGAGTATTACGCACCCTAGCAGTATTAAGTAGTCCATACAGGTCACACATACAAACAAAAACAAGGAAACGGAAGGCCTTTTAAACAATGATTGCTAGGCCTTTAGTATGATCTAGAAAGGGTTGTCTGTATATTACGCACCCCGGCAGTATTAAGTAGTTCATACAGGACACACATGTATACAAAAACAAGGAAGCGGAAGGCTTTTTAAACAATGATTTCTAGGCCTTTAGTATGATCTAGAAAGGAGTGTCTGTATATTACGCACCCTGGCAGAATTAAGTAGTTCATACAGGACACACGTATAAATAAAAACAAGGAATCGGAAGGCCTTTAGTATGATCTAAAAAGGGGTGTCTGTATATTACGCACCCTAGCAGTATTAACTAGTTTATACAGGACAAACATATAAACAAAAACAAGGAATCGGAAGGCCTTTTAAACAATGATTTTTAGGCTTTCAGTATGATCTAGAAAGGGTTGTCTGTATATTACACACCCCGGCAGTATTAAGTAGTTCATACAGGACACACGTATAAACAAAAACAAGGAATCGGACGGCATTTAGTATGATCTAAAAAGGGGTGTCTGTATATTACGCACTCTGGCAGTATTAAATAGTTCATACAGGACACACGTATAAACAAAAACAAGGAATCGGAAGGCCTTTAGTATGATCTAGAAAGGGGTGTCTGTATATTACGTACCCAGGCAGTATTAAGTAGTTCATACAGGACACACATATAAATAAAAAAAAGGAATCGGAAGGCCTTTAGTATGATCTAAAAAGGGGTGTCTGTATATTACGCACCCTAGCAGTATTAACTAGTTCATACAGGACAAACATATAAACAAAAACAAGGAATCAGAAGGCCTTTTAAACAATGATTTTTAGGCCTTTAGTATGATCTAGAAAGGGGTGTCTGTATATTACGCACCCCGGCAGTATTAAGTAGTTCATACTGGACACACGTATAAACAAAAACAAGGAATCGGAAGGGCTTTAGTATGATCTAGAACGTTGTGTCTGTATATTACGCACCCTAGCAGTGTTAACTAGTTCATACAGGACAAACATATAAACAAAAACAAGGAAACGGAAGGTCTTTTAAAAAATGATTGCTAGGCCTTTAGTATGATCTAGAAAGGGGTGTCTGAGTATTACGCACCCTGGCAGTATTAAGTAGTCCATACAGGTCACACATACAAACAAAAACAAGGAAACGGAAGGCCTTTTAAACAATGATTGCTAGGCCTTTAGTATGATCTAGAAAGGGGTGTCTGAGTATTACGCACCCTGGCAGTATTAAGTAGTCCATACAGGTCACACATACAAACAAAAACAAGGAAACGGAAGGCCTTTTAAACAATGATTGCTAGGCCTTTAGTATGATCTAGAATGGGGTGTCTGTATATTACGCACCCTAGCAGTATTAAGTAGTCCATACAGGTCACACATATAAACAAAAACAAGGAAACGGAAGGCCTTTTAAATATGATTGCTAGGCCTTTAGTATGATCTAGAAAGGGGTGTCTGTATATTACGCACCCTTGCAGTATTAAGTAGTCCATACAGGTCACACATACAAACAAAAACAAGGAAACGGAAGGCCTTTTAAACAATGATTGCTAGGCCTTTAGTATGATCTAGAAAGGGGTGTCTGAGTATTACGCACCCCGGCAGTATTAAGTAGTCCATACAGGTCACACATATAAACAAAAACAAGGAAACGGAAGGCCTTTTAAACAATGATTGCTAGGCCTTTAGTATGATCTAGAAAGGGGTGTCTGAGTATTACGCACCCTGGCAGTATTAAGTAGTCCATACAGGTCACACATACAAACAAAAACAAGGAAACGGAAGGCCTTTTAAACAATGATTGCTAGGCCTTTAGTATGATCTAGAAAGGGGTGTCTGAGTATTACGCACCCTAGCAGTATTAAGTAGTCCATACAGGTCACACATACAAACAAAAACAAGGAAACGGAAGGCCTTTTAAACAATGATTGCTAGGCCTTTAGTATGATCAAGAAAGGGGTGTCTGTATATTACGCACCCTAGCAGTATTAAGTAGTCCATACAGCTCACACATACAAACAAAAACAAGGAAACGGAAGGCCTTTTAAACAAAGATTGCTAGGCCTTTAGTATGATCTAGAAAGGGGTGTCTGTATATTACGCACCCTGGCAGAATTAAGTAGTTCATACAGGACACACTTATAAACAAAAACAAGGAATCGGAAGGCCTTTAGTATGATCTAGAAAGGGGTGTCTGTATATTACGCACCCTGGCAGAATTAAGTAGTTCATACAGGACACACGTATAAACAAAAACAAGGAATCGCAAGGCCTTTTAAACAATGATTGCTAGGCCTTTAGTATGATCTAGAAAGGGGTGTCTGTATATTACGCACCCCGGCAGTATTAAGTAGTTCATACAGGACACACGTATAAACAAAAACAAGAAATCGGAAGGGCTTTAGTATAATCTAGAAAGGCGTGTCTGTATATTACGCACCCTGGCAGAATTAAGTAGTTCATACAGGACACACGTATAAACAAAAATAAGGAATCGGAAGGCCTTTAGTATGATCTAGAAAGGGGTGTCTGTATAATACGTACCCTGGCAGTATTACGTAGTTCATACAGGACACACATATAAATAAAAAAAAGGAATCGGAAGGCCTTTAGTATGATCTAAAAAGGGGTGTCTGTATATTACGCACCCTAGCAGTATTAACTAGTTCATACAGGACAAACATATAAACAAAAACAAGGAATCGGAAGGCCTTTTAAACAATGATTTTTAGGCCTTCAGTATGATCTAGAAAGGGGTGTCTGTATATTACGCACCCCGGCAGTATTAAGTAGTTCATACAGGACACACGTATAAACAAAAACAAGGAATCGGAAGGGCTTTAGTATGATCTAGAACGTTGTGTCTGTATATTACGCACCCTAGCAGTATTGACTAGTTCATACAGGACAAACATATAAACAAAAACAAGGAATCGGAAGGCCTTTTAAACAATGATTTTTAGGCCTTCAGTATGATCTAGAAAGGGGTGTCTGTATATTACGCACCACGGCAGTATTAAGTAGTTTATACAGGTCACACGTATAAACAAAAACAAGGAATCGGAAGGGCTTTAGTATGATCTAGAACGTTGTGTCTGTATATTACGCACCCTAGCAGTAATAACTAGTTCATACAGGACAAACATATAAACAAAAACAAGGAATCGGAAGGCCTTTTAAACAATGATTTTTAGTCTTTCAGTATGATCTAGAAAGGGTTGTCTGTATATTGCACACCCCGGCAGTATT
Source organism: Acanthosoma haemorrhoidale (assembly GCA_930367205.1). Lineage (NCBI taxonomy): Eukaryota > Metazoa > Arthropoda > Insecta > Hemiptera > Acanthosomatidae > Acanthosoma > Acanthosoma haemorrhoidale. The sequence continues at coordinate 12,377,103 of OV884009.1, forward strand.
AAGTAGTTCATACAGGACACACGTATAAACAAAAACAAGGAATCGGAAGGCCTTTTAAACAATGATTTTTAGGCCTTTAGTATGATCTAGAAAGGGTTGTCTGTATATTACGCACCCCGGCGGTATTAAGTAGTTCATACAGGACACACACATATATACAAAAACAAGGAAGCGGACGGCCTTTAGTATGATCTAAAAAGGGGTGTCTGTATATTACGCACCCTGGCAGAATTAAGTAGTTTATACAGGACACACGTATAAACAAAAACAAGGAATCGGAAGGCCTTTTAAACAATGATTTTTAGGCCTTTAGTATGATCTAGAAAGGGGTGTCTGTATATTACGCACCCCGGCAGTATTAAGTAGTTCCTACAGGACACACGTATAAACAAAAACAAGGAATCGGAAGGGCTTTAGTATGATCTAGAACGTTGTGTCTGTATATTACGCACCCTTGCAGTATTAACTAGTTCATACAGGACAAACATATAAAAAAAAACAAGGTATCGGATGGCCTTTTAAACAATGATTTTTAGGCCTTCAGTATGATCTAGAAAGGGGTGTCTGTATATTACGCACCCCGGCAGTATTAAGTAGTTCATACAGGACACAAGTATAAACAAAAAAAAGGAATCGGAAGGGCTTTAGTATGATCTAGAACGTTGTGTCTGTTTATTACGCACCCTAGCAGTATTAACTAGTTCATACAGGACAAACATATAAACAAAAACAAGGAATCGGAAGGCCTTTTAAACAATGATTTTTAGGCCTTTAGTATGATCTAGAAAGGGTTTTCTGTATATTACGCACCCCGGCAGTATTAAGTAGTTCATACAGGACACACATATATACAAAAACAAGGAAGCGGAAGGCTTTTTAAACAATGATTTCTAGGCCTTTAGTATGATCTAGAAAGGGGTGTCTGTAAATTACGCACCCTGGCAGAATTAAGTAGTTCATACAGGACACACGTATAAACAAAAACAAGAAATCGGAAGGCCTTTAGTATGATCTAAAAAGGGGTGTCTGTATATTACGCACCCTAGCAGTATTAACTAGTTCATACAGGACAAACATATAAACAAAAACAAGGAATCGGAAGGCCTTTTAAACAATGATTTTTAGGCTTTCAGTATGATCTAGAAAGGGTTGTCTGTATATTACACACCCCGGCAGTATTAAGTAGTTCATACAGGACACACGTATAAACAAAAACAAGGAATCGGACGGCATTTAGTATGATCTAAAAAGGGGTGTCTGTATATTACGCACTCTGGCAGTATTAAGTAGTTCATACAGGACACACGTATAAACAAAAACAAGGAATCGGAAGGCCTTTAGTATGATCTAGAAAGGGGTGTCTGTATATTACGCACCCCGGCAGTATTAAGTAGTTCATACAGGACACACGTATAAACAAAAACAAGGAATCGGAAGGGCTTTAGTATGATCTAGAACGTTGTGTCTGTATATTACGCACCCTTGCAGTATTAACTAGTTCATACAGGACAAACATATAAAAAAAAACAAGGTATCGGATGGCCTTTTAAACAATGATTTTTAGGCCTTCAGTATGATCTAGAAAGGGGTGTCTGTATATTACGCACCCCGGCAGTATTAAGTAGTTCATACAGGACACAAGTATAAACAAAAAAAAGGAAATGGAAGGGCTTTAGTATGATCTAGAACGTTGTGTCTGTTTATTACGCACCCTAGCAGTATTAACTAGTTCATACAGGACAAACATATAAACAAAAACAAGGAATCGGAAGGCCTTTTAAACAATGATTTTTAGGCCTTTAGTATGATCTAGAAAGGGTTTTCTGTATATTACGCACCCCGGCAGTATTAAGTAGTTCATACAGGACACACATATATACAAAAACAAGGAAGCGGAAGGCTTTTTAAACAATGATTTCTAGGCCTTTAGTATGATCTAGAAAGGGGTGTCTGTAAATTACGCACCCTGGCAGAATTAAGTAGTTCATACAGGACACACGTATAAACAAAAACAAGAAATCGGAAGGCCTTTAGTATGATCTAAAAAGGGGTGTCTGTATATTACGCACCCTAGCAGTATTAACTAGTTCATACAGGACAAACATATAAACAAAAACAAGGAATCGGAAGGCCTTTTAAACAATGATTTTTAGGCTTTCAGTATGATCTAGAAAGGGTTGTCTGTATATTACACACCCCGGCAGTATTAAGTAGTTCATACAGGACACACGTATAAACAAAAACAAGGAATCGGACGGCATTTAGTATGATCTAAAAAGGGGTGTCTGTATATTACGCACTCTGGCAGTATTAAGTAGTTCATACAGGACACACGTATAAACAAAAACAAGGAATCGGAAGGCCTTTAGTATGATCTAGAAAGGGGTGGCTGTATATTACGTACCCTGGCAGTATTAAGTAGTTCATACAGGACACATGTATAAACAAAAACAAGAAATCGGAAGGCCTTTAGTATGATCTAAAAAGGGGTGTCTGTATATTACGCACCCTAGCAGTATTAACTAGTTCATACAGGACAAACATATAAACAAAAACAAGGAATCGGAAGGCCTTTTAAACAATGATTTTTAGGCCTTCAGTATGATCTAGAAAGGGGTGTCTGTATATTACGCACCCCGGCAGTATTAAGTAGTTCATACTGGACACACGTATAAACAAAAACAAGGAATCGGAAGGGCTTTAGTATGATCTAGAACGTTGTGTCTTTATATTACGCACCCTAGCAGTGTTAACTAGTTCATACAGGACAAACATATAAACAAAAACAAGGAATCGGAAGGCCTTTTAAACAATGATTTTTAGGCCTTTAGTATGATCTAGAAAGGGGTGTCTGTATATTACGCACCCCGGCAGTATTAAGTAGTTCATACAGGACACACGTATAAACAAAAACAAGGAATCGGAAGGGCTTTGGTATGATCTAGAACGTTGTGTCTGTATATTACGCACCCTAGCAGTATTAACTAGTTCATACAGGACAAACATATAAAAAAAAACAAGGTATCGGATGGCCTTTTAAACAATGATTTTTAGGCCTTCAGTATGATCTAGAAAGGGGTGTCTGTATATTACGCACCCCGGCAGTATTAAGTAGTTCATACAGGACACAAGTATAAACAAAAAAAAGGAATCGGAAGGGCTTTAGTATGATCTAGAACGTTGTGTCTGTTTATTACGCACCCTAGCAGTATTAACTAGTTCATACAGGACAAACATATAAACAAAAACAAGGAATCGGAAGGCCTTTTAAACAATGATTTTTAGGCCTTTAGTATGATCTAGAAAGGGTTTTCTGTATATTACGCACCCCGGCAGTATTAAGTAGTTCATACAGGACACACGTATAAACAAAAACAAGGAATCGGACGGCATTTAGTATGATCTAAAAAGGGGTGTCTGTATATTACGCACCCTAGCAGTATTAACTAGTTCATACAGGACAAACATATAAACAAAAACAAGGAATCGGAAGGCCTTTTAAACAATGATTTTTAGGCCTTTAGTATGATCTAGAAAGGGTTTTCTGTATATTACGCACCCCGGCAGTATTAAGTAGTTCATACAGGACACACATATATACAAAAACAAGGAAGCGGAAGGCTTTTTAAACAATGATTTCTAGGCCTTTAGTATGATCTAGAAAGGGGTGTCTGTAAATTACGCACCCTGGCAGAATTAAGTAGTTCATACAGGACACACGTATAAACAAAATCAAGAAATCGGAAGGCCTTTAGTATGATCTAAAAAGGGGTGTCTGTATATTACGCACCCTAGCAGTATTAACTAGTTCATACAGGACAAACATATAAACAAAAACAAGGAATCGGAAGGCCTTTTAAACAATGATTTTTAGGCTTTCAGTATGATCTAGAAAGGGTTGTCTGTATATTACACACCCCGGCAGTATTAAGTAGTTCATACAGGACACACGTATAAACAAAAACAAGGAATCGGACGGCATTTAGTATGATCTAAAAAGGGGTGTCTGTATATTACGCACTCTGGCAGTATTAAGTAGTTCATACAGGACACACGTATAAACAAAAACAAGGAATCGGAAGGGCTTTAGTATGATCTAGAACGTTGTGTCTGTTTATTACGCACCCTAGCAGTATTAACTAGTTCATACAGGACAAACATATAAACAAAAACAAGGAATCGGAAGGCCTTTTAAACAATGATTTTTAGGCCTTTAGTATGATCTAGAAAGGGTTTTCTGTATATTACGCACCCCGGCAGTATTAAGTAGTTCATACAGGACACACGTATAAACAAAAACAAGGAATCGGACGGCATTTAGTATGATCTAAAAAGGGGTGTCTGTATATTACGCACCCTAGCAGTATTAACTAGTTCATACAGGACAAACATATAAACAAAAACAAGGAATCGGAAGGCCTTTTAAACAATGATTTTTAGGCCTTTAGTATGATCTAGAAAGGGTTTTCTGTATATTACGCACCCCGGCAGTATTAAGTAGTTCATACAGGACACACGTATAAACAAAAACAAGGAATCGGACGGCATTTAGTATGATCTAAAAAGGGGTGTCTGTATATTACGCACCCTAGCAGTATTAACTAGTTCATACAGGACAAACATATAAACAAAAACAAGGAATCGGAAGGCCTTTTAAACAATGATTTTTAGGCCTTTAGTATGATCTAGAAAGGGTTTTCTGTATATTACGCACCCCGGCAGTATTAAGTAGTTCATACAGGACACACATCTATACAAAAACAAGGAAGCGGAAGGCTTTTTAAACAATGATTTCTAGGCCTTTAGTATGATCTAGAAAGGGGTGTCTGTAAATTACGCACCCTGGCAGAATTAAGTAGTTCATACAGGACACACGTATAAACAAAAACAAGAAATCGGAAGGCCTTTAGTATGATCTAAAAAGGGGTGTCTGTATATTACGCACCCTAGCAGTATTAACTAGTTCATACAGGACAAACATATAAACAAAAACAAGGAATCGGAAGGCCTTTTAAACAATGATTTTTAGGCTTTCAGTATGATCTAGAAAGGGTTGTCTGTATATTACACACCCCGGCAGTATTAAGTAGTTCATACAGGACACACGTATAAACAAAAACAAGGAATCGGACGGCATTTAGTATGATCTAAAAAGGAGTGTCTGTATATTACGCACTCTGGCAGTATTAAGTAGTTCATACAGGACACACGTATAAACAAAAACAAGGAATCGGAAGGGCTTTAGTATGATCTAAAACGTTGTGTCTGTATATTACGCACCCTAGCAGTATTAACTAGTTCATACAGGACAAACATATAAACAAAAACAAGGAATCGGAAGGCCTTTTAAACAATGATTTTTAGGCCTTCAGTATGATCTTGAAAGGGGTGTCTGTATATTACGCACCCTAGCAGTATTAACTAGTTCATACAGGACAAACATATAAACAAAAACAAGGAATCGGAAGGCCTTTTAAACAATGATTTTTAGGCTTTCAGTATGATCTAGAAAGGGTTGTCTGTATATTACACACCCCGGCAGTATTAAGTAGTTCATACAGGACACACGTATAAACAAAAACAAGGAATCGGACGGCATTTAGTATGATCTAAAAAGGAGTGTCTGTATATTACGCACTCTGGCAGTATTAAGTAGTTCATACAGGACACACGTATAAACAAAAACAAGGAATCGGAAGGGCTTTAGTATGATCTAAAACGTTGTGTCTGTATATTACGCACCCTAGCAGTATTAACTAGTTCATGCAGGACAAACATATAAACAAAAACAAGGAATCGGAAGGCCTTTTAAACAATGATTTTTAGGCCTTCAGTATGATCTTGAAAGGGGTGTCTGTATATTACGCACCCTAGCAGTATTAACTAGTTCATACAGGACAAACATATAAACAAAAACAAGGAATCGGAAGGCCTTTTAAACAATGATTTTTAGGCTTTCAGTATGATCTAGAAAGGGTTGTCTGTATATTACACACCCCGGCAGTATTAAGTAGTTCATACAGGACACACGTATAAACAAAAACAAGGAATCGGACGGCATTTAGTATGATCTAAAAAGGAGTGTCTGTATATTACGCACTCTGGCAGTATTAAGTAGTTCATACAGGACACACGTATAAACAAAAACAAGGAATCGGAAGGGCTTTAGTATGATCTAAAACGTTGTGTCTGTATATTACGCACCCTAGCAGTATTAACTAGTTCATACAGGACAAACATATAAACAAAAACAAGGAATCGGAAGGCCTTTTAAACAATGATTTTTAGGCCTTCAGTATGATCTTGAAAGGGGTGTCTGTATATTACGCACCCCGGCAGTATTAGGTAGTTCATACAGGACACACGTATAAACAAAAACAAGGAATCGGAAGGGCTTTAGTATGATCTGGAACGTTGTGTCTGTATATTACGCACCCTAGCAGTATTAACTAGTTCATACAGGACAAACATAAAAACAAGAACAAGGAATCGGAAGGCCTTTTAAACAATGATTGTTAGGCCTTAGTATGATCTAGAAAGGGGTGTCTGTATATTACGCACCCCGGCAGTATTAAGTAGTTCATACAGGACACACGTATAAACAAAAACAAGGAATCGGAAGGGCTTTAGTATGATCTAGAACGTTGTGTCTGTATATTACGCACCCCGGCAGTATTAAGTAGTTCATACAGGACACACGTATAAACAAAAACATGGAATCGGAAGGGCTTTAGTATGATCTAGAACGTTGTGTCTGTATATTACGCACCCTAGCAGTATTAACTAGTTCATACAGGACAAACATATAAACAAAAACAAGGAATCGGAAGGCCTTTTAAACAATGATTTTTAGGCCTTCAGTATGATCTAGAAAGGGGTGTCTGTATATTACGCACCCCGGCAGTATTAAGTAGTTCATACAGGACACACGTATAAACAAAAACAAGAAATCGGAAGGGCTTTAGTATAATCTAGAAAGGGGTGTCTGTATATTACGCACCCTGGCAGTATTACGTAGTTCATTCAGGACACACATATAAATAAAAAAAAGGAATCGGAAGGGCTTTACTATGATCTAAAAAGGGGTGTCTGTATATTACGCACCCTAGCAGTATTAACTAGTTCATACAGGACAAACATATAAACAAAAACAAGGAATCGGAAGGCCTTTTAAACAATGATTTTTAGGCCTTTAGTATGATCAAGAAAGGGTTGTCTGTATATTACGCACCCCGGCAGTATTAAGTAGTTCATACAGGACACACATATATACAAAAACAAGGAAGCGGAAGGCTTTTTAAACAATGATTTTTAGGCTTTCAGTATGATCTAGAAAGGGTTGTCTGTATATTACACACCCCGGCAGTATTAAGTAGTTCATACAGGACACACGTATAAACAAAAACAAGGAATCGGACGGCATTTAGTATGATCTAAAAAGGGGTGTCTGTATATTACGCACTCTGGCAGTATTAAGTAGTTCATACAGGACACACGTATAAACAAAAACAAGGAATCGGAAGGCCTTTAGTATGATCTAGAAAGGGGTGGCTGTGTATTACGTACCCTGGCAGTATTAAGTAGTTCATACAGGACACACATATAAATAAAAAAAAGGAATCGGAAGGCCTTTAGTATGATCTAAAAAGGGGTGTCTGTATATTACGCACCCTAGCAGTATTAACTAGTTCATACAGGACAAACATATAATCAAAAACAAGGAATCGGAAGGCCTTTTAAACAATGATTTTTAGGCCTTCAGTATGATCTAGAAAGGGGTGTCTGTATATTACGCACCCCGGCAGTATTAAGTAGTTCATACTGGACACACGTATAAACAAAAACAAGGAATCGGAAGGGCTTTAGTATGATCTAGAACGTTGTGTCTTTATATTACGCACCCTAGCAGTGTTAACTAGTTCATACAGGACAAACATATAAACAAAAACAAGGAATCGGAAGGCCTTTTAAACAATGATTTTTAGGCCTTTAGTATGATCTAGAAAGGGATGTCTGTATATTACGCACCCCGGCAGTATTAAGTAGTTCATACAGGACACACGTATAAACAAAAACAAGGAATCGGAAGGGCTTTAGTATGATCTAGAACGTTGTGTCTGTATATTACGCACCCTAGCAGTATTAACTAGTTCATACAGGACAAACATATAAAAAAAAACAAGGTATCGGATGGCCTTTTAAACAATGATTTTTAGGCCTTCAGTATGATCTAGAAAGGGGTGTCTGTATATTACGCACCCCGGCAGTATTAAGTAGTTCATACAGGACACAAGTATAAACAAAAAAAAGGAATCGGAAGGGCTTTAGTATGATCTAGAACGTTGTGTCTGTTTATTACGCACCCTAGCAGTATTAACTAGTTCATACAGGACAAACATATAAACAAAAACAAGGAATCGGAAGGCCTTTTAAACAATGATTTTTAGGCCTTTAGTATGATCTAGAAAGGGTTTTTTGTATATTACGCACCCCGGCAGTATTAAGTAGTTCATACAGGACACACATATATACAAAAACAAGGAAGCGGAAGGCTTTTTAAACAATGATTTCTAGGCCTTTAGTATGATCTAGAAAGGGGTGTCTGTAAATTACGCACCCTGGCAGAATTAAGTAGTTCATACAGGACACACGTATAAACAAAAACAAGAAATCGGAAGGCCTTTAGTATGATCTAAAAAGGGGTGTCTGTATATTACGCACCCCGGCAGTATTAGGTAGTTCATACAGGACACACGTATAAACAAAAACAAGGAATCGGAAGGGCTTTAGTATGATCTAAAACGTTGTGTCTGTATATTACGCACCCTAGCAGTATTAACTAGTTCATGCAGGACAAACATATAAACAAAAACAAGGAATCGGAAGGCCTTTTAAACAATGATTTTTAGGCCTTCAGTATGATCTTGAAAGGGGTGTCTGTATATTACGCACCCTAGCAGTATTAACTAGTTCATACAGGACAAACATATAAACAAAAACAAGGAATCGGAAGGCCTTTTAAACAATGATTTTTAGGCTTTCAGTATGATCTAGAAAGGGTTGTCTGTATATTACACACCCCGGCAGTATTAAGTAGTTCATACAGGACACACGTATAAACAAAAACAAGGAATCGGACGGCATTTAGTATGATCTAAAAAGGAGTGTCTGTATATTACGCACTCTGGCAGTATTAAGTAGTTCATACAGGACACACGTATAAACAAAAACAAGGAATCGGAAGGGCTTTAGTATGATCTAAAACGTTGTGTCTGTATATTACGCACCCTAGCAGTATTAACTAGTTCATACAGGACAAACATATAAACAAAAACAAGGAATCGGAAGGCCTTTTAAACAATGATTTTTAGGCCTTCAGTATGATCTTGAAAGGGGTGTCTGTATATTACGCACCCCGGCAGTATTAGGTAGTTCATACAGGACACACGTATAAACAAAAACAAGGAATCGGAAGGGCTTTAGTATGATCTGGAACGTTGTGTCTGTATATTACGCACCCTAGCAGTATTAACTAGTTCATACAGGACAAACATAAAAACAAGAACAAGGAATCGGAAGGCCTTTTAAACAATGATTGTTAGGCCTTAGTATGATCTAGAAAGGGGTGTCTGTATATTACGCACCCCGGCAGTATTAAGTAGTTCATACAGGACACACGTATAAACAAAAACAAGGAATCGGAAGGGCTTTAGTATGATCTAGAACGTTGTGTCTGTATATTACGCACCCCGGCAGTATTAAGTAGTTCATACAGGACACACGTATAAACAAAAACATGGAATCGGAAGGGCTTTAGTATGATCTAGAACGTTGTGTCTGTATATTACGCACCCTAGCAGTATTAACTAGTTCATACAGGACAAACATATAAACAAAAACAAGGAATCGGAAGGCCTTTTAAACAATGATTTTTAGGCCTTCAGTATGATCTAGAAAGGGGTGTCTGTATATTACGCACCCCGGCAGTATTAAGTAGTTCATACAGGACACACGTATAAACAAAAACAAGAAATCGGAAGGGCTTTAGTATAATCTAGAAAGGGGTGTCTGTATATTACGCACCCTGGCAGTATTACGTAGTTCATTCAGGACACACATATAAATAAAAAAAAGGAATCGGAAGGGCTTTACTATGATCTAAAAAGGGGTGTCTGTATATTACGCACCCTAGCAGTATTAACTAGTTCATACAGGACAAACATATAAACAAAAACAAGGAATCGGAAGGCCTTTTAAACAATGATTTTTAGGCCTTTAGTATGATCAAGAAAGGGTTGTCTGTATATTACGCACCCCGGCAGTATTAAGTAGTTCATACAGGACACACATATATACAAAAACAAGGAAGCGGAAGGCTTTTTAAACAATGATTTTTAGGCTTTCAGTATGATCTAGAAAGGGTTGTCTGTATATTACACACCCCGGCAGTATTAAGTAGTTCATACAGGACACACGTATAAACAAAAACAAGGAATCGGACGGCATTTAGTATGATCTAAAAAGGGGTGTCTGTATATTACGCACTCTGGCAGTATTAAGTAGTTCATACAGGACACACGTATAAACAAAAACAAGGAATCGGAAGGCCTTTAGTATGATCTAGAAAGGGGTGGCTGTGTATTACGTACCCTGGCAGTATTAAGTAGTTCATACAGGACACACATATAAATAAAAAAAAGGAATCGGAAGGCCTTTAGTATGATCTAAAAAGGGGTGTCTGTATATTACGCACCCTAGCAGTATTAACTAGTTCATACAGGACAAACATATAAACAAAAACAAGGAATCGGAAGGCCTTTTAAACAATGATTTTTAGGCCTTCAGTATGATCTAGAAAGGGGTGTCTGTATATTACGCACCCCGGCAGTATTAAGTAGTTCATACTGGACACACGTATAAACAAAAACAAGGAATCGGAAGGGCTTTAGTATGATCTAGAACGTTGTGTCTTTATATTACGCACCCTAGCAGTGTTAACTAGTTCATACAGGACAAACATATAAACAAAAACAAGGAATCGGAAGGCCTTTTAAACAATGATTTTTAGGCCTTTAGTATGATCTAGAAAGGGATGTCTGTATATTACGCACCCCGGCAGTATTAAGTAGTTCATACAGGACACACGTATAAACAAAAACAAGGAATCGGAAGGGCTTTAGTATGATCTAGAACGTTGTGTCTGTTTATTACGCACCCTAGCAGTATTAACTAGTTCATACAGGACAAACATATAAACAAAAACAAGGAATCGGAAGGCCTTTTAAACAATGATTTTTAGGCCTTTAGTATGATCTAGAAAGGGTTTTTTGTATATTACGCACCCCGGCAGTATTAAGTAGTTCATACAGGACACACATATATACAAAAACAAGGAAGCGGAAGGCTTTTTAAACAATGATTTCTAGGCCTTTAGTATGATCTAGAAAGGGGTGTCTGTAAATTACGCACCCTGGCAGAATTAAGTAGTTCATACAGGACACACGTATAAACAAAAACAAGAAATCGGAAGGCCTTTAGTATGATCTAAAAAGGGGTGTCTGTATATTACGCACCCCGGCAGTATTAGGTAGTTCATACAGGACACACGTATAAACAAAAACAAGGAATCGGAAGGGCTTTAGTATGATCTGGAACGTTGTGTCTGTATATTACGCACCCTAGCAGTATTAACTAGTTCATACAGGACAAACATAAAAACAAGAACAAGGAATCGGAAGGCCTTTTAAACAATGATTGTTAGGCCTTAGTATGATCTAGAAAGGGGTGTCTGTATATTACGCACCCCGGCAGTATTAAGTAGTTCATACAGGACACACGTATAAACAAAAACAAGGAATCGGAAGGGCTTTAGTATGATCTAGAACATTGTGTCTGTATATTACGCACCCCGGCAGTATTAAGTAGTTCATACAGGACACACGTATAAACAAAAACATGGAATCGGAAGGGCTTTAGTATGATCTAGAACGTTGTGTCTGTATATTACGCACCCTAGCAGTATTAACTAGTTCATACAGGACAAACATATAAAGAAAAACAAGGAATCGGAAGGCCTTTTAAACAATGATTTTTAGGCCTTCAGTATGATCTAGAAAGGGGTGTCTGTATATTACACACCCCGGCAGTATTAAGTAGTTCATACAGGACACACGTATAAACAAAAACAAGAAATCGGAAGGGCTTTAGTATAATCTAGAAAGGGGTGTCTGTATATTACGCACCCTGGCAGTATTACGTAGTTCATTCAGGACACACATATAAATAAAAAAAAGGAATCGGAAGGGCTTTACTATGATCTAAAAAGGGGTGTCTGTATATTACGCACCCTAGCAGTATTAACTAGTTCATACAGGACAAACATATAAACAAAAACAAGGAATCGGAAGGCCTTTTAAACAATGATTTTTAGGCCTTTAGTATGATCAAGAAAGGGTTGTCTGTATATTACGCACCCCGGCAGTATTAAGTAGTTCATACAGGACACACATATATACAAAAACAAGGAAGCGGAAGGCTTTTTAAACAATGATTTTTAGGCTTTCAGTATGATCTAGAAAGGGTTGTCTGTATATTACACACCCCGGCAGTATTAAGTAGTTCATACAGGACACACGTATAAACAAAAACAAGGAATCGGACGGCATTTAGTATGATCTAAAAAGGGGTGTCTGTATATTACGCACTCTGGCAGTATTAAGTAGTTCATACAGGACACACGTATAAACAAAAACAAGGAATCGGAAGGCCTTTAGTATGATCTAGAAAAGGGTGGCTGTGTATTACGTACCCTGGCAGTATTAAGTAGTTCATACAGGACACACATATAAATAAAAAAAAGGAATCGGAAGGCCTTTAGTATGATCTAAAAAGGGGTGTCTGTATATTACGCACCCTAGCAGTATTAACTAGTTCATACAGGACAAACATATAAACAAAAACAAGGAATCGGAAGGCCTTTTAAACAATGATTTTTAGGCCTTCAGTATGATCTAGAAAGGGGTGTCTGTATATTACGCACCCCGGCAGTATTAAGTAGTTCATACTGGACACACGTATAAACAAAAACAAGGAATCGGAAGGGCTTTAGTATGATCTAGAACGTTGTGTCTTTATATTACGCACCCTAGCAGTGTTAACTAGTTCATACAGGACAAACATATAAACAAAAACAAGGAATCGGAAGGCCTTTTAAACAATGATTTTTAGGCCTTTAGTATGATCTAGAAAGGGATGTCTGTATATTACGCACCCCGGCAGTATTAAGTAGTTCATACAGGACACACGTATAAACAAAAACAAGGAATCGGAAGGGCTTTAGTATGATCTAGAACGTTGTGTCTGTATATTACGCACCCTAGCAGTATTAACTAGTTCATACAGGACAAACATATAAAAAAAAACAAGGTATCGGATGGCCTTTTAAACAATGATTTTTAGGCCTTCAGTATGATCTAGAAAGGGGTGTCTGTATATTACGCACCCCGGCAGTATTAAGTAGTTCATACAGGACACAAGTATAAACAAAAAAAAGGAATCGGAAGGGCTTTAGTATGATCTAGAACGTTGTGTCTGTTTATTACGCACCCTAGCAGTATTAACTAGTTCATACAGGACAAACATATAAACAAAAACAAGGAATCGGAAGGCCTTTTAAACAATGATTTTTAGGCCTTTAGTATGATCTAGAAAGGGTTTTCTGTATATTACGCACCCCGGCAGTATTAAGTAGTTCATACAGGACACACATATATACAAAAACAAGGAAGCGGAAGGCTTTTTAAACAATGATTTCTAGGCCTTTAGTATGATCTAGAAAGGGGTGTCTGTAAATTACGCACCCTGGCAGAATTAAGTAGTTCATACAGGACACACGTATAAACAAAAACAAGAAATCGGAAGGCCTTTAGTATGATCTAAAAAGGGGTGTCTGTATATTACGCACCCTAGCAGTATTAACTAGTTCATACAGGACAAACATATAAACAAAAACAAGGAATCGGAAGGCCTTTTAAACAATGATTTTTAGGCTTTCAGTACGATCTAGAAAGGGTTGTCTGTATATTACACACCCCGGCAGTATTAAGTAGTTCATACAGGACACACGTATAAACAAAAACAAGGAATCGGACGGCATTTAGTATGATCTAAAAAGGGGTGTCTGTATATTACGCACTCTGGCAGTATTAAGTAGTTCATACAGGACACACGTATAAACAAAAACAAGGAATCGGAAGGCCTTTAGTATGATCTAGAAAGGGGTGACTGTATATTACGCACCCCGGCAGTATTAAGTAGTTCATACTGGACACACGTATAAACAAAAACAAGGAATCGGAAGGGCTTTAGTATGATCTGGAACGTTGTGTCTTTATATTACGCACCCTAGCAGTGTTAACTAGTTCATACAGGACAAACATATAAACAAAAACAAGGAATCGGAAGGCCTTTTAAACAATGATTTTTAGGCCTTCAGTATGATCTAGAAAGGGGTTTCTGTATATTACGCACCCCGGCAGTATTAAGTAGTTCATACAGGACACACGTATAAACAAAAACAAGGAATCGGAAGGGCTTTAGTATGATCTAGAACGTTGTGTCTGTATATTACGCACCCTAGCAGTATTAACTAGTTCATACAGGACAAACATATAAAAAAAAACAAGGTATCGGATGGCCTTTTAAACAATGATTTTTAGGCCTTCAGTATGATCTAGAAAGGGGTGTCTGTATATTACGCACCCCGGCAGTATTAAGTAGTTCATACAGGAAACACGTATAAACAAAAAAAAGGAATCGGAAGGGCTTTAGTATGATCTAGAACGTTGTGTCTGTTTATTACGCACCCTAGCAGTATTAACTAGTTCATACAGGACAAACATATAAACAAAAACAAGGAATCGGAAGGCCTTTTAAACAATGATTTTTAGGCCTTTAGTATGATCTAGAAAGGGTTGTCTGTATATTACGCACCCCGGCAGTATTAAGTAGTTCATACAGGACACACATATATACAAAAATAAGGAAGCGGAAGGCTTTTTAAACAATGATTTCTAGGCCTTTAGTATGATCTAGAAAGGGGTGTCTGTATATTACGCACCCTGGCAGAATTAAGTAGTTCATACAGGACACACGTATAAACAAAAACAAGAAATCGGAAGGCCTTTAGTATGATCTAAAAAGGGGTGTCTGTATATTACGCACCCTAGCAGTATTAACTAGTTCATACAGAACAAACATATAAACAAAAACAAGGAATCGGAAGGCCTTTTAAACAATGATTTTTAGGCCTTCAGTATGATCTAGAAAGGGGTGTCTGTATATTACGCACCCCGGCAGTATTAAGTAGTTCATCCTGGACACACGTATAAACAAAAACAAGGAATCGGAAGGGCTTTTAAACAATGATTTTTAGGCCTTTAGTATGATCTAGAAAGGGATGTCTGTATATTACGCACCCCGGCAGTATTAAGTAGTTCATACAGGACACACGTATAAACAAAAACAAGGAATCGGAAGGGCTTTAGTATGATCTAGAACGTTGTGTCTGTATATTACGCACCCTAGCAGTATTAACTAGTTCATACAGGACAAACATATAAAAAAAAACAAGGTATCGGATGGCCTTTTAAACAATGATTTTTAGGCCTTCAGTATGATCTAGAAAGGGGTGTCTGTATATTACGCACCCCGGCAGTATTAAGTAGTTCATACAGGACACAAGTATAAACAAAAAAAAGGAATCGGAAGGGCTTTAGTATGATCTAGAACGTTGTGTCTGTTTATTACGCACCCTAGCAGTATTAACTAGTTCATACAGGACAAACATATAAACAAAAACAAGGAATCGGAAGGCCTTTTAAACAATGATTTTTAGGCCTTTAGTATGATCTAGAAAGGGTTTTTTGTATATTACGCACCCCGGCAGTATTAAGTAGTTCATACAGGACACACATATATACAAAAACAAGGAAGCGGAAGGCTTTTTAAACAATGATTTCTAGGCCTTTAGTATGATCTAGAAAGGGGTGTCTGTAAATTACGCACCCTGGCAGAATTAAGTAGTTCATACAGGACACACGTATAAACAAAAACAAGAAATCGGAAGGCCTTTAGTATGATCTAAAAAGGGGTGTCTGTATATTACGCACCCCGGCAGTATTAGGTAGTTCATACAGGACACACGTATAAACAAAAACAAGGAATCGGAAGGGCTTTAGTATGATCTGGAACGTTGTGTCTGTATATTACGCACCCTAGCAGTATTAACTAGTTCATACAGGACAAACATAAAAACAAGAACAAGGAATCGGAAGGCCTTTTAAACAATGATTGTTAGGCCTTAGTATGATCTAGAAAGGGGTGTCTGTATATTACGCACCCCGGCAGTATTAAGTAGTTCATACAGGACACACGTATAAACAAAAACAAGGAATCGGAAGGGCTTTAGTATGATCTAGAACGTTGTGTCTGTATATTACGCACCCCGGCAGTATTAAGTAGTTCATACAGGACACACGTATAAACAAAAACATGGAATCGGAAGGGCTTTAGTATGATCTAGAACGTTGTGTCTGTATATTACGCACCCTAGCAGTATTAACTAGTTCATACAGGACAAACATATAAACAAAAACAAGGAATCGGAAGGCCTTTTAAACAATGATTTTTAGGCCTTCAGTATGATCTAGAAAGGGGTGTCTGTATATTACGCACCCCGGCAGTATTAAGTAGTTCATACAGGACACACGTATAAACAAAAACAAGAAATCGGAAGGGCTTTAGTATAATCTAGAAAGGGGTGTCTGTATATTACGCACCCTGGCAGTATTACGTAGTTCATTCAGGACACACATATAAATAAAAAAAAGGAATCGGAAGGGCTTTACTATGATCTAAAAAGGGGTGTCTGTATATTACGCACCCTAGCAGTATTAACTAGTTCATACAGGACAAACATATAAACAAAAACAAGGAATCGGAAGGCCTTTTAAACAATGATTTTTAGGCCTTTAGTATGATCAAGAAAGGGTTGTCTGTATATTACGCACCCCGGCAGTATTAAGTAGTTCATACAGGACACACATATATACAAAAACAAGGAAGCGGAAGGCTTTTTAAACAATGATTTTTAGGCTTTCAGTATGATCTAGAAAGGGTTGTCTGTATATTACACACCCCGGCAGTATTAAGTAGTTCATACAGGACACACGTATAAACAAAAACAAGGAATCGGACGGCATTTAGTATGATCTAAAAAGGGGTGTCTGTATATTACGCACTCTGGCAGTATTAAGTAGTTCATACAGGACACACGTATAAACAAAAACAAGGAATCGGAAGGCCTTTAGTATGATCTAGAAAAGGGTGGCTGTGTATTACGTACCCTGGCAGTATTAAGTAGTTCATACAGGACACACATATAAATAAAAAAAAGGAATCGGAAGGCCTTTAGTATGATCTAAAAAGGGGTGTCTGTATATTACGCACCCTAGCAGTATTAACTAGTTCATACAGGACAAACATATAAACAAAAACAAGGAATCGGAAGGCCTTTTAAACAATGATTTTTAGGCCTTCAGTATGATCTAGAAAGGGGTGTCTGTATATTACGCACCCCGGCAGTATTAAGTAGTTCATACTGGACACACGTATAAACAAAAACAAGGAATCGGAAGGGCTTTAGTATGATCTAGAACGTTGTGTCTTTATATTACGCACCCTAGCAGTGTTAACTAGTTCATACAGGACAAACATATAAACAAAAACAAGGAATCGGAAGGCCTTTTAAACAATGATTTTTAGGCCTTTAGTATGATCTAGAAAGGGATGTCTGTATATTACGCACCCCGGCAGTATTAAGTAGTTCATACAGGACACACGTATAAACAAAAACAAGGAATCGGAAGGGCTTTAGTATGATCTAGAACGTTGTGTCTGTATATTACGCACCCTAGCAGTATTAACTAGTTCATACAGGACAAACATATAAAAAAAAACAAGGTATCGGATGGCCTTTTAAACAATGATTTTTAGGCCTTCAGTATGATCTAGAAAGGGGTGTCTGTATATTACGCACCCCGGCAGTATTAAGTAGTTCATACAGGACACACGTATAAACAAAAAAAAGGAATCGGAAGGGCTTTAGTATGATCTAGAACGTTGTGTCTGTTTATTACGCACCCTAGCAGTATTAACTAGTTCATACAGGACAAACATATAAACAAAAACAAGGAATCGGAAGGCCTTTTAAACAATGATTTTTAGGCCTTTAGTATGATCTAGAAAGGGTTTTCTGTATATTACGCACCCCGGCAGTATTAAGTAGTTCATACAGGACACACATATATACAAAAACAAGGAAGCGGAAGGCTTTTTAAACAATGATTTCTAGGCCTTTAGTATGATCTAGAAAGGGGTGTCTGTAAATTACGCACCCTGGCAGAATTAAGTAGTTCATACAGGACACACGTATAAACAAAAACAAGAAATCGGAAGGCCTTTAGTATGATCTAAAAAGGGGTGTCTGTATATTACGCACCCTAGCAGTATTAACTAGTTCATACAGGACAAACATATAAACAAAAACAAGGAATCGGAAGGCCTTTTAAACAATGATTTTTAGGCTTTCAGTACGATCTAGAAAGGGTTGTCTGTATATTACACACCCCGGCAGTATTAAGTAGTTCATACAGGACACACGTATAAACAAAAACAAGGAATCGGACGGCATTTAGTATGATCTAAAAAGGGGTGTCTGTATATTACGCACTCTGGCAGTATTAAGTAGTTCATACAGGACACACGTATAAACAAAAACAAGGAATCGGAAGGCCTTTAGTATGATCTAGAAAGGGGTGACTGTATATTACGCACCCCGGCAGTATTAAGTAGTTCATACTGGACACACGTATAAACAAAAACAAGGAATCGGAAGGGCTTTAGTATGATCTGGAACGTTGTGTCTTTATATTACGCACCCTAGCAGTGTTAACTAGTTCATACAGGACAAACATATAAACAAAAACAAGGAATCGGAAGGCCTTTTAAACAATGATTTTTAGGCCTTCAGTATGATCTAGAAAGGGGTGTCTGTATATTACGCACCCCGGCAGTATTAAGTAGTTCATACAGGACACACGTATAAACAAAAACAAGGAATCGGAAGGGCTTTAGTATGATCTAGAACGTTGTGTCTGTATATTACGCACCCTAGCAGTATTAACTAGTTCATACAGGACAAACATATAAAAAAAAACAAGGTATCGGATGGCCTTTTAAACAATGATTTTTAGGCCTTCAGTATGATCTAGAAAGGGGTGTCTGTATATTACGCACCCCGGCAGTATTAAGTAGTTCATACAGGAAACACGTATAAACAAAAAAAAGGAATCGGAAGGGCTTTAGTATGATCTAGAACGTTGTGTCTGTTTATTACGCACCCTAGCAGTATTAACTAGTTCATACAGGACAAACATATAAACAAAAACAAGGAATCGGAAGGCCTTTTAAACAATGATTTTTAGGCCTTTAGTATGATCTAGAAAGGGTTGTCTGTATATTACGCACCCCGGCAGTATTAAGTAGTTCATACAGGACACACATATATACAAAAATAAGGAAGCGGAAGGCTTTTTAAACAATGATTTCTAGGCCTTTAGTATGATCTAGAAAGGGGTGTCTGTATATTACGCACCCTGGCAGAATTAAGTAGTTCATACAGGACACACGTATAAACAAAAACAAGAAATCGGAAGGCCTTTAGTATGATCTAAAAAGGGGTGTCTGTATATTACGCACCCTAGCAGTATTAACTAGTTCATACAGGACAAACATATAAACAAAAACAAGGAATCGGAAGGCCTTTTAAACAATGATTTTTAGGCCTTCAGTATGATCTAGAAAGGGGTGTCTGTATATTACGCACCCCGGCAGTATTAAGTAGTTCATCCTGGACACACGTATAAACAAAAACAAGGAATCGGAAGGGCTTTAGTATGATCTAGAACGTTGTGTCTTTATATTACGCACCCTAGCAGTGTTAACTAGTTCATACAGGACAAACATATAAACAAAAACAAGGAATCGGAAGGCCTTTTAAACAATGATTTTTAGGCCTTCAGTATGATCTAGAAAGGGGTGTCTGTATATTACGCACCCCGGCAGTATTAAGTAGTTCATACAGGACACACGTATAAACAAAAACAAGGAATCGGAAGGGCTTTAGTATGATCTAGAACGTTGTGTCTGTATATTACGCACCCTAGCAGTATTGACTAGTTCATACAGGACAAACATATAAACAAAAACAAGGAATCGGAAGGCCTTTTAAACAATGATTTTTAGGCCTTCAGTATGATCTAGAAAGGGGTGTCTGTATATTACGCACCCCGGCAGTATTAAGTAGTTCATACAGGACACACGTATAAACAAAAACAAGAAATCGGAAGGGCTTTAGTATAATCTAGAAAGGGGTGTCTGTATATTACGCACCCTGGCAGAATTAAGTAGTTCATACAGGACACACGTATAAACAAAAATAAGAAATCGGAAGGCCTTTAGTATGATCTAAAAAGGGGTGTCTGTATATTACGCACCCTAGCAGTATTAACTAGTTCATACAGGACAAACATATAAACAAAAACAAGGAATCGGAAGGCCTTTTAAACAATGATTTTTAGGCCTTCAGTATGATCTAGAAAGGGGTGTCTGTATATTACGCACCCCGGCAGTATTAAGTAGTTCATACTGGACACACGTATAAACAAAAACAAGGAATCGGAAGGGCTTTAGTATGATCTAGAACGTTGTGTCTTTATATTACGCACCCTAGCAGTGTTAACTAGTTCATACAGGACAAACATATAAACAAAAACAAGGAATCGGAAGGCCTTTTAAACAATGATTTTTAGGCCTTCAGTATGATCTAGAAAGGGGTGTCTGTATATTACGCACCCCGGCAGTATTAAGTAGTTCATACAGGACACACGTATAAACAAAAACAAGGAATCGGAAGGGCTTTAGTATGATCTAGAACGTTGTGTCTGTATATTACGCACCCTAGCAGTATTGACTAGTTCATACAGGACAAACATATAAACAAAAACAAGGAATCGGAAGGCCTTTTAAACAATGATTTTTAGGCCTTCAGTATGATCTAGAAAGGGGTGTCTGTATATTACGCACCACGGCAGTATTAAGTAGTTTATACAGGTCACACGTATAAACAAAAACAAGGAATCGGAAGGCCTTTAGTATGATCTAGAACGTTGTGTCTGTATATTGCGCACCCTAGCAGTATTAACTAGTTCATACAGGACAAACATATAAACAAAAACAAGGAATCGGAAGGCCTTTTAAACAATGATTTTTAGTCTTTCAGTATGATCTAGAAAGGGTTGTCTGTATATTGCACACCCCGGCAGTATTAAGTAGTTCATACAGGACACACGTATAAACAAAAACAAGGAATCGGAAGGCCTTTTAAACAATGATTTTTAGGCCTTTAGTATGATCTAGAAAGGGTTGTCTGTATATTACGCACCCCGGCGGTATTAAGTAGTTCATACAGGACACACACATATATACAAAAACAAGGAAGCGGACGGCCTTTAGTATGATCTAAAAAGGGGTGTCTGTATATTACGCACCCTGGCAGAATTAAGTAGTTCATACAGGACACACGTATAAACAAAAACAAGGAATCGGAAGGCCTTTTAAACAATGATTTTTAGGCCTTTAGTATGATCTAGAAAGGGGTGTCTGTATATTACGCACCCCGGCAGTATTAAGTAGTTCATACAGGACACACGTATAAACAAAAACGAGGAATCGGAAGGGCTTTAGTATGATCTAGAACGTTGTGTCTGTATATTACGCACCCTTGCAGTATTAACTAGTTCATACAGGACAAACATATAAAAAAAAACAAGGTATCGGATGGCCTTTTAAACAATGATTTTTAGGCCTTCAGTATGATCTAGAAAGGGGTGTCTGTATATTACGCACCCCGGCAGTATTAAGTAGTTCATACAGGACACAAGTATAAACAAAAAAAAGGAATCGGAAGGCTTTTTAAACAATGATTTCTAGGCCTTTAGTATGATCTAGAAAGGGGTGTCTGTAAATTACGCACCCTGGCAGAATTAAGTAGTTCATACAGGACACACGTATAAACAAAAACAAGAAATCGGAAGGCCTTTAGTATGATCTAAAAAGGGGTGTCTGTATATTACGCACCCTAGCAGTATTAACTAGTTCATACAGGACAAACATATAAACAAAAACAAGGAATCGGAAGGCCTTTTAAACAATGATTTTTAGGCTTTCAGTATGATCTAGAAAGGGTTGTCTGTATATTACACACCCCGGCAGTATTAAGTAGTTCATACAGGACACACGTATAAACAAAAACAAGGAATCGGACGGCATTTAGTATGATCTAAAAAGGGGTGTCTGTATATTACGCACTCTGGCAGTATTAAGTAGTTCATACAGGACACACGTATAAACAAAAACAAGGAATCGGAAGGCCTTTAGTATGATCTAGAAAGGGGTGGCTGTATATTACGTACCCTGGCAGTATTAAGTAGTTCATACAGGACACACGTATAAACAAAAACAAGAAATCGGAAGGCCTTTAGTATGATCTAAAAAGGGGTGTCTGTATATTACGCACCCTAGCAGTATTAACTAGTTCATACAGGACAAACATATAAACAAAAACAAGGAATCGGAAGGCCTTTTAAACAATGATTTTTAGGCCTTCAGTATGATCTAGAAAGGGGTGTCTGTATATTACGCACCCCGGCAGTATTAAGTAGTTCATACTGGACACACGTATAAACAAAAACAAGGAATCGGAAGGGCTTTAGTATGATCTAGAACGTTGTGTCTTTATATTACGCACCCTAGCAGTGTTAACTAGTTCATACAGGACAAACATATAAACAAAAACAAGGAATCGGAAGGCCTTTTAAACAATGATTTTTAGGCCTTCAGTATGATCTAGAAAGGGGTGTCTGTATATTACGCACCCCGGCAGTATTAAGTAGTTCATACAGGACACACGTATAAACAAAAACAAGGAATCGGAAGGGCTTTAGTATGATCTAGAACGTTGTGTCTGTATATTACGCACCCTAGCAGTATTGACTAGTTCATACAGGACAAACATATAAACAAAAACAAGGAATCGGAAGGCCTTTTAAACAATGATTTTTAGGCCTTCAGTATGATCTAGAAAGGGGTGTCTGTATATTACGCACCACGGCAGTATTAAGTAGTTTATACAGGTCACACGTATAAACAAAAACAAGGAATCGGAAGGGCTTTAGTATGATCTAGAACGTTGTGTCTGTATATTACGCACCCTAGCAGTATTAACTAGTTCATACAGGACAAACATATTAACAAAAACAAGGAATCGGAAGGCCTTTTAAACAATGATTTTTAGTCTTTCAGTATGATCTAGAAAGGGTTGTCTGTATATTGCACACCCCGGCAGTATTAAGTAGTTAATACAGGACACACGTATAAACAAAAACAAGGAATCGGAAGGCCTTTTAAACAATGATTTTTAGGCCTTTAGTATGATCTAGAAAGGGTTGTCTGTATATTACGCACCCCGGCGGTATTAAGTAGTTCATACAGGACACACACATATATACAAAAACAAGGAAGCGGACGGCCTTTAGTATGATCTAAAAAGGGGTGTCTGTATATTACGCACCCTGGCAGAATTAAGTAGTTCATACAGGACACACGTATAAACAAAAACAAGGAATTGGAAGGCCTTTAGTATGATCAAGAAAGGGGTGTCTGTATATTACGCACCCTAGCAGTATTAACTAGTTCATACAGGACAAACATATAAACAAAAACAAGGAATCGGAAGGCCTTTTAAACAATGATTTTTAGGCCTTTAGTATGATCTAGAAAGGGTTGTCTGTATATTACGCACCCCGGCAGTATTAAGTAGTTCATACAGGACACACATATATACAAAAACAAGGAAACGGAAGGCTTTTTAAACAATGATTTCTAGGCCTTTAGTATGATCTAGAAAGGGGTGTCTGTATATTACGCACCCTGGCAGAATTAAGTAGTTCATACAGGACACACGTATAAACAAAAACAAGAAATCGGAAGGCCATTAGTATGATCTAAAAAGGGGTGTCTGTATATTACGCACCCTAGCAGTATTGACTAGTTCATACAGGACAAACATATAAACAAAAACAAGGAATCGGAAGGCCTTTTAAACAATGATTTTTAGGCCTTCAGTATGATCTAGAAAGGGGTGTCTGTATATTACGCACCACGGCAGTATTAAGTAGTTTATACAGGTCACACGTATAAACAAAAACAAGGAATCGGAAGGGCTTTAGTATGATCTAGAACGTTGTGTCTGTATATTACGCACCCTAGCAGTATTAACTAGTTCATACAGGACAAACATATTAACAAAAACAAGGAATCGGAAGGCCTTTTAAACAATGATTTTTAGTCTTTCAGTATGATCTAGAAAGGGTTGTCTGTATATTGCACACCCCGGCAGTATTAAGTAGTTAATACAGGACACACGTATAAACAAAAACAAGGAATCGGAAGGCCTTTTAAACAATGATTTTTAGGCCTTTAGTATGATCTAGAAAGGGTTGTCTGTATATTACGCACCCCGGCGGTATTAAGTAGTTCATACAGGACACACACATATATACAAAAACAAGGAAGCGGACGGCCTTTAGTATGATCTAAAAAGGGGTGTCTGTATATTACGCACCCTGGCAGAATTAAGTAGTTCATACAGGACACACGTATAAACAAAAACAAGGAATTGGAAGGCCTTTAGTATGATCAAGAAAGGGGTGTCTGTATATTACGCACCCTAGCAGTATTAACTAGTTCATACAGGACAAACATATAAACAAAAACAAGGAATCGGAAGGCCTTTTAAACAATGATTTTTAGGCCTTTAGTATGATCTAGAAAGGGTTGTCTGTATATTACGCACCCCGGCAGTATTAAGTAGTTCATACAGGACACACATATATACAAAAACAAGGAAACGGAAGGCTTTTTAAACAATGATTTCTAGGCCTTTAGTATGATCTAGAAAGGGGTGTCTGTATATTACGCACCCTGGCAGAATTAAGTAGTTCATACAGGACACACGTATAAACAAAAACAAGAAATCGGAAGGCCATTAGTATGATCTAAAAAGGGGTGTCTGTATATTACGCACCCTAGCAGTATTATCTAGTTCATACAGGACAAACATATAAACAAAAACAAGGAATCGGAATGCCTTTTAAACAATGATTTTTAGGCTTTCAGTATGATCTAGAAAGGGTTGTCTGTATATTACACACCCCGGCAGTATTAAGTAGTTCATACAGGACACACGTATAAACAAAAACAAGGAATCGGACGGCATTTAGTATGATCTAAAAAGGGGTGTCTGTATATTACGCACTCTGGCAGTATTAAGTAGTTCATACAGGACACACGTATAAACAAAAACAAGGAATCGGAAGGGCTTTAGTATGATCTAGAAAGGGGTGGCTGTATATTACGCACCCTAGCAGTATTAACTAGTTCATACAGGACAAACATATAAACAAAAACAAGGAATCGGAAGGCCTTTTAAACAATGATTTTTAGGCCTTCAGTATGATCTTGAAAGGGGTGTCTGTATATTACGCACCCCGGCAGTATTAGGTAGTTCATACAGGACACACGTATAAACAAAAACAAGGAATCGGAAGGGCTTTAGTATGATCTGGAACGTTGTGTCTGTATATTACGCACCCTAGCAGTATTAACTAGTTCATACAGGACAAACATAAAAACAAGAACAAGGAATCGGAAGGCCTTTTAAACAATGATTGTTAGGCCTTAGTATGATCTAGAAAGGGGTGTCTGTATATTACGCACCCCGGCAGTATTAAGTAGTTCATACAGGACACACGTATAAACAAAAACAAGGAATCGGAAGGGCTTTAGTATGATCTAGAACGTTGTGTCTGTATATTACGCACCCCGGCAGTATTAAGTAGTTCATACAGGACACACGTATAAACAAAAACATGGAATCAGAAGGGCTTTAGTATGATCTAGAACGTTGTGTCTGTATATTACGCACCCTAGCAGTATTAACTAGTTCATACAGGACAAACATATAAACAAAAACAAGGAATCGGAAGGCCTTTTAAACAATGATTTTTAGGCCTTTAGTATGATCAAGAAAGGGTTGTCTGTATATTACGCACCCCGGCAGTATTAAGTAGTTCATACAGGACACACATATATACAAAAACAAGGAAGCGGAAGGCTTTTTAAACAATGATTTTTAGGCTTTCAGTATGATCTAGAAAGGGTTGTCTGTATATTACACACCCCGGCAGTATTAAGTAGTTCATACAGGACACACGTATAAACAAAAACAAGGAATCGGACGGCATTTAGTATGATCTAAAAAGGGGTGTCTGTATATTACGCACTCTGGCAGTATTAAGTAGTTCATACAGGACACACGTATAAACAAAAACAAGGAATCGGAAGGCCTTTAGTATGATCTAGAAAGGGGTGGCTGTGTATTACGTACCCTGGCAGTATTAAGTAGTTCATACAGGACACACATATAAATAAAAAAAAGGAATCGGAAGGCCTTTAGTATGATCTAAAAAGGGGTGTCTGTATATTACGCACCCTAGCAGTATTAACTAGTTCATACAGGACAAACATATAAACAAAAACAAGGAATCGGAAGGCCTTTTAAACAATGATTTTTAGGCCTTCAGTATGATCTAGAAAGGGATGTCTGTATATTACGCACCCCGGCAGTATTAAGTAGTTCATACTGGACACACGTATAAACAAAAACAAGGAATCGGAAGGGCTTTAGTATGATCTAGAACGTTGTGTCTTTATATTACGCACCCTAGCAGTGTTAACTAGTTCATACAGGACAAACATATAAACAAAAACAAGGAATCGGAAGGCCTTTTAAACAATGATTTTTAGGCCTTTAGTATGATCTAGAAAGGGGTGTCTGTATATTACGCACCCCGGCAGTATTAAGTAGTTCATACAGGACACACGTATAAACAAAAACAAGGAATCGGAAGGGCTTTAGTATGATCTAGAACGTTGTGTCTGTATATTACGCACCCTAGCAGTATTAACTAGTTCATACAGGACAAACATATAAACAAAAACAAGGTATCGGATGGCCTTTTAAACAATGATTTTTAGGCCTTCAGTATGATCTAGAAAGGGGTGTCTGTATATTACGCACCCCGGCAGTATTAAGTAGTTCATACAGGACACAAGTATAAACAAAAAAAAGGAATCGGAAGGGCTTTAGTATGATCTAGAACGTTGTGTCTGTTTATTACGCACCCTAGCAGTATTAACTAGTTCATACAGGACAAACATATAAACAAAAACAAGGAATCGGAAGGCCTTTTAAACAATGATTTTTAGGCCTTTAGTATGATCTAGAAAGGGTTTTCTGTATATTACGCACCCCGGCAGTATTAAGTAGTTCATACAGGACACACATATATACAAAAACAAGGAAGCGGAAGGCTTTTTAAACAATGATTTCTAGGCCTTTAGTATGATCTAGAAAGGGGTGTCTGTAAATTACGCACCCTGGCAGAATTAAGTAGTTCATACAGGACACACGTATAAACAAAAACAAGAAATCGGAAGGCCTTTAGTATGATCTAAAAAGGGGTGTCTGTATATTACGCACCCTAGCAGTATTAACTAGTTCATACAGGACAAACATATAAACAAAAACAAGGAATCGGAAGGCCTTTTAAACAATGATTTTTAGGCTTTCAGTATGATCTAGAAAGGGTTGTCTGTATATTACACACCCCGGCAGTATTAAGTAGTTCATACAGGACACACGTATAAATAAAAACAAGGAATCGGACGGCATTTAGTATGATCTAAAAAGGGGTGTCTGTATATTACGCACTCTGGCAGTATTAAGTAGTTCATACAGGACACACGTATAAACAAAAACAAGGAATCGGAAGGGCTTTAGTATGATCTAGAAAGGGGTGGCTGTATATTACGCACCCTAGCAGTATTAACTAGTTCATACAGGACAAACATATAAACAAAAACAAGGAATCGGAAGGCCTTTTAAACAATGATTTTTAGGCCTTCAGTATGATCTTGAAAGGGGTGTCTGTATATTACGCACCCCGGCAGTATTAGGTAGTTCATACAGGACAAACATATAAACAAAAACAAGGAATCGGAAGGCCTTTTAAACAATGATTTTTAGGCCTTTAGTATGATCTAGAAAGGGTTGTCTGTATATTACGCACCCCGGCAGTATTAAGTAGTTCATACAGGACACACATATATACAAAAACAAGGAAACGGAAGGCTTTTTAAACAATGATTTCTAGGCCTTTAGTATGATCTAGAAAGGGGTGTCTGTAAATTACGCACCCTGGCAGAATTAAGTAGTTCATACAGGACACACGTATAAACAAAAACAAGAAATCGGAAGGCCTTTAGTATGATCTAAAAAGGGGTGTCTGTATATTACGCACCCTAGCAGTATTAACTAGTTCATACAGGACAAACATATAAACAAAAACAAGGAATCGGAAGGCCTTTTAAACAATGATTTTTAGGCTTTCAGTATGATCTAGAAAGGGTTGTCTGTATATTACACACCCCGGCAGTATTAAGTAGTTCATACAGGACACACGTATAAACAAAAACAAGGAATCGGACGGCATTTAGTATGATCTAAAAAGGGGTGTCTGTATATTACGCACTCTGGCAGTATTAAGTAGTTCATACAGGACACACGTATAAACAAAAACAAGGAATCGGAAGGCCTTTAGTATGATCTAGAAAGGGGTGGCTGTATATTACGTACCCTGGCAGTATTAAGTAGTTCATACAGGACACACGTATAAACAAAAACAAGAAATCGGAAGGCCTTTAGTATGATCTAAAAAGGGGTGTCTGTATATTACGCACCCTAGCAGTATTAACTAGTTCATACAGGACAAACATATAAACAAAAACAAGGAATCGGAAGGCCTTTTAAACAATGATTTTTAGGCCTTTAGTATGATCTAGAAAGGGTTGTCTGTATATTACGCACCCCGGCAGTATTAAGTAGTTCATACAGGACACACATATATACAAAAACAAGGAAGCGGAAGGCTTTTTAAACAATGATTTCTAGGCCTTTAGTATGATCTAGAAAGGGGTGTCTGTATATTACGCACCCTAGCAGTATTAACTAGTTCATACAGGACAAACATATAAACAAAAACAAGGAATCGGAAGGCCTTTTAAACAATGATTTTTAGGCTTTCAGTATGATCTAGAAAGGGTTGTCTGTATATTACACACCCCGGCAGTATTAAGTAGTTCATACAGGACACACGTATAAACAAAAACAAGGAATCGGACGGCATTTAGTATGATCTAAAAAGGGGTGTCTGTATATTACGCACTCTGGCAGTATTAAGTAGTTCATACAGGACACACGTATAAACAAAAACAAGGAATCGGAAGGCCTTTAGTATGATCTAGAAAGGGGTGGCTGTATATTACGTACCCTGGCAGTATTAAGTAGTTCATACAGGACACACATATAAATAAAAAAAAGGAATCGGAAGGCCTTTAGTATGATCTAAAAAGGGGTGTCTGTATATTACGCACCCTAGCAGTATTAACTAGTTCATACAGGACAAACATATAAACAAAAACAAGGAATCGGAAGGCCTTTTAAACAATGATTTTTAGGCCTTCAGTATGATCTAGAAAGGGGTGTCTGTATATTACGCACCCCGGCAGTATTAAGTAGTTCATACTGGACACACGTATAAACAAAAACAAGGAATCGGAAGGGCTTTAGTATGATCTAGAACGTTGTGTCTTTATATTACGCACCCTAGCAGTGTTAACTAGTTCATACAGGACAAACATATAAACAAAAACAAGGAATCGGAAGGCCTTTTAAACAATGATTTTTAGGCCTTCAGTATGATCTAGAAAGGGGTGTCTGTATATTACGCACCCCGGCAGTATTAAGTAGTTCATACAGGACATACGTATAAACAAAAACAAGGAATCGGAAGGGCTTTTAAACAATGATTTTTAGGCCTTCAGTATGATCTAGAAAGGGGTGTCTGTATATTACGCACCCCTGCAGTATTAAGTAGTTCATACAGGACACACGTATAAACAAAAACAAGGAATCGGAAGGGCTTTAGTATGATCTAGAACGTTGTGTCTGTATATTACGCACCCTAGCAGTATTAACTAGTTCATACAGGACAAACATAAAAACAAGAACAAGGAATCGGAAGGCCTTTTAAACAATGATTTTTAGGCCTTAGTATGATCTAGAAAGGGGTGTCTGTATATTACGCACCCTAGCAGTATTATCTAGTTCATACAGGACAAACATATAAACAAAAACAAGGAATCGGAAGGCCTTTTAAACAATGATTTTTAGGCTTTCAGTATGATCTAGAAAGGGTTGTCTGTATATTACACACCCCGGCAGTATTAAGTAGTTCATACAGGACACACGTATAAACAAAAACAAGGAATCGGACGGCATTTAGTATGATCTAAAAAGGGGTGTCTGTATATTACGCACTCTGGCAGTATTAAGTAGTTCATACAGGACACACGTATAAACAAAAACAAGGAATCGGAAGGCCTTTAGTATGATCTAGAAAGGGGTGGCTGTATATTACGTACCCTAGCAGTATTAAGTAGTTCATACAGGACACACATATAAATAAAAAAAAGGAATCGGAAGGCCTTTAGTATGATCTAAAAAGGGGTGTCTGTATATTACGCACCCTAGCAGTATTAACTAGTACATACAGGACAAACATATAAACAAAAACAAGGAATCGGAAGGCCTTTTAAACAATGATTTTTAGGCCTTTAGTATGATCTAGAAAGGGTTGTCTGTATATTACGCACCCCGGCAGTATTAAGTAGTTCATACAGGACACACATATATACAAAAACAAGGAAGCGGAAGGCTTTTTAAACAATGATTTCTAGGCCTTTAGTATGATCTAGAAAGGGGTGTCTGTATATTACGCACCCTGGCAGAATTAAGTAGTTCATACAGGACACACGTATAAACAAAAACAAGAAATTGGAAAGCCTTTAGTATGATCTAAAAAGGGGTGTCTGTATATTACGCACCCTAGCAGTATTAACTAGTTCATACAGGACAAACATATAAACAAAAACAAGGAATCGGAAGGCCTTTTAAACAATGATTTTTAGGCTTTCAGTATGATCTAGAAAGGGTTGTCTGTATATTACACACCCCGGCAGTATTAAGTAGTTCATACAGGACACACGTATAAACAAAAACAAGGAATCGGACGGCATTCAGTATGATCTAAAAAGGGGTGTCTGTATATTACGCACTCTGGCAGTATTAAGTAGTTCATACAGGACACACGTATAAACAAAAACAAGGAATCGGAAGGGCTTTAGTATGATCTAGAAAGGGGTGGCTGTATATTACGCACCCTAGCAGTATTAACTAGTTCATACAGGACAAACATATAAACAAAAACAAGGAATCGGAAGGCCTTTTAAACAATGATTTTTAGGCCTTCAGTATGATCTTGAAAGGGGTGTCTGTATATTACGCACCCCGGCAGTATTAGGTAGTTCATACAGGACACACGTATAAACAAAAACAAGGAATCGGAAGGGCTTTAGTATGATCTGGAACGTTGTGTCTGTATATTACGCACCCTAGCAGTATTAACTAGTTCATACAGGACAAACATAAAAACAAGAACAAGGAATCGGAAGGCCTTTTAAACAATGATTGTTAGGCCTTAGTATGATCTAGAAAGGGGTGTCTGTATATTACGCACCCCGGCAGTATTAAGTAGTTCATACAGGACACACGTATAAACAAAAACAAGGAATCGGAAGGGCTTTAGTATGATCTAGAACGTTGTGTCTGTATATTACGCACCCCGGCAGTATTAAGTAGTTCATACAGGACACACGTATAAACA
The DNA here is from genome assembly GCA_930367205.1 of Acanthosoma haemorrhoidale. Lineage (NCBI taxonomy): Eukaryota > Metazoa > Arthropoda > Insecta > Hemiptera > Acanthosomatidae > Acanthosoma > Acanthosoma haemorrhoidale. The sequence continues at coordinate 12,409,187 of OV884009.1, forward strand.
AAAACATGGAATCAGAAGGGCTTTAGTATGATCTAGAACGTTGTGTCTGTATATTACGCACCCTAGCAGTATTAACTAGTTCATACAGGACAAACATATAAACAAAAACAAGGAATCGGAAGGCCTTTTAAACAATGATTTTTAGGCCTTTAGTATGATCAAGAAAGGGTTGTCTGTATATTACGCACCCCGGCAGTATTAAGTAGTTCATACAGGACACACATATATACAAAAACAAGGAAGCGGAAGGCTTTTTAAACAATGATTTTTAGGCTTTCAGTATGATCTAGAAAGGGTTGTCTGTATATTACACACCCCGGCAGTATTAAGTAGTTCATACAGGACACACGTATAAACAAAAACAAGGAATCGGACGGCATTTAGTATGATCTAAAAAGGGGTGTCTGTATATTACGCACTCTGGCAGTATTAAGTAGTTCATACAGGACACACGTATAAACAAAAACAAGGAATCGGAAGGCCTTTAGTATGATCTAGAAAGGGGTGGCTGTGTATTACGTACCCTGGCAGTATTAAGTAGTTCATACAGGACACACATATAAATAAAAAAAAGGAATCGGAAGGCCTTTAGTATGATCTAAAAAGGGGTGTCTGTATATTACGCACCCTAGCAGTATTAACTAGTTCATACAGGACAAACATATAAACAAAAACAAGGAATCGGAAGGCCTTTTAAACAATGATTTTTAGGCCTTCAGTATGATCTAGAAAGGGATGTCTGTATATTACGCACCCCGGCAGTATTAAGTAGTTCATACTGGACACACGTATAAACAAAAACAAGGAATCGGAAGGGCTTTAGTATGATCTAGAACGTTGTGTCTTTATATTACGCACCCTAGCAGTGTTAACTAGTTCATACAGGACAAACATATAAACAAAAACAAGGAATCGGAAGGCCTTTTAAACAATGATTTTTAGGCCTTTAGTATGATCTAGAAAGGGGTGTCTGTATATTACGCACCCCGGCAGTATTAAGTAGTTCATACAGGACACACGTATAAACAAAAACAAGGAATCGGAAGGGCTTTAGTATGATCTAGAACGTTGTGTCTGTATATTACGCACCCTAGCAGTATTAACTAGTTCATACAGGACAAACATATAAAAAAAAACAAGGTATCGGATGGCCTTTTAAACAATGATTTTTAGGCCTTCAGTATGATCTAGAAAGGGGTGTCTGTATATTACGCACCCCGGCAGTATTAAGTAGTTCATACAGGACACAAGTATAAACAAAAAAAAGGAATCGGAAGGGCTTTAGTATGATCTAGAACGTTGTGTCTGTTTATTACGCACCCTAGCAGTATTAACTAGTTCATACAGGACAAACATATAAACAAAAACAAGGAATCGGAAGGCCTTTTAAACAATGATTTTTAGGCCTTTAGTATGATCTAGAAAGGGTTTTCTGTATATTACGCACCCCGGCAGTATTAAGTAGTTCATACAGGACACACATATATACAAAAACAAGGAAGCGGAAGGCTTTTTAAACAATGATTTCTAGGCCTTTAGTATGATCTAGAAAGGGGTGTCTGTAAATTACGCACCCTGCCAGAATTAAGTAGTTCATACAGGACACACGTATAAACAAAAACAAGAAATCGGAAGGCCTTTAGTATGATCTAAAAAGGGGTGTCTGTATATTACGCACCCTAGCAGTATTAACTAGTTCATACAGGACAAACATATAAACAAAAACAAGGAATCGGAAGGCCTTTTAAACAATGATTTTTAGGCTTTCAGTATGATCTAGAAAGGGTTGTCTGTATATTACACACCCCGGCAGTATTAAGTAGTTCATACAGGACACACGTATAAACAAAAACAAGGAATCGGACGGCATTTAGTATGATCTAAAAAGGGGTGTCTGTATATTACGCACTCTGGCAGTATTAAGTAGTTCATACAGGACACACGTATAAACAAAAACAAGGAATCGGAAGGGCTTTAGTATGATCTAGAAAGGGGTGGCTGTATATTACGCACCCTAGCAGTATTAACTAGTTCATACAGGACAAACATATAAACAAAAACAAGGAATCGGAAGGCCTTTTAAACAATGATTTTTAGGCCTTCAGTATGATCTTGAAAGGGGTGTCTGTATATTACGCACCCCGGCAGTATTAGGTAGTTCATACAGGACAAACATATAAACAAAAACAAGGAATCGGAAGGCCTTTTAAACAATGATTTTTAGGCCTTTAGTATGATCTAGAAAGGGTTGTCTGTATATTACGCACCCCGGCAGTATTAAGTAGTTCATACAGGACACACATATATACAAAAACAAGGAAACGGAAGGCTTTTTAAACAATGATTTCTAGGCCTTTAGTATGATCTAGAAAGGGGTGTCTGTAAATTACGCACCCTGGCAGAATTAAGTAGTTCATACAGGACACACGTATAAACAAAAACAAGAAATCGGAAGGCCTTTAGTATGATCTAAAAAGGGGTGTCTGTATATTACGCACCCTAGCAGTATTAACTAGTTCATACAGGACAAACATATAAACAAAAACAAGGAATCGGAAGGCCTTTTAAACAATGATTTTTAGGCCTTCAGTATGATCTTGAAAGGGGTGTCTGTATATTACGCACCCCGGCAGTATTAGGTAGTTCATACAGGACAAACATATAAACAAAAACAAGGAATCGGAAGGCCTTTTAAACAATGATTTTTAGGCCTTTAGTATGATCTAGAAAGGGTTGTCTGTATATTACGCACCCCGGCAGTATTAAGTAGTTCATACAGGACACACATATATACAAAAACAAGGAAACGGAAGGCTTTTTAAACAATGATTTCTAGGCCTTTAGTATGATCTAGAAAGGGGTGTCTGTAAATTACGCACCCTGGCAGAATTAAGTAGTTCATACAGGACACACGTATAAACAAAAACAAGAAATCGGAAGGCCTTTAGTATGATCTAAAAAGGGGTGTCTGTATATTACGCACCCTAGCAGTATTAACTAGTTCATACAGGACAAACATATAAACAAAAACAAGGAATCGGAAGGCCTTTTAAACAATGATTTTTAGGCTTTCAGTATGATCTAGAAAGGGTTGTCTGTATATTACACACCCCGGCAGTATTAAGTAGTTCATACAGGACACACGTATAAACAAAAACAAGGAATCGGACGGCATTTAGTATGATCTAAAAAGGGGTGTCTGTATATTACGCACTCTGGCAGTATTAAGTAGTTCATACAGGACACACGTATAAACAAAAACAAGGAATCGGAAGGCCTTTAGTATGATCTAGAAAGGGGTGGCTGTATATTACGTACCCTGGCAGTATTAAGTAGTTCATACAGGACACACGTATAAACAAAAACAAGAAATCGGAAGGCCTTTAGTATGATCTAAAAAGGGGTGTCTGTATATTACGCACCCTAGCAGTATTAACTAGTTCATACAGGACAAACATATAAACAAAAACAAGGAATCGGAAGGCCTTTTAAACAATGATTTTTAGGCCTTTAGTATGATCTAGAAAGGGTTGTCTGTATATTACGCACCCCGGCAGTATTAAGTAGTTCATACAGGACACACATATATACAAAAACAAGGAAGCGGAAGGCTTTTTAAACAATGATTTCTAGGCCTTTAGTATGATCTAGAAAGGGGTGTCTGTATATTACGCACCCTAGCAGTATTAACTAGTTCATACAGGACAAACATATAAACAAAAACAAGGAATCGGAAGGCCTTTTAAACAATGATTTTTAGGCTTTCAGTATGATCTAGAAAGGGTTGTCTGTATATTACACACCCCGGCAGTATTAAGTAGTTCATACAGGACACACGTATAAACAAAAACAAGGAATCGGACGGCATTTAGTATGATCTAAAAAGGGGTGTCTGTATATTACGCACTCTGGCAGTATTAAGTAGTTCATACAGGACACACGTATAAACAAAAACAAGGAATCGGAAGGCCTTTAGTATGATCTAGAAAGGGGTGGCTGTATATTACGTACCCTGGCAGTATTAAGTAGTTCATACAGGACACACATATAAATAAAAAAAAGGAATCGGAAGGCCTTTAGTATGATCTAAAAAGGGGTGTCTGTATATTACGCACCCTAGCAGTATTAACTAGTTCATACAGGACAAACATATAAACAAAAACAAGGAATCGGAAGGCCTTTTAAACAATGATTTTTAGGCCTTCAGTATGATCTAGAAAGGGGTGTCTGTATATTACGCACCCCGGCAGTATTAAGTAGTTCATACTGGACACACGTATAAACAAAAACAAGGAATCGGAAGGGCTTTAGTATGATCTAGAACGTTGTGTCTTTATATTACGCACCCTAGCAGTGTTAACTAGTTCATACAGGACAAACATATAAACAAAAACAAGGAATCGGAAGGCCTTTTAAACAATGATTTTTAGGCCTTCAGTATGATCTAGAAAGGGGTGTCTGTATATTACGCACCCCGGCAGTATTAAGTAGTTCATACAGGACATACGTATAAACAAAAACAAGGAATCGGAAGGGCTTTTAAACAATGATTTTTAGGCCTTCAGTATGATCTAGAAAGGGGTGTCTGTATATTACGCACCCCTGCAGTATTAAGTAGTTCATACAGGACACACGTATAAACAAAAACAAGGAATCGGAAGGGCTTTAGTATGATCTAGAACGTTGTGTCTGTATATTACGCACCCTAGCAGTATTAACTAGTTCATACAGGACAAACATAAAAACAAGAACAAGGAATCGGAAGGCCTTTTAAACAATGATTTTTAGGCCTTAGTATGATCTAGAAAGGGGTGTCTGTATATTACGCACCCTAGCAGTATTATCTAGTTCATACAGGACAAACATATAAACAAAAACAAGGAATCGGAAGGCCTTTTAAACAATGATTTTTAGGCTTTCAGTATGATCTAGAAAGGGTTGTCTGTATATTACACACCCCGGCAGTATTAAGTAGTTCATACAGGACACACGTATAAACAAAAACAAGGAATCGGACGGCATTTAGTATGATCTAAAAAGGGGTGTCTGTATATTACGCACTCTGGCAGTATTAAGTAGTTCATACAGGACACACGTATAAACAAAAACAAGGAATCGGAAGGCCTTTAGTATGATCTAGAAAGGGGTGGCTGTATATTACGTACCCTAGCAGTATTAAGTAGTTCATACAGGACACACATATAAATAAAAAAAAGGAATCGGAAGGCCTTTAGTATGATCTAAAAAGGGGTGTCTGTATATTACGCACCCTAGCAGTATTAACTAGTACATACAGGACAAACATATAAACAAAAACAAGGAATCGGAAGGCCTTTTAAACAATGATTTTTAGGCCTTTAGTATGATCTAGAAAGGGTTGTCTGTATATTACGCACCCCGGCAGTATTAAGTAGTTCATACAGGACACACATATATACAAAAACAAGGAAGCGGAAGGCTTTTTAAACAATGATTTCTAGGCCTTTAGTATGATCTAGAAAGGGGTGTCTGTATATTACGCACCCTGGCAGAATTAAGTAGTTCATACAGGACACACGTATAAACAAAAACAAGAAATTGGAAAGCCTTTAGTATGATCTAAAAAGGGGTGTCTGTATATTACGCACCCTAGCAGTATTAACTAGTTCATACAGGACAAACATATAAACAAAAACAAGGAATCGGAAGGCCTTTTAAACAATGATTTTTAGGCTTTCAGTATGATCTAGAAAGGGTTGTCTGTATATTACACACCCCGGCAGTATTAAGTAGTTCATACAGGACACACGTATAAACAAAAACAAGGAATCGGACGGCATTCAGTATGATCTAAAAAGGGGTGTCTGTATATTACGCACTCTGGCAGTATTAAGTAGTTCATACAGGACACACGTATAAACAAAAACAAGGAATCGGAAGGCCTTTAGTATGATCTAGAAAGGGGTGGCTGTATATTACGTACCCTGGCAGTATTAAGTAGTTCATACAGGACACACATATAAATAAAAAAAAGGAATCGGAAGGCCTTTAGTATGATCTAAAAAGGGGTGTCTGTATATTACGCACCCTAGCAGTATTAACTAGTTCATACAGGACAAACATATAAACAAAAACAAGGAATCGGAAGGCCTTTTAAACAATGATTTTTAGGCCTTCAGTATGATCTAGAAAGGGGTGTCTGTATATTACGCACTCCGGCAGTATTAAGTAGTTCATACTGGACACACGTATAAACAAAAACAAGGAATCGGAAGGGCTTTAGTATGATCTAGAACGTTGTGTCTTTATATTACGCACCCTAGCAGTGTTAACTAGTTCATACAGGACAAACATATATACAAAAACAAGGAATCGGAAGGCCTTTTAAACAATGATTTTTAGGCCTTCAGTATGATCTAGAAAGGGGTGTCTGTGTATTACGCACCCCGGCAGTATTAAGTAGTTCATACAGGACACACGTATAAACAAAAACAAGGAATCGGAAGGGCTTTAGTATGATCTAGAACGTTGTGTCTGTATATTACGCACCCTAGCAGTATTAACTAGTTCATACAGGACAAACATATAAACAAAAACAAGGAATCGGAAGGCCTTTTAAACAATGATTTTTAGGCCTTCAGTATGATCTAGAAAGAGGTGTCTGTATATTACGCACCCCGGAGGTATTAAGTAGTTCATACAGGACACACATATATACAAAAACAAGGAAGCGGAAGGCTTTTTAAACAATGATTTTTAGGCCTTCAGTATGATCTAGAAAGGGGTGTCTGTATATTACGCACCCCGGCAGTATTAAGTAGTTCATACAGGACACACGTATAAACAAAAACAAGGAATCGGAAGGGCTTTTAAACAATGATTTTTAGGCCTTCAGTATGATCTAGAAAGGGGTGTCTGTATATTACGCACCCCTGCAGTATTAAGTAGTTCATACAGGACACACGTATCAACAAAAACAAGGAATCGGAAGGGCTTTAGTATGATCTAGAACGTTGTGTCTGTATATTACGCACCCTAGCAGTATTAACTAGTTCATACAGGACAGACATAAAAACAAGAACAAGGAATCGGAAGGCCTTTTAAACAATGATTTTTAGGCCTTAGTATGATCTAGATAGGGGTGTCTGTATATTACGCACCCCGGCAGTATTAAGTAGTTCATACAGGACACACGTATAAACAAAAACAAGGAATCGGAAGGGCTTTAGTATGATCTAGAACGTTGTGTCTGTATATTACGCACCCCGGCAGTATTAAGTAGTTCATACAGGACACACGTATAAACAAAAACAAGGAATCGGAAGGCCTTTAGTATGATCTAGAAAGGGGTGGCTGTATATTACGTACCCTGGCAGTATTAAGTAGTTCATACAGGACACACGTATAAACAAAAACAAGGAATCGGAAGGGCTTTAGTATGATCTAGAACGTTGTGTCTGTATATTACGCACCCTAGCAGTATTAACTAGATCTTACAGGACAAACATATAAACAAAAACAAGGAATCGGAAGGCCTTTTAAACAATGATTTTTAGGCCTTCAGTATGATCTAGAAAGGGGTGTCTGTATATTACGCACCCCGGCAGTATTAAGTAGTTCATACAGGACACACGTATAAACAAAAGCAAGAAATCGGAAGGGCTTTAGTATAATCTAGAAAGGGGTGTCTGTATATTACGCACCCTGGCAGAATTAAGTAGTTCATACAGGACACACGTATAAACAAAAATAAGGAATCGGAAGGCCTTTAGTATGATCTAGAAAGGGGTGTCTGTATATTACGTACCCTGGCAGTATTACGTAGTTCATTCAGGACACACATATAAATAAAAAAAAGGAATCGGAAGGGCTTTACTATGATCTAAAAAGGGGTGTCTGTATATTACGCACCCTAGCAGTATTAACTAGTTCATACAGGACAAACATATAAACAAAAACAAGGAATCAGAAGGCCTTCTAAACAATGATTTTTAGGCCTTTAGTATGATCAAGAAAGGGTTGTCTGTATATTACGCACCCCGGCAGTATTAAGTAGTTCATACAGGACACACATATATACAAAAACAAGGAAGCGGAAGGCTTTTTAAACAATGATTTTTAGGCCTTCAGTATGATCTAGAAAGGGGTGTCTGTATATTACGCACCCCGGCAGTATAAAGTAGTTCATACAGGACGCACGTATAAACAAAAACAAGGAGTCGGAAGGGCTTTTAAACAATGATTTTTAGGCCTTCAGTATGATCTAGAAAGGGGTGTCTGTATATTACGCACCCCGGCAGTATTAAGTAGTTCATACAGGACAAACATATAAACAAATACAAGGAATCGGAAGGCCTTTTAAACAATAATTTTTAGGCCTTCAGTATGATCTAGAAAGGGGTGTCTGTATATTACGCACCCCGGCAGTATTAAGTAGTTCATACAGGACACACGTATAAACAAAAACAAGAAATCGAAAGGGCTTTAGTATAATCTAGAAAGGGGTGTCTGTATATTACGCACCCTGGCAGAATTAAGTAGTTTATACAGGACACACGTATATACAAAAATAAGGAATCGGAAGGCCTTTAGTATGATCTAGAAAGGGGTGTCTGTATATTACGTACCCTGGCAGTATTACGTAGTTCATTCAGGACACACATATAAATAAAAAAAAGGAATCGGAAGGCCTTTAGTATGATCTAAAAAGGGGTGTCTGTATATTACGCACCCTAGCAGTATTAACTAGTTCATACAGGACAAACATATAAACAAAAACAAGGAATCGGAAGGACTTTTAAACAATGATTTTTAGGCCTTCAGTATGATCTAGAAAGGGGTGTCTGTATATTACGCACTCCGGCAGTATTAAGTAGTTCATACTGGACACACGTATAAACAAAAACAAGGAATCGGAAGGGCTTTAGTATGATCTAGAACGTTGTGTCTTTATATTACTCACCCTAGCAGTGTTAACTAGTTCATACAGGACAAACATATATACAAAAACAAGGAATCGGAAGGCCTTTTAAACAATGATTTTTAGGCCTTCAGTATGATCTAGAAAGGGGTGTCTGTGTATTACGCACCCCGGCAGTATTAAGTAGTTCATACAGGACACACGTATAAACAAAAACAAGGAATCGGAAGGGCTTTAGTATGATCTAGAACGTTGTGTCTGTATATTACGCACCCTAGCAGTATTATCTAGTTCATACAGGACAAACATATAAACAAAAACAAGGAATCGGAAGGCCTTTTAAACAATGATTTTTAGGCCTTCAGTATGATCTAGAAAGGGGTGTCTGTATATTACGCACCCCGGCAGTATTAAGTAGTTCATACTGGACACACGTATAAACAAAAACAAGGAATCGGAAGGGCTTTAGTATGATCTAGAACGTTGTGTCTGTATATTACGCACCCTAGCAGTATTAACTAGTTCATACAGGACAAACATATAAACAAAAACAAGGAATCGGAAGGCCTTTTAAACAATGATTTTTAGGCCTTCAGTATGATCTAGAAAGGGGTGTCTGTATATTACGCACCCCGGAGGTATTAATTAGTTCATACAGGACACACATATATACAAAAACAAGGAAGCGGAAGGCTTTTTAAACAATGATTTTTAGGCCTTCAGTATGATCTAGAAAGGGGTGTCTGTATATTACGCACCCCGGCAGTATTAAGTAGTTCATACAGGACACACGTATAAACAAAAACAAGGAATCGGAAGGGCTTTTAAACAATGATTTTTAGGCCTTCAGTATGATCTAGAAAGGGGTGTCTGTATATTACGCACCCCTGCAGTATTAAGTAGTTCATACAGGACACACGTATCAACAAAAACAAGGAATCGGAAGGGCTTTAGTATGATCTAGAACGTTGTGTCTGTATATTACGCACCCTAGCAGTATTAACTAGTTCATACAGGACAGACATAAAAACAAGAACAAGGAATCGGAAGGCCTTTTAAACAATGATTTTTAGGCCTTAGTATGATCTAGATAGGGGTGTCTGTATATTACGCACCCCGGCAGTATTAAGTAGTTCATACAGGACACACGTATAAACAAAAACAAGGAATCGGAAGGGCTTTAGTATGATCTAGAACGTTGTGTCTGTATATTACGCACCCCGGCAGTATTAAGTCGTTCATACAGGACACACGTATAAACAAAAACAAGGAATCGGAAGGGCTTTAGTATGATCTAGAACGTTGTGTCTGTATATTACGCACCCCGGCAGTATTAAGTAGTTCATACAGGACACACGTATAAACAAAAACAAGGAATCGGAAGGCCTTTAGTATGATCTAGAAAGGGGTGGCTGTATATTACGTACCCTGGCAGTATTAAGTAGTTCATACAGGACACACGTATAAACAAAAACAAGGAATCGGAAGGGCTTTAGTATGATCTAGAACGTTGTGTCTGTATATTACGCACCCTAGCAGTATTAACTAGATCTTACAGGACAAACATATAAACAAAAACAAGGAATCGGAACGCCTTTTAAACAATGATTTTTAGGCCTTCAGTATGATCTAGAAAGGGGTGTCTGTATATTACGCACCCCGGCAGTATTAAGTAGTTCATACAGGACACACGTATAAACAAAAGCAAGAAATCGGAAGGGCTTTAGTATAATCTAGAAAGGGGTGTCTGTATATTACGCACCCTGGCAGAATTAAGTAGTTCATACAGGACACACGTATAAACAAAAATAAGGAATCGGAAGGCCTTTAGTATGATCTAGAAAGGGGTGTCTGTATATTACGTACCCTGGCAGTATTACGTAGTTCATTCAGGACACACATATAAATAAAAAAAAGGAATCGGAAGGGCTTTACTATGATCTAAAAAGGGGTGTCTGTATATTACGCACCCTAGCAGTATTAACTAGTTCATACAGGACAAACATATAAACAAAAACAAGGAATCAGAAGGCCTTCTAAACAATGATTTTTAGGCCTTTAGTATGATCAAGAAAGGGTTGTCTGTATATTACGCACCCCGGCAGTATTAAGTAGTTCATACAGGACACACATATATACAAAAACAAGGAAGCGGAAGGCTTTTTAAACAATGATTTTTAGGCCTTCAGTATGATCTAGAAAGGGGTGTCTGTATATTACGCACCCCGGCAGTATAAAGTAGTTCATACAGGACGCACGTATAAACAAAAACAAGGAGTCGGAAGGGCTTTTAAACAATGATTTTTAGGCCTTCAGTATGATCTAGAAAGGGGTGTCTGTATATTACGCACCCCGGCAGTATTAAGTAGTTCATACAGGACAAACATATAAACAAATACAAGGAATCGGAAGGCCTTTTAAACAATAATTTTTAGGCCTTCAGTATGATCTAGAAAGGGGTGTCTGTATATTACGCACCCCGGCAGTATTAAGTAGTTCATACAGGACACACGTATAAACAAAAACAAGAAATCGAAAGGGCTTTAGTATAATCTAGAAAGGGGTGTCTGTATATTACGCACCCTGGCAGAATTAAGTAGTTCATACAGGACACACGTATATACAAAAATAAGGAATCGGAAGGCCTTTAGTATGATCTAGAAAGGGGTGTCTGTATATTACGTACCCTGGCAGTATTACGTAGTTCATTCAGGACACACATATAAATAAAAAAAAGGAATCGGAAGGGCTTTACTATGATCTAAAAAGGGGTGTCTGTATATTACGCACCCTAGCAGTATTAACTAGTTCATACAGGACAAACATATAAACAAAAACAAGGAATCGGAAGGCCTTTTAAACAATGATTTTTAGGCCTTTAGTATGATCAAGAAAGGGTTGTCTGTATATTACGCACCCCGGCAGTATTAAGTAGTTCATACAGGACACACATATATACAAAAACAAGGAAGCGGAAGGCTTTTTAAACAATGATTTTTAGGCCTTCAGTATGATCTAGAAAGGGGTGTCTGTATATTACGCACCCCGGCAGTATTAAGTAGTTCATACAGGACACACGTATAAACAAAAACAAGGAATCGGAAGGGCTTTTGTATGATCTAGAACGTTGTGTCTGTATATTACGCACCCTAGCAGTATTAACTAGTTCATACAGGACAAACATATAAACAAAAACAAGGAATCGGAAGGCCTTTTAAACAATGATTTTTAGGCCTTCAGTATGATCTAGAAAGGGGTGTCTGTATATTACGCACCCCGGCAGTATTAAGTAGTTTATACAAAACACACGTATAAACAAAAACAAGGAATCGGAAGGGCTTTAGTATGATCTAGAACGTTGTGTCTGTATATTACGCACCCTAGCAGTATTAACTAGTTCATACAGGACAAACATATAAACAAAAACAAGGAATCGGAAGGCCTTTTAAACAATGATTTTTAGTCTTTCAGTATGATCTAGAAAGGGTTGTCTGTATATTGCACACCCCGGCAGTATTAATTAGTTCATACAGGACACACGTATAAAGCAAAACAAGGAATCGGAAGGCCTTTTAAACAATGATTTTTAGGCCTTTAGTATGATCTAGAAAGGGTTGTCTGTATTTTACGCACCCCAGCAGTATTAAGTAGTTCATACAGGACACACACATATATACAAAAACAAGGAAGTGGACGGCCTTTAGTATGATCTAAAAAGGGGTATCTGTATATTACGCACCCTGGCAAAATTAAGTAGTTCATACAGGACACACATATAAATAAAAAAAAGGAATCGGAAGGCCTTCAGTATGATCTAAAAAGGGGTGTCTGTATATTACGCACCGTAGCAGTATTAACTAGTTTATACAGGACAAACATATAAACAAAAACAAGGAATCGGAAGGCCTTTTAAACAATGATTTTTAGGCCTTCAGTATGATCTAGAAAGGGGTGTCTGTGTATTACGCACCCCGGCAGTATTAAGTAGTTCATACAGGACACACGTATAAACAAAAACAAGGAATCGGAAAGGCTTTAGTATGATCTAGAACGTTGTGTCTGTATATTACGCACCCCGGCAGTATTAAGTCGTTCATACAGGACACACGTATAAACAAAAACAAGGAATCGGAAGGCCTTTTAAACAATGATTTTTAGGCTTTCAGTATGATCTAGAAAGGGTTGTCTGTATATTACACACCCCGGCAGTATTAAGTAGTTCATACAGAACACACGTATAAACAAAAACAAGGAATCGGACGGCCTTTAGTATGATCTAAAAAGGGGTGTCTGTATATTACGCACTCTGGCAGTATTAAGTAGTTCATACAGGACACACATACAAATAAAAAAAAGGAATCGGAAGGCCTTTAGTCTGATCTAGAAAGGGGTGTCTGTATATTACGCACCCTAGCAGTATTAACCAGTTCATACAGGACAAACATATAAACAAAAACAAGGAATCGGAAGGCCTTTTAAACAATGATTTTTAGGCCTTCAGTATGATCTAGAAAGGGGTGTCTGTGTATTACGCACCCCGGCAGTATTAAGTAGTTCATACAGGACACACGTATAAACAAAAACAAGGAATCGGGAGGCCTTTTAAATAATGATTTTTAGGCCTTCAGTATGATCTAGAAAGGGGTGTCTGTATATTAGGCACCCCGGCAGTATTAAGTAGTTCATACAGGACACACGTATAAACAAAAACAAGGAATCGGAAGGCCTTTAGTATGATCTAGAACGTTGTGTCTGTATATTACGCACCCTAGCAGTATTAACTAGTTCATACAGGACAAACATATAAACAAAAACAAGGAATCGGAAGGCCTTTTAAACAATGATTTTTAGGCCTTTAGTATGATCTAGAACGTTGTGTCTGTATATTACGCACCCTAGCAGTATTAACTAGTTCATACAGGACAAACATATAAACAAAAACAAGGAATCGGAAGGCCTTTTAAACAATGATTTTTAGGCCTTCAGTATGATCTAGAAAGGGGTGTCTGTATATTACGCACCCCGGCAGTATTAAGTAGTTCATACAGGACACACGTATAAACAAAAATAAGGAATCAGAAGGGCTTTAGTATGATCTAGAACGTTGAGTCTGTATATTACGCACCCTAGCAGTATTAACTAGTTCATACAGGACAAACATATAAACAAAAACAAGGAATCGGAAGGCCTTTTAAACAATGATTTTTAGGCCTTCAGTATGATCTAGAAAGGGGTGTCTGTATATTACGCACCCAGGCAGTATTAAGTAGTTCATACAGGACACACGTATAAACAAAAACAAGGAATCGGAAGGGCTTTAGTATGATCTAGAACGTTGTGTCTGTATATTACGCACCCTAGCAGTATTAACTAGTTCATACAGGACAAACATATAAACAAAAACAAGGAATCGGAAGGCCTTTTAAACAATGATTTTTAGGCCTTCAGTATGATCTAGAAAGGGGTGTCTGTATATTACGCACCCCGGCAGTATTAAGTAGTTCATACAGGACACACGTATAAACAAAAACAAGGAATCGGAAGGGCTTTAGTATGATCTAGAACGTTGTGTCTGTATATTACGCACCCTAGCAGTAATAACTAGTTCATACAGGACAAACATATAAACAATAACAAGGAATCGGAAGGCCTTTTAAACAATGATTTTTAGGCTTTCAGTATGATCTAGAAAGGGTTGTCTGTATATTGCACACCCCGGCAGTATTAAGTAGTTCATACAGGACACACGTATAAACAAAAACAAGGAATCGGAAGGCCTTTTAAACAATGATTTTTAGGCCTTTAGTATGATCTAGAAAGGGTTGTCTGTATATTACGCACCCCGGCAGTATTAAGTAGTTCATACAGGACACACGTATAAACAAAAACAAGGAATCGGAAGGCCTTTTAAACAATGATTTTTAGGCCTTCAGTATGATCTAGAAAGGGGTGTCTGTATCTTACGTACCCCGGCAGTATTAAGTAGTTCATACAGGACACACGTATAAACAAAAATAAGGAATCGGAAGGGCTTTAGTATGATCTAGAACGTTGTGTCTGTATATTACGCACCCTAGCAGTATTAACTAGTTCATACAGGACAAACATATAAACAAAAACAAGGAATCGGAAGGCCTTTTAAACAATGATTTTTAGGCCTTCAGTATGATCTAGAAAGGGGTGTCTGTATATTACGCACCCAGGCAGTATTAAGTAGTTCATACAGGACACACGTATAAACAAAAACAAGGAATCGGAAGGGCTTTAGTATGATCTAGAACGTTGTGTCTGTATATTACGCACCCTAGCAGTATTAACTAGTTCATACAGGACAAACATATAAACAAAAACAAGGAATCGGAAGGCCTTTTAAACAATGATTTTTAGGCCTTCAGTATGATCTAGAAAGGGGTGTCTGTATATTACGCACCCCGGCAGTATTAAGTAGTTCATACAGGACACACGTATAAACAAAAACAAGGAATCGGAAGGGCTTTAGTATGATCTAGAACGTTGTGTCTGTATATTACGCACCCTAGCAGTATTAACTAGTTCATACAGGACAAACATATAAACAAAAACAAGGAATCGGAAGGCCTTTTAAACAATGATTTTTAGGCTTTCAGTATGATCTAGAAAGGGTTGTCTGTATATTGCACACCCCGGCAGTATTAAGTAGTTCATACAGGACACACGTATAAACAAAAACAAGGAATCGGAAGGCCTTTTAAACAATGATTTTTAGGCCTTTAGTATGATCTAGAAAGGGTTGTCTGTATATTACGCACCCCGGCAGTATTAAGTAGTTCATACAGGACACACGTATAAACAAAAACAAGGAATCGGAAGGCCTTTTAAACAATGATTTTTAGGCTTTCAGTATGATCTAGAAAGGGTTGTCTGTATATTACACACCCCGGCAGTATTAAGTAGTTCATACAGAACACACGTATAAACAAAAACAAGGAATCGGACGGCCTTTAGTATGATTTAAAAAGGGGTGTCTGTATATTACGCACTCTGGCAGTATTAAGTAGTTCATACAGGACACACATATAAATAAAAAAAAGGAATCGGAAGGCCTTTAGTATGATCTAGAAAGGGGTGTCTGTATATTACGCACCCCGGCAGTATTAAGTAGTTGATACAGGACACACACATATATACAAAAACAAGGAAGCGGAAGGCTTTTTAAACAATGATTTCTAGGCCTTTAGTATGATCTAGAAAGGGGTGTCTGTATATTACGCACCCTGGCAGAATTAAGTAGTTCATACAGGACACACGTATAAACAAAAACAAGGAATCGGAAGGCCTTTTAAACAATGATTTTTAGGCTTTCAGTATGATCTAGAAAGGGTTGTCTGTATATTACACACCCCGGCAGTATTAAGTAGTTGATACAGGACACACACATATATACAAAAACAAGGAAGCGGAAGGCTTTTTAAACAATGATTTTTAGGCCTTCAGTATTATCTAGAAAGGGGTGTCTGTATATTACGCACCCCAGCAGTATTAAGTAGTTCATACAGGACACACACATATATACAAAAACAAGGAAGCGGACGGCCTTTAGTATGATCTAAAAAGGGGTATCTGTATATTACGCACCCTGGCAAAATTAAGTAGTTCATACAGGACACACGTATAAACAAAAACAAGGAATCGGAAGGCCTTTAGTATGATCAAGAAAGGGGTGTCGGTATATTACGAACCCTAGCAGTATTAACTAGTTTATACAGGACAAACATATAAACAAAAACAAGGAATCGGAAGGCCTTTCAAACAATGATTTTTAGGCCTTCAGTATGATCTAGAAAGGGGTGTCTGTATATTACGAACCCCGGCAGTATTAAGTAGTTCATACAGAACAAACATATAAAAAAAAACAAGGAATCGGAAGGCCTTTTAAACAATGATTTTTAGGCCTTCAGTATGATCTAGAAAGGGGTGTCTGTATATTACGCACCCAGGCAGTATTAAGTAGTTCATACAGGACACACGTATAAACAAAAACAAGGAATCGGAAGGGCTTTAGTATGATCTAGAACGTTGTGTCTGTATATTACGCACCCTAGCAGTATTAACTAGTTCATACAGGACAAACATATAAACAAAAACAAGGAATCGGAAGGCCTTTTAAACAATGATTTTTAGGCCTTTAGTATGATCTAGAAAGGGGTGTCTGTATATTACGCACCCCGGCAGTATTAAGTAGTTCATACAGGACACACGTATAAACAAAAACAAGGAATCGGAAGGGCTTTAGTATGATCTAGAACGTTGTGTCTGTATATTACGCACCCTAGCAGTAATAACTAGTTCATACAGGACAAACATATAAACAAAAACAAGGAATCGGAAGGCCTTTTAAACAATGATTTTTAGGCTTTCAGTATGATCTAGAAAGGGTTGTCTGTATATTGCACACCCCGGCAGTATTAAGTAGTTCATACAGGACACACGTATAAACAAAAACAAGGAATCGGAAGGCCTTTTAAACAATGATTTTTAGGCCTTTAGTATGATCTAGAAAGGGTTGTCTGTATATTACGCACCCCGGCAGTATTAAGTAGTTCATACAGGACACACGTATAAACAAAAACAAGGAATCGGAAGGCCTTTTAAACAATGATTTTTAGCCCTTCAGTATGATCTAGAAAGGGGTGTCTGTATCTTACGCACCCTGGCAGTATTAAGTAGTTCATACAGGACACACGTATAAACAAAAATAAGGAATCGGAAGGGCTTTAGTATGATCTAGAACGTTGAGTCTGTATATTACGCACCCTAGCAGTATTAACTAGTTCATACAGGACAAACATATAAACAAAAACAAGGAATCGGAAGGCCTTTTAAACAATGATTTTTAGGCCTTCAGTATGATCTAGAAAGGGGTGTCTGTATATTACGCACCCCGGCAGTATTAAGTAGTTCATACAGGACACACGTATAAACAAAAACAAGGAATCGGAAGGGCTTTAGTATGATCTAGAACGTTGTGTCTGTATATTACGCACCCTAGCAGTATTAACTAGTTCATACAGGACAAACATATAAACAAAAACAAGGAATCGGAAGGCCTTTTAAACAATGATTTTTAGGCCTTTAGTATGATCTAGAAAGGGTTGTCTGTATATTACGCACCCCGGCAGTATTAAGTAGTTCATACAGGACACACGTATAAACAAAAACAAGGAATCGGAAGGCCTTTTAAACAATGATTTTTAGGCCTTCAGTATGATCTAGAAAGGGGTGTCTGTATCTTACGTACCCCGGCAGTATTAAGTAGTTCATACAGGACACACGTATAAACAAAAATAAGGAATCGGAAGGGCTTTAGTATGATCTAGAACGTTGTGTCTGTATATTACGCACCCTAGCAGTATTAACTAGTTCATACAGGACAAACATATAAACAAAAACAAGGAATCGGAAGGCCTTTTAAACAATGATTTTTAGGCCTTTAGTATGATCTAGAACGTTGTGTCTGTATATTACGCACCCTAGCAGTATTAACTAGTTCATACAGGACAAACATATAAACAAAAACAAGGAATCGGAAGGCCTTTTAAACAATGATTTTTAGGCCTTCAGTATGATCTAGAAAGGGGTGTCTGTATATTACGCACCCCGGCAGTATTAAGTAGTTCATACAGGACACACGTATAAACAAAAATAAGGAATCAGAAGGGCTTTAGTATGATCTAGAACGTTGAGTCTGTATATTACGCACCCTAGCAGTATTAACTAGTTCATACAGGACAAACATATAAACAAAAACAAGGAATCGGAAGGCCTTTTAAACAATGATTTTTAGGCCTTCAGTATGATCTAGAAAGGGGTGTCTGTATATTACGCACCCCGGCAGTATTAAGTAGTTCATACAGGACACACGTATAAACAAAAACAAGGAATCGGAAGGGCTTTAGTATGATCTAGAACGTTGTGTCTGTATATTACGCACCCTAGCAGTATTAACTAGTTCATACAGGACAAACATATAAACAAAAACAAGGAATCGGAAGGCCTTTTAAACAATGATTTTTAGGCTTTCAGTATGATCTAGAAAGGGTTGTCTGTATATTGCACACCCCGGTAGTATTAAGTAGTTCATACAGGACACACGTATAAACAAAAACAAGGAATCGGAAGGCCTTTTAAACAATGATTTTTAGGCCTTTAGTATGATCTAGAAAGGGTTGTCTGTATATTACGCACCCCGGCAGTATTAAGTAGTTCATACAGGACACACGTATAAACAAAAACAAGGAATCGGAAGGCCTTTTAAACAATGATTTTTAGGCCTTCAGTATGATCTAGAAAGGGGTGTCTGTATCTTACGTACCCCGGCAGTATTAAGTAGTTCATACAGGACACACGTATAAACAAAAATAAGGAATCGGAAGGGCTTTAGTATGATCTAGAACGTTGTGTCTGTATATTACGCACCCTAGCAGTATTAACTAGTTCATACAGGACAAACATATAAACAAAAACAAGGAATCGGAAGGCCTTTTAAACAATGATTTTTAGGCCTTTAGTATGATCTAGAACGTTGTGTCTGTATATTACGCACCCTAGCAGTATTAACTAGTTCATACAGGACAAACATATAAACAAAAACAAGGAATCGGAAGGCCTTTTAAACAATGATTTTTAGGCCTTCAGTATGATCTAGAAAGGGGTGTCTGTATATTACGCACCCCGGCAGTATTAAGTAGTTCATACAGGACACACGTATAAACAAAAACAAGGAATCGGAAGGGCTTTAGTATGATCTAGAACGTTGTGTCTGTATATTACGCACCCTAGCAGTATTAACTAGTTCATACAGGACAAACATATAAACAAAAACAAGGAATCGGAAGGCCTTTTAAACAATGATTTTTAGGCTTTCAGTATGATCTAGAAAGGGTTGTCTGTATATTGCACACCCCGGCAGTATTAAGTAGTTCATACAGGACACACGTATAAACAAAAACAAGGAATCGGAAGGCCTTTTAAACAATGATTTTTAGGCTTTCAGTATGATCTAGAAAGGGTTGTCTGTATATTACACACCCCGGCAGTATTAAGTAGTTCATACAGAACACACGTATAAACAAAAACAAGGAATCGGACGGCCTTTAGTATGATTTAAAAAGGGGTGTCTGTATATTACGCACTCTGGCAGTATTAAGTAGTTCATACAGGACACACATATAAATAAAAAAAAGGAATCGGAAGGCCTTTAGTATGATCTAAAAAGGGGTGTCTGTATATTACGCACCCTAGCAGTATTATCTAGTTCATACAGGACAAACATATAAACAAAAACAAGGAATCGGAAGGCCTTTTAAACAATGATTTTTAGGCCTTCAGTATGATCTAGAAAGGGGTGTGCGTATATTACGTACCCTGGCAGTATTAAGTAGTTCATACAGGACACACATATAAATAAAAAAAAGGAATCGGAAGGCCTTTAGTATGATCTAGAAAGGGGTGTCTGTATATTACGCACCCCGGCAGTATTAAGTAGTTGATACAGGACACACACATATATACAAAAACAAGGAAGCGGAAGGCTTTTTAAACAATGATTTCTAGGCCTTTAGTATGATCTAGAAAGGGGTGTCTGTATATTACGCACCCTGGCAGAATTAAGTAATTCATACAGGACACACGTATAAACAAAAACAAGGAATCGGAAGGCCTTTTAAACAATGATTTTTAGGCTTTCAGTATGATCTAGAAAGGGTTGTCTGTATATTACACACCCCGGCAGTATTAAGTAGTTGATACAGGACACACACATATATACAAAAACAAGGAAGCGGAAGGCTTTTTAAACAATGATTTCTAGGCCTTTAGTATGATCTAGAAAGGGGTGTCTGTATATTACGCACTCTGGCAGTATTAAGTAGTTCATACAGGACACACGTATAAACAAAAACAAGGAATCGGAAGGCATTTAGTATGATCTAGAAAGGGGTGCCTGTATATTACGTACCCTGGCAGTATTAAGTAGTTCATACAGGACACACATATAAATAAAAAAAAGGAATCGGAAGGCCTTCAGTATGATCTAAAAAGGGGTGTCTGTATATTACGCACCCTAGCAGTATTAACTAGTTCATACAGGACAAACATATAAACAAAAACAAGGAATCGGAAGGCCTTTTAAACAATGATTTTTAGGCCTTCAGTATGATCTAGAAAGGGGTGTCTGTGTATTACGCACCCCGGCAGTATTAAGTAGTTCATACAGGACACACGTATAAACAAAAACAAGGAATCGGGAGGCCTTTTAAACAATGATTTTTAGGCCTTCAGTATTATCTAGAAAGGGGTGTCTGTATATTACGCACCCCGGCAGTATTAAGTAGTTCATACAGGACACACGTATAAACAAAAACAAGGAATCGGAAGGCATTTAGTATGATCTAGAAAGGGGTGCCTGTATATTACGTACCCTGGCAGTATTAAGTAGTTCATACAGGACACACATATAAACAAAAACAAGGAATCGGAAGGCCTTCTAAACAATGATTTTTAGGCCTTCAGTATGATCTAGAAAGGGGTGTCTGTATCTTACGCACCCCGGCAGTATTAAGTAGTTCATACAGGACACACGTATAAACAAAAACAAGGAATCGGAAAGGCTTTAGTATGATCTAGAACGTTGTGTCTGTATATTACGCACCCTAGCAGTATTAACTAGTTCATACAGGACAAACATATAAACAAAAACAAGGAATCGGAAGGCCTTTTAAACAATGATTTTTAGGCCTTCAGTATGATCTAGAAAGGGGTGTCTGTATATTACGCACCCCGGCAGTATTAAGTAGTTCATACAGGACACACGTATAAACAAAAACAAGGAATCGGAAGGGCTTTAGTATGATCTAGAACGTTGTGTCTGTATATTACGCACCCTAGCAGTATTAACTAGTTCATACAGGACAAACATATAAACAAAAACAAGGAATCGGAAGGCCTTTTAAACAATGATTTTTAGGCTTTCAGTATGATCTAGAAAGGGTTGTCTGTATATTGCACACCCCGGCAGTATTAAGTAGTTCATACAGGACACACGTATAAAAAAAAACAAAGAATCGGAAGGCCTTTTAAACAATGATTTTTAGGCCTTTAGTATGATCTAGAAATGGTTGTCTGTATATTACGCACCCCGGCAGTATTAAGTAGTTCATACAGGACACACGTATAAACAAAAACAAGGAATCGGAAGGCCTTTTAAACAATGATTTTTAGGCCTTCAGTATGATCTAGAAAGGGGTGTCTGTATCTTACGCACCCCGGCAGTATTAAGTAGTTCATACAGGACACACGTATAAACAAAAATAAGGAATCGGAAGGGCT
Source organism: Acanthosoma haemorrhoidale (assembly GCA_930367205.1). NCBI lineage: Eukaryota > Metazoa > Arthropoda > Insecta > Hemiptera > Acanthosomatidae > Acanthosoma > Acanthosoma haemorrhoidale. The sequence goes on from OV884009.1 coordinate 12,431,451, forward strand.
TTAGTATGATCTAGAACGTTGTGTCTGTATATTACGCACCCTAGCAGTATTAACTAGTTCATACAGGACAAACATATAAACAAAAACAGGGAATCGGAAGGCCTTTTAAACAATGATTTTTAGGCCTTCAGTATGATCTAGAAAGGGGTGTCTGTATATTACGCACCCAGGCAGTATTAAGTAGTTCATACAGGACACACGTATAAACAAAAACAAGGAATCGGAAGGGCTTTAGTATGATCTAGAACGTTGTGTCTGTATATTACGCACCCTAGCAGTATTAACTAGTTCATACAGGACAAACATATAAACAAAAACAAGGAATCGGAAGGCCTTTTAAACAATGATTTTTAGGCTTTCAGTATGATCTAGAAAGGGTTGTCTGTATATTGCACACCCCGGCAGTATTAAGTAGTTCATACAGGACACACGTATAAACAAAAACAAGGAATCGGAAGGCCTTTTAACAATGATTTTTAGGCCTTTAGTATGATCTAGAAAGGGTTGTCTGTATATTACGCACCCCGGCAGTATTAAGTAGTTCATACAGGACACACGTATAAACAAAAACAAGGAATCGGAAGGCCTTTTAAACAATGATTTTTAGGCTTTCAGTATGATCTAGAAAGGGTTGTCTGTATATTACACACCCCGGCAGTATTAAGTAGTTCATACAGAACACACGTATAAACAAAAACAAGGAATCGGACGGCCTTTAGTATGATTTAAAAAGGGGTGTCTGTATATTACGCACTCTGGCAGTATTAAGTAGTTCATACAGGACACACATATAAATAAAAAAAAGGAATCGGAAGGCCTTTAGTATGATCTAAAAAGGGGTGTCTGTATACTACGCACCCTAGCAGTATTATCTAGTTCATACAGGACAAACATATAAACAAAAACAAGGAATCGGAAGGCCTTTTAAACAATGATTTTTAGGCTTTCAGTATGATCTAGAAAGGGTTGTCTGTATATTACACACCCCGGCAGTATTAAGTAGTTGATACAGGACACACACATATATACAAAAACAAGGAAGCGGAAGGCTTTTTAAACAATGATTTCTAGGCCTTTAGTATGATCTAGAAAGGGGTGTCTGTATATTACGCACTCTGGCAGTATTAAGTAGTTCATACTGGACACACGTATAAACAAAAACAAGGAATCGGAAGGCATTTAGTATGATCTAGAAAGGGGTGCCTGTATATTACGTACCCTGGCAGTATTAAGTAGTTCATACAGGACACACATATAAATAAAAAAAAGGAATCGGAAGGCCTTCAGTATGATCTAAAAAGGGGTGTCTGTATATTACGCACCCTAGCAGTATTAACTAGTTCATACAGGACAAACATATAAACAAAAACAAGGAATCGGAAGGCCTTTTAAACAATGATTTTTAGGCCTTCAGTATGATCTAGAAAGGGGTGTCTGTGTATTACGCACCCCGGCAGTATTAAGTAGTTCATACAGGACACACGTATAAACAAAAACAAGGAATCGGGAGGCCTTTTAAACAATGATTTTTAGGCCTTCAGTATTATCTAGAAAGGGGTGTCTGTATATTACGCACCCCGGCAGTATTAAGTAGTTCATACAGGACACACGTATAAACAAAAACAAGGAATCGGAAGGCATTTAGTATGATCTAGAAAGGGGTGCCTGTATATTACGTACCCTGGCAGTATTAAGTAGTTCATACAGGACACACATATAAACAAAAACAAGGAATCGGAAGGCCTTCTAAACAATGATTTTTAGGCCTTCAGTATGATCTAGAAAGGGGTGTCTGTATCTTACGCACCCCGGCAGTATTAAGTAGTTCATACAGGACACACGTATAAACAAAAACAAGGAATCGGAAAGGCTTTAGTATGATCTAGAACGTTGTGTCTGTATATTACGCACCCTAGCAGTATTAACTAGTTCATACAGGACAAACATATAAACAAAAACAAGGAATCGGAAGGCCTTTTAAACAATGATTTTTAGGCCTTCAGTATGATCTAGAAAGGGGTGTCTGTATATTACGCACCCCGGCAGTATTAAGTAGTTCATACAGGACACACGTATAAACAAAAACAAGGAATCGGAAGGGCTTTAGTATGATCTAAAACGTTGTGTCTGTATATTACGCACCCTAGCAGTATTAACTAGTTCATACAGGACAAACATATAAACAAAAACAAGGAATCGGAAGGCCTTTTAAACAATGATTTTTAGGCTTTCAGTATGATCTAGAAAGGGTTGTCTGTATATTGCACACCCGGGCAGTATTAACTAGTTCATACAGGACACACGTATAAACAAAAACAAAGAATCGGAAGGCCTTTTAAACAATGATTTTTAGGCCTTTAGTATGATCTAGAAATGGTTGTCTGTATATTACGCACCCCGGCAGTATTAAGTAGTTCATACAGGACACACGTATAAACAAAAACAAGGAATCGGAAGGCCTTTTAAACAATGATTTTTAGGCCTTCAGTATGATCTAGAAAGGGGTGTCTGTATCTTACGCACCCCGGCAGTATTAAGTAGTTCATACAGGACACACGTATAAACAAAAATAAGGAATCGGAAGGGCTTTAGTATGATCTAGAACGTTGTGTCTGTATATTACGCACCCTAGCAGTATTAACTAGTTCATACAGGACAAACATATAAACAAAAACAGGGAATCGGAAGGCCTTTTAAACAATGATTTTTAGGCCTTCAGTATGATCTAGAAAGGGGTGTCTGTATATTACGCACCCAGGCAGTATTAAGTAGTTCATACAGGACACACGTATAAACAAAAACAAGGAATCGGAAGGGCTTTAGTATGATCTAGAACGTTGTGTCTGTATATTACGCACCCTAGCAGTATTAACTAGTTCATACAGGACAAACATATAAACAAAAACAAGGAATCGGAAGGCCTTTTAAACAATGATTTTTAGGCCTTCAGTATGATCTAGAAAGGGGTGTCTGTATATTACGCACCCCGGCAGTATTAAGTAGTTCATACAGGACACACGTATAAACAAAAACAAGGAATCGGAAGGGCTTTAGTATGATCTAGAACGTTGTGTCTGTATATTACGCACCCTAGCAGTATTAACTAGTTCATACAGGACAAACATATAAACAAAAACAAGGAATCGGAAGGCCTTTTAAACAATGATTTTTAGGCCTTCAGTATGATCTAGAAAGGGGTGTCTGTATATTACGCACCCAGGCAGTATTAAGTAGTTCATACAGGACACACGTATAAACAAAAACAAGGAATCGGAAGGGCTTTAGTATGATCTAGAACGTTGTGTCTGTATATTACGCACCCTAGCAGTATTAACTAGTTCATACAGGACAAACATATAAACAAAAACAAGGAATCGGAAGGCCTTTTAAACAATGATTTTTAGGCCTTCAGTATGATCTAGAAAGGGGTGTCTGTATATTACGCACCCCGGCAGTATTAAGTAGTTCATACAGGACACACGTATAAACAAAAACAAGGAATCGGAAGGGCTTTAGTATGATCTAGAACGTTGTGTCTGTATATTACGCACCCTAGCAGTATTAACTAGTTCATACAGGACAAACATATAAACAAAAACAAGGAATCGGAAGGCCTTTTAAACAATGATTTTTAGGCCTTCAGTATGATCTAGAAAGGGGTGTCTGTATATTACGCACCCAGGCAGTATTAAGTAGTTCATACAGGACACACGTATAAACAAAAACAAGGAATCGGAAGGGCTTTAGTATGATCTAGAACGTTGTGTCTGTATATTACGCACCCTAGCAGTATTAACTAGTTCATACAGGACAAACATATAAACAAAAACAAGGAATCGGAAGGCCTTTTAAACAATGATTTTTAGGCCTTCAGTATGATCTAGAAAGGGGTGTCTGTATATTACGCACCCCGGCAGTATTAAGTAGTTCATACAGGACACACGTATAAACAAAAACAAGGAATCGGAAGGGCTTTAGTATGATCTAGAACGTTGTGTCTGTATATTACGCACCCTAGCAGTATTAACTAGTTCATACAGGACAAACATATAAACAAAAACAAGGAATCGGAAGGCCTTTTAAACAATGATTTTTAGGCTTTCAGTATGATCTAGAAAGGGTTGTCTGTATATTGCACACCCCGGCAGTATTAAGTAGTTCATACAGGACACACGTATAAACAAAAACAAGGAATCGGAAGGCCTTTTAAACAATGATTTTTAGGCCTTTAGTATGATCTAGAACGTTGTGTCTGTATATTACGCACCCTAGCAGTATTAACTAGTTCATACAGGACAAACATATAAACAAAAACAAGGAATCGGAAGGCCTTTTAAACAATGATTTTTAGGCCTTCAGTATGATCTAGAAAGGGGTGTCTGTATATTACGCACCCCGGCAGTATTAAGTAGTTCATACAGGACACACGTATAAACAAAAATAAGGAATCAGAAGGGCTTTAGTATGATCTAGAACGTTGAGTCTGTATATTACGCACCCTAGCAGTATTAACTAGTTCATACAGGACAAACATATAAACAAAAACAAGGAATCGGAAGGCCTTTTAAACAATGATTTTTAGGCCTTCAGTATGATCTAGAAAGGGGTGTCTGTATATTACGCACCCAGGCAGTATTAAGTAGTTCATACAGGACACACGTATAAACAAAAACAAGGAATCGGAAGGGCTTTAGTATGATCTAGAACGTTGTGTCTGTATATTACGCACCCTAGCAGTATTAACTAGTTCATACAGGACAAACATATAAACAAAAACAAGGAATCGGAAGGCCTTTTAAACAATGATTTTTAGGCCTTCAGTATGATCTAGAAAGGGGTGTCTGTATATTACGCACCCAGGCAGTATTAAGTAGTTCATACAGGACACACGTATAAACAAAAACAAGGAATCGGAAGGGCTTTAGTATGATCTAGAACGTTGTGTCTGTATATTACGCACCCTAGCAGTATTAACTAGTTCATACAGGACAAACATATAAACAAAAACAAGGAATCGGAAGGCCTTTTAAACAATGATTTTTAGGCCTTCAGTATGATCTAGAAAGGGGTGTCTGTATATTACGCACCCCGGCAGTATTAAGTAGTTCATACAGGACACACGTATAAACAAAAACAAGGAATCGGAAGGGCTTTAGTATGATCTAGAACGTTGTGTCTGTATATTACGCACCCTAGCAGTATTAACTAGTTCATACAGGACAAACATATAAACAAAAACAAGGAATCGGAAGGCCTTTTAAACAATGATTTTTAGGCTTTCAGTATGATCTAGAAAGGGTTGTCTGTATATTGCACACCCCGGCAGTATTAAGTAGTTCATACAGGACACACGTATAAACAAAAACAAGGAATCGGAAGGCCTTTTAAACAATGATTTTTAGGCCTTTAGTATGATCTAGAAAGGGTTGTCTGTATATTACGCACCCCGGCAGTATTAAGTAGTTCATACAGGACACACGTATAAACAAAAACAAGGAATCGGAAGGCCTTTTAAACAATGAATTTTAGGATTTCAGTATGATCTAGAAAGGGTTGTCTGTATATTACACACCCCGGCAGTATTAAGTAGTTCATACAGGACACACGTATAAACAAAAACAAGGAATCGGAAGGGCTTTAGTATGATCTAGAACGTTGTGTCTGTATATTACGCACCCTAGCAGTATTAACTAGTTCATACAGGACAAACATATAAACAAAAAAAAGGAATCGGAAGGCCTTCAGTATGATCTAAAAAGGGGTGTCTGTATATTACGCACCCTAGCAGTAGTAACTAGTTCATACAGGACAAACATATAAACAAAAACAAGGAATCGGAAGGCCTTTTAAACAATGATTTTTAGGCCTTCAGTATGATCTAGAAAGGGGTGTCTGTGTATTACGCACCCCGGCAGTATTAAGTAGTTCATACAGGACACACGTATAAACAAAAACAAGGAATCGGGAGGCCTTTTAAACAATGATTTTTAGGCCTTCAGTATTATCTAGAAAGGGGATTCTGTATATTACGCACCCCGGCAGTATTAAGTAGTTCATACAGGACACACGTATAAACAAAAACAAGGAATCGGAAGGGCTTTAGTATGATCTAGAACGTTGTGTCTGTATATTACGCACCCTAGCAGTATTAACTAGTTCATACAGGACAAACATATAAACAAAAACAAGGAATCGGAAGGCCTTTTAAACAATGATTTTTAGGCCTTCAGTATGATCTAGAAAGGGGTGTCTGTATATTACGCACCCCGGCAGTATTAAGTAGTTCATACAGGACACACATACAAACAAAAACTTTATAGATATCTAACCTTCCCTTGATCAGTATATTAAATTTTCTACATTAGTCTTGTAGTTGCTAAAAACACGTATATTTACGTAATAATGATGGATAGTTTTTACTATGTAATTCAGTTATTTCCATCGTAGTACAATGAATATAATCTGGTATAAAGTCGTGAAAATAAACTTTTTTTTTTTAAATATTCATCAATTCAAACTAAGGATCTGTTATTTTTGATAATCTATAAAGTTTTTATCAAAAATTGCATTTAAAATATTAATTAGGGAAATAAATGTGGAATGTGAATGAATAATTTTGGGAGATATGAGTCCATGTGAGTTCCTTTAATATTTATTAAATAGTTTTTTAAAAACTGCTGAATTATTCCCTAAGAATATTTTATATTCGTTTAAGCATCTAGTTCACCAAACTAAACCATTTTAAATCAACAAAAAATAATACAAATAGCAAAATCAGTGACACAAAAAAACTCATTTTTTATAAATGATCTCTACATGACAGTTTTTAGAGTTTGATTGTTTATTACATGAACTTAAGCACGGGTAAGTTTAATAAGAAGAGAAGGCTTAAGGAAGACAGAAGCAGCTTAGTTAAATGATAAAGGCTAAGCTTTTTAATTTTTTTATTTAGTTAGCCAACAGATATTCATATTCAAACTTGTGTAGAATAAACATAAAAAAAAAATACACTGGTATATTGCTCAACTACACAGTCTGACAAAAGATCGTGTTTTTTTTTTTCTAATCTCTGGAGGTCTGTTCTAATTTAAATCTTTAGTAGCCTTTGAGCCGTCGGGTCGTCTTAAACAGCACACTTTGAAAATTATTCAAGCTGTTTTCTAGCTAAATAACTTGAGGTGCAAAGGTATTCAGTTATTCAGGCGAAAGAGATCCTTAGGATAGGCAGAAAGGAAAGCTTCACCCATACAGTTTGGTGCTAGAGGCTGAGTCAAATTCCTCCCAAAAAAACCTCTAACAAATGTAATAGTATTATTATACAAATTGTGTAAAATAAACTCAAAAGAAAGAGAAGAGAAACCCTTTTTTCACATTTGGGGTTCTCTGCCCCCGCTGGTCTTTGCAATTCCACTGTTCAGGAGTCATCAAATTTCACATGGTGCTCCCATTTGATGGAAGAAATACGTGGTAAATAAAATATGTATTCTTATGTTAAATTAGCTAACATAAGCCTTATGTTATTCTTTATTCATTTCTCCCCGAACATTTAAACTGTTTTTAAGAGCGAAAGGAAACTATGTGACCTTATCTCCGTGGGTAAATGCATAAATTACAGTTGTCTTCTCCCAAAATGGGTATTTTCGAAATGTATGGTTCTATCTGAAAATTGTGATAAAAGGTTTCCCTATTCTTTTTTAAGGTTTAATTTATTACTTCAAGCTAAACTTGTTTTCTCCATCCCTATTTTATCAGCTCTGCTGTCAAACGCAGGATTATACAGGGTTGTTTCCTTGTTACCCTTTATTGTTGAGGTTAACTTCCTTCAACACTGGAAATTACATAATTTCCTGCTTAATGTTGGTTGGCTCTCTGGAATTTTCACTTCTGTAGGGCAAATTAGCGGTATGCACTGTTTCTTTGTTTATTTTCTCCAGTCAGCCACATCCTTGGTTCCGAGATTTCGTTTCAGTTATTATGTAAGAACTCAATCCCTTTTGTATGGTTGTATACAGCTTGCCGTTCACCCTTCAATTAAACTTAACTATTTTTGGAACAGGTCCCATCTCACTAACAGTTTCAATTTTTGAGGTGTACGGCAAAATTCGGGGAATCCATAATTGAACAGAAAATATTTCTCAAATCCTGGTCCCTGTTATAAGTAACATGATTGATTTCCCAAAGTCCAACTTATTTCAAAAAGCGTTGGTATGAAAACATATCAGTATTCATACAAAGTATTTTATTAGACCAAAGCAATAATATTGAGAAAAATTTGACTTTTAAATTACTGTAGGTTTTTCCCAAAAGACGCAGGAAAATTTTCAAGGCGTTAAACTAAACTTTGTATATTGCACCCGTATATGGCAACCCCACAAAAAATGTGGTCGTGTTGAGTGGAGCAATCCTAATCAAATTTTCCTAGCGGTGATGAGACATACTTATTCCTCATGATTAAAACACTAGTTAAGTTTTAATTATTACTGTTTTAAAATACCTAAATAAACCTCCTTGCGTGTGTTCCTTCTTCTCATCTTCCTTCCTTATTTCTCCATAGTCCCTTCGGCAGGAGAATTCTTATTTTCCAGGTTTGGCTATAAGTAGAATCAATTGGTTCATTTCCTCCGTTCCCGCGACAAGAGGAAACTAAAGGAAACTGTATTCGTTATTGGTATTACAAAATGTATCTTGTTTTATTGGTATAAAAACAGAAAAAATAGTAATTCCGTAGAGTGTGCACGCCTGATACATTCATAATACATTCACCACCTGCCCACTTTCAATTTAGTAATAAGTTATCTGGTAATTTCAAAAAACATCTATTAGGTTCGCTGAGGTTGATATACGGAAATATTAGAAAGACTATTGCTAAGTGCAACAAATTGGTATGTGTGTAAAATTGAGTGTTCCCTAAAATGTAAATGAGTTTAGCAACTCAATTATAAGTGTAGTTTGGTGCAAATATTAGATATGTAAGTATTTTCCCTTCAATTCCTGTGAATAATTTAGTTTAAAAGTTTGATTAGTTTAAAAGCAGGGACTAGTTAAAAGACAAATAATAGAGGCATTGTTTAATATTGTCAGTGAATATATAAGTTTGGTTGAGATAGTTTATGTAAAGGTACGGTGTGTAGGCAACTCATATGTAAATATATGAAATCCCTTCAAACTTAATGGAAATTATTTAAACTTTGCAGAGAAAGCTTGAAGTTAATATTATATATAAAGACAAGAACTAAACAGACGCTTTGGACAACTGTACAGACTACTTCAAAGGACATCCCATCTCTCAATAGAAAATAAACTACTAATCTACAAAGTTATACTTAAACCAATCTGGACATACGGAATAGAGCTATGGGGGACAGCAAAAAAGTCTAACATCAAGCGTATCCAATCCTTTCAATCAAAAGTCCTGAGAACAATAGTAAATGCCCCTTATTATGTCAGCAACAAAACCCTTCATAACGACCTTAACATACCCTACATTCTAGAACTCATCCCTTCCAAGTTTATGAAATTCCACAGTAGCCTTTCCAACCACCCTAATCCTGTAGCACAGTCATTGCACTGCGCCACTCATCCCTATAATCCTCCTCGGAGACTGAAACGGCAGTGGCCTCGTGACCTGCTATAAACGCGTGACAGTGGGAGTCCTGGCAATGGCCAGTTTCTCCAATCATGTCCTGAGCGTCTGTGGCTCTCGCGCTCTTGGTCAGCCTCCACTGGCTAGTATCCGGTGACGCGGCTGACGGAGGAGCGTGGGGGACTTCCCAAGACTCCGCTTTCTCTTCGCGGTGGATTTGGGGGGTCTCTGGGCTGTCTGTAAATATTGTATGAATGAGCGAGTGAATGATGAACTGTAAATATTGTATGAATGAGAGCATTTATCTTAATTACTTATTGCCTTATAAAAGGCAGATTGTAATTTTAGCACAATAAAGGATTATATATAAAAAAAAAAAAAAAAAAAAATATATTATATATATGCTCATATTTCAACCGGATCAAGTCATGACCCTCAAAAACCCATTTTTTGTCGATAAAAACTATTGTGTTGTCACTTTTAGACCGTAGGTAACGCAATTTTGGTTTAAATCGACCTTATGATTTTTACTAAATTATCTATGCGTGGTCTTCTAGAGGGACTGCTCCTAATAAAATCATCTAAGGTCTACATAAAACTTATTGTTTGAAACTTTTTGACAGTGTACATTGCATTTTGGCTTGTGCTAAATTGCAACTTGATGAAGATTTCTTTTCCCTTTCTATAAACTTTCCTTCTATTGTGATGTATGTATAAGTTATCGTCTCCCGGCTGTAGACGATCAAAGAGAAAGAGAGAATATGGATGATAATAATGCACACAGGTTCGATTGTTAACTGGCTTTATTCTGTTCTCATACTCTATCAATACCAAGGCTTTGTTTACACTAGGCCCTGTGGAATTAGGCTTAACAATGTCTTGCCACTAGCCATAACATATATGTAAATGTATTATTAGTTACTTATTCCTTATCTTTGTCATTTTAGTTTCATTTTTAGTACTTAACATTTTCGTTAATAAAACAATTTTCCTTAAAAAAATCAGTTATTACTGCTTTGTGTGATACGAAATTATGGGGGATTCTAGACCCATCACCACAGCCACGGTCATTGGCTTACACCTGATCTATTTATACATGTATAAATTTGATTGAATGAATTATTACAATCAATGTTTAGGTCAAACAATTATTTAATGTTGTTATTTGTTGAACTACTTCCACCCCAGGGAATGGAATATGCCTGAGGTTACCCAGAGGCTTACCTCCTAAACAACTTCATATTTACATAAATACGACATTTGTACACAGTCTCAAGTTTGTGTGCCTATTGTATTATTTCAGTAACCCTGTTTTCATTTAATACTACGAGCAGTCCCGAAAAATACACTTCTATTTAAACTAAGTTCACTTTACTTTCCTACTGTACTATATATTTTAATATTATATTTGTCATACTAAGCTAATAATATACAAATATTTAATTTTTTAGTGGCTGGTTAAAAATATTTTTTTTATAAACAAAATATTTAGTAAACTAGCTGACTATCTAAACAAATACTTCAGACATTATGTAATTAAAACTTTTCGCGATCCCCAATTCACACTCGAGAATATTTTTGACCTTGTTTCGCTAAAACAAAAGCAAGTAAATGAAAAATAATGTAAGGTCGTTAATGGATTGCTTATAAATTATAAAATTAATTTTTACCTAACGTACTGAATAGGTATTAAAATTAATAATCTGTAGCGGTTTTTGGAATTGTTGAATACTCGTGTTGTCGTTATAATAGCTCAACGTGGCCCTAATCGTGCGAAATGGAACAACCTGACTAATTAGTGACTGAGTTTCTCAGAGGTAGAACACGTCTTCCAACTGTAAATTGATGGTTGACGTCCTACATTAAAGTCCAATGAACGCTTCACGTCTAACCACTAATGTCATTCGTAGCTTTAATGAAAATATCTGGTTATTAAATAATTAACTGCATCAGTTATTCATATGTTAATCGTAATATTTTTTACAAGTAATAATTTATTTAAATATGTACTATTAAATATGTAATCCGCTTTGATGGGACAGTTCCAGCACAAGTATGAGCCTGTCTCTCAAGAAATCTCATGTACCTTTACAAATAATTAAGATACAAATAATTGACTGTTGTTGACACAACCACCGCCCTTGTAGTAGACAACATAATATAGTTTGACTATTGGTTAACATTCTCCATTGTAAATTTCAAAGAACGGAATAGGACCAAAATGTGTAGGTTGGATGGTACCCGTGATCCTAGTCCATCCAAATAGAACAAGCGAGGTCGCACGAATACGAAGAGGTTTAGTACGTGAACTTTTTTACTGCCCACGAACATTTTTTTTCCTCCAGTGAACTTTTCTTTTGTTGAAAATATTTTGTTATTCCAGTAAAATGGTGCTATGTCACTGTAAAATGTCACCACCCTAAGATGGTGGTAAAAAGAAACCCGCACTTTTTTTAGTGAAGCAAACAAATAATTTTACATCCGAAAATATGTTTTTTTGTAATCGTCATTTTAAATGTTAAAATTAACATGTTTATCCTTTAAATATGAAGTTAATCTTCATGTTCAATAACCCACAGTTTGATTTTCTCAATTTACTTCCCTTTCGTCGCTTTGCAAAGTGAACTTGTAATTGTGAGATTATAGGCAAAAATAAAACCGAACGGGAGCTAATTTCCATAATCCATAACTTCAGAATAATTTTTAAAATCTACAATTCCTTCCTAAATATTTTCCAATCTAGTTGTATCCTCTTCAAAGCGTTGGATCTTTGTTTATTTAGAATGATTAAGAGCTGCTCCAAAGCAATCAGTTTATCTGTCAAAGGGTTTTTTAGTAATAGCTAGTCTCAGCCCCGAAAAATCAAAGCTATTGGATGAAATAGGAACGAGCATTGATATCAAATTACAATAAATAAGTGGAAATAATGAATTTTCTGGCTGTCTTTATGACTGGATTGGACCATTTGAGTTCGTATGCCATGGAGTTTTTTGGCTAAACTCTTCCAATCCTGGTAGTCAAATAACTTGTATGACTCCAGGATTGAGTGGTAGGTATACACTGCAAAACTAAGCGTAGGCAAGGAAATTTGAAATTAGAATCCATTGTGAATACGTAATTTCTTATGCATGCTCCCGAGAAGGTTTTCGAACACCTTTGAAATTGTTTTTTTTCTTTATTTAACCTCGCATCAGTACTATTGACAGTTAGCGACAACACTATCTATATAAGTCTGATGGTTGCTAAGTCAATGCCTAAAAGGAAGCGTTGCGTGTTTTCATGGAATTTATCTTATTTTATTCTTTTCACTCGTTTTATAGTCAGGTACTCTGTCAAGCAGTATTGAATTTAGGACAGTCAACGGTTATTGTGCATTATCACACTCCTCGCAGGTTCTCTGTCTTGGCGTTTAAAACGGCACTACCTTTGTTCTTGGCAGATCTCGAGTGAACACCTGGAGTGTAGAAAATATACGTTTTAACAAACCTGTATTTCACAAGAATAGCGGTCGAAAAACCATACCCCAAACGCGACATCGTCCAGTGCCATAACTGTCATATGGACACCCCAAAACCTACTGTCACCACCCTCCTATCTGTGTAAAGTGCAGTGGGGCGCAGAAGAGTGAATTGTGCGTGGTCTGTAGGCCATCCGGCCAACTATAAGGGCTGCGAGACTTACAGAATCATGAAGTCTTGAAAAAAACAACGTCGTCGGCCAGAAGAAGAGAAGCCGGCCACAATCGACTCAAGAAGCAGTCCAGCCTGAAATGTGTGAGGCCTTCTGTCTCTTTTGCCGATGCAGTTTGGAACAGAAATCAGTCACAGGCATGACCCACTCCTCGTCCGTAAGTTCCTCTTCCCCAGCATTCTGTTCATCCCGCCAACCAGTAAATCCAATCCCATCCTCAAACACACGTTTCGCATTTTCCTCAACCTTCAACCTCTCCAGATCTCACTAGCCTATTACCTTCCTTCCATTCAGTGTTCAGAACCCTAATTACCCCTCTCATTTCACTTCTTACAAATCTTGTCTCCTACCTTATCCCCGTTAAACAAAACCCATAAGTGGATCCTTCCGACTCCCTATCAATTCTCCCTTGGAATGGAAATGGTGTTCGCACTCACACTAACCAACAGACAGCACTACTCCACGACAAGAACATTGACGTAGCTCTTATTACTGAAACAAGATTTACAAATAAACGACCATTTATAGTTCGCCAGTACCAGACTTATCGGACTGATCACCCAGATGGAAGAGCACATGCAGGTACCGCTGTCGTTGTCCATAAATCCATTTCCCATCACATAGTTTCTTTGGTAGCACATGATTTCCTTCAGTCCACTCCAGTGTCAATCAGCACTTTCCCTTTTCCCCTCATTCTAGAACTAGTGTACTGCCCTCCCCATTATAAATCCATTTCCGATTCCCAACTCATCTCATTTCTAGACTCCATCGGACATCGTTTCCTTATGGGTGGGGACTTTAACGCGAAGCACCAACATTGGGGATCAAGATCCACGAAAACACGAGGACGTCCTTTGGTGTCTGTACTCACAAGGAAACATTGCTCCACTCTCTCTCCTGACACAGCCACCTATTGGTCATCTGATTCCAACCGAAATCCTGATCTCCTTGTCTTCCTTTTCTACAATAGTTTAGGAACACAAAACTATCCACTTACTCGTCTCGATGACCTCTCCTCCGATCATTGCCCTTTGATTCTAACCATTTCCCTAAGACCAATTTACAAACTGCCTCCACCTTCATTTATTAGGGGCCCATTGATCGGGACCACTTCCGCCAGCTTCTTTCTTACTGATTCCGTAGACCGTGTCCCTGAAAACATCCCAAGACCTAGACGATGCAGTGCATTCTTCCACTACTCTGATCCAGAGGTCGGCTTGGGAGGCATCGTCGCCCCATCGTCATCCAAAAATTCAGAATCAAAGACCTCAGCATCTCAAAGACCTAATCCAATCGAAACGCCGCTCCAGCACAGTGTGGCGAACCACCCAATGACACCTCATCTTACCATTCAATTAGCCACTCCCTATCCTCTCAGAAATATTTTAAAAACTCATATTAAAACGTCTAATTCCAATTGTTGAATTCAAAACCTTTTTCCTAATCGCCAGTTTGGTTTTTGTCTACGTCATTCCATTCCTCAGCAAGCCCTTTGTGTTGTTGATCACATACCCTCAGCCCTTGAAACCAAACAGTATTGCACTCTGCTGACTTTCTGGACAAAGATCAAGCTTTTGACAGGGTTTGGCTAATTCTAGAGGTCTCTGGGCTGTTTGTAAATATTGTACGAATGAGCAAGTGAATAAAAATTGTAAATATGGAATGAGTGAGAACATTTATCACAATTACTTACTGCCCAATAAGGCAGATTGTAATTTTATCACAATAAAGAAGTTCATCTATGATTGTTTGAATTTTTATAAAATAAATAGTTACCTACCTACCTATCATTATGGAGTTTAATTTATCTCACCCTATTGTATTAATTCCTGCGTTAAATGGAAACTAAGGTTGATCACGTAAATAAGTGCTATCTCTCCCAAGCAGGTACGCTAAAACTACTCAGAAACGATCACGATAATGTGGCAGTCGGTTAATTAAAGGGCTTCTGTGAAACGCTGAGTACAAGCGCAGCCTACAGGCTGTTCGGACAATCACCTGGTATATGCCAACAGCACATGAATGTCCACTTTATAATTTTTTGCTAACACGATGAACTAGCATTAAGTTATTAAATTTATTGCTTTGTTACAAAAAAACATTTCCAAGATTATAGCACTCTTAGTTTAAGTGTATTGTGTTTTTTGAAAACTATCATTGGCAAAATACATTGAAAATGTCATTGTTAGGATCGTGTATGCAACTGTTAATCAAGCCCTGCTTGGAACCACGATATATTGCATAATAGTTCCATTACATGTCACTATCATCCCACCCGTTATTGTCACTTTCAGACACTGCGCAATCCATTTTTGCTTTAAATTGACTTTAAGAGGTCCGTTGCACGCGTAAAAATAATCAATATCGCAGAGATTGCACTCATGGTTAGGCACAAAATGTCTCAACTTAAAGATGTACCATCACTTAATGAGCCACGGCTGTTTCGACGTTTCACTTACATCCCCAAGCCAGCTTCCGCAGGTAAACGTGTGCGGTAGTAACCATCATAGTAGTCTGACAATTAGGTCTATAACAAATGTTAGTAATAGCTAAAAATTTATATATTTTATTGATAAAAGGTCGTAAAAAGTCATCTAACTCTGGGAATGTTTTAAACTAAAAGATCGTACGGTGTTCTCGTCTAAAGGACTTGCCTGTTACAATGGCGAGAGAGTAGTGAAAGAGATTAAACATTTTTATTATTTATTTTTCATGATTTTCAGAATATTTCAACAGTTGAAATGGGGAACTTCCGCCCACGTGATAATATATATTTTTTATATACAAACGCTTTCACCAATAAATTGCCATCTTCTACAATAAGAAATTCAACTCCAAATAACAATAAATACATATTATGATAAATGCATCAATTTTTAATAATGATATTCATTATGGTAAGATCAAATGTAAGCACTATACGTTTGTTAACAGTGTAAAAATAAAGATTCTTCACATTGTTTATGTTTTATGTTATGATAAACCCATTAATAATTTAACCATAAATAATTCCTACCTTTCGAACAGTAATACATTTATAATGCTTATATTTTACATACCATTATGACCATCATTATTAAAAGATGACTTATGCATCATTGAACAGTTCTATTGCCATGTGTATTTGATGTTTTTATTGTTGGTTTAAAGATGGAAATTTATCGCTGAAAGTGCATTGATGTAATAAAATAAATATATAATTCAAGTCGATGGATAAAAAGTCTTGAAATATTCTGACAGATCAGATAGTGCTTTATCGGGAGTTATTGAGGAAGGACGTGGTTCACGAGTTCGATCTCCGGCCGTGACACTGTTTCCTCTTTGACTAAGAGTTATAAAAAACCTTATGGAATACGGTGTTAGGTTGGATGAGACGGTGTAATTTAGGTTTTAAATGAGAGCAATGTAGTTTTTCTTCTAAAGCTTTTATTTAATTGGGAAGCGCTATCAAGAATCTCACGTGTACCATGCTCGGGCTTGAGTATCTGCGTGGAGGAATTACACATTCAAACAGTTCTGTTCAAAGCCGGAGTTTCTCCGTTTGGATCAATAATCAACCACTCGAAGGAGATACGCGGGGGGTCGGTTGGGCCCTAAACGACAGGAGCCAAGTGTGCCCGGCATAAACTTTTTAGGAGCAACAACTGCTGTCGCATTTCCACTTTAGTGGCAATGTTTTCATGTTCCGCAACAACGTTCTTACTCGCCTTCCGGTTTTATTGACGAAGGGCTCGCTCCAGTAATCGGATACGGCAACGTTCACATCATGTACGGCAACATTACGCCACAACATCAAATTTTCATGCGATAGGAAAGTAAGGAATACGTCAGCAGTATCCAGCTGCAGTTTACAATGGATAAGCAAGCATTGAACCCACGTACACGCACCTACTAATGCAGATGGCGACTCTCGCAAGGGGGAAGAGTCAGCTACCTTTTCTCAGTCTTAATACATCCCCAACATCACTTGACCAGCCTACATGTGAATTGTTGAAACTTCTGTTAAACGCCCAAAATACAAATAACGAGATAAATCCCATTTACTCTATCCAGTACCTAAAAGAGATCAAGATCATTAATGATCTTCAAACCCTCACCAATAACCATTGCAGTTGACGCCATGTAAAATATAAACAAAAAAAAGAATATTAATAAATAAAAAACCTTTTGCAGAAATTGTCTGAGAATTTTTCGTGGATTTTGACAAGCGTTATTACTGCGGGCTTTCTGTAGCTTCATACTTTTTAATTCGCCACAATGCGTGAGTATGATTTATTCAGTTTATCGGCCTATAACCTGGTGGCTCAATTGTGCTATTGAATACATCCCCACAGCGTCTGAAAAACACAATCTTGTTTACCCACTCAAAAAAATATTTAATTTTAAGTATTTTCTGCTGTTACTTGGAGAAATTCAAAAGACATATACAGGTTAAATAAAAATACAAAGAAACAACTTCTTATTCGGACAGTTCATGTTAAAGTTCTCCTGAGTCCTGAACAAACATGAAGGATACATGTGGTGTGTACCTTCAATTTTCCACATCTCTCTGTTTGCTGTTTTGTCGAACATAAATCACCCTGCCCCTTTTTGAGGGAAGGATTTTTAATTTAATTTAGTCAGGACTACATTTACTCAGCACCAAGATACAAAATCTCTACCTAATGAGATTGACAGGAAGGAAACGTTCGTATCTTCATATTTTTTAGTAGACACAAACAAACATTTTGCATAATTCACTGCCTATGATCTAAGGACATGCGAAAATAATTTACAATAACCTAATTTTTGAAGCCAAAGACAGACATATTTACTTTCGTTCAAGCCTGTAACATAACTTTTTTTTAACCGAATATTTTAGCAATCCACAATCGTTTCATTAATAAATAATTTATCTATGTTAGAAATATTGCTCGCTATGCTTACCCATAGTTATCTTTAAAATTTGTGTTTATCACTTTCAAAATACCTAGAATATTTTATTAGCTATGGATACTTCGTGTAGCTCAACTATTTTATTGTACCTTGGTGTGTCAAATATTATTCTTATAGACATATTTTAGATCATTTGAATTTTGGTGATATCGTTACGTCTGGCAAAGCTCTAATTACTGCTTAAATTAATATTGGATTTAATTACAAATTACAAATGAGTAATTTAGTTTAGATATTAAGTTTAGAATTTCTGTGGACAAATGGGAAGAATATAGATAGGTAAAGCTTATTTTCCGAATTAGGGCGAGGTAGTTTACAATAGGTTGCCACTCTAATTAATTATTCCTAAATTCTGAAACTTATAAACCAAACCATTTCTAAACCTGCCAGCCCAGAAAAGGTTAATAACACCACACTGCCCATTGTTGTAATTTTATCCATGTATAGATACACGTATGAAAGCATGCACCTCATGCTGTAACACTTGTTTAAAGCCATCGTGTTTTATAAAAAATGAAACCTGCCGGCAGACACAAATCTGTTCATTTAATAAAGATTTTAAATTCAATGTATTTAATTATTTTTAGCTATTTAATTTGGTTGGTGGGTTGATAATTATTAAAATTTTAACTAGCTATTATTATTATTATTATTATTTGTTCCGGCATTTGTGCACCGCGGCCTCACTGAGACCTATTGTGCGCCGTCCATGTCCCTGTCCTATATATGTGACAGGCCCACGGCCTTTGCAAATCTGAGGATACTGAATGGATCGATCAGTTCACATAGTTTGGGGTCTACAATACGATCACTACCAAAGTGAAGGTATCGCCTTCTAGCTAAGTTATCACAGTCACATATTATATGACGTGCCGTTTCTCCCTCTTTCTTGCAGAATCTGCAGATTGGTGATCCCACTATCCCCAAATTAAAGAGGTGTTTATTTAACCGACAGTGACCTGTATAGAGTCCTGTCACACTTTTGAGTGTCCTCCTGTCCATTGATAGAAGTGCTGAGCTTCTTCTCTTACAGGGTCCATTAAGAAACAGTTTCGAGTGTTCCTGTTTCTTAGTTTCTCTCCAAGAAAGTCTTGCCTTGTCCTCTAAAGCTAATTTTATACGCCTTTTAGCGTAGCTGAGGCTGATACCACATATGGGTTCAGGTGCAAGAGGTGTCTGTTCTGAGCCCACCCTTGCAAGGCCATCTGCCTTCTCATTGCCTGTGATGCCTGTGTGTCCTGGCACCCAGTCGATTCTAACCTTATTGGCTAGCGAGAGTGTGTTTAAGTTGTTTTTACACTCCTCAACCAAATAAGATCTGGTCGTATAGCTTCTCAGGGCGCCAATGGCTGCCTGGCTATCCGTGAAAATTGTGATCAGTCTGTTTCTTACACCCTCCCCAATTAAGGTTTGGGTACAGACATTGATCGCCATCACTTCGGCCTGAAAGACCGAGGTGTGTCTACCTAAAGGAATAGAAATCCCAGATTCTGGTTTATCTTTCCTCCATATGCCGGCCCCTGATCCGTTTTCTGTTAGTGAGCCGTCTGTATAGCAATTAATCCCATTACACAGTTTATGTGGTTTGGTCTTTGTGTTTTCCGCACAGTATAAAACGTCTGTGTGTTTCTTAACTTGTAGGTCAGAGTGCATTGACAGCACCTCGTCCTCATCAATTCTTCTGAACAAGTTCCCATGTCGCATGTGAGTCATGACTTTGGATCTTGTTCCTGATTTCGCAAGTCTGTAAGCCACGTTCAAGGCTTGCGCTTCTACTTCTATGTGCAGTGGATTCAAGTTCAATAAGACTTCCATTGCAGCAGTAGGAGTTGTACTCATGGCACCAGTGATCATGAGACATGAAAGCCTTTGTAATTTGCCAAGCAAAGTTCTATTTTTACTAATACTGCCTCTGTGCCACCACACCATAGAGGCATAGAGCACCATTGGTCTAACTGCTGCGGTATATAGCCAGAATAACATTCTGGGTTGTAGTCCCCAGGTCCTACCCACAGCCCTTTTACATGCATAGAGGCATCGAAGTGCCTTCATAGTAGTATTCCTGATGTGTTTAGACCAGTCCAATTTTCTATCCAGAGTAACCCCTAGATGCTTTACCTCACTACAAATGCTTACCTGTGTCCCCCCTATATAGGGTGGTCTAACTATAGCATTTCTTTTGTTAGTGAAGATACAGAGATTTATCTTCTGGGGATTGATTCCTCATTATTGCCTCATCATCAATATTGCCTCTGTTTAGAATGTCTAGGTCATTACTAGTTATGTACTCTACTAAACACTCACCTCTCTGGTTGTTGTTCTTGCTCCCCCAGAGCTGATGGTGAGCGTTCGCGTCAAGCGATGCTATAAGCTCGCCCCTTAAGCCAGTCCCTTCCGTTAGCCATAGAGGCAGCATTTTAAGACTGCTCTTATGCAGGATACAGGCTCTGGCACGCTCGGGTACAGAAATAACCTCATACCCACGCATCGCCAGCCCCCCCATCCTGCCCTTATACAGGTAAGGTTCTTGTATTAGAATAATATCAATATCCTTACCTCTCACATACTGCTGCAGAACACCACATGCTGCAATACAGTGGTGTAGATTAATTTGCAGCAGCCTCACCACCATGATCAGTGCCCGCCGGCCCCCGGAGGGCCACCCCGAGGCGGACGCCGGGAGACAGCGCCAAACCCAGGCCTCCCCATCACAGAGGGCCGAGACCCAGCGCGCCCCCCAGCCCACGCCACGGGGCCACCCCCCTCAGCCGCCATAGTCATTGCCTTGGGGCCATCCTTAGGAGTTGGCAAATTCGTCGTAGCGATCCCCTTCGACTCCACCGCCTCAGGATCGCTCCTTGCCTCCTCCACCTTATCAGCCGGCTTCCTCTCCTGTACTACTTTCGGCGGCTTCTTCTTATCCAATACCCTGAGAGCGACCTTAGTGAACCCATAGTTCAGCTTAAGCTTCCGCTTCTCAAGGTATTCCATGCTAGTCTCTGGGGCAGACAGGATCGCAAAGAAGCCATGCTTCTCCACCTTGGTGCCCAGGAGTCTCCATAATCTAATATCAGGTACCCTAGAGTTTTGGGTCCTGATCCTCTTCATGAAATGTTCTTCCAGAGGCATTTCTCCTGTAATGAAGGTTCCTACCTTCACGGTTTTATGAAGCTCCTCCACCTTTCCTACACGGAGCTCCAGATCCCCACTGATGTTAAAATTGGGTACTATAATCGACAACCAGTCCTTGGTCTCCTGGTTGTCGCAGATTATGACACAGGCTCCCACGTGTGGGTAAATTCCACTGAATTCAGCCTGTGTCCCTTTCTCTTCTTCCAGCTGATCGACAAATTTCATCAGCTGGCCCTTCATTTCCTCACAATTCTCCTTCGTCAGCTGAGTGGACGGATATCCACTAGGGATAATCGCCACCCTGCTTCCTCCGGCAGCAATCGCGTAGGATGCAATACTAGCATCCCCACCCCTATGCCTCTTTGCCGTAGGCGCAGAGGTACCGGGTGAGGACCTAATCCTTTTCTCTGGAGCGCACCCAGACCCTGCCGTATTCCCGGACCCCGAAGGTCCTGGAAGTCCGGCCGGATCCTCAGGTGGCCCTCCAGCCAACATTGCCCTCCTCCACTTCTTTCTCTGGGCTCCAGAGAACTTGTGCTTGGAGCTCTCGCCTGCATCCTTGGATGCAGCGTCCCTACCAGGCGCCAAGCTCTCTGGCTCCATTACCAGTCCGCTTACCTCCTCTACAAGCGTCGCAAGCGAGCTCATAGAGGCTTCGTCGTCCACTGCCTCAGCGCCAAGGTCCATTGAAGGCCCCTGGGCTGAGTCCTCTCCGCTGATCAAGCTGACCAGCTCCTCCATGTCTTCATTATTAGTTGTTGTAGTACTCATATTTTGTTCCCACGAAAGCGGGGGAAGTTACTCTGCAGGTACTGCCCCCTCTCCCTGCAGAGGGCATTTAATACAATGGGGTGCGCCTGGTGCCCCAAGGGGGTCGATTAAAGACAGTGCATTTTTATACACCCCCTGCCATTCGGCCACAGCTCGAGCTCCTCTACACTTGGCTTGGGTGTTAAGGAGATCTCCACATGGATTTCATGGGGAGATCCCGCCTCTGTCGTCCGCGAGTCCATCGGACTCCCCAGGGGGTACCACTTGGAGGTGACAGTAGGCGTTGGTAGGGATAGGTCAGACTGGGAGTTCACAAGCAGTGAGTAGGGCACTATTGCTTGATTCCTCCGCTACGAGTACTGGAGACCCCCGCACCTGTCTCCCTCTCTAGTCTTTCCATTACCCTACCCATTTACCCCCCTAACTAGCTATAGTATTTAAATATTGATTATAAGTATTGATTATATTGTATTAATTCACCTACGTGTGTATGGTTTATTCAGTTTATCGACCGATCGATAATGATAAGATTGATGATTTTGAATTTGACCATTAGTGATCGAATTTGAATTATTTATAACGTTATAACCTACGTTTTTCTTTTAATTCTTGTATGGCCTATTTTAATCGTAGATGGTAGCGTAATATTATTCTATTAAATTTCGATTTAAAAATGAGGGATTGATTCGTGTGCATTGGTGTGCCTATGCAACTCATGCTGTAGCACCTGGTTAAAGCCATTGTGTTTTATAAACAATGAAAAATGCGGGCAAGCACAAATATGTTCATGTAATAAAGAAGGAGAGGGGGTTAAGCGATAAAGGATACTGAAAAGAGCTGGCCCTAAACAGCTGCACCGTTCGTTAAAGAAACGTTCCACGTTAGTGATAAGGGGGTTGAAAAGACACGAAGATAAGGGGGTGATGCTCCGAGAACATTGGATGTATCGATAAGATGAGATAAGCAACCAGCTATTTTTAACCTTCAGTCACTTATTTTTAATTCAATTTCATTGCCGAGCAAAAGGGGGAGGCTCCACATTCACGTACAGAGGTCCGTTTTGTCTATCAGTTTTAAATGTTACTTTGAAAAACCTTTGCAGAAACTCTCCGAGAACTTTTCGTGGATTTTAACAAGGGTTATTACTGCGGGTTGTCTGTGGCTTCGTAATTTTTAATTCATCTACAATGCGTTTGTATGATTTATTCAGTAGTCGTGAAAATGAGTCCATTGACGTGATATTTTACGGATGAATTTCAAAACGGTTCGACATATTCTGATTAGGCTTCGGTTAGAGTGCAATTACGAAGTGTTTTTAAAAAAAATTAGTGAAATTTGATTCGTGAAACAACGAAGTGCCCCATCGTGGTTTTGAAAAGGATATCATCGACATGAATGGAAAAGTCTGTTGAGAAATGGACTTCATGAAATAAAGTTGTTAGGTCTTCATCAAATAGAATTAATGGACAAGGTTTCGACATATTTCGTGGGTCTGCACCAGGTCCAGCGAGATGGCAGGGGGTGTTGAAGGTTTTAACCTTTTTCTATAACTCGTGATTTTATTGACAGTTTAACTGACTTTACTTAACTATATTCCGTTCGGGCCGAACATAACATTGCATAACATTTATCCACAAGAATATGTTCTTTATTAAATTCCCTACTTCGTACAATAGAAAAAAAAATTTTATATCTATTTGAAAACTTCTTCATTGTGATAAAATTACAATCTTATTGGACAATAGGTAATTGTGAGGCATGTCCTCGTTCATACCATATTTACAATTTTCATTCACTCGCTCATTCATTATTTGAAAAGCCCAGAGACCTTGCAAAGGCACATGGTTGTAACCTCCCTCGCATGTGAAAGAAGAGCGGAGTCTTGGGAAGTCCCCCACGCTCCTACGTCAGCCGAGTCACTGAGAAATTAAAAAAAAACTAAAGAGTCTCTCCAAATATCTTTTACTTATGTTTTTACATCATCAGTCGACGTTTCGCATTATTCTTTAAATTCATTATTCCATTAGTTCGTTATTGCTTACAGAATTGGAATGTTTTTATGATAATAAAAACCTTCTTAAATAAACTTGTAATATAGGAAAACACAGTAATGATTATTTCTTATGAGATGGAGAGAAAAAAGGTCATGGAAAAGTTAAAAATTCAGTATGAAATAATGAACGGAAAAATGAATTTAAAGATACTTTCATTGAATAAAACGAAATTTATTTAAGAACATTTTTTGTTCATTTTTACACACACGGTATAAGTATTAAAACACAGGTTCCTCTTTGGTTTATTTATTGGGTGAAAATTAAAAAAAAAAAATCTTTTTAATAGTGGCGAGGGAATTAATCCTAAACTCAACAAATCCTTGGAGTTTCCAAGCGAAAATTGTGTAATTTGTGACATAAACCGTGCGAGAAGTAAATCAAATAATGTTTTAGAGAAGCATAAAAAAAGAATTGAGGGGATTCGTGAAAATACGTGGCCCATAACTGCCCAATGTAGTGCGGGACGGTATACTGCCGTATCTTACGGTGGGGGGACGACCCCTACCCCATCCACCTAGTTTCTTCTTGGAGTACTTGGGGCCTAGGGGAAAAGGGGATGATGGAGAAAAATCCCTGGGGAAAGACATGTGATCTCTCACTCACTAATTAACGTCAAAATTACTTGGTGATTTATTATTTACATATACAGCCAAAGTAAAAATTACTGGCAAGATTAATTTGGGAATTATTATTTAAACTCATAATATCAATGGGACCAATACCCCAACAAAAAGAATCTTATCATTTGCAATATTTAAGTTTTTGCTCCTTTGATTAATTAATTATTTAATACATGGATGCCATACTTATTTTTGTTACAATTATGTGTTCATTAAAAATGGTGCAATGAATATTAAGGCATTAGGAGATCGTTACATCGTGTCGCAATTAGTTCTATTCCAAGTAGTAAGTCAAAGAAAATTAATACAAAATTAAGTAATCATCCTAATATTCAATGTTAGTAACTTTGAAAGCCCCAAATAACAAACTAATATGACTATGTTATTCGTCTTAGGTACCCATAATGATGAATAATTATGTTAATGGGTATCTTCTTGACTCCATAAATAATTCAGCTGTTTTAAATTCAAATTATTAAGTAAAATTAATCACGATCATGAAATATGAAACTTTTAATTTTAAGGCAAAGTTAAAAATATTCATGATTTGTTGATAGTTGTTAACAAGAAGGGGGCTTTGCTAAACTTCTAAGCCTCTTCAGGCGATTAGTCAGTCATACCTTAATACTTCAAATAACCCAAAATAAGTGTCTAAGATTAATATTTGACAAACCAAGGTACACTAAAATAGTATTAGTGTGATAAGAGTTGATATTTTAAGTTTAATTATAAAGTTATAATCACAAATTTTATAGATAATTGTAAACATATCGAGAACCATTACTTAAAAATATTGCTAAGGTAGATAAATTAACCAACCCTAGGGACTTATATTATGAACAAAAGTTTTTCTATCAGCATCTAATTTTTCTGTCATTAGATTTTTTTTTAAATATTTTTCCTAGAATAAAATTTACTTGTACTCCAACGAAGACGTTATTCATAATTAAGAAGTGATGATGTTAGTTTTTTATTGTTTTTATATATAATGATACATTACATATTAGCATAACATTATTTTGCTATGTAATTTAATTGATTTATACGTATACATTAATTACTTGTATTTGACCTGCCTACAGTGTACATAATGACTTAGTTTGCTTGTCATACTGAATTTGACGTTCGTTTTAGATGACATGGGACTACTCGACTGACCATGATTTTCTATCGTGTGAAGCGGTTTAATGTTGATCGCATATTCTCTTTGCACATGAAGTCATCGTGGGTAAAACTATAACTGGTTTATATTCCCAAAAGAAGATCAATACGCTGTTATTGCGGAACGACAATAGAATATTCTAATTCATATTTTTTTAGAACTTAGCGTAGCAGTAATGCCCTTCCAGGAACGGCGTCGGGTCTCCCTGATCCTTGCCTTCTCCATGACCGGGAATGTGACGATTCTGTGGGTTAATGAAGGATCCCTCGACTATGTTTATATATATATATATATATTGTATAAATGTATCTTGTAAATACCACATGAATTAAAGAGTGAATTCAATATGGTATATATGGTATGAATGGGTTTACTTATGACAATAATGTATTGCGAGGGTAAGTGTTTAAAATTGGATCACAATATTGAGAGAAGGATACACGCAATCCCTTTCTTATTTTTTTTTTCAAGTTTATGACTCCTTTGTTCTGGCTAGTCACGTAAAGCAAGAAGGTTTCACTTGATACTTGAAATCACATGATACTATGGTCATTTCCATTTGACGTAAACAGTTTCATTAAATGATTAGTAAGTTAGTATTAAGTTTTACATTTACATTGGAGTGGGATGTAAAATTAAAAATCTTGACGCCCTGCTGAAAAAGAATCAGAATTTTTTTGGCATACTATTTTGTATAGTAGTTTTTGTTGCCCGATGGTATTAAAAATAAAAGCATTCCCATAGATATAATGAAGAACGATTGAATGACGTATTAATCTGTCATACTAAGTAGCACATCAAATTAAATATCTTGATGGTTAACAATTAACAATACCACCCTTAGCAACTGTAGGGGTCTTTGACCTTTGCAGGTGGCCTAGTCGGTGGGCAGCTTTATTCGTGTTAATATGACTCCATAAGATCTTAGAAGGTGTCCCCCGACCAATCATTATGTTCAGGAGAAGAGGAACAGGGTAGGTTTATAGGTAGTTTATGTGGTCTTGGAATGACCACGAATTTACACTCGGTATCTGAGGGTAGGTGAAAACCGTTCGGATCCCAAAGGTGAGTGTGAACCGGAGAGAAGCAGACTGGATCGCCGTGGGAGATGCTACAAGGTAAAGTTTGTAGGGCCACGGCGACCGTCGTCCGCGAGGAAGAGGTTTCTTCCAAGGAGGTGCTAGTTTTAGCGAGACAAAGGTAGAGAATCCCACTGGGAAGGTGTGGGGTCAGCCAACGCCGAACTAAAACCTAGCGAGGTTAGGAAAGAGAGATGCAGAGGTAGTTGAATAAGAAAGCCATGGTTCGAGTAGAGCAGCAGGCGAGAGAGAGAGAGAGAGAGAGAGAGAGAGAGAGAGAGAGAGAGAGAGAGAGAGAGAGAGAGAGAGAGACGTGTTCCAAGTGCTGGGTGCTAAGTTTTTTTTTTATTTCAAAACCCCTTTAATTTAAAAATTTTACAATATATGATCAAAAATACAATGAACAAGATTTACAATATAATACTCCTCGTGCTGCATTGGCAGATGCATTTGAAGGAGGGTAGAATTACAATAACAAGTCTTTTTGAAGTTAAAATCTCAATACAAATAAACAGGACTAGGTGTGGGGCTCACCTTCGTATTACAAAGAGTGGGTGCTAAGAGTCAGTTGAATGCCTCAAATCTGGCTGCTTATATAGGCAGGTTCCCTCACCTGCGGCTATTTCGTACACTAGTTTCCCCCTCTCTTTACTGACGCCTTAAGGTTTTTTATTATTACAATATGGAAATATACATGGATATTTTATGGGCCGAGAAGAGGGGAACTTTTAATTATTCGTAATACAGAGGTTGACACAACAGCAACTTTATCTTTATAACTTCAAAAGCGTTAAACAGATATAAACGGCCCTCTCTAAATAAGCCAATGCCCAAGAGATAAGCGTCCACTTCTCCAACTACCAGCTGATGAAAGGATGTCTTGGGAAAAGGCGATCCGTTATTGCATTGACAGAGTGGCGGTAGGGGCTTTTCTAAATCTTCACCCCCTCCTCAATTCATATTTTCAAACGAGTACTTACTTTCATTTAAGTGCACTCAAATATATTGCCATTTTCCCGTAAAGGAATTACCCAACTTAAAGGTATTCCATCTATAGAATTTTGAAAATAGAATTTTGAGCTCACTTCACTCCTAGAACTGGTTGCCGAACACACCTGCACTTGTGGCATGGCTCTCGCGGTCTGACGGAGGAGCGTGGGGGACTTCCCAAACACTTATACTCACGGACGTCCCGCTTCCTCTTTTGCATGCGAGGGAGGTGACAAACATGTGGACTTGGGAGGCCTCTGGGCTGTTTGTAAATATTGTATCAATGAGCGAGTGAATGATGAATTGTAAATATGGTATGAATGAGAACATTAATCTCAATTACTTATTGCCTAATGAGATTGTAATTTTAGCACAATAAAGAATATATAAAAAAAAACGTCGAAACAAACATCATGAATCAATACATATAATAAACATGATAAATGTACATTTATTTGTAACAACTTCCATGTAAACGTAGCAATCAAAATGTTGTACATCTTAAAGTTTATTTATGCAAATAAATTCTCAGCCTAAAATATAAAACGTTAAATTTTATAAAAAAAAATTTTTAGCCTTAGCACTTGGTGGCATAAGTTTGGTCCTTTTTTAATCCAAAAGACGATAATCCACTTTTACTCATACACGAGACAATCGTCCTTTGTTCAACTGTCTGTCTGTATTTTGTGCCATAGCACCCGAAAAAACAATGATTTTATAGATCTAAAAATTTAAGGCTATAATTTCACGACAGCTCGAAATATCCTGATTAATGTTTATAAGGATAGATAGATAGAAAATAATTTTATTTGTAAAATTATGTAAAATGACCAAACAAAGGGCACACTACAAATAAACTTTATCCTCTGTAACTGAAATGTGTTAAATTTAGCCTAAAGAAATCATGTTTTAAAAAAAAAAACTCATGCCCTTGCCCGCATAAAACCTGCAATAACTCTATTTTTACCTTTTTTTTATGTATTTATCTTAAACTTCAAATGTAGTATAAAGATAATAAATTAAACAGTTTATATTTTAAAAACCAATTTAGCCTCAGCTGCAAGGTAATTTGTACTCGCTTGATAAGAACAAAAAAAGATACCGACTCTTTTCTTTTATGAAAATCGCTTATAATTGGCACGGGAACATCCTAATGAAATTGATTTTGCTGCACCGATAGGAATCAGTTACCAGTCATAAGAACTCATAATTTTCCAGTTATCTGAAATCAGTTTTTCTTTGTCTCCAGCTATTGAATATGCTTAATATGTTTTAGTTAAAGTATAATATCGGGGAGCATGAAAAAAAAAAAATGAACACAATAAAGTTGGTTCCGTTTTCCAATCACTTTATTTCACAGTTCCCAGATCAGAAGGTGTTTATGATTTAAATTTTTTTGATTTTTTAGAAAAAAAAACTTTGTATCCAAGAACCCGGTTGGAGATTTAGACTCAGTGTCGGATTGAAACGCAGGGATTAAAGTGAAAGAGTTAGAAACTCCATGATACTGCAGAATTCAACATGGGAGTCATCCATTTGTTTGCAGAGCCCGAGACCTGTCTGCCTGTATCCTCTACGTTAATAATTATTCAATCCATCGGAGAATTGAAAGGTATTTTCTACATCTTAAAATCTGCTGATTTGTTCTTGGTTATAATCACAGAAGGTGTGGAAATTGTTTTCGCACTGCCTACGGTCTTTAATTCACATTAATGAGCAAAAAACAGAACTTTGATTCCTGGTGTTTAGGATTACTAAAATTAGGTGTTGAAGACAGTGAATAATGTACAATTACAGATTTATTCAGATCCATATTATAGGTTGATTACTAGGTAAAGAGCACCCTAAAGCCATAAAAACCAGCCAAACTTTGTGTAATTGCTTACAATGACGAAACCTTTATTATTATATTATTAAGTGTTATAAATCACTAAACGCCTACAAATTACAGGGACGTTTGGACTCCAATTGTTTCAAGGCCATGTTTATAAAGTATCTTTATTCTTGGTACCTGACCTACTATTGGTTTTCTTTTATTTTATATGGCCTATCTTCCAAAAATAACGGTATTTGCAGGAGGATTTCACAGCATGTAATAGATGGAAAATATTAGTTGTGGGATGGCAGAAGAGGTGAAGAGATGTAAGGTGATAAGGGTGGAGGAGATATGACTCCATGGGGGCAAATTTATGGCCGGCAAGGGGTGACAGTTAAGACGCAGCCCCTGGGGGGAGGGGGGAGAGCAAGTGTTTTTGACCCGAACAAAACCTATATGATATAGAAACTGGAATATTTCTTCATGCTTTCAGCTCGGCTTGTGAATAAAATAAACGAATGGTTCTTTAACGGCAATATCTGTAGGCCAGCGAGCATTGATGTATTATATAATAGAGGAGCATATATGTAGCATATTATACTTATGTATTATATAAAATAGGAGCATATATGTAGCATATTATACTTATGTATTGTATAATAGAGGAGTATATATGTAGCATATTATACATATGTATTGTGCTTAAAACGTGGAACACACTCATTGTCTCTATTTCCATTCAGAGAGAGGTCAATCTTATTTTGTCCGAGTGTCTGTTTGTCAGTTATGCAAAATTAAATATCTATCTGAAATAATAAAGACATCTTCTCCAAAATTTAGAATTATGCACCATATAAGGTGCCGGAACCATTTTCTGTCATAACATTATTCAAAACTCAAATTATTTCCCAATCTCTCTACCTGTATTTATGTGTTTCAAATAAGCTCTCATGTCATTTGATCTATCTGAAAAATTAATGCCATATTTTTCAACTTGACACATGCTGGTGAGCAACTATGCGTTTTTGGTAA
This sequence comes from Acanthosoma haemorrhoidale, assembly GCA_930367205.1. Classification (NCBI taxonomy): domain Eukaryota; kingdom Metazoa; phylum Arthropoda; class Insecta; order Hemiptera; family Acanthosomatidae; genus Acanthosoma; species Acanthosoma haemorrhoidale. The sequence goes on from OV884009.1 coordinate 12,462,315, forward strand.
AGTACAACTAAAACCTTCAGATCCAATTCACTTTTTAAAGCTTATTTTTTTCCTATAATTCTGCATGCCTGCAAATATTTAATGCAAAAAGAAAATTCAAAGATACCTAATATCCAAAAAATGAAATTTTGAGGGCCAACAATATAAATCGGGTATTTAATGTCATCCCAGTCGATTTTTTCTTGTAAAGGGAAAAGTTGTTTTAAAGTAATAGTTTGCATTTTATTTTTAAAAAAATATGCGACGTTAAATGGCAGATATGCTTTAACTTGTAGTATTTATATATTTAATTTTAACAACTGTTAAGAAACTGACAATGAGTCTGGTGAATATTTTTCGATATTATTTTTTAACTTTCTACACCCTTATTTCGTTTACATGTCTTTAAAAATATCAGACAGTCTATAATCCTTGCAAAATAACTGTCTCGTTAAAAAGAAAAATTAAGTTAAAGAATTATACAACTGGGAAATCAATCGAACCCAGGGCATTCCCAATCTGAATTTAGTCTGCGTGTTCTACCAACGTCGACGAGTGACAATTTCCCATTCTGAATCTAGTCTGCGTGCTCTACCAACGTCGACGAGTGACAATTTCCCATTCTGAATCTAGTCTGCGTGCTCTACCAACGTCGACGAGTGACAATTTCCCATTCTGAATCTAGTCTGCGTGCTCTACCAACGTCGACGAGTGACAATTTCCCATTCTGAATCTAGTCTGCGTGCTCTACCAACGTTGACGAGTGACAATTTCCCATTCTGAATCTAGTCTGCGTGCTCTACCAACGTCGACGAGTGACAATATCCCATTCTGAATCTAGTCTGCGTGCTCTACCAACGTTGACGAGTGACAATTTCCCATTCTGAATCTAGTCTGCGTGCTCTACCAACGTCGACGAGTGACAATTTCCCATTCTGAATCTAGTCTGCGTGTTCTACCAACGTCGACGAGTGACAATTTCCCATTCTGAATCTAGTCTGCGTGCTCTACCAACGTCGACGAGTGACAATATCCCATTCTGAATCTAGTCTGCGTGCTCTACCAACGTCGACGAGTGACAATTTCCCATTCTGAATCTAGTCTGCGTGTTCTACCAACGTCGACGAGTGACAATTTCCCATTCTGAATCTAGTCTGCGTGCTCTACCAACGTCGACGAGTGACAATTTCCCATTCTGAATCTAGTCTGCGTGCTCTACCAACGTCGACGAGTGACGATTTCCCATTCTGAATCTAGTCTGCGTGCTCTACCAACGTCGAAGAGTGACAATTTCCCATTCTGAATCTAGTCTGCGTGCTCTACCAACGTCGACGAGTGACAATTTCCCATTCTGAATCTAGTCTGCGTGCTCTACCAACGTCGACGAGTGACAATTTCCCATTCTGAATCTAGTCTGCGTGCTCTACCAACGTCGACGAGTGACAATTTCCCATTCTGAATCTAGTCTGCGTGCTCTACCAACGTCGACGAGTGACAATTTCCCGTTCTGAATCTAGTCTGCGTGCTCTACCAACGTCGACGAGTGACAATTTCCCATTCTGAATCTAGTCTGCGTGCTCTACCAACGTCGACGAGTGACAATTTCCCATTCTGAATCTAGTCTGCGTGTTCTACCAACGTCGACGAGTGACAATTTCCCATTCTGAATCTAGTCTGCGTGCTCTACCAACGTCGACGAGTGTCAATATCCCATTTTGAATCTAGTCTGCGTGCTCTACCAACGTCGACGAGTGACAATTTCCCATTCTGAATCTAGTCTGCGTGTTCTACCAACGTCGACGAGTCCTGCTTCAAGCTCATTGAAACCAGTAGGTGTTATGGGTGTTGAAACCTTGCGTTTGTAAGCTGACAAGGAACACGTACTTATAAATAAAAAACTTGGAACTAGTACGTGAAATGTATAATTAAGATGAATACTGAAAGTCGGGATATTAATTGTAAGTTGATTACTTTGGGCTTAGTACACTACTTACTAACAATACCGATGAGAACTTATAAAGTGCATGATAAACTTGACAATTCAATTATAGAATTTTCACATAATTTATCTTTCAGTGAAACCTCTAATACAGTAGGTAGATAACAGGTTGGAGAGGTTTTCGCATTACCAGTTTTTATATATTTAATAATGTTGATAAAATATAATTAAAGGAATTTATCAAATTTATTCAAAAGTAGCCACGGGATCTTCAAAAACCTTACTGCAATTAGTCTTTTTTTTTTTCCTATTATATATTTTGGAAACTATGCACAACTATATTAATCAGAAAGATAGCTTCAACTCGGTTCAATGGCAGTATGGGATGTTTAAATTAGCTAATCTATTGGAAGAAACCAAAAATAATACAGATTCTACCAATAGTAGATGGAGGTTTATCACCGAACTGAACTACGTTGGATCAAATTGAATCTCAATATACGATAATATCTCAAGCTAACTGCATAATTTGAAATTAGTATTCGTATACTTGATAAAACAGTTCATTAATTAAATAATAAAGAATTAGGATAGCTAGAAAGCAACACACGTCTAAATATTCAAAAGCAGATTGGAGAAAGTGGAAAATATGATCGTTTATTCAAATGAAGGAAGAAAGAAAGATATAACCCCTCCCCTCCATTCATTCGTTTATATTTTCATGGACCATTTATTAAGATATGTAATATTTCACAGAACGGGTGTGTTTTCTTCAATGTGCAGAACTAAATAAAAATCTTCTCTGAAAAAACACCATATTTTTTTAATAGCCTCTAAATTTGAGCTTAGGTCGATTTTAGTATTTAGTTGAAGCGTTATATTTGACAAGAACAAATATTCGATATTAGTGTCGAATTCAGAGCTTTCGCGGTCGCTAAGATGAATAGTGACAATCCCGATGCCGTTTGCCAAGAGTGGTGTGAATTTTCGTGAAGTTATACGCTTACGTATTTGTATTCCCTATGTATATTATTTTCAAATTGTGTGTAAGAAAAAATTAGAAATGGAAAAACAGTTTTATACCCTACTACCTTAGATGAATCTGGATTGCTGGGGCTAGTTGGTTCAGTTTCTCTTCTTGGTTGCTTAGCTGGCCAGCACTTTTCTTTTGGAAACGTTCGCATTTGCCCTGCCATCGTTAGACACATTAGATCCCCTCTAACAATATAGGTGAGTGAGTAACGAATAAATCTAGTTGTAGGCCTAAGCTTTATTATTTTTGGCCGGCTTGTGATTTCCACAGCAACCCTTGTTGCCACTTCCTTTATTGTAATAAGCGGTGATCTCTACATGTATTGCGAGTAACACCCCCCCCCCTCCCCCATAGACTAACTACAATTGTTTTTCTGTTTGGGTTCATATATGCTGTTGTAATAATATCAAATGTAGGCCAGATAGCATTCCTTATGTTCTTGCACAACGTGGGTATGAATAACCCTCATGCACAAATTTCGAATTATATCAAAGATTTTTTGTGGTTTGATTGGGAGTTAGAACTGTGTACAGAGGAGGTCAAATCAAAGTCAAATGGGTTACTGCTTTGTACGCGTCGGCAAGAATGATTAAGACTCCTGACACTGTTAAAATGTCTCTTAAAATGCATGATGTCTCTTTTAGCCCGTAAGAAGAACTCTGGACTTAGTAATAAAGGTCCGGTGGCCAACGATGTTTTCCACAATGAGAAATGACCATTGACTTTGTTGGCACTCCCCAACTTCTCATGGCTTGATTTAGAGATAGGGGGAAGTTGGGGGAGGTTGATGAGCAAGGAAAGTTGTCCCGTCACTGGGCGGTGGGTTAACAGAAAGATGATATATTGCAGCCACTCCCGCTCAAACTTGTATCACTCATACTAATATTCCTTTATTTAGTAATAAACTTCACACACTTTTCCAATCTATAATTGGGGTGTTAGATTGGAATAGATGGCATGGTCTAGATTTTAATTACAATTGTTACTTCGTTACTCACTCACCTATATTGTTAGAGGGGATCTAATGTGTCTAACGATGGCAGGGCAAATGCGAACGTTTCCAAAAGAAAAGTGCTGGCCAGCTAAGCAACCAAGAAGAGAAACTGAACCAACTAGCCCCAGCAATCCAGATTCATCTAAGGTAGTAGGGTATAAAACTGTTTTTCCATTTCTAATTTTTTCTTACACACAATTTGAAAATAATATACATAGGGAATACAAATACGTAAGCGTATAACTTCACGAAAATTCACACCACTCTTGGCAAACGGCATCGGGATTGTCACTATTCATCTTAGCGACCGCGAAAGCTCTGAATTCGACACTAATATCGAATATTTGTTCTTGTCAAATATAACGCTTCAACTAAATACTAAAATCGACCTAAGCTCAAATTTAGAGGCTATTAAAAAAATATGGTGTTTTTTCAGAGAAGATTTTTATTTAGTTCTGCACATTGAAGAAAACACACCCGTTCTGTGAAATATTACATATCTTAATAAATGGTCCATGAAAATATAAACGAATGAATGGAGGGGAGGGGTTATATCTTTCTTTCTTCCTTCATTTGAATAAACGATCATATTTTCCACTTTCTCCAATCTGCTTTTGAATATTTAGACGTGTGTTGCTTTCTAGCTATCCTAATTCTTTATTATTTAATTAATGAACTGTTTTATCAAGTATACGAATACTAATTTCAAATTATGCAGTTAGCTTGAGATATTATCGTATATTGAGATTTAATTTGATCCAACGTACTTTAGTTCGTTAATAAACCTTTATTTACTATTGGTAGAATCTGTATTATTTTTGGTTTCTTCTAATAGATTAGCTAATTTAAACATCCCATACCAAAAAAAAAAGACTAATTGCAGTAAGGTTTTTTTTGAAGATCCCGTGGCTACTTTTGAATGAATTTGATAAATTCCTTTAATTATATTTTATCAACATTATTAAATATATAAAAACTGGTTATGCAATAACATCTCCAACCCGTTATCTACCTACTGTATTAGAGATTTCACCGAAAGATTGTGTGAAAATTCTATAATTGAATTGTCAAGTTTATCACGCACTTTATAAGTTCTCATCGGAATTCACTAGTAGTAAAGGGATAAATTGATGTCGGACTTTTTATGGGAAAAGTATCCCGATAATTTATTCTACAGGTGACAGCCATTGAAATTAAAACACAAAGGGAAACTCAATGAATTACAAGATCAAATAGTACTTGTTCCCTATAGGGAGAGCGGGAAAGTGTGGGTGCCGACAAAAATTGTCCGCGTGAAGGGGGTGGGTATGCAATATATAACAATGAAATATATGTACGGTTAACAGACGTGCTCTTCTTTTGCAGAACAGTACTGTTTTTAACTCCTTGTGCTTTAGGAGCCTTGAAAGGACCCCTACTGTTGAAAAGATGCTTTCAAATCATTTATGAGCTAACTCACCAAACTTTACCAACCTTGCCACGAATAGCATACATGTCAATAACCTACAGCGCTGTTAATTATCGAAAAACCGTAGGTGATCCTTGTTGTATGTAGAGGGTCTTTCATTAAGCGCTTTCTATCTTTAAATTTAAATGAACCAAAGTGTGTGTGAGATATCATCGAAATTTTTTATTCGTTTGAAAGGCCTATTGATGCCATTCATTATGTGTGGAATATAACATCGTGCAAATGTCCACCACGGCTTCGCTGGGTGGCTCGCATTCGAAATGTCCAATTTTCAAATTAAATCAGGCTGAATTTGACCGATGGCATGGGTTATGTTGGCTTTAAGGACCGCTGTGATTTGTGGCTTATTTTAATGGACCTGCGACTTAAGAAAACCCCACAAGAAAATGTCTAACGGGGTCAAATCGTACGATCTCTGTGGCCAGTTCATATCACCTCCACGTGAGATTGTCTTTAGTCGTTTACCTTCAGCTCCTGGGTCAGTTGAATTTTTTACGGGTGCAGGCCTAAGTCAAGACGCAAAATTCGCCAAGTTGTGGTCTGCGAAAGACCGAGTTCTTGTGAGCGACGCGAAATCGACTTCCTCAGATTATCCTGCACACTCTCACGGACAGCGGCGATGTTTTCGGCAGATCTTGCGTTTCGTCGAAGTACAGGTGTTGGTTGTTCACTGAACCAGTGGACTCAAATTTATCCACCACACTGTGAATAGTCCTCTCGGTAGGACGGTTATGGCGACGTGCGCGGAACGTTGCCCGAACAGAACACCCATATTGATAAAACAATTTTATCATTTTCACGTGTTGTTGAATGCTATATCTGTCCATGGTGATTTGGCAAAACAGACTGAATAAATGACAGCTTCAACAATTTGGCCGCTATCAACTGTCAAAGTTCGGAAGACGCTGTAGTTACTTGGCAATTGTGTCACGTTGAAATCGGTGTGTCTAACAGAGCTAGGTCCAGTTTAAAACAGCATTGAACATAAACATCGTGATACTCTCAAGATTCATCTTCGAGTAAGAAGGTAGGAAGCTTCGATCGCCCTGAGGAAATGACAAAAGAGATCTATTGCCGCAAAAGAGGGTACATGTTTATCACCCAATAAAATACTTGCAACTCCCTCGACTGCATGTCAAAGATGATATCCTCTATGTTTGGAAATAAGTTTTCTTTAGACCACACAACCGCTGAGGCCATTACTAAGAATGTATTGGTTAAGGAATCACAGAGAATAATTAATCTTTCTTTGAAGAAACTACATTGTTGTGCATCAATGATTGATACTTCCAACTACAAGGAAATCAAACTAGTGCCATTGATGGTGAGGTACTTGTTATCAATGAAGGCTTAAAGGACTTACCTGCAAAACTTCAGACCATCTTTTTAAGTTTGTGCTTTCAACATTGACTTCGCTTAATATTCTTGGCAGGTCCATCAGTTCGTCAGCTGATAAAACATTTATCAAATCTAAACTATGGAGGTTTTAGAAGAATTGGAAAAAATAACTTGAACACAAAGCTTATTGGCTTCTGCTCTAAAGGAATACTTGGAGTTGGCTGTGTCACTCTCAGAATAAATAACTGTATTCAAAATGGGTCAGATTTATTGCCAATTGTCATGGAAGTAATAGTGGTGAAAATCTATACCTAAATATTTCTACATCCAAAAGGTTCACCTGACTTCCCTCGAAGATATTTGTGTTAATGCTGGCGTCGAATACCAAAAAATGCTATATATATCCCGTACCCGCTTTTTGAGCTTGAGGCCTGTAATTGAATGCATTTCACTTACATTTCAGCCGTTGAGGCAACAGTTTCTTTTTTTAAACGCTTACCTGACTGTCATTCGAGATTTTTTCAAAACTTTTCTTGGTGAAGCTTGGTTGTGGTTCATTTGCACAATATGTTTTATAAATCCATTTTGAAGCTCGAAGAATCCAATAAGTGTGCAACATATAGAGCTTTAGAATACTTCAATTTACTTGACAAAATAAAAAGCAGGCATACAGAAGAATTTTTGCCCAAACATTTTAAAAGCTGCCTTAATAATATTTTGACCGACCTAGACTGTTCAAAACTTTAATTTCTTGAAGAAGTTAGAGTTTTATACATTTTTTACGTCCTACCAGAGAAATGGGTAAGTAACTTAAAAGAACTAGCTTTATTTTCAGGGGTAAAGCTAAAAATCCCAACCGTTTGGGAAATCCTTACTTCCCGTTCTTGTATTTCAACCGAAATCTAACGTCCATATTTCAAGGAATCGTGGAATACATCTTTAAAAAATGAGATAGGTTGTATTACTTTTTTTCCCCCTAAGGTAGGACGTACTTGCAGACAAACGTACATGCATTTATTCGTATTGAATGCAAGTAGCAGCTCCCTTCAAGCTGAGCAATTAGAGCGTTATTGAACTTGAATACTATAATTATGGCATTGTTGTACCAACTTGTTCCACTTCAAATAAATAGAAGTTCCCCTCTTCTCGTACCAGAAAACACCCACTTCGTTTCCATATTTTAATAATAAAAGCCTTAGGCGTCAGTTAAGAGAGGGGAAAACTAGTGCACGACACAGCTGAAGCCCACTAGGGGGAGTGGGTGTAGCCCAGCCTCTGACCTGCCTATATAAGACCGAGATTAAGAGCCTTTTCCATTCAAACTGAAGGAGAACCCCATCACCTAGATTTGTATTCATGTTATTTCCTATTAACTTCAATCTGATTTTATGTAACCTAACCTCCTTCAAATGCATCTGAGCATAGCAGAATAAGGAAGAAATTTGTCAATTATTTTCTTCATACTCTTCATATTTTTACACATTGTATTAAAAATTTAAAGGAGTTTAGGGAAAAGAAAAATACCATTCATTCACGTAACCTGGCACCTAAAGTGAACACGGCTCTCTCTCTCTCTCTCTCTCTCTCTCTCTCTCTCTCTCTCTCTCTCTCTCTCTCTCTCTCTCTCTCTCTCTCTCTCTCTCTCTCTCTCTCTCTCGCTCTCTCTCTCTCTCTCTCTCGCTCTCTCTCCCTGCATCTGTCTTTGCTAACCTCGCTATGTTTTAGTCTGGCGTTGTCAGGCCCCACACATTACTAGTAGCACTCTCTGCCTTCGTCTCACTAAAAATGGCACATCCTTCGAAGCGATCTTTTCCTCACGGACGATGGTCTCTGTGGCCCCACAAATTTTACCTTGTAACGATCCAGTCTGCCTCTACGATTCACACTCGCCTTTGGGATCCGGACAGTTTTCGCCTACCCTTACGTAGGCCGGGACGTAGAGACCCTAGCCCGCGGTGGGCGTACCCTTTACCTCACAACTCGACAGGCATTTTATATTATAATAGTTAAATAAATGAGGATAAGAATTTCCTACTAAAACCGAGGATCATTATTCAATAGAAGGTGAGTGGTAGATTTATAAATTTTCTAAAGCACGATGGGCAGGAAAATAATAAACAATTAATAATATGTAAGGGAAATGAGATCATTCCCTCATCTTTGGCCAGACATATGCGGTAAGCACAAACTAAGTTCAAATTATAATCTGGAGAATATCACATACAGGCGCAACTCTGAAATTAGATTATCTTTGACTCATCATGGCTGAAACGGTAAAAGCATCGCTCCCAATGCCAACTTGTTCACGAGCGGAAGGGATTTCTGAATCCCCTTTCATTACCCACCCACTGAGGAGTGGAGCTTCACTTTCAAATAACTACCTTCCAATTGTCTTTCATCTGTATGGTACCATGTGCCTCTATGTACTACCGAACATGTACTAATAATAATTCAACCGATACTAATCTACCTTTTAAAACAATAATTTAAAAAATGTTGAAACTGAAATTGTGTGAGGTGATGTTTTTAAACCAGCAACAATTTTTTTTTTAATTTATTTGAATGTTCCCTAAAACTTCAATAGACTATTGCGACAAATGATCATTTTCATAGCATATGGATGAGGCTTAAAACTGATCTGAGAGAATTCTAGTGCCCAGATAATTTCTGGTTCAATTTTAAGAATAAGCTCATTATTGAAGGTTCTATTATTTTTGACATAACAAAGTGCATTAAGCGATGTTCTTAGGACTTTAGAGTGGAAGTGAACAGTAGGAATGACTCATTGTCATAATTCATTGATCGATGGATGGGAACTATAGATTGTCTATCAATTATTTTTTCAAACGGTCGATAGTTTATGCTGGCATTTTTTATGAGGTCTCTCCCGCCTAACACCGAATCCCCCTCCCATCGTTTCAGTTTCATAGTTATCTTTCATCGGAAAAAGACCTTCGACATTGACCTTTTTTTATAGCTTACATTGGTACAATCAATCAACCAAAATATGAAACGATTTTTCTTTAAATTAATTTATTTTCTTTATTAACATAAAAAAAAATTCTTGTTGACGGGTTCTTACTAACCTTGACTATAGAAAATGTGATATAAAGAGGACAATTAAAAGTTAAAATGGACATCTTTTATATTCTAATAAAAGGAATTCTGTTCCATAAAAAAATATTAAAACGGTGTGTTAAATTATTCCTCGGTAATTGGTAATAAATTACAGTAAATTAAATTAAAAAGAAGTCCTTTACTTTTTTGAATATTGTTTTGAGAAAAAAACAATTCAGTTTTTATTTATTTAATATTATTAATAATTTTCGCTAGTTCGATGATGAAGCTAGATATAGTAAAAACACATATTTAGAGGCTTTAAATTTAAAGGATTGTGGTTCTAAAAACAGTAGGCGCAACAGTGAGCAGTGATATGTTGTTGCATTTTTCAATTGAGGTTTCTGAAATGGCGTTTCGATGTCTCCAAAATGTTTGATTAATCGATTGTACGAAGTCGATAGAATGGGGACAATCGATTGTAAGGCACTATCCACAATTAGTCATCCCTAATATACAGTTTTCCAAACTGTCTTTTGAGTTTCTGCCCTTTAAGTCTTTAAGTATGCGGGTTCCTACGAAATCAAATTTAAACTTGCTGTTTTTACTGTCGGTAGTCTTTAAGCCTATAATTATATAACCCCTCTGAGCTGTAATTTAGCTAAATATAACAATATAATATTGTTGTCATTTTATTAATTTCTTTTTTAATAGGCATCAGTAAATATTAGATTAATGGAGCACAGGTCTCGTCATGTTTTTTTTACTGAATGAAATTTTGATACTTCAATTATAAACTAATGACTTTAATATAAATTGAATGGTTGTGAAACAAATACTCGATATTTTGGAGAAAAAATGCCGAACCAATTAACTCACGAAAATCGTACAATTAATCATAAATCACAAAAATATTGTTAAATAAAAAATTAAATTGACACGAGTGAAGAGATTTTAATATCTTTAAACTCAAGATACAAAAATCGTGAAAACTGTAAAAGTAAAATAGCTTTCTAGTTGTGAACTAAGAAAGCTTAAACCTTATGAAAGGGCTTAATAAATTCTCGATTTTTTTACAATGCGCATTTTTTCCTATACGGCATGTATCATAATGAAAACATATTCTGCATAACTAGGGCGTTTTTAATCTGCACAGTTATACCGACGATATAAGATTGGACCGGGTCTGTTTAAAAGTAACCCCTTTTCTTTAGGGCTTTGAAAGGAAAATTCTCATTTAATAATTAAATTTGAACCTATTCTGTATTTAGATTTCAATTCAAAAGAGATTTTAATGAAATTAACATGTCATTCAGCCGTTGGCTTCATATTAGGGAGTCCCCAAATTTTCAAAATATGTGACAAATTTCTATACATTTGAATATACTCTCATGATCAACTGTTTTTCGTTTGAACTGTGCAAGTAGCATCACCACTTGAATAACTGACATGTATAACTGAATAACTGAACAGATTTATTCATCAAACCGATGAATTGGATGGTTCTCTGTTCATTGTGCATTCCAAAGTGGTAAAAACCTCAGTTGAAAATTACCTTTTGAAAAAACATGCAACATTTCGTATGAGCTATCGATTTCCAATCGAGGATTACAGGACCAATCCCCTCGTTGCAGTCTGATTGGCTTTGGAGTTAATGCAGTTGACTATTAAACCGAGACGAGGCGCCCCTCCAAATTAAAATGTTTTTTATGACACAAAAATCTAGATATACTATTTGATTGGTACCTTCGTGAATGTGTGAGAAGTCAGTGAGTGAGCCGAAGATTTTCCATAATTTTCGTTCAATAGTTCAATTGAAAACTTGTTCATTTCGGGGAATTTGACATAATTTTCAAGTTTTGTAAAATTGCCGTTTCGAGCTAATAGTTGATCATTTTTCTTGAAATTTTGCTAACTTTTTATCATTACTCTGCGCCACTTAAAAAAATGTAATATTTTCTATAATTTATTTTTCTGTTTTTTTGTTCATAAAAGTACGTGTTTTTAAATGTAGTTTTTAGGATGACGGTGATTTAAAAAAATGTTCCGGATTGTTCAGGAATATGGAATTTCTCCAATTTGTCCTTAGTTATTGGATAAAGACATTGGTTATAATTATATCCGCTCGAGGCCAGTACGTATTTTCGACCGTACGGACAAGTATGTCTACTTAGTAAGTACTAAGTAACAAGCGTCCCCTGAAAAACTAGACATCGTTCTCACCTTTTTATTATTTAAACAATCGTATTGAAGAAAAATAAGGAACAATAGTCATTGGTTGCCAAACGTCCCCGAGGCCAAAAGTTGAAAAAAATAATATTTATTAAATAATAAATTTTTTATAAATAAATATTGTTGGTGATTTAAAGGGATTAACATGATGAATATTGATTAAAAATGTACATATATGCACACTTGTTTTACCTAATTCCAGTAGTTGGTACCGAATTGATTCCGAGTTTTTTTTTAATTTTTAGATGTATAATGTGAGTGATTTGTTATATTATTATTTCTTATGATTATATTTCGTGCCCTACTTTTTTTTACCTTTTTAGGGGCAATGTTAACATTTTATTGTCCAAAATTATTAAAGGAAATCTTTTTAAGAACAACAAAAGTTCTCGATAAAATAACATGTTCTTACCAGATTTACCTACTTGTAAGTATGTAAAAAAAGTACATGTACAATAAATATGTTTAGTTACGAAAAGTTTATTTGTAGAAATATAATGCTCTTATACTTATGCATTTCTAGGACTTACAAGACGTTCTTATCATGTTCGAAGCTAATTTTATTGCCAAATTTCAAAAATTCCAGGTTATTAGTAACGAAATATTTTTTTATGTACATTAAGTAAATTGCAAAACTGGTCACTATTTTAGGTAGCAGAAGTATAACCTCCCTAATATCTAGTTGAAGTAGTAATTTTTCGTTGACTGTTAATTATAAATAATAACTAAGTAGCACAATAAAAATATCTCATTATAGGTTTCTGATTTTGAACAAAATTAAGAAAAACCAAAAAATAATCATATCAGATATTCTTGGATATATTATTTTTATATATCTACCATCCGATTAAAACTTTATTTTGCGAACTAGGATTGCCATCATGTTTCAAATAGAAACGACTTCATTAAAAAAATAGGATATTGCCATCATTAACAATAAAAATGTACCTAAGCGGAAAGAGAATAATACTGTTAGCGCTAACAGACTCAGGATATTGGTCGATCTAACGTTAAGTGTGTGGTACCGAGGGAGAGAGGTAATTGAGAGGCCGCTAATGGATAAAAGGGAATAAGGGACGGGAATGAGGGAAGGGAATGAGGGAGGGATGAGGGGGGGGGGGATCGACTGCGCCTTATCTCGAGGGAGCCCTCACAATCCTGCGCTCGATCACAGTTGCCGCTTCAGCTTGGAGCCGGGAAATGTTCCCTTTCCCTACGCCTTCCTTTCTTGATAAGGTCTCAATGTTCCCAGCCGTTGGATCAATTCAATTTCTCTGTTCGTAGGGACATTCCCATGCCAATGGAACAGAGAGCCACTCCAACTCTTCAA